>JABSTQ010011317.1:0-600000 GCA_013358835.2 Ixodes persulcatus | reverse complement strand
GCAGCTTGTTTTGCGGTGAGTTGGAGAGAGAAAGAAAAAGTCGATATTTCATTAATTTTTTTGTGTAGAAGTTAATAAACCGAGACGAAAACGGATGCCTGTTCGTCATTCGGTGAACATTGACGGTTTAATGTAAAAGTTATCTGGCAAAAGTAAAAAGGTCATTTCATGGTCCCTTTAAGGTTAAAATGTTATTTTAACCTGAAAAGGGTTCTACACAAGACGCTGGGAGCCATCGGATCCAAATCCGTGCCGCCTGAGTGTCAGCGACGCTCGGGGTGCAAAGTGCCTTGATGCGTTCATGGCGTTGCGAAAAGACCTTCCCGGAAAATCCCGGGAGACCTCGCGGCGAGGGGAATTATGGGGCTGTTCCGATGTACACTCGAGCCGCCTCAACCGATACGTATATGCTGGAGGCAGCGCGACTCATCCTCTCTTATTATGAGCAACTCAGAACGCACAAGAAAACTTAACTGGTCATAAAAGGAAGTCCTCACATACGCTCTTTTGCTTTTCCTTCTCCCTAATCTGTGTTCTGACACCACAAAATGCTGAACCAACGTCAACTCCGTCTTCGATTGCTAGATAGTCTCACGTACCAAAGACCAGAGCGCCACACTGCGTCAAGCAAACGTGGGGAGCGACCCATGTTTCCGGGAAATTCTATTCGCGACTCCAGCGACCTATAGGGGACGCCACTATCGGGCAAATATGGCGGTCGAATCCAGGTCGTGCCGTGCCATGTGCCAGCTCAACGCACAACGCTGGGGCATCAGCAGGCGAGCATTGGACTCAAAATGGTTTGCCCCGCTTTTTATCTTCCACGTTTCGAACCTGCCGCGATGTGTTGGGGTAAGCGAACTTCCAGGGGCTTGACTTTCTTCGAGGAAACGAGGAAAGGACTGCCCACTGTCCTTCCACGGGGCTGATTAACGTTGATAAACGCAGAATGTCTGGCTCACGTGGTTCCATAGGTCGCGTGCAGAGCAACCTGGGTCACAAGGCGATACTACGGTTACGACACAGTCACTGGTAGAACTGTTCTGTCGGGCAAACCACCGACATGTAAACACGGAAGTCAGAAGAGACGAGCAGAAATCTCAAAAGGACCTGTTCCGGCCAGTTCAGTGTTTTCCCGCTAGGTGCCGTTCGTTTTGCTGGAGTCGCGAATAGGGTGAGTAGTAGCAACTTTCGGCAATGGTCGTACCGCGGTGTGAGAATCGCGCTCCCTAACTCCCGGATAATCGGCTTCAAATTGAAGTTACTTATACTTACACCTTTTTGACGTGGAAGCATGAGGCAAAGTCCTTGCATCGCTCGTATTAAAAAAAAAAATAGATTGACTCAAATGTGTCGCAGACACAACCTCGTACTGCTGTCTAACAACGATCATCCAGATGACACCCATTTTGATGGGAACTAGCGCGTCCCCTGTAGGCCGTGAAAGTGGAGAATCCACTGGCGGCCAAAGATGAGTTCGCGGCCACTGAACCCTGCTGTCCGGCGAGCTTCCACGGTTATTTTGCAACCAGCACTCCACGCCATCCTAGAATGCCCGTCTTAGCAGCCTATAAAAGGGAACTCGTTCTGAGCATGCGCAGTGAACAGGGCACTCAAATATGGCGTCCAGTGAACACCCCCTATTGGCTGTGATTGCCCGTAGCGGCCGCTGCTGTCCATCGTAAGGTAGATCCGAGCAGAATCCCCTCTGGCTCTCCAATGCGGTCCCAGCTCTTCGTGCCCCGTGGGGCCACAGTCGAACCCGCGCGAATTTCTCCGGCGATCGACGAGCCGCCGACGGTCTCACATTAAACGGGAGGAGGTCGAATGGGGACGCGCAACGTGGCCGCTGCTAATGGAACCTTCGTGTTGTGTTAACAAGGATAAGATAAGCGTGTCTGTTGTGCCGCTTTCGTCGCCGTCGATGCCCGCGCGCCATACAAACGAAGCCACGGAGAGCGCGTCTCAGAAGGTCAGGCTTCTGCGGCTGCCACCGAGCAGCGCCTTCGCTCGCCCCAAGCAGATCGTGGTCTGGGCGCCTCTCGCAGGTCTACGTTCCCGTCTGCCGCGAGGCCTTGGTCCTTGACCTGCGCTCGGGTGCATCGTCGGTCGCATCGCCCGCCCAATAGAGGAGCAAGTTCAACTGTGCCTGGCGTTCCTCCGGCCTTGTTCGAAGCTAATCGATTATCGAGGCGTGTGTTGTGTGAAGACTTCGCTAATGAGAACGTCGCATTACTAATTGGCTGCTGTTGTTGTTCGCTGCTTTTTCGCTGGGTTCCGGCAATCCGTCAGTTGGTATTCTTGGTTTGTGTGTGTCTTAGGTACCGGGTGCCTTACGCGGGCGTTCAGTGCGAAGTGTAGTAGCTACGCGTGAGCTCGAGTAGAGCCGTCGGTTGCTCGCCTGCAGGTAAGATATCTGTGACCGAGGCTGACCATCCTGCTGCTGGTCCTCCCTAATTTATTTTGCCCATAAAACAAACAAAATCGTGGACGAAGAATACATGCTCTCATATATACGTGCTCAGTAGCTAGGTTACTATAACGGCAGCTTGCGACGTCAGTGCAAGTCATGTTACACGACTCGTACACACCGCTATCACTATGATCATTCTTCACAACACCCTTTTACACAAAAATAATTTTCTTGGAAACCGATATTACAAATACGCGTTTATTATTGTTTGTTTAAAATTTGATGCCATCTGTGTAAAATTATTTTATTTTTAATAAAATAAATATCAGGCAAATAAAAATGCAAAGCACGCCAAACACGAGTAAAATATGGTGTTCTTCTGCGCTAATCGCAGACGTGAGCTTTGTATTTATCTTCCACCCCTTTCGTTAATCACGTGGCATCTCATGCAAGCATATGATAATGCATGCGAAGGAAAGAAACAAAAACTTGTATACGTGCGCGCACATGCGCACAAACCGACAAAGGGTGCGACTGAGAGAGACATGCACATGCAGATCGTATTGTGCATCTAAGGTCGGTCTTACGTCGGTCAGTATATACGTTTCGTTTTACACAAGCTTGCCGGCTTTTTCATGAAATTATACCACCAGTTTGCGCACTTCAAAACTAAAACCAAGGAAAAAGTCCTCGAGCTTAAAGGCTCGAGGACAAATTCGACGTCGCTGGATATGTATACTTTTTTTTTTGCTTTTTTTCTTTTGGTGTGATTGAGAGACCTTTATTACTTTGCTTGGAACCATCCTCAGAAGCAACAGTCACAGTGGCAACGAGTGCACGAAGCTGAGAAAACAATCTGGCGGGAACGAGCTGTTTCCTGGGCGTTTTCATAGACACTCGAAGATATCCTTCTTTTTGTTTCGCTGATGTAGTACAGCAAATAAAGCGTTCTCAATAATCAAACAAATCAAGCTCTTTTTGTTCTAGTTTGACGTGGTTTATAATGAGAAAAGAAGTTTTGAATGAATCTGCATTTTACGATGTAATTAAACTTACAGCGAATCTTTCTTTTGCACCGCTTTTCAGTGATTGGGCGGACTGAAGAATTAATTTCACGTGCTCCTAAAGGCTACAGAAAAACAAGTTACTTTTTTATGTAAAGTTGCTTAAGAATGATATATATATATATATATATATATATATATATATCTGTGTGTGTGTGTGGGGGGGGGGGGTTAAACTTAAGGAAAAACTGATTTACTTAACTTTTTTAAATTATACTTTTTTTATTGAGGTGCTATTTATTTTGCATTCATTTGATCAAAAACAATTCCAACGTTTTGTTTTGCAGTCACCTACTGCCTACCGGTCATCCCATGTGTTAAAAAGGGCGATTTCCACGTTCGAAAGGAGGCTGATCAAAAAAGAGAGCACAACACAAACTGCTATACACAAACGTCGATTGTACAGTCATTCCAAGTTTCCTTGTATTTTTTCTTGGATTCATATTAGTCACGTTTTGTACAATCTGAATCTTTCTTTATGAAGTACAGACTGCATGCCATACTGGTCCGGAAATATCATCAACACACACGATGGGGACGAAACGTCTTTGAAGGACATTCCTCCAACGAAATGGGCACTGCATATCCGCGAGTGTGGGATGTTATTTCAGTTTGTCCCATGGGCGCTAACATATGTAGGCGTTACTGGTAAAAAAAAAAAAAAACGCAAAGCGCAAAGCGGCAGTGCAGAATATGTCGGCCGTGTCGAAACAGTGGCAGACATGACTGACAGACCACATTTGTCGCGTCGTACGGCACGGGTATATCGATGTCGCTGTCCCACGAAACGTCAGGGAGTGGAAAAACTATGAAATTTCGTCCCCACGAGACACAACGCATACTATTGGATCATTTAACGACGCAGCAGTCCATGCTGTCAACCCAACGCAACCGCACCGCTACGACTTCAATGCGGCCTGGTTTCGTTTCGCTGGAGTTCTCACTGCCAATACCTTCGGTGACGGCCGCGCGGCGGCGCGCCGGTCGCGTCGCACGGAGTGAATAGGGCGACCTGACATCTAAACATATTGATGGTATACCTTGTTAATGTTCGTGAAGTTGGTGACTTTCAAGAGTAGCAAGCTCTCACTTGCAGGGCGTCCGCTCGCTAGACAGTGCGGACATTCCTCTTATGGATTGACGTTTCAAAGCATGAAATGCTTTTTAATGCTACCCCCCAATTCCAAAATTTTGTTCGTCCATCCATTCGTCCGTGCATTTCCTTCTAAATTTAGCGGGGATATTGATATCACGAGACCTACACACGAATTCAGTTCCACAGCTAAATTTAGCGGAAAAATGGAAGTCACTGACCGGACGTCACGGGACATGCAGACCGATTCGATTTCCACGCTAAATTTACCTGGAAAACATACGTCAGGTGACACACCAATTCCCTTACCAATTCTCTATAAATGATGCCTTTCACGCATTATAGGACTTCGAAAGTAAAAGTCGATCGCTGCCAATTTTTTTAACATCAATTGTCCTCAAAGTGCGTATGTTTGATAAGTTGTATTAAGCATGCACCTGCGCGTTCAAATCCAAGTGAGAATCGTATATGGGCACGCTCTCGCTACATTTAAAAAATCTAAAAGCGCAAAAAAGAAAAAAAGACGAAAAAGCACATGCAACACGCCCGGGCGTCCATACTGTATGTGGTCCTTCTTCGTCTTTGTGTTTGTGTGTGTGTGTGCGTGCTGTTTCTTTTTTGTTTTTGTGCTTTTAAACTTTTTTTTTAATTAACAAGATCCAACTTGCTCTATTCAAAGTACCAAAGTATCCAAAGCTGCGCGGTGCATGTCCCCAGATTAGCAGTCGTACCGCACTCATTACTTCTAACATCTCTAGAGCAGGAATAATACAGTGACACTATAAATGAAAAACAACTCGATCTTTCACTATCTACACACTCGAGACTCGATTCCGCTTTGTATTTGCATTGGCATTAAAAACCGCCAGGAGTCTTTTATATCCAGTTTCACATCACGTCCTACCACAGCCAACGGTATGCGATCCGACGGAGTCAATCAAGCAGTGTCAAAAGTGCATATAGTTTTGTTGCCATTCGTCTTCGAATGGCTATTGACGACTGATGACCCAAGATGGCCCCTCTGAATGGGGCAGACAGTTTTGACAGACTGGAATTACCGCTTCTTTGGATACAATATCTCAATTTGTGGCAAACACAACAGGTATGACCGTTGAATGAATGATGCGGTTGGTCACCGTGCTCGAATGTACAGTGTGGGCGAAATTGATTAAACGCAATTTAAGCTGACCGCATAAATCGGTTGCTTAACTTATCGCGCTGGTATTTACTACATATGTGCTCCAAGCTGGCGCATTCATTAATTGATAGTATGAATACATGGAACCTACGGAGTCAAAAGAAAGAAAGTAGAAAGCTGGTTTTGTCAATGGAAAAATTATCATTAAGCCTTTTATTTCAAAATCATCGCATAATTGTTGTGGGCTATTCTGGCGTTTAGTACGATTGAAAAATGTGTGAACTGGAAAGAAAATAGAATTTTCATGCCTATTTTTTACTTCATTTGGCCCAAATAAGCGCCACAGTAACGCGTAATATTTCTTTTTAGTGTACATTCAAAGTATAAACAAACATAGTTTTCTATTTTTTTTTATTTATTTAGATGAGCCAATCTTCTCACAAGTTTACCGAAAGCTTCCACTAACTTCAGGCACATCTGTAGTGAATCTCAGCGCGATAAATTAAGAAACCGATTAATGCGGTCAGTTTAAAGTGCGTTCAATTCATTTCGCCCACGCTGTACGTATCACTCACCAGAAACGCCTGGCTTCCCATTAAGCTGACACAGCGATGGAAGCAATGTTCTTGGCCGACCAAAAAAAAATTGGTTTGCTCTGTATGTTTATACAGCCTTGATGGAGATACGCCACGACGGGTAATCGGTCTCTTAGCTGTAGATGAGAAATTTAGCCAGTGCAGTGCACCCGCTAACCTGGGATTTTTAACGTGCATCACGCTGTAGTGATAACACGAACGCGTGCCGGTACGAAACTCATCTAGATCGAAACGGGCGGGGACGATGGGAAATCGAAACCAGGAGGTTCCCAGCGCAAGCTTTCGCTCCACGCTCTGAGCTGAGACGCGTCCCGACGAATTTACGCGCGTTTCAGCGGACGTAACCCCGGGATTTGGCGGGCGCTTTTTTTCACAGAAGGGAAGAGGGGAAGGTCGCTAAACCACACACGGCGCTTTTCGTCGACGTCTTCTCGGCGTTTGGTGCAGCGAGTGCAGCCGCAGCGTAGCCTGACTCGCGGCTTTCATGAAAGGAGGAAAGATGTAGATAAGCTGCTATATTATTGCGTTTCACGAGGAGACAGAAACAACTGTATGTTAATAAGCAACCAAAGCCTAATTAGCTAACACCTGTTTCAAAAATGTTCGTTGCAACCGTCAAGTTGTCGAAAACTCCCTGCAGGAGGATGGCCGCGATCTCTGCTGAAAACCCTTCCTTTTGTAATTCTTTTCACATCGCCCGCAACATCTATGGTATTTTCTTCTGTCTCCGTCGTTCGTCGGTCGTTCCAAGGAGATATAGCGATTTCATAGAGTTCGCCGATAAACCGGCGAATGCGACAAGCGAGCTCCCATTTCGGCGGCCGAGTCAAGCCAGTCAGCCGGCCGCATAGCTAGGCAAGCCGATTCTCGAGCAACTTCCGGCTCTCAACTCGGGAGCTGATTGGCCGACACCGCGCCGTACGCTTCCGGATACGCCACGCCGAAATACGCCGATGCGCCGAGATCTGTCTCGGTCGGATCGCCGAATACGCGCGTATTTACGCCGACCTCGGAAGCGCTCGTCCCGACGCCCGCTGTACGTCGGGATTACGCCCGCCAAAACGCCCACAAATACGTCGCAAATACGCCCTATGTGGTTCGGGCTTTAGCCCACTCGGCCACTTCCTCCCCCTCGCCCAACCAAGTATCCCTAAAGCCCCTTTATACCGAAAAGTAGGGACATTCTTTGAAGAATGCCGCCTCCTATCTTGGGCCGATCCAGGCGGCGCTACAGTCGACGCGCGGGTGTAAAAAAGCAAAACATAAAGATAAAAGGTGTGCGCGTCAGAGGAGGAGGGAGAAGATGTCGCTACCTTTCTTATTCAGGGGCATTAAATATCCCCCCCCCCCCTGTCTTTTATCGCCTCACCGCGCCCCCTGCGCTTGTTTATGCGCACAAAGAATGATAACGCAGTGCAAGGCCGACGGTTGACTGGACCAGCAAGCACGCTTTTACCTCCCTCTCAGCTTGGAGCCGAACGCAGCACATACGAAACTCGCAAACTGCCCCGCGCCACACACGTTCCAAATAAAAATGTTCTATTCTATATTCTATGTCAATGGCTTCCCCGCGACGTCATCGCCCTCTAAAGGTGGCCATTTCGGGTAATTCACACTTATTCATACTGAGAGAAACGAATTCGATGGAGCAAAATGTATGCTACAGAAGGTACGGGTTCACCAGCCAGGCCGCCGCAATGGCCAGTGATGCTACACATCAGCTACCAAAGCGGTGACCTCGGACATCGCCTTACTTCAGCACTCATTTGTCCTTTAAATGAAGACGTTTGAATATACAAATAAATAGATAAATACATGTATAAAAAATAAAAGCTTAGTGCGTAGTGGCATCGATGTATATATGTATATATATGCAGAGTTTGAATTTAAAAAAAAAGGCCGTACATCCGAGTGGTCCGTAGAGTGACCCTATTTATGCTTCATCAAATCTTAGATGAAGAAACGGAACAAAGATATACATCTGCATCGCAAATACTTCCTTCAGCGGCAGTTGCAGCCGTAACAGGAAAGTTCGGGCGTGAGGATCGCTTTTCGAAAATGGCCAGCAGCGAGGTCCGGTCAGCTGACAGGTCGTAACTAAACGAAAAATA
Source organism: Ixodes persulcatus (assembly GCA_013358835.2). Lineage (NCBI taxonomy): Eukaryota > Metazoa > Arthropoda > Arachnida > Ixodida > Ixodidae > Ixodes > Ixodes persulcatus. The sequence goes on along the minus strand of JABSTQ010011317.1, from coordinate 591,585 downwards.
AAATCACAATTAGGCTCCCGCATCATCGCTAATGAAAACCTTGTTAATTACTCGCGACTCTTCTTCGTGACTCGGACGTATATACCGCTCGAGATAGTCGCCTCTTGAGCAATTGACCCCCGCAGGCAACACCACCCCAGGGGGCTTTCTTTGTCTGCTGTTTCACGATACCGCCAAGGGACGTCGCGCGCGAACTTGCCGAGGTTAGAGCTCGCTCAGGTTCGACGTTTTCGAAACTTCTATCGGAAAGTTGGACAAGTAGGTAATCGTTTTACAACTTGTAAAATAAACCTTTTTTATGTAATTTTTCTTCTTCGAAATACGTACTTTTTTTATCAGGGAGTCAGGCAACACTGTCCATAAGTCGATCTTGGTGGAATTTTTCTAAAAGTTCGAAGGTTCGCGTACCTAGTCGAATCTCAGGTTGGGCAAAATGTTCGCGACATCACTGATGCTGCCCCAGAGATAATATTATGTTGGCTCCGAGCAAAACTGGAACTCGCGTCCTTCACAATTTCGGCGACGGAAGAGGCAATGCGGAAGGATGTCACCAGAGGTCGCTTTTCAGCGTTACGACGGGTGCTCGAACGGGACTTTAAAGAAGACGAAGCGATTGGCCGTTGGCGGCCGTAATGACAAACACGACGGAGATTAGATTTCACGAACGCTTGCTGGCCGAATGAGGTGATGACCAAGCGGATAGAGGACGCTAGTGGCTTTTCGTATTCTTCTATGACGCGCCTCCCGCCTTCTTCTTTTGTGTATGTTTTCCTTATCTGCATAATATAAAAAGGTATGCTATATATCTGCATTGTGTTTTTGCAATTATGTCCGCTTCTTGTTGTTTTCTTTTTCTCTAAACGTTTGTGTCTTTGTGCTGTTTTTGTTTTTTTTATAAAAAGTTCATGAGAAAAAAAAAAGATTGGTTTAGGCGCATGTGGAGGCAGTACATAAATATATCAAGCATCCTACCTCTTTTCGTATGTTGTTGGTTGACTGAGAAAAAAAGTAAGATTCATTGTAGCTGGGGAATTCCACCTAAAGCCGCGGTCCCTCTGCCTTCCAAAAGTCACGGCGTTCACCGCGAACATGTATCTCGTAATTGTTTGCGGACAAGGCTCATCCATGTACGAGACAACAGATTCTGTCACACCGGGGAGAAGTTGTGCGAGTCTTGTGTCTACAAAACACGCGAGTATAAGCAGTGTGACGTGTCTTTGTCTGCAAAAAGATTGCATGTATGAAGCGTTTCACACTGGAATGAATGCACTAATATGAGAGCCGTTGCGACCAGCTAGGCAGCTCTCGATGCGCAATAACAAAAGGCGATTAAGAACGCCATGCTTTTCTAGAGTTTACAAACACCGGACGTTGGGCCTCGTATGGTCCGAATGCTGGTGGCGTTTTGTAGCGTTAGCTACACTGGCCGAGGTTGAGCAGTTTCGCGTGGCTCTCATAATGAGCCGTGCTCCGTGCTGCGCAAGCTGACGTCACACGGCGCACAGCTGGCGTTACGGAGCCGCCGTCACCGCGGGCTCCGCCACCACCGTGCGCGCCTCGCCGGTCTGCGCAAGCGCGAGGAGCAGTGACGTCACACGGCGCACAGCTGGCGTGCCGGAGCAAAATGGTGTTGGCCGGAGCCGCCACCGCCGCGGGCTCCGCGCCACCGCGCGCGCTTGGTTGGTCTACGCATTCAAGACGTCATAGCCGCGGCAGACGCACTGGCGCCGCCGCGTGCCCAGCTGTGTGCCTCCGTTGCGCAGCTGCGTGCCTTGCCGGCAGTTGCCCAGCTGTGTGCCTCCGGAGCTGCTTGATAGCGCCTCTCATTTTGTGCGCATAAGCTCACGCTAGGTATATGCAGGCATAGCCGAGCTAAGCCACCGGAATTTTTTGGCACCCAAATGGAAGGAAATAGCGGTCAGTTGCGGGGATGGTCAATTTAATTTTAAGATTTTTGGTAAGTTCTATGACCGTCTATATATCAAACAAAACGGCTTTGTAGTCCAAGCTGGGGTGTAAAAAAAAAAAAGCTACAAGTTATTTAAATGTAGCCACCTCCTTTCGGTAGTGACCGCTTTGTTACGTATAATATTTTTAGAATTTTTGAATAAAGAGGGGTAAGTACTGATCCGGGTCGCAAAGTACCTTGGTACAGGTAACTGCAAATCGGTAACTATACTTTGTTTCACCTTACGTACGGAGGCAGCGAACGCTACGAGCTGCGCTAGCCAATCCCGCTTTGTGGATGTAGCCCGTGATACTCTTTTCGCGCGTCGCTGTGCCCCCTCTTCAAGGTCACGTGAAACTCGCACGGCCTCGAATTGGCTACGATGGTCCGTAGCATCCGCTGCGATCGGACGTAAGGTGAAACGGAGTATAGGTAATTTTGTTGCACCTTAGGTACAAGCCTAGGTACTTATTTTTCTTTGTTTTTGTACCTGTATCTTAGGTACATTTTTCAGTAACTTTTAACTTAGTGAAGTTACTTTTTGGAGGTACTTTTTGTTCCCTTTAGCCAAATTATGGAAAGTGAGAACTGGTAAGTATTGACGTGCTAAGGTGGAGTCGAAGGACACATTCAGTGAGGAAACGAACACCGAGATAAATTCCGGTGGTCTCATTTCCTTGCCGTGCCCCCAGAATGAACACGCTAATTTTTAAATCATGAGACGGCATGTGATTGGTGACTGACTGTGCATTGCGTTGTAGGCGCTACCGAAAATAACTAACAAAATGCGTTTCTCGTCACTTGCAAAAAAAAGTGATCTGTTACCACCCCCGCGTAACCTAAAAATGAAAATAACACCTTAACGAAAACAAAACAAAAAGTCATGCCTGCTACTTTGGCATTACTTTTTTTGGAATGATAATGTATCCCAATTTCAATACCACTTTAACGACATTTAGTTGTTGTTGGTTTTGTCTCTCTTGGAGGCACGCTTTCATCTCTTATTGAAGGAGGCTTTGAATGCCAGAAAGGTATTGTTAACTTTCAGAAAGAGTCGAGGTGTTACATGACTTAAGCCACAAAACGTACTAACGCCGAGCAGCTCGGTCAAGACAGTGGTGCGCGCAACGCTGCCACAAATTTATAGCGCGATCTTTCCGTCTTTTGAAGCTTACACCGAGATATTTTATCAGCCGTTTGTGATTCCCAGGGCTTGAAAAGTGTGAAAAGCGTGAAAGGGACCATCGATACTAAGCTGCAATCGAAGATGTCAGACGAACACTTCGAGGAGGTACTGGTTCTAAAGGCGAATAGAGCAGCAAAATGAGAAAAGATAACGTAAAAACGCTTCGAGGAGTTGGAATGTTCACGGTGTGTGGTGTGGCGCTCCATGGGAAACAGAAACGCAGTGCCTCGGTTGTTGAGGCTCAAGCCGTTCTTACCAATCTTCGTAAGCTGACGGCTCCTCGACTGAGTAGTGACCTATTCGTAAGTAAATCATTTTTAAAGGGGCGATGCAACGATTTTTGTATTTTGCGCAAATACCGCTTAGAACGGATCCCTGACGTTAATGACCTGTGAAATACCCGTTGGTTTTTCACCACACGCAATCGAAGTCGCAGAAAAAAATAAAGAAAAACGAGCAGAGTTCACCCCCTCAACTCGCAACGAGAACAAGCGGCCACGTGATCTGGAGCCGATTATATGCCGCCATTGTTGATCATAGCCATGCGCTGGGGTTGGCAAGGCACAGGACACGCGCTGAGTTCCAGACATTGTTATGGTTCGGTTGTTGTCGTCATTGCAGCGATTGGACACAGGACACTACCCGAATGCTTCTCGAGCTATCGATTATCACGAGCCCAAATCGAGTGTCCACGCCATGCTCGAGTCCAATCTATGAGCCGCATTCAAATATCGTCACTAAGCGGTATTGCTACCGCCCAGCTACGTCATCAGGTTTTGCGAAGGAGAGATTGAATGAAAACACTCGCTCTTGTCCTCGAAATTACAGCGCAAGTAAGGAGTTTCTTGGTTAGTGGCGTTGCGTGCGAGTATCCTTGAGTCCCACTAGTGCCAGTATGCTCGTGTAAAGTGAAAAACATTCTAATTGAATATCGTTGCACTGCCCCTTTAATTTTGTTTCAGAATATGAAAGACTCCCGGCGCCTATAATGTAAGCAGTAAGTAGACTCCTGCCCATGCTACCGTGTTTTGTTAATCGGACCGTGCAAACGCTTGGATGATTTTCTATCTAATAACCTTCAAGGTAATTGTTCCTTCCTTGCCTCGAAACTAGCCAGTAATAAGATACTTAACGAAAGTTAAAGCATCCTAGGAGTTCAAAATTGCTTATAATTTGATTAAGATATGCTGCATTTATTTTGATATCTCCAAACCTTGCAATCTCGATCACTCTCCGGCACTGTCCCTGCATCTAAGGTGAATTCCTTGCACAATATGTGAATGTATAGACAAATTATGGGGACATCAAGCAAATGTGGTCTCCATATTTTATTTCATGACGTCAGGAGAAGTGAAGGAAAGCTGAACGCCTTCAGAAAAGCCTAATGGCTGCTTGATGTGTTTTGAGACCCCTGTGTTTCCCGTCCTTCTGTTTGCTTTTCTCGGATTGTGGGTCTTCATTGGGCGCGTTAAGTCCGTGCTCCGGAGCTGCGAGAATTTGGCGCTCCTTTCACTAAACGGACAGTAGTGCCACCGGAGCCTGACTCGAGCGCGCTCTTCGTGCACCGAGAATATCTCGGAGCGCGAGTGACTTCTTCGCGCTCCGTGACGTCACGTAAACAAACAAGATGGCTGCGCCGCTGTTGGGACCGTCGAGACAAAAGGCGTAGCCGGACCGCTGCCCCTTTTCAGTTGATTAGTGCTTAATCCAGCAGGTAAAAACGATTTGATTTGAAAGCCAAGAGAGCAATTAGCGTTCCGAAAAAGGTTTGTTCGTGCATCTCGACTGAAAAATAAATTCATCTATCAAACGGTAGCGTGCGGGTAGCACAGCGACAGAAAAGTTGTCGAGATGAGGAGGCATTCAGACCGCTCTGTTCCTTTTGTAATGCTTAGCCCAGCGAATAAAGATACTTCGATTTGAAAGCCGAAACATCATTGAGCGTTGAGGAAAAGGTTTGTTCGTGCGTCTTGCCCGATAACAAATTGATCTATCGACGAGCGTGCCGATAGCTCGGCGACAGAAAAGCTTTGATGAAAAAACAGTCAGACCGCTGCCCTGCTTAGAATGCTTAGCCCAGCCGCAGCGAATAAAGATACGTAGATTGGAAAGTCGAAACACCATGTTAGCGTTGCGGGAAAGTTTTGTTCATGCATACCGCCTAAAAACGAATTGATGTGCTATCGAACGACAGTGTGCCGGTATCGGCGTAGCTTCCGTCTCGCTGCGAGACGGAACCGACGGAACCAGGGAATCTCTGAAAAATTTGAGGGTTTCCTGCGTCGACGAGCGGGTTCAAGAATGTTATCTTTAATTTAAATCGGAACAGCATGCATGGTCAATAAACAGACCGGCCAAGGTAACCCTCCACTCCACATATGTGCACGAAGCGAGTCTTCAAACCTTTCAGGAATATTAAAATGTTCGTAGAAACTTCATAACGTCGCCGTCTCTTTTGCTTTATACTCTGCCGCTCCACACGGGCCTAATTATTTATCTTCGAAATATTTTCGGCTTCTGCCACTCGTATCCACGGTCGGAAGCAGCTCGTGTGGCCCGTCGATAGTTTCTGGCCGTGTTGGCCGCGTTCCAAAACTTACTCGATCTAACTCTAGCGTAAAGGTGGTTATGGAAAACCAACCCGCGTCCAGTGTTTCTCAATTTTTGTTGTCATGTGACATAATCCGCCAGGATAACTCGGATCCAGTCGAGTAGGTTTGGAACTTAGCCTCGGTGTGTCGCTCTCCTGTACGCTATGCGTCGTTTAGTTGTTGCGCTCGGACGGAGTATGAAACTCGGATCGTCGGAGTAGTAGTAAAAGAGCGCCGACTTAACGCGCCCATTGTGTTAGCGCGCAAACGTATTCGCCACGTTTTTTTTTTTTTTATGTATCTTTTGTTTTACCAATGTTTGTGTATTCCGGAAACTCTTTCCGTTTGCGAGTGTTCGCCTGCTACTTGAGGGTTTTGAGACCAACGGGAGCCCTCCCCAAAGCCTGACAGTCCCCTGGGTCGTAAATTCTTGTGTGCGCCTTTTGTGTTTTGGTGTGTGTGTTCCCCCGTTTTCGCGGAAACGTGTCCAAGACGGGGTTGGAATGTCGGCGTCCCGTGGTGACGACCCATCGGCGAGCCGGACCGGACGGCACGGGCGACATCCCACTCCTCGAAGTGAAGAGGGGACCAAAGGGAGGACGGGAGAAAACGGGGGTCAAGCAGTAGAAATTGGTTTGTGCGGGTGTGCCAGCACCGGGCGTCCCCCGAGAGTGTCAATGTGCTCATTTCTTCAGATTTTGTATTCATCCCAAAGTTATTAAATCAGCTTTGTTTAAACATTACCATGAGAGGTGAATCAACTCCCTCAAACTTAAAAAAAAGCTCGCAATTGTAGACACAAAGTGTCACCTTTGGGAGAAAATGAGATCGAGATTCAGGTAAAGTATGCCTTTTGAATCAAGAACTGAAAATATACCGTTAAAGCGAGTATGCAAAAAAGCTGGTTAAGAACAGACATCGTAACCCTAGCTTGAAGGACAGGGCGGGACAGCACAAACAAAACTCTGAAGACAGCTTTGAAGCTTTGCATTTGTGATGTCCCCCATTGCTCCAGCGTTCCAATACCAGACACTCATTTTTAATACGTAGGATGGATAATATTAAGACGATTATATGTTAATTTCATCCACTGTCTCTGCATCATGACACCTTTGATTATCATGATGCACCATAACACCTTTGATTGTCAATTACCGAGATGACATTTTTGATGGTAAGCTTAGGAATTTGTAACATATGGAAAGACCTAACTAACACTCCAAATATATCATAGGACAACAATAAACCACCAATAAAAAATATGTTTTGAGGTACATTAATAGATTCAGGATTGAAACTCATTGGAATAATCTTATTAAAATTAAGCGATAAAATTGCATTCACTGGAGGATTACAGTACACTCTTAGAAATGGGGAGTGTATAGGGGGTACACCCTTTGTCCCATATGTAACTCCCCAAAACTACATTTGGACGTTCAGTCCACTGACGTCGAGCTGGCGATACCAACTTTTACGAGTGGCTTGATACTTCTTGGATGCAACGTTTTAAATAGCTAATGTGCGTATCAAAAATTATAAACAAAAAACACGGGTTTTGCAGCAGGACCAAAAACCTTGATTGTCTTACTGTAGCCTTTAATACGTACATTAGCTATTTTAATGCGTTGTATCGGACGACTATCAAGCCGCTCTTGCGATTTGGTATCATCGGTTTGACGTTTGTGGACTGGACGTCGAATTGTTGTTTTGGGGAGTTACACTATAGGACAAGGGGTGTACCCCTATTCACCCCCTATTTCTTAGAGTGTACTGTACACAATACTTAAAGCAAATTATCAAAATAAACGAAGTCTTATGTAGGTTATGAGCTAGCTGTGCGTCAACCAACAAGCGACTTCAACTGATCGGGTGCACTAAATCATCAAAGTGCGGTTCACATATCATAGTGCAGACATGTCTCGTTTATGTGGACCCAGTTAATATGTATACCCCGCTATATGGACACTATTTTCGGGGACAAACTGGGGAAATACTGATTAATTGGGGCGATGGGGGGTGATAGGGGTCTTCTCTCACAGCCCTGATCACACCATGTGCGATTTGACTTGGAATTGCTTTGGATACACAAACCGGAACAGTACGGTCGCACCTTAAGGTGCAACCCCATCGTACATGACATTTTGGTGCTTTTCTGACGGTTTATAACTTATTTTTTTATGCATCCTACAACTGTAAAATTAATGTCAAATTAAAGAACTATTTTTCAAGGATACTTTAATGTCTCGATATTACAATTATTTTTAGTTGTTAGTTCATTATTTAGCTTTTAATAGACCACAGTCCATAATAGTGAAAAAATTATTTCTCGGAGCGTAACGTCCCATCGTACATGATATTTTACGTGAGTGTTCGGTTGAATATAATGATTTAAAAAAGCAACTAAATGCACAAATAATTTATATTTTAAAATAAAAAAATAAAGTTTAAAAAGGTATTATTTCATGGTGCTATAAAAACGGAATCGCGTCAACTAATCAAATTTACGAAACATTAAATTACGAAGCATCCTTCTTTATTACATTTTCCAGAACTTCCATATTGATATATTACACGTTAAGAATGTTATTAGACCTCAAAATTTACTCATCCAGGTACGGCGCATTGCAGTTTCTTAATATAAAATACAGATGGCGACACGTGTTTAAGAATTGCTTGATGTGAATTTGCAGTCGTGCGCCGCTTGGGACGCCACGTGAAAGACAGAAAAATCACCAGATGTTAAGGTGTTAACCCTACCATCTGGTGATGTTAGGGTTGACACCCTAACCACCAGATGTTAGGGTTAGGAAACAACAAGCGCGAGGCTGAGAGTGCACCACAGCTGCTTTTGCGCGCGTTCTAGTGCGTCGGTACACATGCCTGACGCGATCCAAATGAAATGGGCGCCATGAAAAGGATTCCGCCTTCTGGAATTCTGCCACGTATGCGAAAACATTAGAATGTTTTTATCACTTGCAAAAATGATTTTTGCAATGAAACTATGCTTGTCGGAATGGTTAGATTGTATTTTGTTTCAAAAACCACCTTGATGGCTCTTAAGTAAGTGGCGATGATATTAAAACAAAACACAAAACCTTAAAACGTCTCAGTGGCTCTGGGGCAACAGGCTGGCCCATGAATCTATATTTGTCGGGTTTAAATACCGGCCGAGGTGCCCGCAGTCTGACAGGTCAATCTGAGATTTCGGTTGCATATCAAAAGATCTCAGTTTGTCAAAATAAACCCGCAATAGTTTTTATTGGGGCGTGTTAGGTGATTTTTATTGGTTTGCTTGTAAAACCTTAAAATCTGAAGATTTGCTTTGTTTTAGCTTAGTTCGGAGCGCAGCCAACTCTACGGGCTGATGAAGCCACTGAAGCAGCGCCAAGAGTGCGAGGTCAAGAATTCGTTCTCTTTCAGTGCCTCTGCGGTCGGGCTAAACTAGAGCCACTAAATAAGCTACGCTTCATACACATCTTGCTGCTTAAAATGATAGTTGTCAGTTATCTGAAGCTTTATCTGAAATCACAGGAAACGCTTTTTCGTCCTCCACGAATATTTAAACAGTTCGCGACAGAGCAAAGCAATATTGCGTGAGCTTCCTAATACCGATCGAAACTAATGCTGAGAAAGTCGCAATTTTGAATCATGAAAATTGGCAGTTGCGTTTGCTTTGTACTAGCCACCAAGGGGGCGGCGCCCACAGCAATGACGGGGAACGAATGCCGATACTCTAAACGTAGCTTATTTGGTTTAGCTCACTAGGCTAAACCAAGTGCAGTGGGGACCGTTGGCCGAGTGTGTTGTGGCACCGTCGATCAGAGAACGTGGAGAAATGCGCGAGCGCGAGCTCCGTTCAAAGCACGGAGCTCATGCTGCAGAACTTGCTGAGACTAAAGCCTGGTTCAGACAGTTGCGTTTGACTGCGTTGCGGCAGCGAGAAACCAGGACATTTCTGCTGCTTATATCGCGTGCAAAGATGATTCCTTGAATTGGATTCCACGCTTCATACGAAGCACAGATGTGCCGGTGACTCGCTTTCGGTTCTCGACGCTCCGCAGTCAAACGCACTCAAACGCAAGTGTCTGAACTGGCCTTAACCCTCGATGTGTTCAAAGCACGGTGGAATAAATACTTTTAGGTGGTGACTCTGGCCGCTCTTAACGCGGGGCGCGAGCGACCAGATCATGTTCGGAGCTAGCCTCGAACAAGGAGTGTACTCTGTTTCACCTTATGACGTACCGCAGGAAAGGCTACAAGCGCGAGCTCCTTGCTCTGGGGCACATCCCGGCGGCACAAGCTCTCGTGAATTAAGAGCAGCTGCCAACGCTATGAGCTCGCGCTTCTAGCCTTCGCTGCGGTACAACATAAGGTGAAACGAAGTATAGTTGTTCCGCGCCACCGCGGAGGGCGCTGAGGTGTGAGCACCGTTAGCACCGTGGGTATGAGATCCCTCCTCGGCGGCCACGGTGTCGGCGGCGTATAGTGCTCGCCTTTTTCGCGGTGTGGTGGTGGTGTGCGGTCAGTGGCTGGCCTCATGTTTTGCTTTGGTGCTGTGTCGATCACAGGTGCCACCATCGTGCACGAAGATGAGCCGTAATAAGGATGGGAAAGACGTGCTTCGTTTCCAACTGCAATTCGGGGTACCGGAACTGCGCAGAGCGAGTGTCCTTGTTTAAAGCTCCATCGAATGACTTTCGCCTAGAGCAGTGGCGTCGTGCAATCCCGAGGGCCGATCGCAAGTTACTACCTAGTCTCCTCATCTCGTTGACCAAGTGAAGACCAAGTTTGACAGTCTAATTTCTGTCGGAGACTGGGAATGCAAAGATGTCTAAACAGAAAAGGCTCAAGAAACCAAGGCTGTGTACTGCATGCTATATTATGAAACTGGGTTTTTGAGCGTGAAAATAAAAAAAGCTACACGCTGCCCTGCATGCCGATTCGCTTTCAGCATCGACAATAACACTTACACTGAAGCAGCACTGACAAACGTGAAGAACAGAGGAGGCCTTATACACCTAAACAAGAACCTTTTCCAGCTACGGAAGAAAGCGGAACAGTTCTTCGTGGAAAATAAAAGCCACCAGACTGTCTACTGGGACACAATCGACAATGTTCTTGACACATGCACAATAACGTTTCCATGCGCTGAACACAAAGCAGAAACAATTGCCCAGTTGCTCCACTACTACTTCTGCATGCGAATGCGACAACACTGTAAGCATATTACGATGAGTAGGAACAAACAAGCTCAAGAAATAAAGAAATCAACAAAGCAGCGCTCGTCTTAGTTTAAGGGCATGGGCGAGAAACATAGGAAGTAGGAGATGGCGTTCTTTGGTAGTATGCAGTGAATTCAGCTTTTATGTACATTTTAAAGCAAAAATATTTGTCAGACATTTTTTTACCTGTAAGACGGGGTGACACCATATTGTGAGAGCATAGATGAAAAGTGATTTATGTCTTATAACCGCTACTGTTGTTTGACTTTCAGTCACTGTGTCATCATACTGTGTCATCATAAATAGGAATTTTTTCTGCTCACAAGGTTTGTATGTTCCACAGTACAAGTTGACATTGTATGTATAAATCATTTGTGATGCTAAAACATTTATGCACATGTAAAGAATTATTTAGGCCCCACTATGTAACATTATTAGAATTTTTTTTCAATAAGGCAGGAGCAGGGTGGAAAAATCACCCGACCTTAAAGTAAAGCCACGCAATGTGTGTAAACAATTCACGGAACTGTTACCAAACATGTTGTTTGACAAAACATGCGAGCACGACTCAGGTGTTTACTCTAAATTATTGAAGGCCCAGTAGATTATGCCGGGAAGTTTTATATTTATACGAGTATTTTTGTCACGTTGAGTCATCATCGGAATGTTCTCGTTTAAAGCAAAAACAGGAACCGCATGGGGAAAAAGGCAATCAGTGCCAGTGCTCCAACATAAATCCATCATTTCACTACACAGTACACAGGGACCGAGTAAAGAATGCATAATTTCCTTCACAAGCACTCTATACAAGCCTTCACACAAAGCTTAGTGTGAGGTGGATCCCAGGCCACCAAAACATTCCTGGGAACGAGGCAGCACATGCAGCAGCACGGGTCATGTTCTCTTCTCCTTCCTCTGATCCCGGCTATGGTGGCCTCACGTGCTCCTCGGAAAGACAAGACCCTACAGCCCTCAAGAACGATGAGCGGACAGAGCGCCGAGAGAGGCTCCATGCACTCAGAAAACAGGACTCACACCCTGTGCCGGATGGACCCTACTCCCGATGGGACAGGGTCTGCTTCAGGCGACTACGACGGGAACCGCCATGGTACCTAAACGTACTGCAATGTACGCTTGGAACAAGCAACGACTGAAAAGGTACAACGAAGAAAACTCAGACCCCGCCGACGACATGGACGAAAGTCTCTGCCGACACTGCAAGGTCGTGGCCTCAGAAAATCACGTTTTCTGGGACTGTATAAACATTTTCGAGAAAAAAGAAGAAATTTTACAGACCATTCCCGAGGATCAAAGACCCAAGAGCTTGGCGAAATGGACCAGACCATCCGGCTCACCCAAGCATCGAAAACAGCTATTCGACTCCCTCCTTCGGTTCATTAAGGAGGCACACCTGACTCACTTCATTTAATCCCCATCCCCCACCCCAGGACAGCACCGACGGCTTAAGCCCAGCTGACCTGGCCCTGATGTTTCTTTCATCTTACTACTATTATTAAAGACATTTTCAAACAAAAAGCCCCTCTATACGTGGGTGCCATCTATCCCCGTGCGAGTGAAGCGCGCTTGGTGCGCCGAACATAATGGGGTCGCCGCGCGAGACAGAGAGTCATCAGCTAAATGTATTTCTTCCACCGTGGTTCAAAGGTGCCAGTGCACGAGGCTTGTGTCTCGAGTGGCCCTGGAGGGCAAATGGCGGCGCAGCATTAAAATGACTAGCCCTTTGAAGCGAATGGCGACGGAGCACCCGCTCATGACACTTGTATTGCGCGTTTTCACAAAAATAGTTGGCGGAACTTGTAAAGAACGCCTTTATCAAGGGGCTTTAGCAGGGACCCTGGGTTCAGTCGCCCATAGGCATCTACCGTCGTGCGATCGTGTATCACATGTACTGCCTCATGCACGTTAAAGACCCCGAGCTAACAGGTGAACTGCACTGGCTAAATTTATAATATACAGGGTGTCACAAAAGAAAATTTACAGGGTTTTTATTTCCGCAAAAATAAACTAGGCATCGCCGAACGCTCATTCTCCGCCCAAAGGTAGCCCCAGAGGTCACAACCGGATGGCAAAGTTTCAGCCCGATCCGATGACTTAATCAAAAGTTATAAGTGATTTTCTGAACATTTCAATGGGAAAATGGCGGCCGAAGGAGTTTTCGAATACATGGGGCTCTATGGCACCAGAAACCGAAAACGGGCGAAAATGGCCTCCATTTTCCCATTTGAAATTTTCAGAAAATCACTTATAAGTTTTGATTAAGTTATCAGATCGGGCTGAAATTTTTGCATCTGGTTGTGTCATCTAGCGCTACCTTTTGGCGGAGAATGAGCGTTCGGCGATGCCTAGTTTATTTTTGCGGAAATAAAAACACTGTACATTTTTTTTTTGTGACACCCTGTACAACGGGTAACAATGTTGCCCTAAAAAAACTCCTGCTCTTTAACAAACAAGAACTAACGACAAATTTTGAATGCCTAGTTACATTGCATTTCTAATATGTGTTCGCGTGTTCGTGTTCTTTTTTTTTTTTTTGTCTACATCTTTGATTATGCGGCTCTTAGTTATGATGAAACAGGATATATAGTTGTCGGACTTCTGGGAAAATATTATATACCTAAGAAAATGGCATGTTAACGCGAAAGACAAAAAAAAAAAAAAACATAGGCGCACTTAATAAAAAATGAAATAATGAAATATTAAAATTAATTATAATTGTGGTTTAAAAAGTTTGAGGGCACCAAAAATTATAAAAGCGAGCTCCATGCTTCGAACAGTGCGCTTGTTCACTGGAAGAGTAGTTCAGGGCAGCATGTTCCCGTTTGTATGTTCCGCTTCGCTCGCATGGTAAAACCTAATTATTTACTGGTACTGTATTTAGTGAAACAAAGCTTACCTTCTGCATACTGTAAAACCCTTAATGTTCGCGAGCCCTTAATTTTCGCGAACTTCGCGAATTGAAGAATTCGCGAAATTTAAGGGCACGCGAAAAATTCGAACCTTAAGAGTTTCAATGCAGGCGCCTGGATTTCGCGAAATTTAGTGGCCGCGATTATGTCCTCTGTGACCGATTCGCGAAAATAAAGGGTTCTACAGTATGTGCAATGCCCTCATTTCTCACGCGATTGCACTCTTGTTTATCGATATTGTTTCCGTTTCCCATTTCGATTCAACTCGTGGTTTTTTGTGCGATACATGCATTAGAGACCAAGGTAACCCAGGAGCATTCTATTTCGCGGATTGCAAGAAAACCTATGCTACTTGCCCCGTGTGCCACAATCAATACAAAATACTCTAAACTTCACATGTGGCCGCTTGCGTGAGTAAACAATATTGTTTGTCAAGAACAACTGCGATTGCATAAAATCACGTGGAAAAAACTCGTTCTAAGCACGCGACAGTTGGCATGCAGTGAATACTCATAATCGGCGCCGAGATGATTGGTATCTGTCAGCAGGTGGAGTTTTTTTATCAATCCAAAGTTAGAATGTTTCCTTCTTTCTGTTGTAAGCAATCAGGAAATAACTTGCACCAAATCTGGGTGTAATAAATTACTATGAACATTCAAACATTACGGCCTGAGCGGTATATGTGTGCAAGCGTTAGCTTTCGATGCACCCTTAACTTTCGATACGCTCAAGGAAAAGGTAGCGCTGTTTCGGTCTTAATCAGCGTAACATGTGCGTGCTTACACTATATTTTATTCAGTGTCACAATCTACCCGTCTGCATATTTTTTTTTTATTTTCGCACGCCGCTAGTTGCGCGCATAAATCACCAAATTAAGACTAGTACATTGCTTAAACTCTTTGCAAAAGCTATCCACAGACCCAAAATCTTCGCCTGGCCAGTCATTGCATTTATCACTGAACTAGTATTAAAATTAATTCTTATCATTTATTGCTGCGAGTTAATTTTAATCATGAAAATAATCCCTGGAGAAAGGGACCAAGAGGGACAAAGGACAACTAGGTCACTGGTGCGCGACCGAAAAAATTCGCCTGGTCCGGGTCGCGCACCAGTCACCTAGCCGTGTTTGGAGATTTGTGTTTGTCCTTTGTCCCTTTTGTTCCCCTTCTCCAGGGATTAGTTTTGTCATTCTTGTCCAGCTCGCTTGCACCTTTGCATTTAATTGCATTATAATCTTAATAAGGTGCCGCCCATTTGGAAGGGTACGGCCATATCCATCCATTCACTCACTCGTATGTCCCATGTGTATGAGACTTTTTTGCGCTGCGGGACAGGGTGTCTCCTCTGGTTTGCCGTTGGCATGTTTCCTGTAAACCTATGTATGCTGCGAACATGTTTGGAAACACTATTTGTAGATCCAATGTGACAGGACCGGAATGCGAAGAACTCCTGTGCGCAGGCTGTCGTTTGTATTATGTATTCGTACTGTGGCCACGGCTTAAGGCCCCGTGCAAATGGAATCCAAGAACCCGAACGCACAAGTTACAATACGCAAGTGTTTCAATGATCTCTTTTCAGTGCAGAATGCATGTTAACGGAAGTGAATTTGTGATTTACGTAGTAGTAGTGTGCCGTAGCTTTAGCCGTACCATACAGTCGCCAACGACCCTTTCCTGATCCGCGCAATCGTGCGTCGTCACGTCACGTTAACTCACGAGAATGCTCACCTTATGCGTTTCCTCACTCACGGATGTTACCCGCCAATCCTCTAGATCAAATAACGCTTAAAAACTTTCCACTTAAAAAATAAAACAAATTTGGTAACCTTTAACCCAGCCAGCTACGGTTAATAAGGGTGGCATTTTTGATGAGGCTGCAATTCATCCATGGCCCATAAGTGTAGCGTAAGTACCTATAACCTGCGTACGGTGCTTTTATTAGCGGCACCGAGAATTAGCAAGATCAAACGTTGAACCGCGTCAAAGCAAAGCCCGGGCAATCTACTGCACGGCTTTTCTTTCTTCTTTTTTATAGCTGCTGTTTATTACCGAGCCATCATGTGTGGTACAGATCGAGGTAACCAAAGTAAAGAGGCGTACCGAGAGAAAGCTAATAAAGCAAACGCATGTGTGTGCGCGTAAAACGGCGGGGTGAAGGGGTGCACTGCAGAGCACGGCATTGAGCGAATCGACCTGGGACCGAACCGAAGAAGCATCACCGCCTCCAGCCATTACGTATTAATGCGCAAAAGTAGGACGATCGACCACTCGTTCTTCGCTACATTTCAACAGCGCAACGGGGCGCAACGAGCCCCATATTATTTGGGTTCTTACTCTATCGCCATTTGGCGGCGCGCTGTTTTACGTTGATTTAGAGCGCGCGGCGTACACGCCGTTAAGAGCGTGCCGACGTTTCGGAACTTCTCACCTAAATCTTGGTGTTGTTATTTTGTACCGCGGGGTCGGCGCGCGACAATTGCGTCGACGCTTCGGCTTTAACGAGTTCGGGTCGGGAGAGACGCGCGTGGCTTTAGGTCAGTCCTTGGAATCAACGAGATTGCTCCGCTCGCCGCCGTGCGAATTTGTCGCGACCGAGACAAATTTGCGCCAATCAAGGTGCTCGCGTCGAATGGCTTTTTTTTTTTTTTTTTCTCGTTTCATACGAATGTTTGTGCACGTTCTTGTTGGTCTTTTTCAGGCGAGCACTAAAACGGTAGCAGCGCATAGCCCCCTGCGCTGTTGGGGATCTCTTGTACTCTATCGCTGATTCTTCCAAGATAGCGTGGTACGGGGATGGCCTTGGCGTCTGCGTTGAGGCCGTAAATATCTGGGTTTAGGGTAACCTCCGACTCACGCCCGAAATATTTGTTTAATTAATCGAAATATTTGATTAATTTTCTTTTGTGAATATAGTTCTGGCTGTTGTTGACGCACATTTCAGCCGAAACGTTTCCGATTGTGGAGACGTATTCCAACTTACTTTCTCACCAGTTTGCGGTTTACGGATTTTCCGGATAGGAACACACCAACATTCAGTCGCATCTTTTATTTGAGTACTCCTCTGCCTCGTTGAAAACGTTCAGTCAACGAAATGTTCGAATGATTTAGGCAGTATAATAACAGCACTGTTTACACCAATTTGTATAGTCAATTCTATTTTGTATATTTTTCGTTACAAGTGGTATTATGGTGATGCTTTACTTAAAGGGATACTGAACCAAAGAATTTAGTGTCCATAATAAGTGGCGCACGTTCTTTCCACGAGCCAGCAGCCGCCGGTGTGCGCGAGCACACGCAACGAAAATGACGTCAAAGACCTCCATTCGCGCAAGAGAACAGTGAAATGCATGGGCTTCGGGCCAAAGGAGAATAAATACAGGCTTTTCATCTCTAGACGGGAAAGCTACGTGCTTGTTAGACCAATCAATCGCTTACCTTTTACACCAGACACCACTGTGTAGATGAAAAACTTGTCTTTATTCTCCTTTGGCCCGAAGCCCATACATTTTTTTGTCATCTTAACCGTGAATGGAGGTCTTTGACGTCATTTTTGTTGCGTGTGCTCGCGCACACCGGCGGCTGCTGGCTCGTGGAAAGAACGTGCGCCACTTATTATGGACACTAAATTCCTTGGTTCAGTATCCCTTTAAGTCAGGGCATTGTCGAGCTGCACTTGCTGCAACGTTTTACACCATCTATCATATTTCTTGATGAAGAAATAACAAATTAGTTTACTTTTATTTAAATTACCTAAGTTTATAATCCCGCATAATACAAAGCAATATTTCTCCCGCATTTTTTTTAATTGACCTCTTTTGAATGTGATGCCACCTAACTTTTTTGTATTTTGTTTTTAATTATTAGGAGATATTATGGTATATTACATTACCGTCAAGTAGTTCCTTTCACAAGACCTGGTAAACATTTTTATTATATTGTCATGGCAGCAGTATCCTACAACTGACAAGTAGCGTAAAATGTGTGCATAGCAGTTTTCGCAATCGTGCTGTTACAGCAGTGAAGGTATAGTAGTTTTTGATAAAGTATGCGCGTGTGGTACAAGACCGCAGTTTATTCGTCTCAATTATTGTGTGGGGAAGAGCACACGCGGCTTGCTAGAGGATTGCATCGGAAATACATAAGTGGTCACATTAGCCCTAGAAACGTCTTAGAAACTAACTTTTATATTAGCGCGTGACATTTAGATCTCTTTATTAGAGCATCGAATGATTTATAACTAAAGCCCCTATTTCCAGAAATCTGTCCGTCCTTGCGTTCGTTCGTCCATGCGTCCGTGCGTCCGCGCATACCCGAGACACGTGACGTATTCATGTCATGTCCTGGTGTCACGTAAAACCATGACGTCACGTTACGTCACGTCGTCACGCCACGTGACGTTTAATATCTCCTAAGAAATCAACCAATTCTTTCAAATGTTATTCCATGCATTGTAAGACTTGGGAGATAAAGTTCGTTGCTAATTCTTTCTTTACGACCATGTCTGCGGCAGATAAGTAGGACTTACAATTCGAAATAAATTTGAATGTATTTCAAAAGTATTGACTAGTGCAATGTTCTTAGGTGAAGACATTAATGTGGTCATACCATGCGTACATGCTTTTGAGGTGGATTAAAACTTCCGTTGGGCGGACACATTTGTAATAGAAAACTGGGTGGTTTATTTAGGAAAACTTATAATAACGTAAATTGATAAAAACTCGGACTTGGGGTGCGAGCCGGATACCTATCCGACCGCCTCGGTGGTCCCGGTATAGGGGGGGGGGGGGGGGGGGGGGGGGCGGCTCAATATGGCGGATACTCAAAAGGGGTGATGTCCATTACGCTAATGCTGACGCTAACACATTGTTACAGCATATCAGCAAAACGAAATACATTTTTGAAGCATATTTGGCCACCCTTTTCGAAAACGTTTATTTAGGGGCATCTGCTCGATTATTTTAATCCTAACTATGCCTTTTGTAATTTTATTTTCGTTACTGAATCTTGTAAGATAACTACAGACAGACGTCCTGGTAACCAAAACGTGACCATTGGCGACGGTGTTGCTCCCCCTAACCTGCAATATCCACCTACACCGTACTCCAGGTCATGAATACCTGAAGTAAGGGTATTTAATTCTCCGGTGGTAAAGGTATATATCATTGGCAGAACCGCCGGTTGCAATATGTTAACAAAAGAGTGGCGTGGTTTTATCCAAGAAGAAATGCCTGCAGCTATTCCAAGAGCAATATTTAATGGACGTCCAATTACTCGTTCTCTAAGGCAACGGGGAAGCTTGAAATGACACCGGCTTCACTCGGCTTCACTCGAGTAGGATGTCAACTCAGAAACACAGAAAAAAATATTGTTCACGTAGTATGATTCGCAAGTCAACTGCTCCCGAAGTAGATAACGTCATTTACATTACTTTCTAAAGTCGTTGGCTTGGCACTAATATTTACTTATTCTGCATCGACAGTGCAATCTGCTAAATCAAAACAATGCTTTAAAGGGTTCATGAAATAAATTTTGGGCTGAGATAAATGAGTTTGGATTGGGATTTCACTAATCGCATATCGTTTAGTGGGCCAATTAAGGAAACTACCACAATATCCCGATAGACAGCCCAGCTGCAATCGAAAGCAAATCGGATAAAAATAAGGAGTTGGCTGACTTTCGGTGTGCGGTCAGAAAATGTTGAAAAAATCCTAGTTTTTGATATTGTGACCTGCGAAACTTGTGATCGCAGGGGTTATGGTGTTCCTTAAGGCTAAGTAACACCATGAACCAAAGACGACTGTCCTTTTCGGTCAGCAATATTCGCTCCTCTCCCGCCGTGGCGAAGTAACGCAATTTCTGATGCAGTCGCCATTAGACAAGGCGCTGCAATGACTAAAAGTGGGTTCTCTTTCGCAGCTTTTGGGAAAATAGAAAATCGTACCAAAACTAGGGGTGGGTTATCTTTTGGGGGTGGGGCTTTCCTTGGAATATTACGGTAGTACACGAGTACACGAAACTATGAAAACATAGCAGACTGTTCCCTGCCTGCTTTCCTTCGAAAGCTCTCCACCTTTTCACTGTGATGCGTCCCCGGTGCCCAAGGAACGTCAGGCGAACCCGGCTCACGCATCGGACACGAGCACCGCATCAGTCGGACGTATGCGCTCGTCAACAATCACAACCGTGGGCGAATATTTGGATTCGCATCAATGGCCAGTGAGTGTCGTATACGGCACCTTATCATCCCTAGCGAATGACGACTTTCATAATGTGCCTCGTGGTTCACCATGGTGCGCCTCAAGACTCAGGAGGCACACCGTGGTGAACACAGCAATGTGTGCCTCATGTAGTGTCCATGGTATTTCATCGGATGCGATGACTCCAAGCTCCAATGCCTTAGAATTTCACCACCCGGTGAAATACTACGGTTATGACTCGCGCTTTCTTCCATTTCATTTCGAGTTGAGGAAAGCTAAGAAGGAAGAAGTGGAAAAATAATTTCACTGTCAATTTACTTTTGAATGTTAGCCAAGAAAAGATAAGAGCAGGAGGAGCAAACAAAGAAGTTATCCAATGGGGCCTGCTTCCATTGGCGACTCTGGGTTGAGGAAGGAAATTGGGAGATGAAAGAATGGGGAAGGAAGAAGCAGGAGACATAATTCACTCGCGAGCACCGTTATTAACACTTTTAGCGCAGAATCCTGTGCGCACATGATCACGGGAGTGTCTAAATATAACAAAATGGCACAAAGACTAAAAGAAACGACAGCTCAGTCAACAGCGGCGAACATATTGGAATGGACTGTACACCCGGGGATAGTAAGACAAAATTTGAAGTATCCGATTAATTATAAATAAAATATAGAGTTATGCGAACAACTGACAAATATAAAGCAAACAACCAAATTGATTTATATACCGTGCTTTCCGGGCTGTAGTCCGCACCCGGTGTATAGTTGACAGGGGCTAATTTAGGCCGAAAAAGAATTTTTTCCTTAGATTGTCCGCACGCCGTGCATAGTCCGCACCTGGTGCTTAGTCAAAACGAAAATCTTCTCATACACGGCACGCATTAACAAATATCTGCTTACTTAGCTCACATAGAAGCTTGAATTATACGTAAATTATCATTAACATACTCTCTCCTTCACTGAAATCGTCACGCCTCGTCATAATGAACGATCTTGAAAAAACAAAATGTCTGTATAGTCGGCACGTGTGGAATGTCCGCACAGCCTAAAATTTCAACTTTTAAACATGTATATAGTCCGCGGACTATAGCCCGAAAATTACGGTAGATATTGTACACAATGCAATATACAATTAAGCGTAAAATAAGAAATGAGGTGAGCATCAGTTTTTATAATTGAATGCTTACAAAGCAACATGAGTTTAGGTGTCAATTAATAGGAAGATATTGAATTTTAAGTAACTACATACTACAATTCCGTGGAGGAATTCTTACACCAAATAGGGCAAATGAACCATCTGAACTATCCAGGGTGTGATTGTGTGGAAGTTATATCACATGCTATGTGAATGTACACTTTACGGTACAGAGGCATAACTCCTAAAGAACACTTTGTCGTATATAGACGACTGACTGTTTACGACGTCCAAAGTACTACTTACCTAGTCTGGAATACTCAGTTCAAGCTTGAGGCAAATGCCGCAAACGCTCTTCTGCCTTTTTTTTCTTTTTTTTAGAAGCTTACCTAGAGCTTTTAACTTTTAAGTGCTGTTTTTTTTTTTTCTCTTTTTTTGCACTTGCGGAACGCAAACGTTTCGTAACGGTAACAATGTCCAATGTTTTGTGAAACAAATTTATTTATTAAAGCACTGCTCTATGGGCAAGAAGATAATTGATATCTGCATGCCTCCGACATGGGACATTTTCCTCTTATTGGATTTTTCAGATACGGTGCTATGCAGTGGCACCTCATCCTGGCACCCTGGCATCTTCCTTTTCAGCACCCTTACTCCACCTTTTTTTTATATTTATTTATTTTACTCGGAACCGTAACTTGCTGGTTTTTACAGTCCTTAAATACAAAGTTCGTTGGTAATTTCTAGATCCGAGGGTTCGCCACGAAGCGCGAGGTTAAGTGACATGTATTCGCCATACCAAAACCCGAAACGGAGGCGAAAAAATGGACAAAACAAAACGTCTCAATTCGCCTTTTCGTGATTTCGCAATTGTGTAACAACCAGACATGTACAAGTTACTAAAAAAAGTAATTAAGTTAAGTTACTGCGCATTGACGTCAAAAGTAATTTGAGTAGAGAAGAAATTACTCAAATAGAAAGTAATTGAGAAAATTACTAATTACCGTAAGAAAGTAGCGAATTACTTTTGAAGTTACTTTTGAAGTTACTTTTATATATTTTTTATGGTAAAAAGAAAGTACAGAGGTTTTGATTGGTTATCGAAATTGCGCTAGCCAAATATGAATCCGCTTGATTTTTTAACAAAAATGCTTTAATAGCTGGTTCTGCGTACCTAATTGTTTTGTACGTTTTTGTTTTTTGCTCAGTGATGTACTGCGAATCTGTCATTTCTACTTTGAGGTTTAGCACTGTTCGAGCTTGATTTTTTAGACAGTGTTTGTTTTGTTTACAGTGTTGCGTAAAGTGCATCTAAAAAGTACTTGCAGTAAAGTACAAAGTAAATTAGAGGTTATGTACTTCAAGTAGAGTAGTAAGTACACCGGGTGCATTGTACTTGAAGTAACGTATATAAATACAATGTATTTCAAGGTAAAGTACAAGCACTTTTAACACTATCTTTCATGATGTCCTTTCATTCCCTATACAGTGTTTTTTTTTTTTTTTTTTTTTTTACTTGTACGCATTGCTCAGGGGTATTGGCTTGCCTGGTATTGGCTTTGTGACATTCTTTTTATACCTGTTTTTATACCTGTTTAATACCTGGACATGCTACGCATTTATAGCGCATATGTTTATTTTTTTCCGTGACTTTTTATATTTATGCTCTTTACAGCTCTTTTTAGATGTTATAGGACTTTTTAGAAAGTGAACGTTGCAATTGTTTTTTTCAGTTTTTGGCACTTTGTGTTTCTTAGGTTTTTTTTTTTTTGTTATCATACATTTTTTGTGTCTGTGATTGCCCTGCGAATTTGTAGGTCACCAATGACCTCGTGTGATTACCTTGTAGGATGGCTTCCATGTTTCTGCACTTCTGCATCAGTGACTCGATTTTGCTCCTTATGTACACTAACAAAAACTTTTGGCTCAACCACTGTCTGTAGGGGGTCGAGGACACGTCAAGCTGCTCTATAGCAGCTTTTTTCCTCGGTCTCCCCCATCTTTGATGAAAATAAAGGCAATTATTATTATTATTATAATCGGAGGTGCATCAGTTTTTTACGGAAATGGTGGCAAATTTTGTATAAGGTGAAGTCGCCGCAAAGTAGTTGTTTTACTCTCGCTGACGAGCTACCTGACACAATCAAATTATAAGGCACTTATTTCCATCGGTCTTAGAGTTGCCATTACTTCACTCAGAGAAATGACCAGATGACGTCTCGAAAGAGCGTGTTTTCACACGACGATACCGCCAGTTTTTTGCCTTCAAATTCGGGGAATGTACATTGAAGTCGGGAGTTTTACTTTCCTCGGAAAATATAAGTACATGCTCAGAGAACTTACTTCAACTAAAGTACAATTTTTCTAAACAGTAATACTTTGAGTATCATATACATAGAGTACTTCCCAACACTGTTTGTTTATTTTATTTCATATAAAAACTTTGGGGGAATTACTACAGATTTCTCGAACGATCTTTGAATCTTTGAAGACCTGCATATTCTGAGTTTTGGGAGGAAAAGCAACACAAAAAGGTAATCTTTGCTTTGGCCTTTAGCACGCGATTCTTTGAGTACAGGACAAACTACGGGAGTACCAGGTAAGTTTCAGAGCAGGTGCTGCATTTTGTTGCCTCCTTTGAATGAGGATGCAGTGTGTGCACCTCCTGTAGTGGACGAGAGTTTCTACGTTAGGGAGAAGCGGGGACCAGCCCTTTCTTCAAATGGGTCAAGTCTCCTTGAGCTTCGGGACACAGAGAAACGCGTCTTCGGCGCTAAACCCCCTCTTGCGCCGTGTCTGTTCGCTCCCCGTGCCTCGTAGCAGTGTTGTTGCAGTGGGCGGGAGGGGGGTGTTTGTTGAAAATTTTGGGAAGGTTTCGGACTCTACAAACCTTTTTCTCCCCTCCCCCCGTTTCTACGCCGCATGCTTCCCCCTCTTTGCAGATATCAGTTGATCTTCCAACATCTTATCTCCTTTGTGTTCGAAAGTAATTTGTAACTTGAGTAGAAGCTACTCAAAAAAAGTAATTAAAGTAAACTACTAATTACCGAAATAAAAATGTAATTCAAAGTTACTAACTATTCAGAAAAGTAGTTAAACTACAGTAACTTGAGTAGAGTAGTTGAACTACGTACAAGTCTGGTAACAACTAAGGAGCATACCAAAACAGAAGTCGCCTAACTTTTAGTCGCAAATATTATTCTTTGCCTCCCATCCGCCTATTTGTTTAGAATTAGCCAGTCTCTGAGTATAGTGCAAATTGAGTTCTTCTTTTTATCAAATAAACATCAATGAGCGATGTATAGGGCCAGTCAAATGGCACTATGTAATGCGGTATCTATTTCTAAGCGGTGTGGCCCCGTATTACGGGCCGTACGCACCGGTGCTTTGCGAGCAGTCGTCCTGAAACGGCACAGGTGGCCATTGTTCCGGGGTCAACACGGACTCAGTTAACCTCCCTATAACAGTTCCTACCTAGGAGCCCTCGGCGTTCTTCGGGCATATATATTAAGCGCTCCATTGTTCTTGTTGGAACTCTCCAAGAGCCCTTTGTCTTTGCGTCTCGGCCTGGCTTCGCCTTGGTTTGGAACGACCACCGGAGGGGCTTTGGCTCCGCGGTGGACGCCGCCATTGTTTTTTCAGCGGGACGATGGCGGCGGGAGAGGAGGAATTACGGTGGCGCCGCCGAGGGCGTGGGCGGGCGGGAGGGCGGACGGCGGGCGAACTAACGACCGGGGTGCCTCGCTCGCCTCTGCATGCCTTCCTGGATGGATGTCGGCCGATGGAGCGACGCCCCGAGAATTAACCTTTGTCTCCTGACGGGTTTTTTCCCTTTCTTTTCTTTTTTTTTGATTGAGCAAGAGAGACGATGGCTGCCCGAGTTTGAAGGAACGAGATCGCGGTCGCCCTTATACGGAGTCGTCAACTTTGGGTGTTCTGTTTGAGGAAGGTCGGCCGGCTCTTCTGCGTTGCACTAACCGCAAACGTCGGGGGCTGTCTTCTCTTCAAGCTGTTGCGTTTTAGTTTCTTCTTTTTTATATATATGTGACCTTCACCAGGCGGGTCTTATAATAGGGTTCGATTTTGAAGCGTTAGTTTTGACCTGGATAAAGCTTTCGGGCATGCGTTTGATGTTCTATTTTTGCACGTGCATGGCCCTATTTCTTTCCGTCATATTCGAGTCTTAGGCCGTGGTTGCACAGCTAATGCATCATACCAAAGACAGTCTACAGACAGTCATGTTTACTCCGTGTATTGGTCACATTTGTCATACATTATATCGGTGATCTATCATATTGTTCATACAAAAACTGTATTTAGACATATTCGAGAAAAAAACAAAACATACCTATGCGTGAAGCAAACATGCTCCAATCATGCGGGAGTCGTGTTCGCGGAAAATTCTGCCATCATGACTGCGGAGAAACTCCGTGTTCCTCGTACGATGTATGAGGAGCAGTGTAATTTTTTATTTTCTTTAAGCAGACTTTAGGCAACGTTCTTTTGCGTGTCCCGTGGTTTTTGTATTGATTGTTTCTGCATGCGGTGCTTGTCCTTGTAAACTAGATGTGAACGTACGCAAAGTACAGCTTCGATGCGTCGCAAAATATATCTTTGACCTATTTAGGACCGCCAGCACCCTAAGTTTTTAGTATGTTCAACACCCCCCACCCCCTCTCCAAAAAGATGTATTAGCGGTGACACTGCTAATACATCTAACGAAGGACACTCAGCAGACACGTTGGTCATACAGAAACTGGCTCCAGACATGCTCTGAGCGTGCATGTATTTAAAGCTCCGTGTCTTTTGTATCATGTATGAACATTGTAACTGTGGCTTGAGGGTCTCAGAACTTTTAGTGTTTATGGCTGTACATGGCCCTCTGTGACTACATGTGGTTGTACATGGCCCGCTGTGGCTACATACCGCTGTACATAGCCCTCAGAGGCGGCATGGTCCTCTGTGAATACATGCATCTGTGCATGCTTCTCGCGGTAACAGTGATACGCATTTTGCCGGGCGGGTGGTTCGAGATTTAGTGTATGCTTTCTTGCTACTTTCCAAAGAACGAGTAGAGCGTAAATAACTAAATAAATTCTAATACCAAAAACTACTAGATTTTTTTTTTCTTTTTGGAGGGATTGTTTGGCAAGAAATGCGTGCGCATATCTCGGCTGACCAGTGCGGAAAGGCACAGAAAGAACAAATGGCAAAACAAGATCAATTTGAGCGTTCCCCTCAATGACAGAATATCGGATCCACGGAAGAGGCTCTGACTCATCGTGCTTACAGTTGATCTAGTCTTTGCTACGTCACCATACAGTTGTCAACAAGACCTCCAACGCGGTTGTCTGCAGGGCTCCTCTGTAATGTTAAATACGGTTCAAGCTTTGCAGTCACGTTTTATTATTTCTATTTGCACGAATTTTACTGATTTTTGGAGTATCAGCCATCTGAAATTGAAGCTGATGTTCCCTTCGCACGTTTGGCTTTCGTCCGGATCGTTTGAAACTTTAGGGCGTGATCATTTGTTCGGTGAGATATTGTCGGGATTTGGAATCTGGGCCGCCTTCCAAATCCATCAGCCTGCGCTTGTATCGGTTGTTTAGGTCGCACAAAAACGGTTGAAGGAGAACATTACCGTTGAGCTCCAGCTCTAATCAAAACATACTACGCTTGCATGAAAAACAACGTTGACGATGGCCAGTGTCGCTCAGCCTCGCTCAGTACCTTTCGGTATACGGGCAGCATGCAACTGACTGCAATAGGGCGGGACGCTATATGCGAGGCTACCACTGAGACAAATCGCTACCAAGTGTCTCAAAACAGTCAAGCTGTTTTTACAGTCTGCGTTTTTACGTCCCATTTACATCTGCCAGAAAAGAAAAAGAAATCTTGATCGGTTGAAATGCACCATTATGCACGTTGAACGTGAATTACACCTAATCAATATTGTTTTTTTTTATTGGCAGACGATAAAGGATGCTATGCAGCGCGCAAGTTCGTCTGCTTCTTGCACAGGGGATGCGATGGTGTCAGAACGCCGAGCTCTTATTGGCTGATTGAAAACAAATAATGGGTAGATCTCAAGGCATCTAGCATTTAGATGTACCCACTATCCTTCCAATCAAAGCCAATCATAACTCGGCGTCGTTCTGACGTCACAGCCGCTCCTGCGCAAGCAGCAGACGACTATCTCATAGTCGTGCATAGGCATAGTCAGTGAGAGCTTAAGAAAACAGGGCCTGGCAAGTCCTGGGCGCATCATTAGGGAGTTTCCGTAGACCGCGTTTTCCCCTCCGCTAAGCCCTCCGCAACGAAGAAACCACTGCTTCGTCTGCGCGCCGATAGCCTTGACTGTAGAGTTCCGGGTATCGTAGCGGGTTGCGGAGAGCGTTGCGGGACGGAGAAAACGATCTCCGAAAACTCCCTATTATCGCCCCACAACCAATGAAATTGCGGTATCAGCCGATAATAGCGCCGACAAATGACTCGTGAAACAAAAACCGAAAACTTAATAAGCCATTCTCTGCTTCTTTTTTTTTTTTTTAAGCTCGCAGTAATTGACAGTGACTTTGCGCCGAGAAACTGAGTGAGAAAGAGAGAAAGAGACAAGTGCGCGCGGAGACGTCAGAACGCCGAGCTCCGGCTGTAATGGTTAATGGGTAGACCTCAGGCTAGCTACCTTTGTCTCCACTGCACCCGTCGAACGAGTTAGAACGAGGAACGCCGGCATCCGGCGTTTGGCTCTCGCATTCGTACGCACTCGACGAATGCGGGGGAAACAAAGGCTGCTAGCTTTAGCTCTACCCCCTAATTCTTCCAATCAGAACTCGGCGTTCTGAGGTCCCCTCTTGTCTCCTCCTCTCTCTCAGTTTCTCGTCGCACACGGAAAGCAAGCGTTCCAAAATTCGCGCACCGGAACACGGGGAGGGGTACTCCAATGAACGGACAAAGAGAACGCGAAGAGAACGTGCGATGATGAGGCAGCCGAGTGCGCACCGTCATTGACTGAGATGGGGGGGGAAAACAAAGGTACGTGGGCGCAGCTGGAGGGTAAATAAACGCACGAGGTGCGCAAAAAGCAGATAAACTTTCACACCGTATAGTTCTAAGCGTGCACTGCGAGCAACGCCTTCGTAAAATGGCGTCCAGCGAATATGTATACGACGTACGCATGCTCGTGTAAAAACAACAACAACAACAACTGTGGTTTGTATTGGTTTGTCAGAAGTTGAGCCATCGAGGTTTAACAAAAAGCGTAGTTTTATAACGTAGAACCCTGATAATGGCCGTCTAGCGAGAAAATTTGTTGAAATTAAATTATATTGCTGGAATGGGACCTTTTCTTTAAGTTTTTGTTGTGAACACGTTTTTAGTACTAGTGCGTAATATAAAGCTAGAAGTAGTAAGCAATGGGGAGTGTCAGAATTTTACAGCGAGGCTGATTATGGCTAGGGTTCCATGTATTTTTCGTCTGCGTGACCAAAACCTCTACGCTAACACCGCACCCACGCGCCGCACCGCACCCACGTACCGCACGTGCCGGCGTCTGCAGCAGCATAGCTTCCTATATATGTGGCAGCAGTAACTGTTATAAATCAAAAGCCTGAAACAAATGGCATCTTGCATGCGCGTTCGTCAACGCTTTATTTTGGTTATTTACTTCGAAACTTATATACGAGGAAGGCGTGCGCGTGCGGCGCGTGGAACACCATTCCCTGCATTCTCCTTGAAGCTCGGGTTGCCGTTCTCCAATTTCAATTTCACTTCTCTCGTCGTCATGGGAAGGCAACATGTAGTCCTGACTCCCGAAGTGCAACGCGCCTACGAAGAGCAACGGCGGGAACGGCAACGAGAATGTCAACGGCGGGGGCAGGTGGCATCTGTCTGTGCGTACCTTTCGTACCAATGATCACCGATCAAGACAATAATTGTGTTCGTACCTTTGTTCGAAATTCTCCATCACGTCTGTGTCGTGTGCTAAACAGCTTCCGCAGGTTATCCACCGTTCGCAGAGGGGAATGGCTTCCAATTTTTACGGCGACAAGCATCTCCATCCTATACACCAGCGCGCGACTCTGACGTTACTCTCTGCGGGAGCGCTGCTCTCGACCTGGCGCATAACCAGACGCTTCACTTTAAGTAAACCTGGTTTCCGCGCACACGCAGTGCTGTACATCTGGTGTGGAAAAACCCTGGCTTTTTTGTAAACTGCCTGTTGGTTCATGGGAATGCAAGTTTACTACTACTCATCATTTTATCGCTTCAAATGAATGTCCACGGAGCTATACTCTGTTTCACCTTGTGTTGTACCGCAGGAAAGGCTACAAGCGCGAGCTCCTTGCTCTAGGGCACATCTCGGCGGCACAAGCTCTCGTGCACCAAGGGAAGCTGCCAACGCTAGGAGCTCGCGCTTCTAGCCTTCGCTGCGGTACAACATAAGGTGAAACGGAGTATAGACTCCCAGCAAGGCGTGGTGGTTTTATAGCTGCACATCTCCGCACGCACTGTCGTAACTTTTGTTTCAACAAACCGATCTCACCAAGCGTTTGGTGCACGCGCGACGCCGCCATACCTTTAGTCCTCAAGAGGCAGGTGGCGGTGTAGGAGGTGGTTCGTGCAGTCTCGAGCTCCGCTAGCTCCGGCAGACCCGCAGCGGGCTTAACGGGGTTGTCGCACGTGTAGAACGACCAAAGTTCTCTACATGTATTAGCGGCGAGATGTTTTGGTGGCGCCCTCCTGTGGTTCCCCCTCGTGACGTCATTACCTTGCAAACAACAAGTTCGATGGTGTTTGTTATTAGCATGGTGGAAGCTTGAAATCATTGCGCTCTCAAAGGAACACTGCCAACACCGTCAAAATGAAAGTTCTTTCATTCCTCTTATTTCCGTCGATGATAAATCCCCTTTCCGACGTTATAGTCAGCGTTCGGCCAATCGTGGAAGGAGGACCACAGCGACGCTTTCGGTCGCGCACGGGGCTAATAGCGGCAGCGGCGGAGTAGCAAAACTGACTGGTGAGATTGGATAGTTGTCTTAAAGGGGTCATGAAACGAGTTTCCTACTTCTTCCTCCTTAGCTTTAATCCTCAACTCAAATGCGAATTGTGAAATCACGTGGTCGTGACATTCCTTCGGCACCGGTGCGATGACTCCTAGCTTCCACTGTGCTTTTTATGCACACCATAGAACTTGTCATTCCCCAGTGACAATAAGTTCCGTCAGGGCACTCATTGGCCACGAACGCGAATCCGAATATTCGTCGACGGATTGATTGTTGACGAGCGCATACGCCCGAGTGACGCAGTTCTCGTGTCCAATGCGTGAGATGGGCTCTGCTGACGTCAGTTTGGCGCCGGTGACGCGCTTTTGGAACCGCGGATGTATCATAGTGAAAAGGCGGAGAGCTTTCGAAGGCAAGAAGGTACAAAATAGTCCGCTATATTTTCAGATGTTCGTACCGAAAAGCTGGCTTTTGACTTTCTAGCCTCTTTCTTTTGGCCAACTAAACGATATGCGAGTAGTAAAGTCCCAATTTAAAATCATTCATCCCAACCCAAAATTCGTTTCATGGCCCCTTTAAGGAGAACGCCGCCAATGCCTATTTTTGTAAAGATGTGATGTCGATCTGTAAGCGAGACGAGCAAATATTTCCGTCTGGTTTATTTTCCCATTGAACGGTGGACACATAAAACGGTGGACTGTCAAGGCTTCGGGTAACCCAGAAAATCAGGCTGAGCCGGTCCGTGATGCTAAGTAAGAAATATTCACGTACTGCACCTCTATTTATATTTCACTATTTGCTACGGATTAAGACTGCAGAATAACTTGAGCCGTGCCACGGCGGTGCAACTATACTGCATAAGTAGCGGACGTGCTGAATGCTGCGTTGAGGCTAGACCCTGTGCCCGCTTGAACATTTCCCGGTCGCAACCTGCGAACGGGTAAAAAAAGTTGGAGCCGCTATCACCGCGCTCTTCAAACCTCCTTCAAACTCGAGCTCGCAGGTGCTCAGGGCCAAGCAACGAAGTGCTCCTGTCGTTTGCCATCTGGTTCGAAGTGATAGATTTCAATGTTTGCCTACACGAAAGCGGTGTTGCCGGGGGCAGTGATCTGAGGTGAGTGCTTGTCGCTGTCGCAAAGTTCGAGTGCTCTATATCCAGGCCGAGGGCCACTGTATCTATGTTTTCTGCTCGATGACGTCAGCCCGTGACAACGCGCAATGTCACATGCGACATCGCTAGTAATGCGTCAAAATCATTTCCGACTCAGCCGATGAATCGGCCGCCTCTAAAGTCTCCTAGATCAATTCACATCACAGCTCGCTAAATTTCCTGGAATATATCTTGTTAAAGTCGTGAATGAGACGCTCGAATGAACGCGCTCTGGGGACCGTCCACCGCCAGTTCGGACTGTTCTGTTCTGTTCTACTCACCCACACAAGTCAGGCAGCGCAAATAAATGCTCTGAGCGCAAGCTTGAGTTCATTTATTTATGCGTGTTTGTGTGTGTGTGTCTGTGTGTGCGTGCGCGCGCGCATTGATTGATTGGCTGGGGAAACATGAGCCGACCTTAGAATTGTAATGATTTCAGACCGACAATACTTTTCGCTTAATGGTGTTATCGTGGATTAACAATATACTTGGCTTGAGCGCGTTGGTAATAGATTCAAAAATATACGAAAGAAGATGTTTGTCCTGTCCGTCCTCCTTGTTTACTCTTTCGTATATTTTTGTAACAATATACCTTGTGAGGTTTAGATTATTTTCACGGATACGTGTGCGAATTTAAATTCTGAAACTCAACGTACATTTCTCATATCGTATCTACTTTCTTAGTAATTAGCTTTTTTATTTACTTTTTTTGTGCACCGAAAGACTATAAATTGTTTACAGAAGTTTATTCGGTGATTTTTATTATTAAACATCTGTGGTTTTCCGCGCATGTTACACGCTTGATGATGGGCCGACTGACAGACCCATAGTTGTACATCAAGTTTTCATTCAACAAAAATAGGACTACGCTCAACACCAAAGTATGGAAGTTCACAACGGTGCAAAGCCCAGTTATATAGAAAGTAACAATTAAAACTCATTTTCGTTTTTGATTGCCGCTTTTCCTCTTCTTCGGTCACCATGTTTTCTAACATCCAACACCCTGCTCTAAGTAAGAATTCCTGTTTCCGGCCACCGAGTTAGCTTCCTTGTAATTTCCCCGGTCATTCTCTCTCCCTCTAAAGAAACACGTGCTCTGCCGTCAAGGCGAGTGATCAAAGTTCGCTTTCGGCGCATTACACGCCTGTTGTAAGGCAAAGTCCACCTTGTATGCGTCAGGCTACGCGGTTGTTACTTTCACCGTCGTTCGCGATACAATTCAAGGAGAGCGTAAGCCATGTATGCAAAATGACAGTAATTTATATTTTTTTTTTTGTGTTTTTATGAGTTGATCAACTCAGGAAAACTTGGGCTAATTTTCGCAATTCTTTGCTTTATATGGAAAGAGTGTATTCCAAAGAGGAATTATTTACGAATTGCATACCCACTCCTTGATGTTTTGAACAATGTGTTAGAGTCCCTATACTTCGTTTCACCTTATGTGCGAGCGAAGGCAAAGCTGGAAGTGCGAGCACGAAAGCTCCGTGCGTTCAGGCTTTGCTCGAGCGCGCGAGCTGGGGAGAAACGCAAAAAGCGCTGGTCTCGCGCTTCTAGCTTTGGCTTCGCTCGCAGATAAGGTGAAACGAGGTATAGCGCAAATAGGTTGTTTTGAAGCGTGTTTGTTTTCGTGTTCACGCTCGAGTGCGAAATCACATTTTCCCGAGAAGCGCTATTGCACATGCGTGCTCATTCTCAATATTGGTAGAGTTACACATTGATATTGATGCGAGCGTGTTATATTGTAATAAAATTGTAGTTGTTTATATATAGCAGTGATTAAATTCCCGTTATGACTAAGAAGTAGGCTAATAGGAGGAGGAACATATGATGGCTAAGCATATGCGCTGCTGCTACACGAGCAATCATTTGCTTCGGTTGCATGTCGACACGAGAACATCTACGACCTTTGCCTGCCAAAGTCGCTTCTCATCAGGTTTGCGTTTCTAATGTACTTCTGCAATATTGACAAAAGTATTCCCTCCTATTGCAGTGATTCTGAACTACTGATGTTTCGCGGACCCCTTGTGGATTGGCGGGGATGATGAAGGATTCCGTTCCTGGTGAGGGGAAGGGAAAGGTATAGGTAATTATGATAATTATTTAATAAATGGATATTACTAAAGGCTATGAAGTAGACTTCTCTCGTCAACATACACACGAGAAAACTGACCAGAAAATTGAAACGTTTCTTTTCAATCTGAAAAAATAAATTTGTATTGCCATGCTTGACTGATGAGGCAGGGCTTCGCGAACCCCTAGAATGCCTTCGCGGACCCCAAAGAATCCGGGTCCCCCATTTGAGAACCACTGCCCTGTTACATAAAAAATGGGCTCCTGCCATTCCGATTACAAAAAGAAACGAGCAGAGGAAGGCTTCACAGCTGAACAACTATATATCCGTCTTTTGAGAAACTAATGTTTCATTTGGTGCTAGCCGCTGACTCAAGATAACTACCTTAAATAGATTTTCATTGCGGAACTTGTTAGACTTTCATAAGTCACGTAACAGGTTCGCAACACACACTCCACCGAAGCCGTACGGTGTGCTCAAGCTGTATTTAGACGAACTGGTAAAATTCACTTTTCATAGTTCTTTCGCTTTGTTGTTAAAGGGTAGTGAAGAACATAGGGGTACGTGGCTCAAGAGGACATAAACTGACGCTTTCGGAGCAAACTGAGCTTTCTCGCTTCAAACAACGCACTACAAAAAAATCTAAAAAACGTACTGTGAGAGCACTTGATTTGTAGAACACGAAACAACAGATGACGATGTCTAAATACCAGGCTCACACCGAATGACGAAGCTTCCAATACGATTACACTAACAAATTCAATGTAAGCGAGGACAATGAGAATTGCGTTTCACTTTCACTGCCCCATCACAAATTTCATTTTTTTTTTTCAGATCTAATTGTGTTATGAATTATTATTAACCTTGGTTGTCTGTCTTCGTGTTTTGCAAAAAAATAAAAGCACTCGCACGCTTCTTTTTTTTTTTTCTAGAGTGCACGAGTAACAAGAATGTGTACAGGGCAATATCCACATGCTCGCGGTAGTCAAATCCTTTCGCGCTGTCTTGAGTAACATTTCTCTTCACTCATATCATGTTTGTTGTAAAACAAAAGGAAACTCTATAGGAAAAGTTACTCAAGTAATGTCGAATGCAAAATACGAGAGGCATTCATACTTGTACTAGTCCGAGCTTTGGTCTGTCAATGTATAAAACGGGACAAGTTGGCTTTCAGCACGCCCTCAAAAGCAACGCAGAAGACAATGGTGGTCAGTTCACTGAAGAGCTGTATGTCTGAGCACACGCAGTGTCACTTCCGTTACGAGAATAGGTCATTGCGCGTGCTCGGGGCTCCCGATCTGGCTTCTGGATGGCAAACAGTGTCTTCGTCTATCCGTGAAGACGGGGTCACACTGCTCCTACGTCATACAAAAGGCAGTCTGCAGACACAAGTTACCGCAATATCCGTGGTATTCGAATGCCGCGTGCCAAGTCTCCCCTTGAACTCATTGCCATGTGGCATTCGAAGCACGGATCTTGCGGTGACTCCCGTTCGAATCTGTATGCAGATTGTCTTTTGCATGATGTATAAGCAGGGTAACCCCTGCTTTATAGGCTTGACATGATATGTCTTCTCTAGCTTATACGTAACCCGCTGCGGATTTCAGCACGCTTTCAATTAAACGGAGTCAAACGACCTTCATAATATAGACCCTGGCAATAGCGTCGAAGAGTTAAGATTATGATGATTCGTAACCAGTTCGACTGCATATACTTTCGCTTATTGGAACAGAATGACCAGACTTTCTTTTCTTTCTTTTGGCTGCAGGAGCAGGAAACAATAACGGGAAGATAAGTGACAAGAACACTCTACATGTGTACATGTAGATTTTATAACCCCCACATTAGGTATGGACTAGTTTTGTAAAATCGTATTTTCTTCCGCAGTCTTCCCAAATCAGCGAAGCTCTAAACTGAGGGCTCCTCAATTTTATAACAAAATAAAGTTCTTCTTTCTCTGTCTGTCTGTCTGTCTCTATCTCTCCTTTTCTCTTCCTTTCCTCCTTTCTTTCTTTCTTCCCTAATCCTGCACACGAACCCCCAAGATGCTCGACATTTATTAAGCCATCTGTGGATACGTGCCTGGTAACGGTGCCGGTCGCCGACTAAAGTAGTCACGCTCACCTATCCACAAAAACAAGGATCGCCGTGAAAATGCATTCTTCTTGGAGCCGTTTGATTGGTTCATGCACCGTGTTGTGGCGTCGCCTTTGGTCTGACTTAGTGTGAAACCAAGCATAATGCAGACATTAAAACGTGGTAAAATATATATACTGTTTTAATACTTCCTGTCCCGAGTCAACCGACGTCCAGATCAACCTATAGTGACTGACAGTTTAACAAATAAAAGGAGTGCTGTTCGCGCTTTGTGACTGGTTTTTCGGCCTCCATATCGACTAACAGCGCCATCTGATTGGCAGCGGAACAATAATGAGATGCCCGGCGCTCGCCACATCCCGTGTTTCTTGAGCTGTCATCGACTCTGGTAGCCTCCACTTTCCTCGTCAACGAACGCCAACATCAAACCAGTAAGCCTTCACTTTCCTCTCCGCACGCGCATCAAACGGGTGAAACAAAAGATCCAAAAATCATCGGTAATGAGACCAGGAGCGCGTAGCGTTCCGTGACACTGTATGGCCCCCCGCGAGGTCTTCTCCTCGGCGCTCATCATCGGGTGGAGCGGACGGAGAAGCGCCGACCTCTTCCTGGCTCGCTGTCGGTTCTTCCTCTCGCGCAGCAGCCCGGGCGCTTGGTGGCGGCGGCGGCGACGAGCCAATCACGGTGGCCACTCCCCTGGCATTCCTGGGCCCGCGAGAGCCCGGCCGCGATTTCCATCAATTCCCCACTCCGGACCGCCCGACCACGGCCAATTAAGAAAGGCCCGGGAGAACGGCTGCCGCCTTCCTCTCGACGTATATCGGTCTCCAACATCGGGCCGGCATCTCGGAACGCACCGCATAGGCTATAGATACCGGGCCAGCGTGCGGCTTTTGTCCCAACCCACTTTCCCGACCGTCGTCATATACCGCTCGCGTTTCCTTTGTTTTGTTTTCCCGCGGCGGCACATTCTCGGGGCCCGGGCTGCCCTCCCATCGAATTAAATATCTCTCTTCGATGCTGCCTTCGCTCGACGTCGCCTTTCAATCGAGCCCCCTGCGAACCCGAAGGGTGCCAGATTGGCTCAAAGACAACACAAAACTACCCAGATATACGCGAAATAAAAAATTGAGACAGCAAAGGAGAACCGAGGCGGCCGTCTAGGTCGACCGACCGACCGGGCCGAAATTCCGGACGGCGTCGGCCACTGGCGGCGGCGGCGACGCCGAACGAATCAAACAAAAACCCAAACGCCGAGCATCAACAACAATCGACGAAACGAAAGCAAAAGGTGTTTTTCCAAAAGCGTGCGCGGCGAACAGCCGGCGTTGATGTTCCGGTCGCGTTCGAACGTCTCTACTTCCGCTTCCGCTGGGGATTCGGACACCACTCGCGTCACTTCCGGTTATTCCCACCGCGAGGCGCGTAACGGCGCTATTGGGGATGGGATCGAGGGTCGGGAAGAGCGGGAAAACGGCTCCTTTGGAAGCAGCTGGATGCGCCCCGCGCGCGGCATCGTCGCCTTTTTGCCCGACGGGAGAAACGGGCCGTCGTTAAGGGGCGAGAGCTCGACGGGCGGGCGGCCACTTTTAAAGATCCGAGACGAGGGAAGTGCGGGGCGAGGGTAGAGACGGAAGGCGTCCGGGGAGGGGGAGTGCGAAGGTGCCGTCAAAGAAAGAGAAAGGCGAGGGATGGCGGCGTCTGGTCTGTGAGGCAGCGGCGTTTTTTTGGAGGAGACGAATGTCCGCTTAATAATTTGTATGCTGCGGCCGGGGCTGTGATTGCGCGATTCGAGGTCGAACAGGAAACGTGTCGCCGTTGTTGTCGTTGTATAGCCGTGGTCGTTGGCACGACTCGGAGCCGACAGACCCTGGAACTTGCTGCGGGACAACTCACGTCGGCTTTTATGTCGCCTTTCTCCCCCGGGCCTCCTCGTACTCCCTACAACAGTACAGGAAAGCAGCGAGGAATAGGATGAAAACTGAATACGACGGGGGGGAGGCTGCACAACCCCGCTGACCCGAGAAAAAGGCAACTATGTTTCGCCACCGAGATTACACTCTGCGCTCAATGACGCCCATTATTACTTTCGAGTTTATCTCTCCATCGAGTCCTCCCGTGAAAATAAATAACCTAATTGAGAGAGTAAAGATCTAGCGCAGCTTGAAAAATAGGTGGTGGGGGGGGGGGGGGGGGGAGCAATTGTTTATGACTGCGTCAACGTCGCGACCGTTCATAACTTCTAAAACTAAATCTTTCCGCGCTTTACTTTCAACGTGGAGCGCCTTTATCATAATTTACTGCCGTCGTTTGATTCTGAACGTATCTTGTCGACGTGATCGCTGGCATAACTCGGTGTGCACCGTATTTGTGCTTCTTTGTGGACATCCCGCGTCGCGCAAGCTCGTTCCAGGAAGAACAATGTGAGATATTTCTGCGAGTTCGGAGAGAGAACGCTGATTTCGGAAATTCATAATTATATTTTGACAGGATAATATCCGTGCGTATTCAAACCATGGACGGCTAAAATTATCAATGCCTAACTCCTGAACTGCAAAAAGATGTGGAGCAACGATTAATAGCGTCTGTTGGCTTTTTTTTTTTTTTTTTGTGCACGGAGCAGTAAGTTGTTTGAACCCTAAGGGCGATCGGCGCCCAAATGTTTTAACGAGCTCGGAGCACCTAGAGCGATAGCTTGCGCTGCAGAAATGAGAAATTCCGGGTTCAATCTTCGCCACCGCCCGTTTCGATCTCAATGAGCATCGTACCAGCCTGCTGTCGAGTATCGCGCTGCTGGGTGATGCACGTTAATGGCCCAAGCTAGCAGCGGCACTGCACGGGCACAATTTCTCATCTAGAGTAGAGAAGCCAGACGCCAACTGGGGCGGACCGACTTTCCGCTCACTAAACATACACGCAACACAGTTTT
The DNA here is from genome assembly GCA_013358835.2 of Ixodes persulcatus. Lineage (NCBI taxonomy): Eukaryota > Metazoa > Arthropoda > Arachnida > Ixodida > Ixodidae > Ixodes > Ixodes persulcatus. The sequence continues at coordinate 553,134 of JABSTQ010011317.1, read as the reverse complement.
CTTGGCTCTTAGAGTGCCATCGAAAGACGCTCTGTTCGCCTCTTGAAGATGAATCCAGAGCTCCTCGTGACGTAAGCGCCGAGAAAGTGAGGGAGAGGACGGGGAAGTCAGAACGCCGGGCTCTGGTTGGAAGGATTAGTGGGTACACCCAAAGCTATAGCTGCCTTTGACTTCACTGCACTCGTCGAACACGCTCAAATGCGAGAGCCAAACGCCGGATACCGGCGTTCCTCGTTCTAACGCGTTCGACGAGTACAGTGGAGACAAACGCAGCTATAGCTTTGGGTGTACCCACTAATCCTCCCAACCAGAGCCCGGCGTTCTGACATCCCGGCGCTCCCTCGTCTCTTTCTCTCCCTCAGTTTCACGGCACATTCACTCTGTTGGCTTCAGACAACCAAGTCTTTCGATGATCACCGGAAAAGGGATGTCCGAACAAGGCCGTAGCAGCGCGGGTCCTAATCCAAAACCATTATAATAGTTACTGACAAGGTGAGAACGGCGTCTTTTTTAACGTGTGGCCATACGGCACGCGCGTGCTGCTTTCCGCCGTGCTTTGGTTGCGCGTGCACGCACGAGGCCCACGAGACGCCGAAGCACACTCGAAAGCTAGCGCTGAAGTGGTTGGAACAACTGAAACTCCTCCTCGCCATTCTGGTTCTGACAGTGAATGTGGGATATTCAAAGCGCGTGTACTAGAATTTTGACATCGTCACGGCGAGAATGAGCAAAGACAGACTGAAAACGTCAGCGCTCGGCTGGACCTCGCACGTTCAATCAACGCGTCGAAGGACAATCGGCATCGGGCGCGCGTCGAATCGCCGAGTTGGCGTCATGCGACTGCGACGACATTCTATGGAGGAAAAGGAGGATGTTCGGAGGCCTCGATGATTCCAGCTAAACTCACGTGTTTGCGAAAACCCCAAAGACAAGTTTCGTTTGATGGTCCCATCTTCCTTCTTGATCAACATTCTGATCAATGCCACTGCCAAAAAAAAAATGAATACTGCTAAAACAACAGCCTGCTTTCGTTTGCATTTCAACGAAAACGTGTTTTGGAGTAATTACAGTGATTATGTCACACAAAAACTTAGTGTTGTTTCTGCATATCTATATAGACTTAAAAGTGTGCGTTACGTCAGTCTCGGGCGTGAGGTGTACCTATCATTGGGGCAATCTGTAATACGTTACGGAATTACCATATATGGAACATGTCCTAAATACAAACAACAAAAACATTACAGTATCCTTAATAGATGTGTTAACGATATGCCTGTCATCTAAGAGGCAGATGTATAAAAAATAATAGAGTGGGTTTTTTGTCGAACTGAAATGCTGAAACAATGGGTATTGCGTAAGAGCTTAGAGTTTTCTATCGAATTTCTCTCGTTATATACGTGTGGATTCTTGCCAATCTGTGTTTTAATTCGCAATGATTTTTTTTTTTGTGTAACCATTGAATGATTGTCACTGTCGAATTGGGTGTTACTTAACAAGTGAATTTTCTACTTGGACGTGAATTTCGTTGTTGACTGTGTTATTGTGAATGTTTCTTTCACGTTTTACTTACATTTAACCATCATTTGTGTCTACATGATGACAAATGACTGTACTGCCATGTCCCGCATACAAGCGTACCTACGATTATGCGGTCAGGATTGTATGAGAGTTTTTTCTGTAACCAAATAAACTTATCTTGTCTTATCTTAGCTGGAGTTGCCTGAACCGACACCGAGTAGAATAATGAGAGCGTGTGCACAAAAATTGTGACGTCCTCACAGTGAGATCGAGCGCGTACACAAACTGGGCACGAATACTAAGGCATAGTGCTTGTTAGGACCTCGTGATCAACCATCGACTCGAAAGACGCTCGCTGTTCATGTGGTCGCGTTCCACGGAGCTATACAGAAGGCTGTTCGCGGACTTTGATTGTTCTCCGTGGTGTTTCCTAAACTGACGCGTACTCCCTTGCGCGCTCCAGGTGCCTGCTTTTCGAGAGCCAGCTGGAGGAAGGATCGAGCCCCGAGGAGGCGTTGCCGCGCAGAGAGGGTGCAGCGGGGATCGAACGGCTCGTAAGTCAAGAACCGACGCCAACTTTTACTGGCTGTAAAAGATCCGCCGGGTGCATAAATATGACGCCGGACGTACTGAAACAAACCTGTTCCGCGATTTGTTTGCACCACTACACCTGTGAGTTCCCTCTGGGAAAAAAAAAAAATAACGGCACGGAGAACCCTTCGTTTTCGACTCCCCATGCTTGTTTTTACTGTGTTCTCGCCCGTATATTACGAGCGTATGCGGAGCGCAAGTTCGTCTGCTTCTTTTGCCGAGGTCGTGATGACGTCAGAAAGACGCCGAGCTCTGATTGGCTCTGATTGAAGGATAGTGGGTAGACCTCAAGGCAGCTTGCTTTTAGTTCCCACTATTCTTCAATCCGAGCCAATCAAAGCTCGGCGTTCTGACGTCACCACAACTCTTGCAAAGGAAGCAGACGAACTTGCGCTCCGGGTAGCATTTATTTCTTTGGAACTCTACTTAAGCGCCAGGATTCTGCGGAAGGAATATCGCGTTTATAGTGTCTAAGTGATTTCTTTTTCTTGTAGTGATTCAGCAACATTTTTCGCTAATGCAGCGGTACCGAGCTGAGTGCGACGGTTGCTATGGCAACAGCTGCGTCCCGCTCCCACGAAAACCGGTTTTTACCTCTTTTGGTGGAGCCAACGCAACTGTTGCCATAACAACCCTCGCTCTCGGTTGCACTCAACGCAAGTGTGAATCGCCCTTTAAACTTGTCTGGGGTTCGGCCTGTGATTGGAGTACGCGTATTGAGTGCATAACTGCACAAGTGCGCGCCTCTCTGTAAGAATCAAGGCCTAGGGGCCCAGAAGCGTGCAGATATTCTTGGTACGGAGAGAAACTACGAGAAGAGGAGATTAGAGCTTGCGGTGATGTCAGAGTGCCGAGCTCTGATTGGAAGGTTTAGTGGGTAGACGCACAGGCTAGCTGCCCTTGTCTGCCTCCGTCCAATCAGAGCGAAAAGAGCGTTGTCTGCTCCTCACACAGGGTCTGGCGTTCGAACACCGGACGCAGTGTTTCGCGTCTGCGCACTATCCTTCCAATCAGAGCTCGGCACTCTGACGCTGCCGTACGCTTTCACGTCGTCTTCTCCCTCAGTTTCTTCCCATAATCTAAAATTGCTAGTTAATTATTTTTTTAACGTAAAACGCTCTTTGGCTAGTTGCTCCGCATTTCTTGAAGCCGCATTTCTTGAAGCCAAAGTTTCGTGATGCCGTGGCCTGTGACGACTGACGACCCATAATGCGACGCGCGCAGTGTTGCATTTTGGGACGTCACCGACCTACACACACCAATTCAGTTTCTCCGCTAAATTTAGCGGAGAAGTTGAATTGGTGTATAGGTCACGTGACGTTAATTGCCCCGCTAAATTTAGCGGGAAAATTAACGTGCCTTCACCTACACAGCACTTCAGTTTCCCCGCTAAAATTAGCGGAGAAATTGACGCCATTGGACCTATACGGCCATTTAGTTTCTCCTCTTAATTTGGTGGGAAAATTTATTTTATGTGACCTACGCGCCAATTCAGTTTCCCCATTAAAATTACCGGGAAAATTGATGGCACGTGAACTGATGTCACGTGATCCTAGAACGTTTCACGTATGCAACACAATTGCCCAGCAATTTGCCATACAATTTTTTTTGTCCCTCCTTCTCCTTTTAAATTGATGATTGTCGACATTGTGGGCTGAGATTGAAGGAAAATACGTTCATCCTATGTCAACCATCTGCACATGCGCAGAAACCATCGTGCACCTGCATGCACGTGCACACAGACGCCTGGTGCAACAGCGAAACTAAACTACCGTAAACACGACTTACAAATTATTGAATTCATCGCACGAGTGCCCGCTCGACGAAGAATCCGTTTAAACGGCTGATTCGCGCCACTCTATGTACCCTGCGTATGAAAAGCAATAGAGGATTTTTGGCAGATTGATACTTTAGACCCATGTTGCGGATAAAAAAACAGGACGCGGGATGGCCAAAAAAACGTGCTTTTCGTGTAGGGCTCGTCAAATTATGAAGCGCTGGAGAAATTCAGCCTTCTGCGTTAAGTCCTTATTTCGAACTCTTTTTGTTCGCCTTCCGCCCATTGAAAAGCATGCGGGAAGAGCCTTAGAACGCACCTGGTATCGCTGCGCCGCAGCGTTCTTCCGCACGTCTGCTTTCCTCGCCGTCACCATGGCAACGAAAGCCGAATGAATGAAAGCACGCACGGTACCGCCGCGTGAAGCCAGCAACAGCTGACGCCATTTTACGAACGCCGTCTGCTAGCCAAAGCCGAACGCGGTATGTCAGATCAACCGCCTCCGCCGGTGCTCGATCGCCGTCGTAGCCAAAGCCGAACGCGGTATGTCAGATCAACCGCCTCCGCCGGTGCTCGATCGCCGTCGTAGCCAAAGCCGAACGCGGTATGTCAGATCAACCGCCTCCGCCGGTGCTCGATCGCCGACGGCGATCGAGCACCGGCGGAGGCGGTTGATCTGACATACCGCGTTCGGCTTTGGCTAGCAGACGGCGTTCGTAAAATGGCGTCAGCTGTTGCTGGCTTCACGCGGCGGTATCGTGCGTGCTTCCATTCATTCGGCTTTCGTTGCCATGGTGACGGCGAGGAAAGCAGACGTGCTGAAGAACGCTGCGGCGCAGCGATACCAGGTGCGTTCTAAGGCTCTTCCCGCATGCTTTTCAATGGGCGGAAGGCGAACAAAAAGAGTTCGAAATAAGGACTTAACGCAGAAGGCTGAATTTCTCCAGCGCCTCATAATTTGACGAGCCTTACACGAAAAGCACGTTTTTTTGGCCATCCCGCGTCCTGTTTTTTTATCCGCAACATGGGTCTAAAGTATCAATCTGCCGGATTTTTCAAGTTGGCGATTCCAAGCTGATCGAACGAATGGTGAAAACATTTGGGCCTCAAACGAGGGTGACTTTGAGCGGAATCTGTTCCTCGGGGAAGCGCCGTTATGCTCGGCGTGCTTTCCCAAAATAGTCAAAATAGTTTGTCGGGAAAATAGTTGGTGTCAGTGAGGTAAGTGGTGAAGATTCCTTGCGCACCACTTTCTTTCGACTGTGTTAGGGCTCAAAAGTTTGGGATTCGCCACCCCACAAATGTGTATAGAAAATTCGAACGTGAGTGCAGCGGGCATTGTCGGCTTGATTCATATCTGCAAACTAGCCATGATCATATAAAGTCCAAAAGTTTTAGAAATTTCTATACTCCTAAGCTGAGCTCGTGTAGCTTTGGTATAGGTGCTCCGGCTGCCCCAACACTCGTGCACCATATACACTCCTAGAACAATCTCTGCCAGTGCCCGTCTATTTTCAGGTGAAAGGCACGTGGTATAGCTAATCGCTGTTGTAATCTTCGGGACGAGTTCAGAAAGTGACCAGGCGCCAAAATAACAATTTGACTCAGGAACGCGACCTCGGCATATACATAGACAAGGAGTGAGCAAAACGGATTTTGCAGATGGCCTCTTCAGGTAACACGGGCTTTTTGTACCTTGTCATTCAATGGATACGCTCCGCACCTAACTGTGGTTGGTGCACTGTGTGCCATGTTGGTGAGTAGACGAAAATGCAATTTTTTTTTTTTTAGAATGAAGATGAAATTAAATACTTTACTACATCTTGGCGCCGGATAGCTCTTTCGTAGTTGGAACGGCTGAACGCGCGATGTGCATTCGTTCTTTCGGACGCGGCATTTTCAAACCACTCGGGGAGGATTTGGCGATGTAGGCGCGCTGTATGCAAATGAGCGGAGTAGATTGTAGTCTGCTAGTAAACTATTTTTGGTGTAATCAAAAGCCACGAGCCCGAGCTTATTCAGCCTTCTCATTGAAACGTCGGCACACGAAGAGCGCATGCGCAGATGCCGAAGCGAGGTAAAGTGAGGATGATTACAGTGCGTCCGGGCATGTCACCACAAATACAAACGCGCTTCGGGGGAAAAGAACAGCGTCTATTTATTCGCGGCGACCGCATCACAGGCAATGCGACTCGTCGGCATACTGGCAAGAACAGGCACTCGATGATCGATGCCAGAATAGCGGGAGACTCCCCGCGGCTTCGAATCACGTAGAAAGAGGCATTTCTGCGTTCGCGTCGCGGCCAAGGAAGGCGTTGTTCGCGAAACTAACGAGCCTGCATTATCGACAAACAACACCAGATGGCGCCGATCGAGGCGGACGGAGCCGACCCAATAGGCGCGATTTACGATCACACGTTGCTGCGATGGGGGCACTTTCCGGAACTTGTTGCTCGAGCTATTTACAGTCGCGCGCGGGCGTTCCGGGGAATATCTGGAGATTCCTGTTTATCACCTGGGCATGTCATAAGAAGGACACTATTCTTCGGTTAATAAAATAGGTATAAATTAGTTACATGACACAATAAGATGTAGAGGAATGTGTAGCGGAAAAAAAGGGGTACGACTCTAAATAGTGAAATAAGAAAATCTTTATATATGATTTGTCCAACAAACATATCAAAACGTACATAACTCCTATAAGCATTATATAAGTTCCTAATTGATTCTGTGTGTTTTCATGTTTATTGAACAGAATCATCTTTTTCTTTTAGTCTGACAATTTGTCTTTTAAAATGCTACAAAATACGTTTCACGATTTCTCTATTTTCACAGAATGCGAAGCGTTAGAGGTAAAGCGAGGAACATGATTTGCAGTTATGTAGTTTTGTGGATTTCCTCGACACAGACAGAGTGTACCCCCCGAAGGGTTCCTAATAAACGACCTTCCTACAAATCCAAAAGGTTGCACAGATCTTGAAGGAAGTAATCTAGCTCGCTTCATGTGCGGTCTGGCTTGGCACTGGTGCCTAAGCCAGACCTAACTAAAAGGACCTAACTTATGTAACTGAAAGTTTTGGGATTTTGGGGGAATGTCGTGAAAATTCAAGAGATGATGGCCGACAAACGTTGAATTAGCTGCGCGTTTTCAGATATAAAAAACGTTGTTCTTGAAGTCCTTGAGACAACAACAACAACAACAACAAAAAACGTACTTTTTTTTTTTTTTGGGGGGGGGGGGGGCCGTGGTTTTAACGATAGTATATATTTGTTCACAAACATCTCAGTACAACTTTGCCGCTCTCTTGGAAGAAAACATCAAATTGCGCAGGTTTCATGTTTACCTTTTATCTTGGCATGTATCTGTTTTTATTTCATGCCACCATTTATTCCAGGATTATAACATGTGAAGTATGCAGGCGGCAATTTTCGTAAAGCGATGCAGGCGTGTCGGTTCAATGGTACGGCTGAACCTAATTTTCGCATGCGTCGGAGGGATGTGCCTGAACGAGTTGTTGTTACCGGTTGTACACCCGTAAGTTAAGCTCAAGTATACGATTGCCAATTTCTTCTTAATTCAACCTTGTTCGTGCCAGCCTCGTTTCATTAAACGAAATTGCCATTTGGTGAAAGGAAACCTAAATTAATATTTTGTCTTTAATTGTTTTGTATTTACTTATCCGGAGTGCAGTCAAATAGCAGTAGTATTATTGTTACGTTTTCTTTGTTCTTGTTTTTATCCGCAGTTTGAAATTTGTTGTATGATGCTCCATATCAAATTGACTTTAAATTTCAACTAATTTCTCGGAAAACAGAACAATTTGTCTTTTTCATACGCTTCTTTGTATTGGGGGATAATCCTCTTGGCGTCCTGCAGGACGCAAAGAGGATTATCTTCCCTGCAGAAAACCGAGCCCCCTCTTCCTGAGTTGCGTCATGTTACGAAAGCTTACGTCTGCTGACGCTACAAGTGACTGGGACGTATGAGCTTTATATTAAGCATGGCTACCAACCAGTTCAAGGAAATAGCATGACACGCGACATTCGAAACACGGGTGTTTCGGTAACGTCAAGGTAACGTAAAAAAACAAAAAAAAACGTTACAAAAAACGGTGCTGGGCGAATTAGTTTCTGTTTGTTTATATTTTTGCTGGTCATTTTTTGGGGGGCTCCTGAGCATCTTGGTTTCCGTAAGTGGACGCGAAAGTGCTTTTCTCATTTTATGACGTTCGTAAACACGGACAGTGTTTTTGTATGTTTCTTCTTTTTTTTTTGTTTTCGCCGAGCACCGCATCAAAGCAGACCTGTCAGGCGGTTAGCGCCGAGGATAAAAAGGAGAGTTTACGGAGTTATTTCGGGTAGCGACCGCTTATCGGAAGATGGTGGCCGTCGGGATCCGCGAAAGGGGCTCAAGGCGGAACTAGCAAAGGAGAAGAGATCTAACCGAAATCGGCGAAGAGGTGCTAAATAGTCCACTTCTATCGGGCCGGCCCCTTTTAGAAACAAAATTTTCTATTCCGGTTGGGTTCCGACTTTTAAAGAAAAAGAAAAAGGATTTGCCTTCGTGCGGCAGCGCGCAAAGACAAATAATAAAAAAAAAACGTAGATATACTTTTGAAACAATGATAAGAGTGCGCATTGCGTGCAAGGTGAACTTTGGCTGGGCTCTGCCTGGTACGATGGCACGAGCGTTTATAGAGTGCTTACAAACGTGCTATAGAATGTGGTCCCAGAGCACGTGTAGTATGAGTTTTTTTTTTTTTTTATTTTTTTTTGGAACAGCGAATCTAGTTTACCCGCTCAAAGAACGCATTCGTGCCACTTCTTATATCACACGAAAAAGTTAATGTCATTTACACCCTATGACAATTCTGTTGTCGGCGGCGCAGCTCGCTATCCTGACTAGGCGCGTCGCCCGTGGAACTAACACTCCTAAAATACTCGCGTCCCGTGACCTAAACGTTTGACTCCTTCAGAGGGAGGCAAAGCGCAGCAGGAAACATGTGGCTCCCCTACCGTCTGCCTGACTAATTGTGACGTTCCGATGTACGGCACGTGAGATTCTCCAGGAATCGAATACGAAGTTGACTGCAAGGATCCGAAGTATGCAGACGAGCCGGTTAGCAAACATCATAATCTAAACCCTGAGACATGGATGAATAAAACGTCTTGTCCGTTATTTTGTTTCCCCTGGTCTCAGGGTTGAGATTACGAAGTTGACGTCGGTTTAACCATCCCTATTGCTGACTTGCCGCCATCCTAGAGTGCGATGACGTTCCATAGAAATAGAGGAGACTATACATCATTTCACTTTAAGTTCAGATGCGGCCGACGCTAGGAGCTACTGGGACCAATGAGGCAGCTTCAAAAGCGCGAGTCACTTGGCCGTTTTTATTTATAATATGTTCAGCGATAACGGAGCATGTACACAAACATGACGAGCACCATGACGGTGCGCTTTTGACACTGTTTGATTGTTCTCCTCAGTTCGAAGCGTTGGCTGCGTCTGAACTTAGTGTGAAACAAAGCATAGTCACCGGCTTTGAATATTTTGGCGTGGTGTTGGTGGAACGCGCTGCGACGTAAGTGGCGCTCGCTGACGGGTCGATCGCTCAAACGTCGTTCTATGGAAATGCCGTTAATTTGGCTCGTGTGACGAGGGTATTAGTAGACACTGCGCCCAGTTCATTGTAACTTACGAGCAGACTGGCGTGAACGCCTTGGCAGAAAAGGAAGTTTTGCATTCCTCTGCCATGAGCAGTGACATAACACACTGTCCGTGGGAGACGTGGCGAGCACTTCTCCGATTCCAATGTTAGCGGTCTGCTCGCTAAGAAAGGTTCGATGTTCGCACTCCCACGAATTGCTGTCCATGCATTAACTCACGAAAACTCCAACACAGACCTGTTACTCATCGTGCATCGTGCAAAAGCACTTGAGCACATGCGGAGACACCTGTCTAAGTTGAATAGAACAGAATTGTGAATCGAATCAGGCTGTGCTTGCTCCTTCTCGCGTTACTACGACTTCAAACAAAACACCAGATATCACCCGCCAGATCGGCACGTCGCATATGCTATTCTCGGTGTTGACGAATGGGCTAGTTGATAGTTCATTTTAACGAGTAACAAACAGCGCAGGGGCACGGACAGAGTAAAACACGGAAGGCAAACACCGGCACGGTCTACATTTCTTTTATATTCCAGTTTATGAGCAGTGCGGTTGACCACCAGCAGAGACGCACGGCAGGTGGTCGCACTGAAGTGTCGGAAACATATGCGACCTACAGGCATATCACGTGCCAAGTATCGAACGTGCAATACCATGACTGACAGGCGGAAAACCCACGAGGCGTCTCCGGACGCCCTAACTCCCGTGTGAAACCATTATAACGTGTCGGTTCGACCTCGCAGGTACATCGGAGTAATCACGAGAACAGCAAGTGGGACGACTCAATAACGCTCGGGTTATGCTGTACCGTTCGGGGAGTTTATGACGTAAAAAAATTTGGTTGCATTGCTGGGTTTTTATTTTAAAAAAAAGGGGGAGGGAAGTTTCTTCTTCGGCAAACTTGTAAGCGGACCGAACGGTTGGTGTTTTCATCATCCAAGTCACTTATACGAGGGGCGTTCATAAAGTTCGTGTTATCGGCACAAAAAAATGTAAAGAAACGGAACAAAACAGGCATCAACATGAGCGCGCGTCCCTCTAGTTTCTGCACAATATAAACATCGCATGCTATAGTAGCTCGGAACGCCGCAAGGGAGTCGAAACAAAAATGGCACCGCCCGTCGGTGTCAAGCACACGCAGTGATCCGTTGTTTTCATTTGAAGGAAAGCAATCCCAAGGATATTCATTCCAATCTAGAAGCGTTGTTCGCGGACAACACCCCAGTTTATGACACTTTAGTTAAATGGCACAGACACTTCCAGTGTGGCCAAATAAGAGGAAAGCATTTCAAGGACGGCGACAGAGTGATTGCTGAAGTGGAGCGATTCATGAACTCTCAAAACGAGGAGTCCTATAACAATGGCCTCCGGCATGTGGTGAATCGCTGAAAAAAGTGGGTAACTTTTGGTGGCGAACATGTAGACAAAGTGTCAACTCCTACTCGAGTTTGATTGCTGAATCTCTATTTCTTTGTGACAATAATACGAACTTTATGAACGCCCCTCGTATTTCGTTTTACCTTACGATGAACCGCATAAGACCCTACAAGTCATCGAAGCCAAAAGAATGCCGTATGAGTGCCCAGTGACCTTCGGAAAAGGTGCGACGACGCGTGGGGGGTACTTAGTCATGTTTAACGTAGGTTCATAGGATGGCTCGTAGCATCCGCTGCTGTCCATCGTAAGAGATGAAACCGAGTACAGTCACTAGTCGGCGATTCGGTTCGTGCGTTAATCACCGGTAGGTAGGTCGTCCTCTAGGCTGCCCCTTCAAACGCTCCCTGCAACATGACCGTTAGTCACCGTGAATCGACAGGTTAGCATCGCGATGGTTCATCTCCGCGGCACCTCTTCCTCTGCAGCTTTCCTTCTCTCTGAGTCGCCCGAGTGAACAGAGAGAAACTGAGGGAGAGCAGGAGATGAGAGGCGGCGGGGTTGTCAAAGTGCGGTGTCAGAGCGCCGAGAGGCAAAGGCTAGCTTTCTACGTCCCCACTGTCTCCCAGCAATCAGAGCGAACAAGAGCGTCGTCTGCATCTCGCGCGATGTATCGCGTTTAAACGCCGGACGCCAGCGGTCGGCGTTCGAACGCTTTCGAACGATGAGTGGAGACAAAGGCAGCTGGCCATCGCGTCAGCCCACCATCCTCCCAATCAGAGTTCGGCGCTCTCATCTCCCCCTCGCCCTCAGTTTCTCACCGTCAACTTTGAATCGCAGTGGTCACCCGTCCGACTTCGTCCAGTTTTGTATTCGATTATGGAAATCCGATAAAGAAGGTTATGAACTTCATAAAACCGGCTCCGATAAGCCGCGACTCGTCTCTCGACAACATTTTCGCGCTCGACGTCTCCAGGGCTGACTCCGTCGAAGATAAGTTGCGGTGTGCGACGGGCGTGCTTCGCGCTTGCAGCGGCATTGACCGCGGAGCGTCCGAGATTGCTTTCTTTATATACGAATTATTCCCTGTTTCGAGTCTTTTCCGTGTTTCCTGGAGCATTTATCGGGTCTAGGTTTCCCTCCATAGCGTCGGTGGCACCCCCTTGATCACTTAGACACGGGAGCGACTGACTGCAGGCGTAGCATCGTGGATCCGGATTGTCGGTTCGTTTGTGCGAGTGTGTTTGCGTGCCTCCGAGCCCTCTGGTCTGCCTCCACTAATACATTCTCTAAAGCTGTTTTTTTTTTTTCTTGAAGTATAATTGTTCCTCCTCTTTAGCTTGGGAGAGGGGAAGCGGTGATTAAATTAAAATAAACCTCGGTGCATCCTTGCGCGAATCGAAAGTTTATGCCTTTGCCGCGTGCGTTTCAAACATTTGCGAGATGCAATCATTCCGTTCGATAATACGTGCGTGCGTGCGGGGGATTTTCGAGTCTGTGTTTGTGTATCTGTGTGTGCATGCTTATGCCTTGCATGTCTCTATTCGTATGTATACATAAATGTGTGTAGGTGAGGGTCCCCTATTTTGTCTTCTAGAGTATGGTAGTAATAATTAATAATAAGAATATATATTTTATTCTACATCAGACTGAAAGACGAAACACACCTTGGGGTTAGAGCCTTGCATATTAGTCAAGTCAAGTCAAGTCAAAATTAGTTTTTATTTGTAAGCAAAATGTAAGATAATTACACTTATTCAGACGCGGGTCCCAAAGTTTTCAAAGAAAACTGTTGAAGGGACCCCTTCAACAGTTTTCCCTTTTTATTATTAAAAAATACAGATATATGAAAGACTCCGAGAGGCTTTCAAGCATGGTTACACGCGAATACCGTGGTGATTATAATTTTGAGCGAAAAGCTTGCGATATGCGAACAAAACTCCCGTTGAAACGCAACTCTCCCCATTTAAAGCGGTTCTAGAGTAACTTCAGATATACCATTCGCATTTTTAGTAGTCGAAAATTCTCGTATTTCGGGTGTACCCGACAACAGAAAAAGATGACCTGATCACCGTTTTAGTCTTAGACTTGAAGATAGAGTACTTCTTGGGAAACAAATTCTAAAACACTCGTTTCACTGAAAAGTCCAAAGGCGCTTCGTTCCTCGTGTAAATCCGATTCTCCATCTTTCGATGTTTATCTTCATTTTTAGGGAAGATGTAAAGTCAGAGATGGCCATATCAGGAGAATATAGAGGGTGAGGGGCGGTGGACCATGTGTTTCCAGGCCAGAAAATTATACAATTTGATCGACTTGTGGGCTGGAGAACTCTCATGGGGAATACTTCAGTTCCGGCAATCCACACTATAAGGGCACGCGAGCCTCACACGGTCCCTCAGTAATCAGTAAGATATATATATATAATTAGTTCGTTAATTAACCAACTGTGCAAAATTAACTTTTTTATCAGTTACGGTAAGTGCGATGAAGTTACCCCTCCACGAGTGGTAACTTCAGCGCACTGCAACGCTTAACACGCGTTCAAAGCCTTTCAGAAAATTACTGATTTGGTGGTTTTCAATGACGCTCAGCAAGTTTCTAATTGGAACCATATGTCTATTTCCACTCATGTATTCGTTTATTTATTCATTTATTACAATACCCTCAAGGCCCTAACGGGCATTACACAGGGAAGTGGGCCGATAATCACACACAAAGAAAACCTTACAAAAGCAAAAACCAAAAGCAGTACAAAAAAAAAAAGTCACGAGACATTTTTAAAAACATCATTAGTAATAGTCATTTTAAACAAATTAAGTTATGGTATTGATGTTAAAGCTGTCGGTAAGTGGTTCCACTCTGTTGATGTTCTGGGAATGAAGAAATCAAGATAGGCAGAGGTACGGCATTGAGGGACTCCAACTTTAAACTGATGATTGATTCATGAAGAAATGTAAGATGGGTTCAAGAGTAGTCTGTATCTTAGGTTAGAATTAGAGTAATAGATATTGTAAAAGAGGCATAGTTTAGAACATTTACGGCGCAACAAAATAGGAGGTAAAGAGATGTTGAATTGCATGGATGTTACACTGGCTGTACAATAATAATGGCTAAGAATGAAGCGACCGCTGCGATATTGAACTGACTGGAGGTTAGAAATTAGTGTTGATTGACCAGGATACCAAATAGCACCTCCATAATCTAGTTTGGAGCGGACCAGAGATTTATGTAGTAGTAACTTAAGTGAAACGGGACCTAAAGGAAAGTTACGTTTTAGGTATCCTAGCATGGAAGAGGCTTTAGCAACTATGTGATCGGTATGGATTTGCCAGGATGAGTTATAAGTGACGTGTGGACCGAGGTATTTATAGGAAGTAACATTTTGCGAGGAACCGTCGTTAAAGAAGTAGGTGGAAGGCAATGTTGTACGACGAGAAACTCATTCATTTACATTTGTCTATATTAAGGGTCCTATGTGCACTGGTTACACCATTCTGAAACAGAATTTAGATCATTTTAAAGAAGAAATGTGTCAAAGTCATTAGTAATTTCGCGATAAATTTAATTCGTCATTTTAGGTAATTAGCGAACTATATAGTAAGTATCGCGCATTTTCTGACGTCCGCCACCACGTTTAACGCGGTTCCGAGAAAATTATCTTTTTACCTCGAATACACTAGTTTTAGGAATTTTAGTCACTCTTACGTAACACACCCTGTATATAAACCTACGACTGCTTATGAACTCTCGAAATATGTTTTGTGAGAACACCTTAGCCGTTTGTTTTGTCTGGGTATTTCGAACATTTGCTATTTTGGACGGAACTGCATCTGAGCTTGGGGATGTCTCGAAGCCGCTTAATGCCTTCTAATCGCAGAAAACCCCTCCTGAAGAGTCTCTGTCACGCCTCAGTGACATAAAATGTTCATCGAATGTAGTTAGAAAAGGTAAATTGATTGGCACTTGAAGCTACAAAATGGGTTCATAAAAGTGAATTAATGAGCATGTGACGAAAATAAAATGCAGGTGCCAGTCAGTGCCTAATACCTCCCATCCCCTAGTGTAGTAAGTCCGTACCATGGTACGGACTTACTACACTAGGGGAGGGGAGGTATTAGGCACTGACTGGCACCTGCACACCACAGTACCTCTACTTACGATTGCGAGCGATGATGTAGCACTTCTATTTAACATTTTTGTTACGCATGTTTCATGAACTTAAGGCCCGTTCACACTCTTGCGACCGAGTAAGACCGAGAGAGACCAGACCAGTTTTTAAGCCTCTTGCGATCTCTTAGGACCAGCTCTGCTGCAGCGCATCCGGTCCTAAGAAGTCGCAAAAGGTTTAAAAACCGGTCTGGTCTCTCTCGGTCTTACTCGGTCGCAAGAGTGTGAACGGCGCTTTACTCTCATGTCGCGGCCTCAGACGTTCTCACACGTACACGCACAAAAAGAAGAAAACAAATGTCGTAAATCTATAATTGTGCAAGAGACACGAGTAGATCTATGCATATGGCTTCAGCAAATATATGTCTCAGCAGAGGTGTAGCGCTGCAGATTCAGTCACCCCTTTATCGAACGATTTTTTTTCCTTTACTTTGACAGCACATTTTTTTTTTTTTCGTAAAATTGTGGTCTCCAGAGCTGGAGAAAACGTTCGGAATATACGGGCTGTAGTCCGCTTTTGACAACCGGTATACTTTGCCGGGGCGTTAAATATCGTCCTTTTGTCTCAGGCAACCCGACACCAATAAACGGCACGACGGAGAAGATGAAACCCCGAAAGTCGCCCGTCCCACGTCCTCCCGAACCCCGCGGCCCGAAAGACTCCGAGTCCGCAACATGGCACGGGGGGTCATTTCCATAAGTCAGGCGCCGCAACCGGCTGCTTCGCCAGCTGTCTCTGCCGCATCGCAATACTCCGTTCGACCCTAAGGTGAGAATGCGCTGGGAACTACGCGCTTGCCGCACCAATCAACCGCCTCCACTTCATCTTCTGACCCCGCCCTCTGAACGCGGGTGTAGACGGAAACGTGATCACGTGACGAAAGATAGACGCACGTCCAAGGAGCGCCTATAGCTCCCACCACACTGTCAGCTTAGGTGGGGAACGGAGTACATGCCTTCCCGCTCGCGGGTGTCGCTGCAAGGTCTCGCCCCGAAAGGTGTCGTCTCCGTTGATCGATCTGCAGTCGCCGGGGGCTTGTGTTGCATCGCACTGCATTGCCGCCGCTGTCAGAATCAATGGCCGACCGATTGCGCGTTTGGTTTCGGACGTGGGCCGTCCGGATCGAGTCCGAATGTCATTCGAAATGGAAGGGCTGGCCAGTCTCGACGGGTGGCTTTTCCTCGGACTCGATATCGAGTCTGCTCGGTGCAATTATACCGAGTTCCTTCCCCGTCGAACGTTACGCGCCGATTGCTGGAACGTCTGAAGAAAGTGGACAAGCGCCTGAACAGCCGACGTCGTTGAACGCATAAGTAAAAAAAAAAAAATACACGGACGATGGCGATGATGGGAAAGGTGCGTAGCCCTCGAAAACTCCCAACTATGATGGCGTCCGCGTTCTCTCTATTGCTACTCACGCGACATCGTTCGGCCATTTTGTTAGACGAATATACTCGCTGTTATGCGGATAGAAACTGAGGGAAAGGAGGATATGAGAGAGCGCGCGGGGGCGTCAGAACACCGAGCTCTGATTGGAATGATTGGCGAGTTGTGTTTGTTTCTACTCGCTGTTCGAACAACGTAACAGTTACTAAAACAGAGGCAGCTAGCTTTGCGTCTATCCGCTAATCATTCCAATCAGAGTTCGGTGTTCTCATCTCCTTCTCTCCCTCAGTATCTATCCGTATACACTCATGAACTACTTTCTGCGGTGTTTCCGAAGAGAGCAGTGCGCGTGCGCAACTTTAAAAGGCGCTCAAGCACGCGCTCCTGTACTTTTAACCGCATAGCCACAGAATGTTGTTCCCGGGTATGGTACACTGCACTGCTAGCAATCCTGTCGTGGCAAGAATATCTGGTTGTAGAAAGCGCTGTCTTTGGGAGCCGCACGGCTCAGGAATATGATTGCCGGGATGACACCTGTGAACTATACTTCTCGTCTGCGTTTCGGGAGGACACTCGTCTTTCGGAAGAGTCTACGACCACATGTGCCCTTCATACATGCTCGCCATATGCTTGAAAAGATCAGTGGCGTGTTTATAATAAACTTTTTTTCTCTAAATCACCCCAGTGCCGAAGAACATGCAGCGAAAATTGCATGCGCTGCGTGTGCTGGCGTCTCCAACAAAATCGCTCCTAAAGCGAGAAATCTAAAAACAAAAATGACACTTCACGCGTGCACACGCAACGCATTGCTGGAGTTATTAGGGAGTTTTCGTAGACCGCGTTTTTCCCTCCGCTAAGCTCTCCTCAACGAAGAAGCCGCTACTGCGCCTACGCGCCGATCGCCTTGACTGTAGAGTTCCGGGTATCGTAGCGGGTTGCGGAGAGCTTTGCAAAACGGCGAAAACGATCGACGAAAACTCCCTATTTACTTAGTATATTTTGTACAGGTAAGGTGACGGTATGCTACACGCGTAGCTACGTTCTCAGAGTTATCTCATTGATGCTTGGGTGAGGGGACAAAACTAAAAAAGTCTATTGCGTTTTTCATCAGGAAGCAAAAATTATTTTTTGCTGCTGTCTTTGACGTTTTATAGTTATTCATAAAATAAATATTTTCATAATTTTTAACAAAACATTAGCTTTCATAACCGCAAGCGTTATTCATTGGTGTAGTAGACAGAAACGCCTCTCAGTTTTCGTGACAGAAACTGCACAATAATTTAAAACAAATTATTTTCAGTTTATTCGCAGTCACCTTGCAGTACGTGCACTGTGCGATAATAATAGCACAAACATGTCACTGCCGTTGTTTTTCTTTTAGTTTTATTATCCCTGTAAGAATGTTGCGATCGAGCTAATAATATTATTTAAAGTAAGGCAGCAACGTATGTCGTACAATACATTGTTAGATACTGAGCAGTATAAACAAATTAACAGCGAACTTTCTCCTCAAAGTCTTATAGCGCATAAAATGCAGTATTTAAGGAGCGATCCTTTAAATTTGTTTGAAACACATTAAACGGTCGTTTCGGTAAATGAAGGAGAACCTATAATATTTATTTATTTCCCCGCTAAATTTATCGAGGAAACTGACTCGGTAAAAGGCCACGTAACGTCCAATTTCTCATTAAATCTAGCGGCAACCTAAATTTGTGCATAGGTCACTCGACGTCAGATGGAGTGACATCGATTCTCCCGCTAAATATAGTGGGAAAACTGAATTGGTGTTTAGGTCTCGCGACAATTCCTCCGCTGAATTTAGCGGAAAATGTACGAACGGACGGACGGACTAAATTTTTGGATTGGGGAGGGGCGGAAAGGGGGGGGGGGGGGGGGTTCCATTCAAAAGCATTTCGTGCTTCTAATGACATGAGAAACGGTAGCAGTGGCATGTCGATAGCTGTGCCGTGCAGTACACAATTCTGCTGTAGTCAGTGACATCCCGAAAAACGCGGGGCATCGATTATTACGCTCACGTCTGTGATTGGTGATTCGTTTTTCGGGGTTATCATTTGTGAAGGCCGCATTCTCGCCTACTCGGGAGCGATAATTACATAGTCAGGACTCGCCACAACCTGTCTTTCTTACGCTGTCCCAGACTGTAGAGCTTTGCCATGCGAAACAAGGTTTTGACTTGAGCAAGGCAACTCGTGCCTCACTCTGCTTCTTGTCTGACTAAACGAATCAGGCACAGCGCCTTGATTCTGCGCTGTCTTTTGTGATTGGTTTAGCCGGTCAAATAGCAAACCCACAAAGGCGACGAGTGCGGTGACGATGCACTTTTTCCGCCACTTGATTGGCTCCCCATCGGATGTGTAGCGTCGGCTGCGCACGGACGTGTATGTAACCTTGGGAGCCTCCTCATTCCTGCAATCTCCAATAAGATATTTTGGAACAATTTCGCCATGTTCGAACTGTTTTCGCGCTCTCTAAGCGTACCTAAAGCACTATATAGCTCCTGTGAGCACAGTAACGCAATCTTTTTTATCCGCATGTTTTGCCGACAACATGGCCGACAGAGCACCTCGGCGCGAGTCACGTGGTACTCAGGGTTCCAGGGGGGCTATGTTGCGCTTTTTGGACTCCCAGGAGACTAGGGAGAGGGAAGTGACGTCAACAACGCAGCAAATGCAGATTGGATGTTGATTTTGTTTTCTTCTGTCAACATCCAATCTGCGTTTCTCTAGTCGTTGACGTCACTTCCCTCTTCCAAGTCTCCTGGGAGTCCAAAAAGCGCAACATAGCACCCCAGGAGGCGGCCTGCCCTGTGGGAGAACACATGAAGATCGACGCAACACGGCTGATTAAAAAATAAGCGCAGAGTTCACAATTTTCGAAACTTGTCTGTCTTGAAGTTAGTAAAGCACCGAGTTCTTTATCAAATGTTTTCATAATATTGGATGCGTATGAAAATATTGACAAGGCGATTTCCAAGGCAATGGAGTTTGAAGCCTACACTCTAAAAAAAGCCCGTGGGCATGGGCGTACCAACCGGGGTGGCGGGGGGGGGGGGGGGGGGCAAGGGGGGCGGGTATGCGTTTTGCCCCCCCCCCCCCCCTAAAACAGCCGCCACTGGGTAGGACAAACACTGGCCGGCGGCGCCCAAGGGACACCAAAGGCACTGGCCCCCGGCCCTTGGGGGGGGGGGGGGGAAGGGTTGGTTTGCTCCCCCACTTAAAATCAAGTTGGGTCTACTTTTCCGCACAACACTAGGAGAGCCAATCGCCGCAACTTACGGAGCCAGTTTAGCAAATGACGATGCCGAAACATATGTTTACACCAAAAAACGCAGTGTCAGTTGTGACATTAAGCAATGCAAGCGTGACGTTTTGCATTGCTTAATGTCACAACTCATCAGACTGCGTTTTTTGGTCTAAACATATGTTTCGACATCATCATTCGCTGAGCTGCCTCCGTAAGTTGCGGTGATTGGCTTTCCAAGTGTTGTGCGGGATAGTAGACGCACAGGATTTTTTTAGAGTGCACGATATTTTTACGCAGCGCAGATGGACTTTTTGGGTTGGCCGGAGCAGGTCACGTGAACGGTGTGACGTTGCCGCGTCGTCTGCTGCATGATGCCGTTCAGGCAATTAAAAAAAATGTTACGATCTTACGTGACCCGCTTATTGTAAAATGTTCCTTTATTATGTCAAAAACTATTGTCATTCCGTAGATCCCCGAAATATTGAAGAAAATACGCGATTTTCTCACTTCCCCCATTCTTTTGCGACCGAAGTTGGAACCTCCGGGAGTTCGCCGCTAGTCTCCGAGAGATGGCGCTCTAGATTAACTACTCTTAGAGTTCCTGTGTTAGCCCCGTGCGCGACCGAAAGCGTCGCTGTGGTCGGCCTTCCACGATTGGCCGAACGCTGACTATGACGTCGGAAAGGGGATTTTCATCGACGGAAATAAGAGGAATGAAAGAACTTTAGTTTTGACGGTGTTGGCAGTGTTCCTTTGAGAGCGCAATGATTTCAAGCTTCCACCATGCTAATAACAAACACCATCGAACTTGTTGTTTGCAAGGTAATGACGTCACAAGGGGGAACCACAGGAGGGCGCCACCAAAACATCTCGCCGCTAGAGTTGCGCGTTCACGCAAGGCATGTAGATCCAGCTCCTCACGTGACTGAATTCGGCGAATAGCAGCGCCGCGCGTTCGAGGCGCGCGGCGGGCTCAAAAGCCTGGGAACGTACGCCGGGGCGCGTGCAACGTCTACTTTGCTGCACGACACTTGATACGGCTCCTCACGTGATCGGATCTCGGCGAATAGCGGCGAGGGCGGCACGCGGCATGTGGAATCAAACGCGCAACTCTGGCTCCCGTAGGGAGCCTATACAGGAGCTCTAACTACTCTTAGAGTTCCTGTATAGGCTCCCTACGGGAGCCAGAGTTGCGCGTTCACGCATGGCATGTGGATCCAGCTCCTCACGTGACTGAATTCGGCGAATAGCAGCGCCGCGCGTTCGAGGCGCGCGGCGGGCTCAAAAGCCTGGGAACGTACGCCGGGGCGCGTGCAACGTCTACTTTGCTGCACGACACTTGATACGGCTCCTCACGTGATCGGATCTCGGCGAATAGCGGCGAGGGCGGCACGCGGATGTGGAATCAAACGCGCAACTCTGGCTCCCGCAGGGAGCCTATACAGGAACTGTAACTACTCTGCTCTGAAGGAGCTATATAATCGTAACTTGCGTCCTCTATTTCGTAAAACAAACAATAATGTGAGCCTATGCTAAATACAAAAAAAAACGTTCACGAACGACTCAACATATATTTGCATATCAGTATCAGTGAACAACATAGCAGGACTGCAGTCTTCCACTTTATGGCTTTAAGTTTTTTTACTGTCTGTCCTCCCCTTCAAAAAAAAAAAAAATAGTCATTTGCACCGTTATGTATTCGGCACATTCGCACATCTTATTGTTTTTAATGCGTCAGCATTGGAACGCTCGTTTTTACGAAAACCCGCCGGTGTTAGTCCGTGTGTCAGCGCCATGAATGACGTCGCGAGGAGGGCGAGGTGGTGTGGAGTCATCATGTCTGCGGTGGATAGAGAGAGAGAGGGTGACGCGCGCTGACGTCAACGCTTCGGACCAATACGAGCGTCGCACAGCTGGCGCGGAGTCAGAGACGAGCAGGCGCCGCGCCGCTTTGGAATGCGGCCCAGCTCAGTTGCTTCTCCGGCAGTGACTCCAAAAGCGACGACTGAAGAAAGCCGAGGTCACGCGTTAATTGAATTCAGTCCCATTGATCGTCAAACCCATTTTTTCTTGGAGGCTATATATCAATATACAGGCGATTTACCGAGGCAATGCGCCTGTCATTCTGCTAGTGCTACAAATCAGAAATGGCCTTTCTCCCAAAATGCAATAGTCGTGTATCTCTGGACGTACCTTTTTGTTGATGCCTAACGTTTGTCGCTTCTGGGCCAAAATGTTAAATACCACGACTACTACTGTCGCAAATACTACTCTCACCAATACTACCCTAGGTCGATTCTCGCACACAATCAAAATCAACCAAACGCGAGCCAGTTAAAGGAGCTGTGCAACGATATTCAATTGGAATGTTTTTCACTTTACACGAGCTTACTGGCACTAGTGGGACTCAAGGATACTCGCATGCAATGCCACTGGCCAAGAAACTCCTTTGTTGCGGTGTAATTTCAAGGACAAAAGCGATCATTTTCATTCAATCTCTCCCTTGCAAAATTCGATGACGTAACGCGGGGATCGCAGTACACCCGTATGACGATATTTGAATGCGGTTCATAGATTGGACCCGAGCATTGCGTGGGCACTCGATTTAGGCTCGTGATAATTGATAGCTCGAGAAGCATTCGAGTAGTGGCCTGTGTCCAATCGCTGCAACGACGACAATAGCCGAGCCATAACAATGTCTGGAACTCAGCGCGTGTCCTGTGCTTTGCCAACCCCAGCGCGTGGCTATGATCAACATTGGCGGCATATAATCGGCTCCAGATCACGTGGCCGCTTGTTCTGGCTGCGAGTTGAGGGCGTGAACGCTGCTCGTTGTTTTTTAATTTTTTTCTGGGACTTCTAATGCGTCTGGTGAAAAACTAAGGCGTGTTTCATAGGTCATTAACGTCAGGGATCCGTTCTAAGCGGTATTTGCGCAAAGTAAAAAAATTGTTGCATAGCCCCTTTAACTTGCCTGCCTTCAAAGTTCAATCCGAAAGTAGAAAAAGTAATCCGAACACAGCTTTCTTTTACTAGAGATATGGCAACAAACAGCGACAGCGTCGATCCGCTCGGCTTCGGAATTCTATCGAGCTGTTTTCGAATCGACCATCGGAACATGCCGAACGAGGGAGAGATAATGTAATTACACCTCTTAATACGGTGATTTCTATGCCGGTAAGGGGATCTGAAAGAACGTTTGAAAGAGAAGGAAGGGCAACGTCTATAATAATTTAAAGTCGGAAACTCAAACCCGTTTTGTCTTTCAAATCGTGTTCTCTTGGTCCCCGATGCAACAACCTGCGCAAATTAAGATTAGGGATCCTCGTTTTTTGTTTGTTTGTTTGTTTGTTTGTTTGTTTGTTTGTTTGTTTGTTTGTGTGTGTGCGCGCGCGCGCGTGTTTATGTGTGTGTGTGTGTGTGTGTCCTTAGTTGCTTATCTCTTTTTTGTCGGTCGTTGCTAACTTTGTGTGTGTAAAGTAAAATGCAGGAGCAAAGAAAATTCACCGAGGGTTTCGGAATGGCGTGAAGACCGATGGTTTGGTTTCCTTTTCTTTGCATCAGCTTTCGTTCGTAACTGTAGTTTTTGTTATAATCACTCACAGCCGAAGAATCAGACACGAAGCCAGAACATGATAAGTCACGCGTTTTCTTAAGCTGACAGTGGCCGTAGTCCGTTTATGTAGTCGCCTTTGTGTGACCATTCAGTCCTCAATATCCAACCAACGTCCCGTGGATTTTCACACTACATTCCAGAGACTTGAGTCTCGTTAACACACAAAGTTGTTGGAACCGAATTTTAGAGAGCTCGCCGATCTCACTTTGGCAACGATGATGCCGCGCTTTTGTCGACCAAGTCCAGTAGGCGCGCTCCGCAAACATTCGGCTCTCTTAGCGCCGAGATGTTTCGGTCGAGCCCTCTCATGGTTTCCTTTTGTGACGGTGCAACAAGGATTTGCCTCGCCGTTATTGGCAGGATTTGCCTCACTGTGAACCGCCGATTGGGCAGGCACTATCAAAATACAGGAAGCGATGGTTTGGCCAATCACGAACTTCGACCACAGCGACGCTTTTGCTCACGCACGTCGCTTAAAAACTTTCTGTCTGACGTGTCTTTACTACATCCTTCGTTTCACATTAAGGAGACACCAACACCCCCCAAATGTTTCTTTTTGATTTTATTTTGTGCCAGGTGATTTATTATGGTGTCAGAAGGCTCACCAAAGAATGTTTTGCTACAGTGTCACGTATATTTTTAGTAAAGTCAGAAAACGCAACTGCTCGAAACCGAAACTGAAACTGGACTGGGGAGGAAGAGGAAATATAGAGGAGGAGAAAGTTACCGAAAATCAAATAGCTGTGCAAATCTTTCTTTTTTTTTTTCAATCAACGCATTTGCAGCTTTTCACATGCCACAAAAAGGGGTATCATATTTTTGTCCATTTCTAGTATTGAGTGTGAGCCTGCGATGACCCACGACTTGGATTATCTAGTGGTTGTGTCTAAACCATAGAAAACGACACCTGACCACGGAAAAGAGAATGAGCGCTACTCAAACCGGTGTTGCAATCGGCAACAACGGCAATCGCAACACCGGTGACGACAAGCCGGCAGCAACCTTGGCTGATCATCTCATCTTGCGCTTACGGCAGCAGTCAGCGGAAGCGCTCAATGGACGTCATGGTGCAAACTTCAGTCCGCCGAACGAAGGAGGTGTCGTCCAAACTTTCACCGCAAAGTGACTTCAAAGCAGAGTTGTACGTAACGCGTTACAAGTAATGAATTACTTGTAATCGATTACACTTTACTGTAATTTTGTAACCCTTCAGTTACTTTCTTTAAGGAGCAACGATCCTTGTAATTGAATTACTTTTGTGCTGTTATGAATTACAAAATTACCCCTTACAATTTTTCTCAATTTCTTCTTTATTTTGTTTTTTATTTATTTTTTTTTAGGGGGGGGGGGGGGGGTTAAATGTGCTGGAGTCAATCAGCTCTGCACAACAGTCAACTTTTTTTCTCGAAATTATTAAGCACCGGACTTTGAGGATTAGTGGGCCACTTCACTATGCTTCGTTTCCTGGGAATTTTTTTTTTTTTCTTTTGTACAACGGAGATTACGTTTGGGTATGAAAAATGATCTTATCCGGCCTCTCGTGAGAAATGTATTTAAACAGCGCCCTTTTTATTTTTTTTTCCCACGAAAGGGATTGGGTGTGTTGGCGTCACTCACTCAGCTTTAAACAAAAACAATCCAGGCTTTTTTTTTTCTTTTTTTTTCGGAACAACTGAGCGCGAGGTTGGTTCTAAGGATTATGCTATCGTAATAAAAAGAGTTTAATGAAAAGTAAGGTGGGAAGTAATGGATTACTTTTGAGTAATTTTTGGATTACTTTTTTAGGCTGTAATTGTAATTGTAATCGGATACTTTTTACAGTAAGGTAACTGTAATTGAAATCGGTTACTTTTTTTTCAGTAACGTGTACAAGTCTGCTTCAAGGCGTCGAACCGGCCGGATGACTGCCCTTCTTGGAACTCAAGTCAGATATCCAAGGTCAACCTAGCGGGCCTTGGACTACGAACGTTACGCCACCAGTATCTCGTCCAGCCTGCCCCAAGACACCTGAAAAGACGACCCCTTCGGAACGGAATGTGTGAACGCCTGACGCCACCGAGACAGACGATCCCTTCGGTGCGCTGTGCGTGAACGTGTGACGTCACCTGGACAAAGGAATCTTCCCAGAAGGCGTCGGTGATGGAAACTTGTGCACCGCCGCGATTGGCTGCCACCCGACCACATGGCAACCGAAAGACTTCAAAAGGAGCGGACTACCGCTACTAAGAAGCTCACCTAGATCAAGACTTATAGCTGCTGCTGGCTCCTGTAATGTCGAAGCTCGATGCTCTTCTGACCTGTACAAGACTAAATAAAGGAGAGTTATCGTCATCGTCGCCTACTAAGATTCCTGCCCGGAGTTCCGTCCGTATCTGGATTCTGGACCCCAGCCGAGCCTGGTCCATCCTGGGAACCCACGTCGGTAGCGACACCTGCCAGTTCTCGATCGGCGGTTTTCGGGCGGAAAGAAAACGAATTTCGACCCGCAGATTGTGTTCTTGGGTAGTTGGACTCTCGTATGTCACGTACAAATAAAAACCTGACGAGCACAAATACCCTGTCAGTGTCCCTTTAAAGGCTCGTTCACACAGACCCGTTTTCTTACCTTACGTTACGAAAAGTCACCGGGGAATATGCGCTTCGTATTAAGCGTGGCCACCAACTCAAGGAGATAGCCTGTCACGCGACATTCGAGACACGAATGTTTCGGTGACTTCGACTTAAGAAAACGGTGCTGTGTGAAAAGTTGAACCGAGGACTCCTTACGTTACGTTCCGACGAGCATTGTGTCCTTGGTTGCCACGGTAACTCACCGTCCTAGCTCGTCGTCACCTGAACATTCGTGTCTCGAATGTCGCGTGCCAGGGCCCAGGCTATCTCCTTAAATTGGTAGCCACGCTTAATACGAAGCACAGGTTTCCCGGTGACTTTTCGTAACGTAACGTAAGAAAACGGGTCTGTGTGAACCAGCCTTATGTCCGAAAGCGGCCGACGCTACCATTGGGTGGCGCCAACGGAGCGCCGCCAAAAGTGCATCATCGCGGCCCCTCGTTGCCTTCGCCGGCTTAACCGATCACGTGCAGAACTATAAGCGCAGGATCGCGGCGCATTTACTGTGCCTGATTGGTTTAGTCGGTGATAATAAGCGACATGACGAGGCACTTTTGATGCTGCTTGATTGGCTCTATGCGGAACGCAAGTTCGTCTGCCTCTTGCACAGGGTTGCGACGATGCCCATAACGCCGAGCTCGTATTGGCTGATGGAAAACAAAAATAGTGGGTAGACCTCGAGGCCTCTAGCATGGAGGGCTACTTACTATCCTTTCAATCAAAGCCAATCAGAGCTCAGCGTCATTCTGACGTCACCGCAGGTCCTGCGCTAGAGGCAGACGACTTGCTCCCCGCATTGGATCGTCGGCTGCGGTTATAGAGCCCCGAAATTCAGTTTATCTGAGGTCAACCGGCCACGGTCAAACCGATAATCCTTTTATCGGCAGAAACGAAGCGAGACAACTGAACGCGGACAGCCAGACAGACAAACTGCAAATAAAACGAAACAAGTTCAAAACATGTGACGTCCCTCTATTTAGCGCCGACCCCTCCGAACAGATTGGTCAACGAGCCGATCGCGTCCAGATAATGCGCCCATTTAAACAAATAACCGTCGCGGCTTCGCTGTAGAACGGGGCTCGGATGGTCGATTCGTTCGTAAACGATTTCTTACGGGGGCCAGCAGACAACGCCGCAGAGGACCCCCCACCCACTCCCGAAAATGGGTCCTAAAAGTCAGGACCCCCCGGACCGACCAAACGAGATTCGCGCGATAGCCGCCCGTACACATGCATGTCGTATATACTGCCGCACGTACGTACGCGAACTGCACAATAAACGGCACACAGTGAGCATCTTTCTTTTAATTTTTTTTATTTTATTTTTCACGGGTTCCAGTTTATAATTTTTTTTCTATACATCGCAGCTGATTTGGTTTGTTTTATTGGGCGTCTGCGTAGCGGGGCGAAGGAAAATTATAAAAAAAAAAGTGGTAAAAAGGTGAGATAGGGGTCATGTGTAGTCTTTCTTAGCACGACGGGATGTTGTTATGTATGAGTCGACCCGCTTGAATTGCTTTTTGCGGCACTTGTGCTCTCGTGTATCACGTCAAGCCCCGAACTTTGTCGCAGCTATAGGCTGCTGCAACGTGCAAAGAATGAGGAAGAAAGGAAGGGGGATTTCGCGGCCGTCCTTTCAATTCCTTTCCAAGTTCGAATTTCTAAGTCGAAAACATCTCGTGTATAATATCATGTGCAATTCCTCTTTATTTGTGTCCCGTGCACTTCTGGAGTCACGCATCAGTGTAATGGCGGTCCCGGATGGTGCCCGTAAAGGGTCGGTGATTCAAATGAATTTTAGCTCAGTGTTTAAATGAGACGTGTCCTTCAATTGAGTTGTCCAATTTTAAGGCGTTTTCCTGACGTCATGGTTGAAATTAGGAACGTGTGCTGATTGCTGGTGAGCAAAAAGCCGCGCACTGAGCACGTCGGCAATGTAGGCCACCAAAAAAAAAAAGAACAAAAACAAAAACAAAAAAAGAAACCGTTGCGCATGTTGTAGTTCTACCTAATGCTGACGATTCGTTACTGAAAACCACAAGTTAAATAACGGGCCCAGATGTAAAAAAAAAAAAAAAAACGAGGAAAAAATAGGATGTTATTAAACAATCTCTGGAGCAGGTCAATTTCTGCCAGTTTGACAAAGCCCGGTTTTATAACGACAGGAACACCGACATTGAGGTGATATTCGGGAGTATTAGGGTCCTTCGTTTTCGGGTGAAACCCCATATTACCCGACTTTTGCAGCCCCACAATGTTTATGAAAATTGGGTAAACCCGATATCTCCCCCAATACGGGTCTTGAAATCAGCTAAATGTAAGGAAAATAAGAACAGTTCTGGATCTTTTTCAGACTCCTTCCTCGGTTACTCGTTTCGATTCGCGTTACCTCCGCATATATGCGCTTCAGAATGATTGAGAAGGTGGAAATATACTATAAGATCGGGCACCATTGCTATATCATATACTTTGTTGGCTTTTGTTCGTTTAAATAACACATTTCAGGTACTTGCCCTTCATAAATAAGACCCCAGAAAACCCGATTTCCTAATGGCTTCAGAAAGACCCGATTTCTCCCCGATTATCAGCCTGAAAATTAGCGCCCGATTTTAACTCCCGATTTTTGAATAACATAAAAGCCGTAAATTAAGAACCCTATATATACTACAGACCCGAATAATCGATTCAATTGAATCACATAACAAAACTGGTCTGGTCAGAAATAATTGGAATAACTATAGAAGAAAAACAAATTAAACGCACATATTGTTGTCTCTGTAGGAACTCAAGAGTGTTAGCGCGCGGCCGCAAACACCATAACGTTCAAGTTTTTGTAGAAGGATACCATGATGTAAACAATCAACGGCTTTGGTGAAATTTATAAATACACCTAGAACTAGCTTTCTATTCTCTTTCTTTCTTTCTTTATTAAATGACCAGAAAAAGAAATTGGAGATGTTGGCTGCCATGAAGGCATGGCCGGCTACTCCATGTTCAGTTATTCGTCAAGAAAAAAAATTAGAACATCCCACATGACCCCGCATACACTCCACCGCCCTTCCCCCTTCTCCCCCCCCCCCCCCTTCCCCCCCGAGTGTTTTCCCGCAAACAAAAAACAGTCAAATATTTGGTTACATTGAGTCCACTTGAAATGTCACACGATCAGTCAAACAAGTTCGGTCTTTTACATGTCACATTCCTTATCACACCACAATTTTCACCGAGCATGTAAAGTTATTCACTATCATTCACTTGAACAGATATACATATATATTGCATTATATAATACATCCCATTTTAGTAATTATTTACAATGTCAGTCTCTTCCAGGAATTGTCTGATTGCCGAAAATGCTTGCTTCTCTGATCTATGGTTAGGCCACGGGCCTAGTACCTTGTTGAGAGAAAATGGTCGGTTGTCAATAATGTCCAGTCGTACTTTCAGTCGTGATCGATTCTGGTCGAACCGAGGGCAGTCAATGAATAGATGTTCTATTGTTTCTGTCGCGTGCCCACAATCGCAGCTAGGGTCATTTATTCGGTTAATTTTATACAAATATTCATTCGTGTATGCTACTCCCAAACGTAAGCGGTGTATTAACGTTTTGATCTTTCTTGGAAGGACATTTTGAACTGGAAAAAGGATATTTGGGTCTACTTGATATAATATAGAGTTTCTACCTCGATCATTAAACCATATATCCCATGATATTTCTTTAGAGTGATTCTCAATCATAGATTTTATGTCGGTACTTGCACAAGGTATCATTTGCACCCTGTCACAAGTGTGTGCGTTTGTAGCAAGCTTGTCCGCCTCCATATTTCCTTGGATGCCGCTATGGCCTAGAATCCATTGTAACCTTATTGCTTGTCCAGAATTTAGGCAATCATTGATAGCTTCTACAATTCTATAAACGAGTGATGAGTTTGGGCTTTGAGGGCTCATTGCATTGATAGCTTTAAGTGCTGCCTGAGAATCTGTACATAAGAGCCATTTGTTTGAACCGCTTGTCTCTCTTATATGCTCTACTGAAGAGAGGATAGCGTGTAGCTCTGCCGTTGTTGATGATGTTCTGTGGGAGAGTCGGTATGAGTTTTGGACTTGAAGTGTTGGTATGATATATGCCGCTGTTGATCCGTTTTCCTTTGTGGATCCATCGGTGTATACATGTATATGATCAGGATATGCTTCTTCTATATATGTAAGGGCAGTTTGAGCAATAACCAATGCGTTCATTGTTGCTTTTGATTTGAAATCTGGTAGATCTATTTTGATTTCTGGAGTCTGGTATATCCAGGGTGGTTTGTTAGGTTGTTGCACCCACACCGTGTAGTCGGGTAGATGAAAAGTTGATGTTGCAAGCGCATAGCTAGTGCAGGATTCGCTTCGAGTCAATAATGCGTCAGCAAGTGGGTGGTTGCAGTGCTGCGTCGATACTCGTAGGAAATTACGTAGTAGTTCCCGTTCACGTAATGATGATACTGGTAATTGCTTGGCCTCTGCTAATACAAGGGTTCCCGACGTCGGACGCGGTACGCCGAGACAAACTCGCAAACTTCGAGCCAGCATGAAATGTAGTCTATTCTCTTGTGTAGCTGATAAACCAGATAGTGCTCTGCTGGGATTGAGTAAGCAATTATTTGTCGTACCAGAGCTGAGTGTAAAATTAACTGGAACTCCGTTGAGCCTCCCCAGTTTTGCCCAGCAAAATGACGAATGATGTTTATTGTTCTTTTTATTTTGTCGACCAACATGTCCATATGTTTGACCCATGTAAGACATTGATCCATGATTACACCAAGGAATCGGTGGCATTTTACACTTTCAAGTGTCTGTCCCTTCATTGAGAGTTGAAGTGTTTTAAGGTGTTTCCTGGTGAAAGGGAGAACCACTGATTTGTTAGGGGCTATGTTCATACCTCGTTCATTTAAATGTTTTGACACAACTATCTGAAACCCATATACAAATATCATCTGCATATATTGTGACGTTAATCGGTGATGGAAGACGATTTGGCAGTTCAGCCATGACGGAATTAAATAATGTAGGACTAAGAACACTTCCCTGCGGAACGCCGTGTTTGAGAACGTGTCTTCTGGTCTCTCCATTTGTTGTCTGCATAAATATAGTCCTATTTGTAAGGAAGTTTTGAATCCATCGTAAAACACGGCCTCTGACTCCGAGCTTTAGAAGACTGTGTATAACGTGTACATGACTAACAGTGTCGTATGCTCGCTTAATATCTAAAAATACGGCAACTGTCATTTTTCCAAGCTTGCGTTCGTGTTCCACCGAAGTGACTAAGTCTAGAATGCAGTCCATTGTACAATGTTTTGGACGAAACCCGGCTAATGAATGCGGAAGGCTTTTGGTAGTTTCAAGCCACCATTGTAAGCGTTGATTAATTATTTTTTCAAAAAGTTTCCCAACGCAGCTAGTGAGGCTGACTGGCCGGAACGAAGTTAACTCCATCGGAGTCTTTCCTGGTTTCAGGAGAGCCGTGACTTTGGCTGTCCTCCACTGTTCAGGCACAGTTTCGCCAATCCAGATAGAGTTAAACATTTTTAGAAGATTGCTAGTTGCAGTCGGACCGAGATTAGCCAGTATTTCCCATGTTATCAAGTCGGGACCAGGTGACTTCCGTTTGCGAGTTGATTGTAGGGCGCATTTCATTTCTCGTAGTAGTAAAGGGCGGTCCATTTGTGTATCGGAGGCATGTAATTCGCAGTCAATGGCTTTTTGGGCTATTACACACGATGCACGGTACCTTGGGGTCTGAGCTGCATTGCTCGAGTTGACCAGTAATTCACAAAATTGGTCTGCAAGTACCAATTCTGATACTCCTCTTGATAACGCCATTGCGCGGAGAGGATACCTCTGTATTACTGGTGAACGGAGTGCTTTGACTATGTTCCACTGCATTGTGAGATCTCTCACAGCTGCCATCTTGGCACAGAGTTGTCGCCATCGATGCCTGGATAGCTGTTTCAGCTTGCGGCGGATAAGGTCGTGTACGTGCTGAGCTTTTCCATATTCCTCTATCATCCCCGTCCTTCGATATTTTCTTTCAGCTCTACGGCGTATCGCCCTAAGCTTCTCGTATGATGCATCTATTCCCGCATACGATTCGGGGGCAGATACTGATTTAGTTACATGGTCAAAATTTGCCTTTACAATTGAAGTAAATTCTTCTAACGTATCCATATTTTTACAGTGCATTGTATTCAGTCGCCGGAAGCTACGCCAGTTCGTGATATTGATTTTTTCTTTTTTTTTTGTTTCCGGCTTAAAGACTTTGCTTTTGAATACTGTACAAGAATGGGAAGGTGGTCACTCCCGTGGGTTTCAATGTCTATGTGCCAGACCATATCAGAAAAAGTATCCTGTGAGCAAATTGTTAGGTCCAGAACGCTTGTTATAACTGCATCCTCGAATGAAGGTTTGTGATCCATCGCTTAACACACATAGATTATTTTTCTCAATTATATCTTCTATTAATTTACCGCGCTTGTCACATTGCATTCCTCCCCATAGTGTATTATGTGCGTTAAAATCGCCACACATAACGAACGGACTGTTAACAGCATCTAAGATGGACGTAATATCTTTTTCGGTAATAGCTATGGCTGGTTCAATATAAATGCTAACTACGCTCAATACATTCTCGCCAAACCTGACTTTGCATGCAACATATTCTGGTCCATCAGATGAAGATGTACATAAAAAGGTCGAATCGAATTGTTTGTTCACACAAATCAAGGCTCGACTTGGACCACGTGGACGTTTTGAACTGTACGAAACATATCCAGCGAGTCTGAATTGGTCATCCGTGTGTCCTTCAGATATTGTAATAACAGGAAACTTAAATTCGACGACGAGCTTCCGGAAGTCACCCATTTTTGTGAGAAGAGAATAGGCGTTCCACTGAAATATTGTCGTTCGGCGATATTCTTCATTCATTTATATCGACCTATTCGAAGCCAGTAAAAGAGGCTCCATAGCTAAAAGTGGTTTTACCTCGGAGATGTTCAGAGCATCAGGAAGTGAATTTATGATGGCTTTCACTGCCAGAAAGACCAGTTGGAGAAGCAATTGCTGATCGATCCCTTGGTGTGGTGGGTTGGCCGATGTATTAGTGCCGCTGATGGCCGTGTCACAAGTGGTCGACATTTTTGCATGGGAAGTTGAGGGTCTTGAAGCTCTGCCGGCGACAGATGCAGTAGGAACCGGTGACCCTGACTGTTGAGATGTTCTCTGTGAAAGTGGTGCAGAGGTCATTGGATCACACTGAGGTGTCTCACTTGCGGTGTTTGCCTGTTTCTTCGACTCTCGTTGCAAAACATGTGAGTACGTCCGGTCTTTCTTAGGCGTTGATGTTTCTTTTTGACTTAATGTTTCAGGCTGGTGTACGGTCTCTGAATTTGAAGGTGGCGATCTACGATTGGGGGCGCGACCGTTCAGTATTTCCTGTTTCCTCAGCGCGGTGGCAGCTTTCTTGCTGGAGCAGCCGGCATATGTTGCTGCATGAGAGCATCCGCAGTTTGCGCAGTTTGGTTCAGAGCGATAGTTGCTGTCCTTGTGGTGGTGTGGACCGGCACAGATCTTGCAACGTATTGCGCTCCGGCAGTTTTGTGCGATATGTCCAAACCGTTGGCATTGGTAGCATTGAATTGGGGCGCCAAAGTATTCCTCCACAGGGTGGCTCGTGAAACCTAAATACACACGATTTGGCATCGGACGGTCTTGTATAAAACGAAGAATCACGCTGTCCTTGGGGTGAGGCATTGAGTTACCGTCCTCTTGTCTCCTGTATGCGACCTGTCTTTGGACGTACGTAACACCTGCATCATGTAAGTACTCCAGAAGATCGTTGTCTGTGTACTGTAGTGGAACTCCTTTAATTTTTCCCATGTTCTCCTAATATGACTTCGGCGTGGATGGTTTTACTTCGAATCCCATGAGAGAAGTGGTCGCTAGCAATTTATTAGCTGCAGGTAGTGAAGTGACACTCACTGCGAGACTACCATCCTTAGTGATTTTGTGGGACACAATTTTTTCCTGTGCGATCCCAAGCACCTCATTTGCCAGTGAATTCGGATTTACTTTCCAGAACGAGGACTCCTTGGAGGTCGTATGAAATATAATTGGTATTCCTGTCGACCTGTTTTTCTTGTAAGTCACCTGGATGAATCTGGTGTCGTCATCTTCAATCATGTCTTCATTCAGTTCGTACGTAGAAGTAGCACCTTCAGATGAAGGGTCGCTCGTTGATGTCTTCATGTGTTTGTGTGATATATTTACCCGTGGTCTTTTGGTTGGAATGTCTTGAGCCTCGGCGTTGTCTGCAGTGACTGTTGTTTGTCTGCTTTCAATTAAGGTTCCAGGTCCTTTTAAAGAAGTAGATTCGCCTTGCTCTTCCGGGAGGAGTTGAAAGCGGTTCGCAGTTGGTACCTCGTTGGTCGGTGGGCTGACATCTTGCGCTGTCAGCCCGCCGCCCGCCGAGGTGCGCTTCGTGCAGCTCAGATTGGCGGTTGGGGGTACGGCGGAGTACTCCAGAAGGTATCGTTTGCAACGATGCGATGCTGTGTTTTGTTAAGGTTGTCTATTTCACGAAAATCGACGAGGAACAAAACCACGAACGTACCGTTCAGTAGCTTCGTCGTCTTCCTTCTATTCTCGAAGTTTTCTAGAATAAATTACTTTTTTACTAAAAGTGCTGCTTCCGTTGAAAGAGTTTTTTTAAGCCTAATTTTGCGACGTTTAGCAGATCATGCCCATCAGGGAAAGCAATTAATCGTTTATGCAATATTTTTTCGAAAACGTTTTAAAATATGGGTAGTATAAAAATAGAACGGTCATCCGTTACGCCCTGTTTATGTGCGAGCAACACTTTGGGTAATTGTATTCTTTTTCGGGAATACACCTATCTCGAGAGCAAGATTAAAATATATGTTAGCAATGGAACGAGAAGATCAATGATATATTTTACCGGTGGGACCTGAAGATTATCAGCGTCAGTGGCACTACTATTTTTTTTTTTAATAGCATCGTTAAGGATATTATTTCCGGGGGAACAACCGTCTCAAAAATTATAAAACTCACATTGCTTTCATCAATGTATCTGCACGGCTTGTGGCCAACTGTAATATAACCTCGGTTAACCAAAAAATCATTAAATACGTTTGTAAACGGACTCCCCGTCCACTTTACGCCATCTATGTTTAGCTCTCCAACGGTGTTCAGCAGACGGTTTCGGTGTAGCACCAAGTTGAGGTTTCTCCACGTCACTTGACCGTCCCCCTGATGCTTCTGTTTTCGTTCGCTCCACGTCACTTCTGACCGTCCCCCAGCTTCTCGTGTTATCGTTCGCACCAAAGAAACGGCACATATGAAACCATCAGCACAGTTCCCCGCATTGAGAAGAAACGTAAAACAAATATAGAGATCGAGATACCAGAGCTACAGAAAGGAGATACTCCACATTTACTCGTAAAACTCGTAAGCCTGTCGATTACAATATAATGATTTACTCAAGAATGACGACTGTAATTTAGGTAAGATAAACAAATGTTCGGTCACAATCGTACTTTAGAAAAAAAAAAACGCTAACCTCACAACAACAAAACAATAAGACCTATCTAGGCTCCTGATTAGGATACGTATATGTCCCAAAATGAACTTTCAAGAGAGAAAATATCCCAATATAAATTCAGGGTTGCGGAGTTACCACTCCGGAGTTGGAATCATTCCGGAATCATTCCGCACTTCCGCGACCCCGTAATGAAATTGGGAAAGACGGCAGCGCTCGGAGGAACGGAATGGGAATGCGCTTGGTTCTTATGCAAGCTGTATCGCCCTTCAACTAGGGCCTGTGGCCTGCTGGCGCAACGCTAGCACACGGTCAAAGTGTCCCTCGAAACAGCATCGGTGCAGTTAAGGTGACTGGTTGCTTGACTGTCTGA
Source organism: Ixodes persulcatus (assembly GCA_013358835.2). Taxonomy (NCBI): domain Eukaryota; kingdom Metazoa; phylum Arthropoda; class Arachnida; order Ixodida; family Ixodidae; genus Ixodes; species Ixodes persulcatus. The sequence goes on along the minus strand of JABSTQ010011317.1, from coordinate 517,199 downwards.
CCGCTTCATGCTCCTTCGAGGATGGAGGTTGTGCCCTCTGTCAAGCAACCACAAGTGAAAGGTTATAGACGGGCAAGATGTCGCTCCTGGTAACGCAGACGCAACAAAGAGGATGTTGTGACATTACACGATTACGGCACCGGTCATAGGCCACTAGGCGGGGACACGCGCTGCCCGCCTGGATATATATCGTAAAAAGGAGTTAAATGCTTTAAAGCCTTATCTGCTCGCACATGCTCTTTCAATGGTGTTGAATGATTTGTCTATCTTTATGACCCGTGACAACTATACATCTTCGGTTCGCGTAAATTCCCCGAGTGCCATCGTGCTTTAGTTTATTCGTGTCTTTTTTTCTTTTCATTAAATTTTGCTTACGTGTTCCACTGAAGTATGATTGCTATTTGGGACTGTACACGCCGTGTCCCGAATCGCAGGACGCGGTCTCTCGCCATAAATAAAATTGCTCGCTGGTCGTTCCGGTCTTCATCAATCAGATGCGGTAGTCGCACCCTTGCCTATTATCGGCGAGCCGGAACTTTCCAGCGGGCACTTCCGCTGCTTGGAGCGCGCCATAAAATCTGTCGTCCGCTCACTTCCCGTTAGACCAGCGTGTTGCAGTCCTCTCCACGCAGCAGCAGGCTGAGGAAAAGAAACACGCGTCTGCCCTCTGAAATCGGAGCGAAACGGTCGCCAATTAGCGTAGTATTGCTAGAGACGGCATGAACGCAGTCACGTCAGAACAGAGCGGGGAAATCGTCCTTTCTCCCCCAGTGGCCGAGTGGTCTAGCGCACACCAGCTCGGAGCACGTGGAGCGAAAGCTCGTGCTGCAGAACCCAGGGATCCTGGGTTCAATCCCCGCCCCTGCCCGTTTCGATCTGGATGAGCATCGTACCGGCGTGCGGTCGTGTATCACTACTGCGTGGTGCACGTTAAAGACCCCAGGTTAGCGGTTGTACCGCACTGGCTAAATTGCTCATATACAGCTGTGACACCAGGCGCCCACTGAGGCAGACTAACTTCCGACTGTATAAACATACACGCAACAATTTTTGCCCCAGACATTTCAAAATGTTCATGTAAAGAATACATTGGAGGGACAGGAAATTCCCTCACCCATGTCCCTCCACCTCCCCAATCGTTCCGACGCCTCTGCATAAACGAACAAAATGTACGACGTCTGTTTACTGAAATCTATGTTCGTAAAGTCAGATCTAATCGGTTTGTATGTGCGCGTAGACAGATTGAAGTTGGCCTGCCTCGAAATGGGAGGACTTGTGTTTTAGTTGTTGTTGAGGCGCAGTGTGACCAGTGCAGCGCCGCCACTTACCCGGGGGTCTCCATAGCGTGCATAACGAAAAGGTGATTACAAGATACTCCTGATAGTTCTGCAGAGTTAACTGCAGTGAAGAGGCTCCACCGCCGATGTGTTAGAGCGCCATGACCTTAACTTTATTCTTGCAACTCAAGAAATATTTTTTTTTTAATACTTAAGTGGTACTTTTTGCTTTCCTGTTGCTTGGTTTATCGTTCCAAAATAAGACATCGTTAAACTCAAAATATCGTCTCCCTCACGAAAGGCATGTCGTGTCATGATAGCATAAAGGTTACAATCGTTTCAAGAGCACGCCTCGGATCAAGGAGCGCGAGTAAGGATCATCAACGTAGCGGATGATGCGATAACATGGCGACCGGAGGCGTGAGTGGTGTGAAACCTGCCGCCTATCCGGAACCGGCCTTCGGCCACAGTCCACATATGTCCTCGTCGATCAAGGCGCCTCACGAGCCGAGGCTGACTCGATTGACCGTCGTCGCTCTTTGGCCTTGCGGTAAGCATCATAATTACGTAAATTGACATAGAATGCTTACCTTTCATTGTCTACGCAACTTAGGCTATGATGATGATGACGTGTGTGTGTGTGTGTGTGTGTGTGTGTTTGTGTGTGTGTGTGTGTTTGTGTGTGTGTGTTTGTGTGTGTGTGTGTGTGTGTGTGTGTGTTGTATGCCGCTCAGCAAGTTTTTAATTCGAACCATATATGTATATTTTCTTTAAATATTGATTAACAAATTTTAGTTAACTTATTACCGACTTATCATGACTATTGCCCCCTATATTATGTCACCCAGGTCATATAACTCACCTGCAAAACCGAATTAATGTAGCTTTCACAATTAAAAAAAATACAGTTTGTAAATCCTTAGAAAAGCACCTTGTGTTTTTCCTATCTCACAGATTCCCGGAGTCGTCCAAAAAAAAAAAAAGCATGTATACTATTCCCGTTTTCCCCTCAAGAACCGCAGTAAAATAAAAGTCCGGCTTTTCGTGGAGCATCTCTGATTTGCTCCTTTATGTGGATAATTAAGATATATGTAGGTGCATTTTAGATTATATATATGTCATCCTATCAAGACGTACACGTTCCAAACGCCAAAAGCATTGCTTTTTCCTCCGACAAGGAAATCTTGTAAGAACTACTTCGCGCCGCGTATGAACAATGCGGAAAACTTGTTTTTTTCTTGGGGTGAAAAGGGGTACAGACTACCAACAAAGGACATTAGCTGGGTCTGGAACACAAAAAGGCAGCCGTCCAAGATCTACCACGTGGCGTCATTAATTGAAGGCAAGGGAGGAAATGTGGAAAAAGGGGTTGTTAGCGAACATGAAAAAGGCACCCCGTGATTCTGATTCGGACACATATGTTGGCGGAAAATAAAACCCGACATAGTTGCTCTTATCTTCGAGGAAATAGATATGCCAATGGCCCGTGCGCGGTATTTTTTCCTCGTATCGGTTCTTCGGCCAGAGGCGAGCAAAAAGCAAGGCGACGTGTCTGTGATAGACGGGGAATGAACTGCGATTCTTCGTAATTTGTGCACCGAAACAGGAAGCAAAGGCCTGCATCCAAATCTCGAAGCATTGCCGGCAAAAGCCGCAAAAGGAATTGATCGAGATACGTATGCGGGACCTCTCTCCATACGCTCGAGAAGTGGAAGTGAGTGGACACCGCCGCTTAGTTTGAGTGCAGATGAGATTAGGATAGGATTTGCTTAAGTACGCCAACACTAGACATGAAGTCAAAGGTCGACAACGATAAAAGTTTCAACAAAAATTAAAAACGAGCACAAAAAACGACAACATTTATATTCCGTTTTACAACCGCCTGAAGATGCGCTCACGAAGAGAACACCATTTGTTTTGCCTCTTTTTGCCCGATGTATAAGGCGTAAGATAAGGTGATAGCTTAACCATTTTTTAGAGTATAAACTCGAGTAACAAACAAGAATGGAGGTTGTTGACAGCTTTTATAACCTGTGTCGACTACTAGTCCCGGCGATTGTAGAACACGGAAACGTTCATGGACGGGGAGGGGGGGCAGGTTACCTACTCTCGCCAACAACCCAGCTTGCCTCTCCTCCACCGCTTCAGCTTGTTTCAAATCACTGTCCTAATACAAAACAAAAACATACAAAAAGACAAGGACAATGAACTAGATTTGCTTCCTGTTCCTTGGCGCACGCATACGAGCGCATAAACAAACGAATATACAACAAAAGAAATTGCGACGCTTGGGCTAATTATTCGCCAAACTGAGCTACGCTGATCCCTTCGCTCGTCATTTTTCTGTGACTCCCGGCAGTTTACTGGCCTGGCCAGGCCCGCAGTCGATGAGGTACCGCTCCCAGGGGATCGGCCCCTGAAGAAGCACCAGGCGTATACGCGTCTCGTCTCCCACCCTGACAACCGGCAGCTTCCACATTCTCTCCGCTGCTCTTCCTTCCCGCTGACAGGGGCTAGCGATTCGCGCGGAAAAAATCTTCAACCAGCCACTCATCGCCGTCTTTGGTGGCGCGCCGCCGCCATCAGAGTGGCGGCCAAATAAATAAGAGCCGCAAAAAGCCGCCATCGGAAGGACAGAAACAAAATCTATATTCCATTCGTACCTAAGCTGACAGTGCGGTGGAAGCTACCACGTGCTCGTAGGACCAGCCATGCGTCTCTATTTGGCCACGTGATCCCGCTCCCGCGTATACATATACCCACGCTCAGAGAGCGGGGTCAGCTGATGAAAGGGAGGCCATTGATCGGACCGGCAAGCGCGTAGCTCCACCCGGACTGTCAGTTTAAGGGGGAAGCGAAGTATAGAAGCCTCGCGTCCTCTAAGCCCTGGTATGCCGCATTTGATACGGACGAGAAACAAAGCGAGGTGATCGGGAAGAGAAGGGAAGGGGAAAATGAAGTAACGAAACCAAGCAGGGCTGGCAGTGAGTGGCTTCGAGACGCCTTCCTTCTTCGGTGGAAGCAAGGTTGCGCTTCGGCCGCCGAAGGGCTCTCAGCTGTTATTTCACCTTGCCCCGCGTCGAAGGCTCTCAGACTCCATTGTTTCTCAGCGGCGCTGCACCACGACTGACGAGAGACACCGGGCGGCTGACATCCGCCGCCGACCGGCTATTTTGTCCCGAGGGAACGGGCCCAGCTACAGTGTTGTCGGCCCGAAAGAGTGGCGTCATATTGGAAGGCCTTTGACGTCCGGTCTGCTACTGCCAGACAACGCTAAAGCTTAAAGCCTGACGTTCGTTTATCGATTTATTTTCACAACTCTCCATCGCATTGCTTAAAAAAACTGCATAAATTTGCAACAGGATTCGAACTTTATTCTCTATTATTACGATGGGGATAATAGCGAGTTTTACAATGGCGTACGCAAGAACTATGCGTACGCAAAGAAATAGCGTCGTCACCATTCCGTATGCGCCGATCTCAAACGGCGTTTTATATTCGCTCGTGGCGACGACGCTATTTCTTTGTGTACACAAAGCTTTTGCGCACGCCCTTCTAAAGCTCGCTAATGACACGATTTCGGAACAAGTCGCATCACTCACATCAAAGGCATTCGTACACGATCTTCACTAATCGGTATAAATCAATCTGGGTTGCGTGGACAGTTTCCAAAGAACGATCGCACTAAATACCCATTTTATTTGTTAGGATCAGGTCAGCGCGTTCACCTTGCCGCTGTAAACGCGGGAGGATTGCTCGAGGGAAACCAGCGAATAAGAAGGCACGAATAAGCGTGTACGCCTCAGGCACAGAAAAAAAAGGTACGTGAGATTTCTTCTTTTCGTATGTTGTGACATTACGAAGCATCGTACATATAAAAGGCATTACTATAATCACTGACAACATACCAAACGCATGATCTGGTGGCAATGCAATTGCAATTGGCGTGTGTATGTTTATACAGCCCGAACTTAGTCTGCCTCAACGGGCGACTTGTCTCTCAGCTGTAGACGAGCAATTTAGCCAGTGCGGTACAACCGCTAGCCTAGGGTCTTAACGTGCACCCCGCAGTAGTGATACATGATCGCACGCCAGTATAGACGATTGCAAACAGGGCATCTGGCCGCCGCCATATTCCTGCTCGTGTAAGAAACCGCGTGCAATTTCAGGCCTTCCTAAGTCGCCTTCACGCGGATGCTGCACGTGCCTTCACGGACGGGATACCAGTCGGGATGACGTGCTTGCGGCGAGATGTTTTGGTGGCGCCCTCTTATGGTTCCCCCTTGTGACGTCATTACCTTGCAAACAACACGTTCGATGGTGTTTGTAAGTGGCATGGTGGAAGCTTGAAATCACTGCGCTCTCAAAGGAACACTGCCAACACCATCAAAGTTAAAGTTCTTTCATTCCTCTTATTTCCGTCGATGATAAACACTTTCCGACGTCATAGTCAGCGTTCGCCCAATCGTTAAAGGCCGACCACAGCGACGCCTGTGTTCGCTCTCGGAAATAATTCAATGCTTATCCAGATAGAAACGGGCAGAGGTGGAGATTGAACCCAGGATCCCTGGGTTTTGCAGCGCGAGCTTTCGCTCCACGTGATCCGAGCTGGTGTGCGCTAGCCCACTCGGCCACCGATTTTTTTTTCTTTATTGCCAGACATTATTCGTTTACAAAGTATACACTTTCAAAAACACTTATAAAAAAAGGCAAGCTGAATTACGACTGACGCAGCCTGATTAACATGATCTGAATGTGACCAGTTCGTCTAGGGTTGGCAGTCAATCAGGCCCATCTTATACACTTCTCTAATCTGACTAATGCTCCGAGCAAAATAGTGACACACTGGTCGAGCATCTACATCGGCATTCCGCACTGCCATGCGTCTCTTACAGATACTGCGTCAGCCAATGACCATAAGTAAGTCATACGGCACAGAGTCGGTTGGGGCAACAGGCAGGAAACGTATCCCGTGTGCGCTTAAAAAAGAAGTTCTTTTTTCAGGGTTCGCTGCAGTACATCCCAGTATAACACCGCGTCCCACCAATCTAAAAAGTTAAAAACATATGCTCTATGGACTCGGGCCTTTTTCACAAGATACAGTTCACAGTCCAGGGAACAAATGTGTCCTTTTCGTCAAGGCTTGTTATAGCACGGAAGTGTTCCACTGTGAAGTTGAAAGAAAACGATTTTCATTGCGGCCGGGACCAACATTTTCTTAACGCGACGAAGCACATCCTGTTCTGAGGATTCTCTGTAAACAGCTCGATACAAAAGGATTGGAAAATACGTTGCTATTCAATTTTTTGTAAAACGCTTTCCAAAAACAGTACTCAGATATTAAAAAAAAACAAAAAAAAAACGCGCGGTTATAAATTTGTATGCACCGACAACTTCCTTTAAATTAGCACTCAGTGGTTCCGTAGCACCGTCACTACATGAGTCACGAGCAATGAAATTGGGCAAGACACCCGACAATTGAACCTGAAGAACAGTACGCAGAAAGGGATCTTCTTGATATCGCAGGAAAAGAAAACGGTTAACAACTTGGCGTATAAAAAGGTGGGATAAAGAAAGACCACCATGCCGAACGCGTCTAAACATATTCATTCGACTGACCTGTTCCCACTTGGACGCCCACACATATACAGCGAACACACAATACAGCTTCTGAATGTGAAATCGAGAACGATGCAAGTCATGTAGAGGATACCACAGCTTAGCGACAAAAAAAAAAATTAAAAATCATCTTAAAATCATCTTTAATTTCCATCGCACATGTTTAAATACAGTTTTTGCCCCGGATCAATTGAACATTGGAATCTGCTAGCCGGTAACATCCGTTCATTACCTCCAGACGAGTTTCTGTGTGCGGTATACAGTGGTTAATCTTATTTTACTTTGTTTTATGTTTTTCTCTCTTCTTCAATATTGAATTGTGACCCCCCCCCCCCCTTTCTGCAATAGCCACTATGGGGCTGCAGTATGCAAAAATAAATAAATAAATAAAACTAAAATGATGGGGAATACCGAGGGAAAAAGCCGTGTACAGATGACGAGCCCTCGGCACCTCTACATGGCAGATAACGTAAAAGAAATAACAAAAACTAGACCAACAAACAAATAAACAAAGTGCATTTTATACAATATTAGGGATGATTTTTTTATTTAGTTACATGACATCAATTTCTAGCGATGTTATATAATTGAGCGAGTGAAGAAGTGCATGTTTAATTCTTTGATGACCAAATAAATACGCTATTTTGGTATCTGCCATGGATGCATTTGACAGGTTTGATGAGTTAAAATGTGCGAATGAAGGTCAGGGATGTTCAGAAATGTTTCAGATTTACCTTTTATGGCCGATTGGTACGTTAAGATTAACCATTCACTGTATAAGTCTTGACACATCGGTTCTAAAAAAGATGTAAAAGAGAGGCAATGATGAGGAGGATGAAGGAACATTAGCTATAACACGAAGAGCTTCTTCTTCTTTTTCTTTTTTTCAGCACACGAAGTAAGTTTAGGTTAGTTGAGCCATTGGATCCCCATAATAGATGCGCGTAGCATAAGACGATGGAGAATAGCGATTTAAAAATTTGAAGTTTGATACTGGTAGGTAAGACGGTTCTGTATTTGTTTATTATACCCACTGTTCAAGAAAGTTTAGTGTGCACATGTTTAACGTGCTCAGTACAGGATATGTTGTAGGAAAAAAAAATACACCGAGATTTTTATGTTTTCAAAACATTGAATAATGTCGGAACCATATTTAAAATGAAAGGATAAGTTACCCAGTGTAGCTCTCGCGAAAACAGACGAATGGCGTCCTGCAACGGGGGCCGCTTTCTCGCGCAGCTTAGCAGTCCCTTCGCTTCAAAAACTTGCGTTGTCACGATAGTATTCTAATGGTACGGTAGAGAGCGGGTGGGAAGGGTTCACCAGGCAACGTGAGCGAGAAATGGTGACTTCGATGCTCATCGGCCGTGACGAAAACCCGAACATTTAGCCCAGTTCACGGAACATCCGGTGCGAGAACAAAATGTTTTTGTGATTTCGTCGGCCTTTTCAATGCTCTCTCTATCTGTGCAAAAAAAAAAAAAATAGCAATGTCGTCCGCATAGGCCAAAATGCAAACTTCGCGCGCATTCAAAGTAAAACCGCGAATATGCTCACTTTAAATGATACTCCTGGCAGACTGGTTCAATATACAATGCAAACAGCAATGGCGAGAACGGACAGCCTTGACTAACAGAAGATATTACAGGAATGCGTTCACTGACTCTCTTATTAACTATAAGACTCGTTGCACAATTATAAAATGTCATTTGTACTCCTTCAAAAATAATGAATCCTAAATCGATATGCTTCAAAATTTGGCTTAGAACGTCATGGGACACCCGGTCGAGAGCCTTTTCCAAGTCAACTTGTAACATGGCGACTTTGCACAGCTCGGCATCACAGCACTCCAAGATACTACGCGCAACACGAATGTTGGTCAAAATAGTCCGGCCTTGTATGCCACATATCTGATGAGGCCCGACAACACTCGTTATCACACGCTGCAAACGGCGACCGAGGACTTTCATTAATATTTTATAGTCAACATTAGTTCAACGTATTGGACAGTAGGAGTTAACACTGCGAAGCTTAACGGGGTGGTCACACTTTGGGATTAACACCGTGTGTTTGTGCGTGAAAGGAGGGGGATAACTTTTCTTTCATATGCCTCGGTAAAAACTTCGAGTAACACGGATGAAATTTCATGTTTAAATGTTCCGTGAAAACCAGCAGTTAAAGGGGCACTGACAACCCAAAGGTCGTATTTTTTTTATTGTCTAAAACGATGCAACTTGTAGTCATAACCACGCAAAAAAAAAAAAACGCATCGCGAAAAAAAAAATTTTCGCGCGCGCGCGCGCCTTTTTAGTTTTGGCGTTTAAATCTCCCGCCGCCACCTCCTTGCTTCTTTTGATCGGTGACGTCAAAAATCAGGAAATTTAGAAGCTTTGTAGGTGACATTTCTATAACATTTAATAACGGCAATCGTAAAACATGTTTTTTAACGCAATTGCGAACGCACTCCGGCCCCTCTTTTTGAAATACCAGAAATCAGAGTTCGGTGTGATGTTGCTTCCTAGATTTGTACCCTCCCTCGGAAAACTTGGCGGCGCTCGTTGGCGAGCTTGGCGAGTCGGAGAAAAACCGTTTTTTTCCCGCCGGCGCCCTTGTATCCCTCACCTCCTCCTCGCTTGGGGTTGCCGTGGCAACGGCGGAGGTCCGAAAGAAAGTCGAGTCGCAGGAGACCGCAAAATTTGACTCACTGCACTGGCGCGGATCGCGCGGGAACTTCAAATTCGGCATTTGGAAATAGTTTTTTAATTCACAAATACTGAATTTTAAAGTTTCAAATTTTGAGGGTAATGTTCCGGCATCGTTTTCGATCGTTTCGGATAATTAAAAAAAAATATGATTTTGGTGTGTCAGTGCCCCTTTAAGCCATTTGGCCCTGGCAATTTTCCGGGTTTCAAGTCATCTATCGCTCTTGTTACATCTGACAAAGTGATTGGTTCCTCTAAGAAGTCCTTAACGCTTCCTTCAACCTTCGGCAGTAGAGGCAGAAAGTTGTCCTCAAATCCTGACAGTGGTGGGGCGCTACAACTAAACAACTTTTTATAGTGTTCAACAAACGCCTCTTCGATGTGAGTTTTATCGCTGGACAAAACCCCACGGTGTTCTATTTCAACTACATCATTAGCTCGCGCGTGTTTCTTTTCCGCCGCCACCGTTCTTTTTGTCGGCTGCTCTCCCACCGAGAAGCGCTCTGAAGGCGCCCGTATAGCCGCTCCTTTGTATCGATCGCAATCGAGGCTCTCGAGTTTGGCTTTCAAGTGGTTAATATCCTCAATGAAAACGCCAGGTGCTCGGCACTCTTCCTGTAGCAGCTTTTCCAAGTTTTTTTTTTTTTTTTTTTTTCGTGCTCCAATTCCCGATTCCTCGATTCTTCTCCTGATACTTGAAGAGACATGTCCTTTCAAGTACAGTTAATTTCACCACCTTTTTAAATGTCTCCCAGCGCTCGCTTGCACTGTCTCCTTTCAGTTGCACGTCACACCAGATTGTCTTGATAATGGAAAGAAATGGTTCATCCTTCAGAAGTTTCGCATTCATTTTCATAATTCCCATGAGCAATTAGCCCTATCTTTCTTTTTACCTAATTGAAAGGTTACAAGGCAGTGATCGCTTAAAGCAACGTAGTCGTATAGAGTAACCCCGACATAAATATACCAGATCTGATGAGATATACGCCCGGTCCAGTCTAGCGTGACTGGCACCCCGAAAGTGCGTGAAAGGCTTCGAAAGTTTGACTTCGAAACACAACATGCGAGGTTTTCCAGAACAAAATCTTAAAATAATGTTATTTAATCCTAGAGTACTGACCTCCCTATAGCGCGTTCGGCTGGACCTGTCTTCAGCCCGGTAGACACAAATAAAATCGCCCAAAATACTGAGAAAACGATCGGACTGGCAATGTGGGTAAACGTTTTGAAAAAAAATCCCGGGGCTCATCAGCCTCGTTAGGTGTATAAACACAAATGACGCGCCTTTAATTACCCATAACAGAAAAGTCGCACATGAGAAACCTCTCACACGGGCAAGTCGTGACGGTTTGCAAGGCAGCACCTATAGGGATATTCTGGGGAACAGGCAGCAACCAGCTGAGAAACCAACAACATGCCTCACTCAGACTTCATACCGCGCTAGAAAAGGCCGCACCATGTAGTCGGTCTCGTCCTCGCTCTCTACTTTGGTTTTCTAAATAGGTGACCGGCGTTTGGCAGCAGCCGCAAAGAACTCTGGGTAATATTCGCTTACGGTTCGTAACTATAGCAGCCGACGCAGCACCATGACGACTATGGCAGCGTGTGCGGGTGTTGAATCCGATCAATTCGAGCCACTTCCTTCTGCTGCCGGGTTACTTACAAATTTCTGAGCATTCGAAGTTATTTCTGCGGGTATGTTAAGTAGGAATCGGTACGCAGAAGCATCGAGAACGGCCACGAAAGCGCGGAGTGACTGCGGCCGGCGGCGAGCTGCACTGGCGCCGCGCTTTCCGGATCTTCAGATGAAAACTCAGGCTAGGTTAGCTATTTTGTTTTCCTTTTGAGCCTGTGTTCTTCATTGCCTTTTATTTTTGATGGTTACGTTAGATCACATCACCAACTGAAATAGGTGCGAATGTACGCGTGATCGAAAAGACACTTCCGTTCAAAAGTTCCTTTCGACGACATCCGACTACGCGAGAGCCCTTGCTTTTACACACTCGCGTGTGTTTTGTACTTCAATTAGGTAGTCCACCGTGTGCCATGTCTCTACCCCCGCACGTACATATATTAATATATATATATATATATGATTCTCCTCGAAGATCGCAAGCAATCGGACGTCTGCGAGATCGCATCCCGCGTTCTTGCCCGTGCTCCCCCCTTCGCGGGTTAATCGAGATCTCTTTCTGGGTGTCAAGATTCTCTGTCCAAAATTGTGATTTCACGCGGCTCCAACCTGAAGAAAGAGAGAACACGTTGTGCTGACATGTGACCAAATGGGCCGCGCATAAACGGGCACCGACGCTTGGCTGTTACAGCCTGTTACTTTGCTCCGACACTCGCTTAACAGCGGCGACTCATCACTGCTTTCGTTCTTCGTTCCACGGAAACCGGAACGTCTTGTGTTCTTTATGGCTCGCGTTAGAACAACGTACCGCGGAGCAGTGAATCATTTTCCCCGCGAATACAGCACGGCCACCACGCCAAGAAGGGCTCTCGAAGCAGCTGGACGAACCGCGACCGGCACCGGACGAACCGGAAGTTTGAATGCACGTGACGCCTCGTCTCAAATTACGAAATTTCCGGCTAAAACGCCGGTAACCTATGGCAACAATCTCCACGTCATGCTCGGTGAACAGCAGGTAGAGCTGCTGCTGCCGTCGTCTGGCCGCAAGTCCGCGAACGTTCAACGCAAAAGGCGTTTTCAAGGGAAACCATCAGAAAGTGAGTCCCAGACCTCGTACGCTGGGCTCACCTCTCGCTCTACCTGGGAAGAGACGAAAAAAATTATACCATCTTCCCGAGGGGAACCATGGGGTGATGCGGAGCATCATGTTGGTTCCGAGGAAAGAGTCAGTTGCGTGCTGACGTCGAGAGATAGCGCCACCGACTGCCCTAGCGTTACCCCCTACGCGAGCCTTCGTCGCGGCTCGCGGCAGAGAAACTTGGAACGCTCGCCGCTCGCCGTTTATTTTTTTTTTCACATTTGAAGGAGAGGAGACTAGAGGAGGAGAGTTGCGCGTGCGCGCGCGGTGTGGTTAGAATCGAACGCACGCGAAGTTCACGCACAGCTGGTAGAGAGAGAGAGCGGAGAGAGTAACGCGCAGCTGTTGGAGAGAGGGAAGGAGGAGAGTTGCGCATGCGCGCGCGGTGTGATTAGAATCGAACGCACGCGAAGTGCACGCGCAGCTGGTAGAGAGAGAGAGCGGAGAGAGTAACGCGCAGCTGTTGCAGAGAGGGAAGGAGGAGAGTTGCGCATGCGTAGTGTGAGTGCAGACTACAACGCCGACGCCGCGGGACATAGCCCCGAGCAAGAGATGCTCCGCATCTAAAACGGCTGCGGCCAGCGCGTCGTCCCCTCTTGCTCGTCACCACCAACCAGGGACTCTCAGTCTGCTGGAGCAACTGGTCGGTTTCCTGCTCCGGGAAGCTGAGCCGCCGCTTGACCGCCTAAGTCGCGAAGTCCATTGCTGTACCATCTACGGCGTCCAGTGCGTCAGTCGCATCCTTTGCAGTTAATGTCGTCTCACTGGCGATCTTCGCATTAGGCTCATTTTCATCAACAGTGCTTTCTGCCGTCAATGCTACGGCGGAGAACTGAGCTTCTGGCATCGCTAATGGCGTGCGTTGCTGCTCACCGGACGCATGCGGGTCTTGCGAACAAATCCTCACGGTTGGAGTCGCCGCCGCTTCGGCCTCTTCCTCATCCATTACGAGGTTTATGTTCTGGCTGTCTTTGGTCTTGCTGGCAGCAGCTCGAGCAAACGACCGTAAGCAATCCGATACCTCATGCCCGAAGGCTCGACACTCCTCGCATATCGGCACTTGACAGTTGTGCCGTATGTGCCCCGTGCGTCGATAACGGAGGCACACCGGTGCGCGTCCGGGAACGACAACCAGCAGCTTGCCTCTGTAACGCTGCATTGACACTGGCGTTCGAATCGGAACCACCAAGCGAATTCACTCGTTTTCATCATCAAATGCACGTGAAACTGCACTGAGTCTTTAAGCAACCGCGTTTTCAACCGCTTTGCGAATGCGGTTCAACCGCCATTGTGAATGAGGCATAAAGCGCCGTTCACGTATATGCGACCGAGTAAGACCGAGAGAGACCAGGGGGGCTATGTTGCGCTTTTTGGACTCCCAGGAGACTAGGGAGAGGGAAGTGACGTCAACAACGCAGCAAATGAAGATTGGATGTTGATTTTTTCTTCTGTCAACATCCAATCTGCGTTTCTCTAGTCATTGACGTCACTTCCCTCTTCCAAGTCTCCTGGGAGTCCAAAAAGCGCAACATAGCACCCCAGACCGGTTTTTAAGCCTCTTGCGACGTCTTAGGACCGGATGCGCTGCAGCGGAGCTGGTCCTAAGACATCGCAAGAGGCTTAAAAACCGGTCTGGTCTCTCTCGGTCTTACTCGGTCGCAAGAGTGTGAACGGGCCTTAAAGGTGGAGCTGATGCGACAGAGACTCCGGTGTTAAGACTTCACGGAGCAGCATGCGTACGATGACGGTTGTGGAATTCACGTCCGCCAGGCCCTCTATTCTCCACTTTTCTCGGGCGACACCCTTGACCTCCCAGTATGGCTCGAAGACCCGTCGAAGGGCGTCTGCAGATGCGTCGAATGCCGCCCAGCTAACTTTTACCTTCAGCTCTCGTTCTTCGGGATCAATGACCAGGCATGGTCGCCCCTTCACCAGCATGATCCCCGCTCGCAGAAGCTTCTCTTTGGCGGAGGTGTGCAGCATCAGCAGCCAGACATGCCCCATTTGAAATGCGCGAAGTCCTGCCACGTCTTCCCGAACTCTTACCTGGTTCAGAGGCCCGACGAAGTCTTCAGCACGGTACGGCCGCCCCCGGGTATCAGCATGCAGCACGAGACTGCGTTTCCTGGCTTCTCAGAATAGGCAGTTTCGCTGCGTCGTTATTCGGAACATCGCCGCGTATGCCATCACCGCGGCTCAGAGCCACCGTCATCGAACTCACAGCGCAGCGTTCCATTCCACGTGCCACTCGGCCACCAATCTCCCTGCATGATGTGGCTTAGTATATGTTCCTGTTCGTTGCATGGTGATTGGTTCGTTGGCGTTCTTATCGGCTGATGCCGCAATCTAATTGACTGCAGAGCGATAAGCGAGAAAATCGCCAAACCCGGTGTTTCTTAAGCTGTCTGTGACTGTAGCCATCTAACTATTCCACTGCGGTCACAAGACTAAGTAACGTTCATTGGAAAGCTATGATTTTCGAAGACCCCGGATCCCTGGATTCGATGCCCTGCCCCCTTTTGACCTGGATGAGCATTGCGTTGACGTGCTTTCGTTGAAGCACTCACGCATGATGATGATGATGATGATGATGCTTGTCATGTTGCTTGTCGTAGAGCACTGGCTATATGGTTTGTCTACAGCGAAGAAACTAGACGCCGTTTGAAGGCAGGGTATACATTCCCGAGCTGTATAAACTTCCACATAACAAACTTTTTTTTTTTTTTTACATTTTGCGACAGCTTTTGAAAACTTCCGGAGCATCGATCCACGTTGAGGGTATTGAATTATTTCGCCAACGGAATTGCTTGTGATTAAAGACGTGAACTTTGCATTCAACACGAGCTAAATATTAACGAAAGAACACGCGATGGGAGACCAGCATAGGCCGGGTTTCGCAATGCGTGCCCGTGGGTCTCCCAATGAGCTCAACGCGGGTATCCCCCTTTGTGCTCGATGCTTGAGATGTGTCATAATGATCGGCTGAATTCTCTAGTAAGTTGTTCTCGGCACTTCTCGCGCGCTGTATAAATAACGGAGATGTTTTGCTGCAAGGCATCTCAAGGATCGTCAAACTCAATACGTCTATGTACGCGGTTTTGTAACCAACATGAACCAGTCGCCAGTTTTAAAGCCGCTTGTCACCGCTTGCCATCGGTTGCAGAGTCGCGACTGGAGGCGGGGTTCCAATTAGTGCATTATACACACTAAAGCGACATAGAAACGCGACAGGGGAGTGACGTCATCGGCTAGATTTAACGCGCTCACGTAACTCTATATTTAGCGGTACGCAACTATGGGTCACGTGCTCAAGTAACCACGTGACAAGTCGTGAGGTCACCTGACGCCGCCGTATACGTCGTTGTGTCGCATGACACTGCAACGTCATGGTGTCACATGACGACACGTGACCCTGTGTCTGACGTGATGTCACGTGACACCGCGACTTGACACCGAGACGTCACGTGACCTGACGTCCTGTCACGCGGTGACGCGACGCGTAATGGCACCAGCCACGCGACGGCGTCGTATACGGACGTCGTCCTACCTTTCCCGCTAAATTTAACGGCGAAGCTCAGAGGTCCACGTAGCGCAACGCCGAAACCTTCTCAAGTTCCAGGCCACAAACCACGGTCGAAAAAAATGTCACGGGCCGGGAAGGAGAACTATTTGATGACGCTTCCAGATTGGACAGATAGAGAGGGAGGCCGGCCATCTCGGCGACGCCGTAAAATAGGCCCCGTCTCCATCGGTGCCTGAGCGAGCCGCGTCGGGGAAAAGCAGCAGCGAGTGACGAGAAAGCAACGGGAACTGCAGAGCGTGACGTCGTGTCATGTGGGGTTTAAAGCGACAGTCGCGCTACGCCGCCGCCGCCTCTCAGGGTGGCCAGCACAGACGACGTGGGGGGCGACCCCATAGTTGCCGTCACCGCGACGACCCCCCCCCCCCCCGATGCACGTGGACACCTATACCACTCTCGCCCGCAAGCTGACAGTGCGGAGAGAGCTACGCGCTCGCTGGACCGATCAACCGCTTCCCTTTCATCACCTGACCCCGCTCTCGGAGCATGAGCAAAGGCGGGAGTGTGAGTACGTGACGAAAGATAGATAGGTGCGTGACTGGTTGAACGGGCACGTAGCTTTCACTGCACTGTCAGCTTACGGGTGACCGAGGTATAGGGTCTCCTTGGCCTCTGCCTCCCCCACACTTCGTTTTAAATCCCCACCCTCGGGCTTGCGCGGCGTGAGCGCCACCACAGACGATCTGAGCCGGCGATAAGCGATGGAAGGCGGCATCCGCGGATATCTCGCGGAAGCGCGCCGTCGGTGATTGGTCCTTGTCAAAATCTATGGGCCTCCTTATAAGAAACTGGACAGGTCACCGTAGTGATCGTATAGTTAGAAAAAACGGTCTTCTGGGTGGGCGAGCACCGCTGTGTGTCGCGCCGAGAGTTCTGTCTGTTCTTCCGCGGCAGGGAGGCGTGGGGAGGTTAGACGATGAACACGTTTCGTTCTTCGTGCTTGAAGCGATGCGTTGGTTGCTCCGCGTTACGGCGAAGAGAAGGGTTATAAAGCACGGTTGGCAGTAGATAGGCGTTCAGCACGAAGCTGCTGCCAGAGACTGGTCATCACGAAACACGAAAGCAGTGAATTTTGGTGCAGAGAGAACTTGAAAGGGAACCTCATGGGAGCTTCAGAGTAGGGTGTCAGCCGACGTTTTGATAAGAAAAAAAAAAGCTAGACACCTTTACGAAACATCGAATGCTACTCTGAGGGTTCAGTTAGATTCGATTTCAGGAACTGGTGAAGATGTAAACACCGTTTCAATGTTCACACAGCCACAGCACAGCACGTGCTTTTTCTTTGCTTCAGGAAGGCGAGCATACCACGCGTCATTAGCACGAACACTGAAAAGGGCACCGGCCAATAACTTATTTTTATTGGAACGGTTGATATTTATTTGTTTCATAATATGTCCGACCGCGATCTAAGACACGAACACATACAAGCACGAACAAATAAGTAATTGTGTTGTATGTATGCTTAGACAGTAGGAAATTAATCACCTACACTGGTATGACTTCTCTCCAGTGATTTCCTAGTACACCCCCCTCCTTATTTTTCTGAAGGCACTCCTTTAATTCGCCACGACTCCTCTATTCTCAATGGCCCCCCAACCCCCCCTAAAAATTTAGACACCCCCCTCCTAATATCCATTCCTAAGGAAACCCTCAGCTGCAGATGAGCAATTTAGCCAGTGCTGCATAACCTGTGGTCTTTAGCGTGCACCACACAGTAGTGATCCACGACCGCACGCCGGTACGATGCTCATCCAGATCGAAACGGGCAGGGGTGGGAATTGAAACCACGAGCACCCATACTAAGAACGCAATTCGTTGAATCTTCTCTTATATGATTGGTTTAGCCATAATAACACCATGACGTCGCGCTTTTGACTTTGTTTCATTGGTTCACTCGGCTCGTAGCGTTGGCTGCGTTGGGGCTAAAACGAAGTATAGTTTGGTTTAGTCTATATGAATACTTAAGTATCTATACGTGGACGTAAACAAATGCAAAAGAAAAAAGGAAGGTCCTGCATAAACACAGTCATCTTTCAGCGGATTCAATGAAAACCATACATCATGTATACCCAACAGA
Source organism: Ixodes persulcatus (assembly GCA_013358835.2). NCBI lineage: Eukaryota > Metazoa > Arthropoda > Arachnida > Ixodida > Ixodidae > Ixodes > Ixodes persulcatus. The sequence goes on along the minus strand of JABSTQ010011317.1, from coordinate 499,173 downwards.
AAACAGAAAACGTAGGTTAACGTTCTGTAACTGCCACAGCGACGACAATTCGCACTATCACTCTAAAAAACGCCCGTGCGCCTACTTTCCCGCACAACACTCGGAGAGCCAATCACTGCAACTTACGGAGGCAGCTCAGCGAATGACGATGCCGAAACATATGTTTAGACCAAAAAACGCAGTCATAGTTGTAACATTAACAATGCAAGCGTGAGGTTTTTGCATTGCTTTATGTCACAACTCAGACTTGAACTTGAAAATTGCGAGGTGAATACACCAAGCCGTCAAACAAGAAAGCACTACGGATTTTTTTTTTTTTTCTGTAGCATTGAACATGATTACCATGTTCAATGCCACCGTTGCGAAGAGCGCGTAGAAAACAAACAAGAAAGGGAGCAAGTACCGTATTTTTCGGACTATAGTCCGCACCCGGTGTTTAGTCCGCAGGGACAAATTTGGGGTCAAAAATTAAAGTTTTTGCTTAGATAGTCCGCACCCGGTGCATAATCCGCACCTGGTGCATAGTACGCACCTGGTGCTTAGTCGACACGAAAATCTTCTCATGGACGGCACCCCTTGACAAATGTATGCTTTGTGAGTTACAAATGTAACTCACAAAGAAGCCTATAATATACATAAATCATCATTAAAGGCCGACTTACGAAACCATTTTCCGCAGGGTAGGAAGGTGCTCCCCAACGACCTTCGCTCCCTCCCCTCTCGCACTCCTTCCTCCTCCTCCCCTGAAAAGGGCGGGTCCGGAAGCTAGTCTCCGTGGAAAGGAGAAGGGGTTTCCTCCTTTCTGGGTGGCAAGGAGGAAACCTCTTCTCCCGCGGAAAATGGTTTTGTAGGTCGGCCTTTAACATACTCTTTCATTCACAAAATCTGTCACGTCTCGGTATAATCAATGATATTGAAAAACAAAAATCCTGTAGAGTCCGCACGCGTAGATAGTCCGCACTGCCCAAAATTTCAACTTTTAAACACGTATAGTCCGCGGACTATAGCCCGGAAAATACGGTATACTCCATATTATGGAGAGTAAAACAGACGCCGGTTCAGTGGGTGATCACCAAAAAGCTTTCGGACTCGAGCCGAAGAAGCCGCATCGATAGAGAAGACAGAGGGACGGAGTACCTGTGCCCCGATCAGGAAGCCTCGATTCAGCCCTCTAAGTCAGCCCACCCCGGATGACTTCGGGGCGGTAGTTGGGAAACCAAGGAACCGCGAGCAGTCGGCGTCAGGAAGATAAAACTGTCAATCGAAGTCAATCCCGAGGCAAAAAGCAAGCTCGATAACTTCTTACTGCTCTTCTTTCTGCGTTTCTTATTTTTAGTTTCCCCGTTTCTATACAGCGGGACGCAGGAAGACGCGTCTAGCCCGCGGCTCGAATCCGGAAAACGGGGAAACCGACCTGCTAGAGTGCAAGCTTAAAAGGGTCGCAGACCAAGTAGACGAACAAAATAATCGCAGTGTACGTCTATTGGACAAAAATATATATATATCGATGACAACGATCAAAACGAAGAAAAAAAAAGTCGCGCCGCTGTCACATGCGGCGTCTTTATTTCAACCCACAAGGAGCAAAAAAGAAGAGAGAAAAAAAGCGCCACGTATAGGAAGGCATCCAGTGTCAAAGGTGTTGTCCGTCGTTAAAGCGAATGGCGAGACTAGATTCCTGGAGCGACACGTCGCCGATGTCGGATAAGACGTGGCGGGCCGACAGAGAAGAGATCCGCTCCCAGACTGCCCCCAGATCCCGGTCACGCCGAGCCTATCCTACATGCACGCCGGAGACTCGCCCGAGATGCATCTGGTTTCCCGGCTTTCCTGGTTAACATGACTCGTGGTGCATCGGGGGCATCGATCCCGCAGATATATCTCTGCGGCGTCTGGAAGGGACACGCATGTCTTGAGTGCCCGATGAAGGACCTGTCCACATGTCGATCGGATCGGCTGTACAGCCACTTCGCAGGCGTTTTATTCATGCCTTTTTCAAGAAAGGAGGAGGAGGAGAGACAAAGGAAGAGAAAGAAGGATATAAGGACGGACAAACTACGCCTTTATTCTTTTGTAGTAATCTAGCGGAAAAGTATACGGGGAGTTATAGAACGATCTGTTTTCGCAGGCCGGACACCGTTCGGAGCAGGCACTTCAAAGCGGGCTTTGAGATGGCAGTGCGAGCTCCTGTTACCAGCGTTGTTCTAACTTCTACAAAAACACGATATGCTACGCCTCTTCAATATTATTTCACTTAAGATGTCACCCGTTCAGCATAGGCTTACGAAGAGGGACCGAAGTTCCAAGGTTCGCCGTAAATCACGGCATTCTTTATGCATATAAATCTAATTTGGAGACACCACAATAGGTGTTTTTGTGGTATCGAAAAGGTTTCCAATTCAACAAAAAAATGTGTGGCGTTATTTTCGATGAATTAATTCTATAATAAGACGTATATGCTCAAGAAAGAAATTGAAACATTCGCGCCCGCCTTCACGATGTTCTTTTTGTATCTGTACGGGGCCCATCGTTTCATTTAAGACGATGCGCTTTAAATTCGCCCCCTTAAACGCTCCTCGCATTCTTCGGCGGCTGTCGTCCGATCCGGAACCGCGAGACCGTCCGTGTATCTCACTTAGCCCGCCCACGCTCCGTCTCCTTTGCTTCGCCTGGTTCCACAAATCGCACCTCCTGAAAATAAAGTAAGCGCACGCCCGAGAACCCGACCGCCGGGCAGCCCGAAGGGGGAATCGGCCTTAGCGATAGCCCTCAGCATTTGCATAAACGGTTTCGTATCGCATAAAAGGGACGCCGGGCACCCAGCTGCCGCGTTTATGCGTGCAGGAACGCGCTTCTACACGCTTCGTTCCAGCTTACCATGGGCCGCTGTGGACGCTACGGATTCCCTCTCGGCCAACCTAACACCGTAAGCATAACACGTGACGTCGTACCTCGCGCGACGCTGCGCCCCACAGGAAAGTCATCATGTGACGCTCGCTCCGCGTTTGATTGGCTCCGATGGGTCGTTACGTGCGTTCCATCGTGGAGCGCGAAACGGAGCGTGGCCGCCAGGGGAACGACGCAACAGCTTAGCAGGGCCGGTAGAGAAGACGTTGAAAACAAATAAAATGTCGGCAACAGACAAGGGTTCATGGCAACCATAGCAGCAAAATCTACCCCTAACGCGAGCGAAAGAAGGGTAGGGAAGTCTTCCGTGCCCCGTTTCAGCTTACGAGGGACAGCAGCGGACGCCACGAGCCATCCATGCCAATCCAGCGCTGTCAAGTTATCACGTGACTACACGCTCCGCGCGTCATTTTTGTACCTTTCCCGAAAGACCCGTGACACTCACACGTCAGTGGATTGGCTTGGATGGCTCGTGGCGCCCTCTGCGGTCCATCCTAGGGTGAATCGGAGTATAAGCGAGCGGTCATAAAAAAAGCCCGAGCGGCCGGCCTTAAGAGGATGTGCAAGGTCGAACGCGGCGGATCGGGGAGCAGGAACTCCACCTCGCCTCCTCGCGGGTCGCACTGTGTATTTAGAGAAGCGATTGCAGAGAAGCGAGTTGCCGATTAAGCGTCAAATAGGCAAGGCAAAGAACAAATAGAAAGAATACAAAAGAAAAGCTAAGGACAACACGGAAAATAAGATGGATCCGAGAAGGACGGGCCTCGATCTCGAAGTGAACGGGATTTACAGCGAGTCGAAAAGGAGCAGAGCACGTCTCGGCGTAATTATGGCAAGCGTGCAAATGAGACGACTATATATATTCATCCGGGAGAGTGCCCATGCATACCCCGATTTCCTTCCTTCGCTTAATGGCACATGGGATTCGAAAGTCGACTCGAGCGGACGCTTTGCTCTCCTCGGGCACCCCAATTTGGGTAAGGACCACGGTATCCGACAAAACTCCTCCTTTGGACGTTGTAAGTACACGTGTATACTATGACAGTGTGACCCTGATCAGGCCCAAGAAAAGTCCAGCTAAATATGGCTACCGTTTTAACACGCTGGCAGCGATTGCGCTGTGGACACTGCTAAACGAAACAAAAGACAGTCTTCGGACACTGTCTGAGCCGTGTTTCTTTCTCGCACGGCTGTCCTGTCACGTTGCTTGTACAAAAGCTGTCTGCGGACATTTCTGAGGCGTGTCCGCGGATATTTCCGTCATCCTGTCTGCAGAGAAACACCGCGTCTTCTGTACGATGTACACGGGCAGTCGGACTGCGGCTTTATATGGTTGAATAAACCGTAGTGCTAAGAAGAACTCTGCGGCACCACTGCGGCTCTGGGACCGCTACGATACTCTCGGGTGGTGGAGCCCTGTGTACAGTGTACGCATTCAGTCCGTCTTAAAGATGCGGTAGTTGTCGACAATAGGCGGACCCTTTTCGAATCACTACGTTTGCCGCAAACCGCTCCTTCCTCACCTCTGTGATGGATCGTAAACGAGAGATGGAATCCGATCATTATAGGGCGGTTTCACTCGACGTACTTGCGGCTAGAAATCTCGTCGGACGCCACCATGTCGATGAACTAACGCCGCATGTCTTCCTACTATACGTGCAAAGGCAGCGTTTTTCAGCTCGCTCGAGTTATTTTACGTCGTGATCGACTGCGCCAGCCAGAGTAGGCGGGAACATAAAAGAGCACTGACTGGTACTCGATTCCTAGACCTACCGGTCTTTATTTAGACTTAAGACGAACCTGCGATCGGTCATACTTACTGAGTTCTGTAGTCGACGGAGTTAATTAACACGCGTGTGCGTTTCTCCGACACCAAACAAGACGCCTACAACCGAGCGTCTGCATGCAAACTAATAAAGAGAGTGGTGGAGACGCTGTGCACCAACGTGGCGGGACGCTGTATGCCGGAAGTGAAAAAGCGTTTTATGGAACCGCCCTATACTTGGTATCGCTTCTGTCACGCGTGCTGCGACTAATAACATAGCAGTCTTTGCTATTCGTATTTTGTAATTTCGTGCCCCCCCCTCCCCGAAACGACTCGAATACGGAACGAGGATATCCCAATACGTTACGGTGCCAACATATTGTGAGACTCTGGATGAAATGCAGTGAAGGAAATTCCGAGTTACCAAGAAGCTGCGTTCAAAGCAGGCATCGAGCGCGCGAGCCGACACTACATGCGCGCAGGCCTGCGCAGTCCGAGCTCCACTTGTTCTTCGTAACAATATATTGTTTGGCAGCTTCCAGTTGGTTACGTAACGGGGTTCAGCTTATCGGACTGGTCTTGGCGTTTTGTGCGCACTGTCACGTACGACAAAGCGTTACACGACTGTGGTCAACGCTGCAATCTAATGGAGTCATTTAGTCAAATCCAAAAGTGCATACTCGCGGCTCTCGTCGTCTTTGCGCGTTCTCTATCGCCCGCTTAGCCATTCGCGCATAAAAACGCAGAATCACGCCGCATACCGTGTGCGTGATTGGTTGAGCCGGTAATAGGAAACTCAAAAAGACGACGAGCGCAGCACCATGACGATACACTTTTGGCACTGCTCGAACGGTTCCATAGGATTGAATCGTTGGTTGCGAACGGACTTAAAAGGACCCCGATACGATTTTAGACAGAATTTTACCGACTGCATGTCGTTTATGGGATCAAAAGATAAAACTATACTTCTTTTCAGCTTAGACGCAGCCGACGCTACGAGCTGATGGGACAGTCAAACAGCGTCAAAAGGGCTCCACATATTCTTTTTCGTCATGTTTCTGTACGTGTTCTGTTGTCGCTGAACCAGTCATAAACAGAAAAGGCCAAGTGACTGACTTGCGCTTTTGATGCTTCTTGACTGGTCCCATTCGCTCGTAGCGTCGGCTGTGTGCCGCACCGTTTAAGAACCATTTAAACAGACTTAAGGGCGTAATATTTGACGTGTTGTCTTCCAAGGTGATACTGAGGAGGACTGCATTTTTTTTTTTTTTTCCAAAAACAAAAATGAAGCGGAGCTGCGCTTTAAGCCGAAACAAACTAGAGCACTCGAGATGAGGAAGGCTAAAACCTCACTTTTGGCACGAACTTTTTGGCAAATAAAAGCGGAGTATATCTTATACCCGTGCCACACGGGAAACTCGAATTCCATTTACAACTAATGACATTCGTGTGATCGACGAATCGGCTCGCCATCTGTCGCGCGTGGAACGCCCCACGCTCGGAATATCGCGCGCTGATTGGCCGATCGTTCAAATGTCATTCGTTGTAAATGACATTCGAGTAGCCGTGTGGCACGGGTATTACACTCTCTCCCTTGAACGCTCACAACGAAGCTGAGTGTATGCGGATGTGAATTAATAAATGAGTTGTGACGAAACTTTCTGTACTGGGAGGTAGCTTGCGCCACCTAGCAAAGTAACCGCAACATCCATAGTGGCGTCTTTTTTCCCCCTTTTTTTTCCGAGCTCGTCCGTCCGTTGAATTTAGCTTCCGTATTGGATACGAGAAGTCTGTAACTCAAACTGTGCTCGCAAATGATGAAATTGTCAATGAATAACCCGGGCTGAAATGAACGAGTTCAATATCCGGTTGCATAAGCCGCAGCGTCAACGAAAGCACGAGGACACTCTCCCGGGCGGTGGCCATCACAGTGCAGCGTTTGCGGGTGCACCCACAAAGAGGAATGAATTATTAGGAATTTATATTGCTTTGTTTCTAGCGTTTTGTGTTTGCGGCCCATATGTTTGTGAACCTACCATTCTGTGCTGAGCAATCGCCACTTCCCCACTGCCGGTTACGGCGCCGAAATGCTACAGCCTTCGTCGGGCAAGTTCTTGTTTTGCCGCGTGGGCGTCGCGGTGTACGGAAGAAGGCCCATACTTTCACTATACCGAAACATGTTAAGCTATACTTCACTCAGCTGCGACGTAGCCATAGCCATGGCATTGATCTCACAAGCGTTGCGGACGCGGACCAATGAGTCCTAAAAAGCAATCGGCGTTCATGGAAACCTCTGTATAGTGACGTCGTTTTGACGCTCTTGCGTCGAAACGTCGATGGAAAAACGTCGTTTCGATGCAACGGGACGCTTGATTGACGCGGTTCTCTCGCTCGGCTGGGAGAACTTCCGTTTTCGGCAGAAAGGCACACTTTACGTCACGGCCACGGGATTTCACATGTTGGTGGCCGAGTCCGGTCGAGTCGAGGAGGAAAGCAGACGTTAATTGTCTTCTTCTTTTTCTTTTTTTTTTTGTGCAGAACCATAGGCAGTAAAACGAAAACGGATTCTTGCACCGGGTTCTATGAACATTGATGAATAATAGGTGACCTGCGTTTGGCAGCAGCCGCAAAGCACTATAAGTGTTATTCACTTCCGGTTCGAAGCTAGCAGCCGACGCAATACCATGGCGGTTTCGCGGTTATGGAAGCGTGTGCGGGTGTTGAACCCGATTAATTCGAGCCACCTCCATCTGCTGCTGGGAGTGTTATGAATTTCTGATAGTCTAAAGTTACTTCTACGGATATATTAAGTAAGAATCGGTACGGAGAAGCATTGAGAACGGCCACGAAAGCGCGGAGCGAGTGCGGCCAGCGGCAAGCTGCACTCGCATGCACCGCGCTTTCCGGATCGTCGCATGAAAATTCAGGCAAGTTTAGATATTTCGTTTTCCTTTTGAGCCAGCGTTCTTCATTGGGTTTTGTTTATTTTTGGTGGTTGAGTTTGATCACATCACCAACTGAAATAGGTGCGAATGTAAGCCGTGGGACGCGGCTAGCTGAAATGCCCGATCGGAGCTTTGGCGTACTTTTCTCATTTTGTTAAAACACCTGAGACTGGGTAATAAAATTTTGAAACAACCAAAAGTTGAAAAGACAGGGAAAGAAGTTGGTCAGACGACGTCTCAAACTCAGCTAATACGTCTTCCCGCGCGATCGAAACGCCACTTCCGTACAAAAGTTAGTTTCAACGACATTTGACTATAAAGAACCCTCGCTTTTTAACACTCACCTGTTTTTTGTAATTTAACTAAGTTGTCCCCCGTGTACTAACATGACCTTCCCCGCACGTTTTTGTTTAATGATGTCGACTAAGAAAGCATGCCTAAACGAGCACCGATTTCGATATGGGCTACGCAGGGTCGTACTACCGCTTTATTATCAGTCAATATGAAGGTGCTGCCTGTTGACATTTGTTTATTTGTATTATAGTAAGCTGGCCTGTCCTTTTGTTTATTGACTCCGTAAGTGTGACGTCATGGGTCCAAACAAACCGTTGCTAGGGTTATGGACGAATACATGTGGCTCGGTTTTGCTGCGAAAACCCGACCGTTCAAAAATCAGGAATAGGATTTAAACTTCTAAAAATCACAAATGTAGAAAGCTTGTATGTCATATATGTTTCGACAGAAGCGTGCCGGTAATCGCTCGTTTCTGAAATATTTACGACTGCAACTTCCGGTCCTCAAGATGCCTGCAGCAGACGACGAATGCAAGAAGTATGCCGTCTGCCGCACGCCGGCCGGCCAAACCGGGGCCGTCGTTTGAATCGTGTGAATAAAGACGATATTCTGACATCGCATTTGTTTGAAATATAATGAGTTGCAGACACATATAAGAATTCATAGTGGGGTGCGATGCAAAATATGATTTATCGAAAGTCCGGGCGTCGATCGAGATGATCGTCTGCTAAAAGACCGCGTTGCACCCGCGAGAAAAGCACTTCAGGCGATAGGTAGAGATCCCAAATTCTGTTTGCGGACTCGCGCTATGCGAGGGTGCTTCGTATACCTGGTTGTAACCATCGCGTGGTGAAAGACCCTTGCGGTTTCTTCAGATTTTCGCAAAACCCCAAAGCGCGAAAGAACTGGATAAAAAACATAAGGTGAGTTCATTACAGATTGTACTCGCATCGCGGGTTCGATGGAGATCTTCTCCAAAAGAGCACATCCACGGAATTTTATGTATACCAAGGGGGGAACAAAAGCAAAATACTGCGAAATTGCGATAGACGTGCAATTCTTTAATAACCTGACAACCACAATAATAATAATAACAAACGACTTACCTCGACGAAAGGGTAAAAGCGCAGGCGAGCTGGTGAAGAACTTCCATCGTAAATCGGAGACACGGCAAAATAAAAAAAACGGACAAAGCAACAAGTATCAAACACAGAGAAGCTGTGTTTGAGACTTGTTGTTTTGCCCGTTTTTTTTTTTTTGTTTTTTTTTTGCTGTGTCTCTGATTTACGATGGAAATTACCTCGACGGCGTACGATTTGTTTCTCATGCTGGCCTGCACTACGCCGGTAATGCACTTCAGGTCGTCGTCGTAACTGATCTGCATGACGTGGTTTGATTTTACTGCATTTTCATCCCTCGTAACTAAGCTGGGTTCTTCACAGAAAGAAACAAAAACCGCACATTGCGGAGGCCTCTACGGCCATGGTGATGCACTTGTTTTTGTCGCTCGTTTACCGACGCAATTCAATGAAGACGCCCGCTGCAACAGATGCCTGCAAATATATCGTGTCGTCTGCTACCAAAGCAAAGCGGAGTGTAAGTCTTCAGAAATGGCTTTCATCGTTGCGATACGACACTGAAACGACAAGAACATCTTCATAATCCGATATCAAGAAGTTAGGTTGCTTACAAAAAATTATTTACTTACTTGTAAGCAAAAATCTAGCCTCATGTGGAGTCTCCATGCATTAGTCCATAGCAACGTCCCTAGCAACGGTTTGTTTGGACCCAGACGCCTTGTTGTGACGTCATCACTTACGGGGTCAATTGATATTATAGCAAGCCACCCGTTACGCCGCTTCGCAGCAACAGTCTGTGGCGGCTCATTACAGCAAACGTTAGTCCGAGCTGTCGATGTAACGATTAAACGGCCTGGCGACGACACTCTATGTCAACAAAACGTCGTGCGATGAACTGATTGCCTGTGAGATCGCATCCCGAGTTCTCGCGGATGCCTTGTACGACAAGCAGTGCTCACCCATTCGCGGAAGAATGGAGACCTTTTTCTTGGTGCTAAAGACCCTGCTAGAGATAGTTATTTCCCGCGAACCCTACCTGAAGAAAGAGAGATGATGTTGTACTGGCCTGTAACAAAACTCGCCGCGCATAAACGGTCGCCGACGTTTGGCTGCCACAGGTCACCTCGCCCCGTCACTTGCTTAACAGCGACGGCCCATCGCTGCTTCCGTGCTTTATTTCACGGGAACCGGAACATCTTATGCCCTTTATGGCTTGCATTAGAACAACCGCGGTGAGTGAACAATTTTCACCGTACAGCACGGCTATCATGCCTAGAAAGACTCTCGATGCAGCTGGACGAACCACGACCGGCACCAGACGAACCGGAAGCGTGAAGTCACGTGTCGCTTCGCTTCGGATGACGAAACTTCCGGCTCAAACGCCGGTCACCTATTGGTGGTCCTCATTTGGAAAAAGCTTCTCGCGCGGAGGTGACGGCGCGCGTGAAGTGACGGGAAGACGACTCAACAAAGGAACGGTTTATTGCATAGTGTAATATACCAACGTAGAGAGTTGTCACTCCTGCAGGCTCCAGCCACTCACCTAGACTCACCTAGAGTTCCTGTATAGGCTCCCTACGGGAGCCAGAGTTGCGCGTTCATGCATGGCATGTGGATTCAGCTCCTCACGTGACTGAATTCGGCGAATAGCAGCGCCGCGGGGCGCGTGCAACATCTACTTTCCTGCACGACACTTGATACGGCTGCTCACGTGATCGGATCTCGGCGAATAGCGGCGAGGGTGGCACGCGGCACGTGGAATCAAACGCGCAACTCTGGCTCCCGTAGGGAGCCTATACAGGAACTCTAAAGCCACCTTGATCGCAGCGCCACCTTCGCTGCAATCAAGCAACGACACAGGTCAAGGTCATATGGGCAATATAGCCCCTTAGGGGCTATATTGTCTTTTTATTATGATTTTTACGTCAAAGGTAACGCCAAAGCACCGCGACACGACGACGCCACGACGTCATCGTCGACGACGTTACGCAACGCCAAGATGCTGTCGTAAGGCCTTCGTGACATCGCGTCGCGTTGAGGACGACGCCGTTATGCGACATCAAGTCGCCGTTGTGACGCGGTCGTGACATCGCGTCACGTTAAGGACGACGCCGTTACGTGACATCAAGTCGCCGTTGTAACGCGGTCATGACGTCGCGCGCCACATTGAGGACCACGTGGACGTGGTCGTCATTGCCGACGTTGACGTCGACGCCCCAAAAACGTCAAACATCACTATGGCGTCACGTTAACGTCGTCCTGACGTCATCGTGAACGTCAACGTCACGACGGACCCTTGACGGCGTGTAACGTCGTCACCTTCGCCAGCATCAACGTCGACGCGCAGTCACGACGAAGTCTTGACGTCGTGTAACGTCGTCAACGATGACGTCGACAAGCTGTCAGGACGTCTTCATGACGTCGAGTTGCGTCATGTCGACAACGACGTCAATGAACTGACGCCAAGCGTCCTTATGACGTTGCATTGGCAAGGACGCCGTCATCTTGACGTCCCGTGACGTTGCCGTCGTCGTCATCAACGTCAACAGTGACATAGTCGTCGTTGTCAACGCAATATGACGTCAGAACGCAGTCTTGATGTCGCGGAACGCACGTTGTCAACGTCGATGACGACGTTGACGTCAAAGGCGTCGTCCTGATTTCGCATGGCGTTGTGACGACAAGTCAGGTCGCGGTGACTTTACGTACGTGACGCCTGACGTCTAGGTTGTATAACAAATATAGTCCGGCGTTCTATCGTTTTTATGACCTTGACCAGTGTGCCGGTCGAGCTTGGCGTTGGAACGAAACGGGTTTTTCATAAACAGCGGCTAACCCGAACCACTTCGCTCGTAGCGCCCGAGATGGCGCTACCAGCGAAGTGGCTTGGATTAGCCGCTTTTTTCCACATGCGGAGGTACCAAAATAGCACTCCGGTGGCCCCACCCGTCCTTTCTAGTACACTCTATCTCGGCTTCCTTTTCAGGCGCTTCCGTTCACTACACGGCTAGAGACATAGATGGCTGCTATCTGAATGGGTGTGTGATGTATCCCGGGCGAAGCCCAAGTGTATCTGTGTCAGGGCCCAAGCACGACACCGAGGAGCTTCTGGTAGTTTCTTTTTTAACGGCGCCTCTAAACCCAATGCCCGTGCACCCGTACCGTGCCCAAGGCCCGTGCTCTTGAAAAGCACGCGTAAACGGGTACGCCTGGCCACGCCCTCTCTTGTCCACCAGCCGATACATGACAGGGTGGAGAACTAATATAAATGATTACGGTCGTATTTCGCGGTAGCTTTCGCCACCTAGTCTGCCGTGACATACTACAATTTTGAATTTAGGTAGGAATCGATTGCTTCAATGCACGCGTAAATTCTAAATTGCAGGGCGGACCGTGCACAATATGCAATATAAAAATAGAACCACTTCATTCAACAGAGGTAAGAAGGGGACAACCGTACGAGATAACTGAGTAATGCACAAATGATTATTGGCCGCAAAGACAACTAGAAAAAAGTTCTGCAGGCGTTCCTAGAAATGTGTACTCCATTTGGCCGTAATTAAGGGCGAGCAAAGGAGGTAAACGGTATTAGCGCACACGTAGAGAGAAGGAAGAAGATACAAGGATAGAGCGCTAATGCCGTTTAGATCTTTAGTTACCAACTACCCAATCATCTACCCTTTTAGAGCAAAAGAGGAGCTACGAGAGCAAGCTCGACGCTTCAAGCGTTCAAACGAACTTGTAATGCACCCACGCTCGTGAAGTGAAAGCGTCGTTCTCGACAACACGTCCGTGTTTGTAGTGTCAGCTCGCTCGAATTTATGGGAAACAAGAAAGAGCCTTTCGTCGACGCGGCTGACGCTCAAGAGACACTCGAAACACTCTCGACGTGGTTGCGCTTTAACCGTCTCACCTTCGCCACAGAGAAAGAACGTCGGGAACTCTAGACGATGACAGCAACAACACGCCGCATTCGCACCCCGCCACCTTGGCTGACGTTCTTGCGGCTCCCAAGTCGTGCGTCTTTCCAAACGAGGGAATTTTATTTTTCGTTTTAAGCTCACCCTACCAAAAAAAAAAAAGAATGTTTTTTTTCTTCAAGTTGTTTTCGGTTTTAAACGGAGAAGCACACAAAAGAAAATCAAGGTTAAGCCGGATGGCCCCAACAGGAAAATGAGCAAAACCCATTGAAGACTTTGGGAGCTTTGAAGCCAGGGTGTCGAACCGAAATTTTTATCGGTTCGGTTCCGGTTCAGGTTCGCAGATTTCGGTTCAGCTCCGGTTCAGTTCCGGGGAGCAAAAAATAACGGTTCGAACCGGTTTAAACCGGTTCGAACCGGTTTGAACCGCAAAACGGAGAATATATTTTCCGCGTTTCTTTGGCAATAGGCACTATTTCAACAGTGAAACGAGTATCTAGCATTTTATCATTCGTAGAATCCACTTTTATTTTTAGGTAGAAAAATAAATTGCGTTATTTAATTTAAATGAAACAGTAAAAGAAAGCTAGATTAACATATATGACTCAGCATCTATTTTGTTTTACCTCAGTCGCATATATTTTATCTGAATCGAAACGTTATCAGTTTGGGGATCGCCTAAAATACCCGTTAATGCTGCAACTTCGCGTCACAGTATTGAAAGTAGAATCCTGCTGTGCTCTTGAGCTTAGGAATTAATTACAGTGCATAAAATCATGAAATGAGCGCGTCCTCGCCATATATACCCTGAAATCTAGTTTACAAAATACGTTTTACGATAAGTATGATAACGACTCAACTGAGCTAAAATCAATAATATTTTCAAAATGCCAAGACAGTTTTAGGACAGACCCTTTCATCTACCTTTTATAGAAGCACTGAGCGGCAATTACAACGCTTACTTTCCTGACCTATATTCTTTACACTCAAGACCGTTATGCATGCAAATGATCATGCAGAAAAGAGGGACCTTTGCACTCAGATCGGATCTGACCTAAAATAGCGCGTACCGAAGTCACCAATTTTGATATAGCTTGGTTTGAGGTTTATTCTTGTCAAGATATCGGTCAATTCAATTTACAAATAAACATGACCCTTGCTATTTTTTATATTTTTGTTAAATAGAACAAAGTAGTATTTCATACTCTGCTCGACATTACAGGTACTTAATTGGTCACTTTCTGACGGTCTGCGTGCGCAATCGTCATAGTTCCGCCACGCGCCACTGTGTACTTTGTTTTCGTCCAGCCCACGGACACATAAAATTCTTGTTCATCACACAAAAGGAGAAACAGACTTCTATATGTTTGAGAAGTTGAATATGCGTCAGGAAGACATATGTTATTTAAATCAGTTTCAAAATAAAACATTTGTTTAAGGTTCTCCCAAATCACTTCTATCGAGGATAAAAACGCCGGAAAAAATTTGCAGGGCATATATCAGATAATGTCGGGGTGCATTTACTTATGATGTATATCTTTAGGGTGATCGGCCCTTCATTTATGTTGTCAAGTCTTCAGGCAGCAATAAAATATTTTTTATTGTCATTAATAATTTTGGCTGTATGAAGTTCACATAGCCGCTGGAGGCTGATATGGAAGGATGGTGCTCGAGAGTATACGCCATCTGCTGAGTCTGCGGAACACGCTTTTCTGTTCGCAGTTTGGCAGTGTGAAACACCGGGTCGCGGGCTATGCCAAAAAGAACTGTGTGCTCACATTACAGATCTGAAGACAAATACACGAAATGTGCAGAAAGAGAGATAATAAATGGTATTCTTCTAAATAATCCCATACAGGAAGCCTTACTGCAAAAATCAATGTATAGAAATGCAGGTTTTAAATGTAAACAGATCCGACGGAACTTCGTCTGCTTGGGTCAAAAATTTGAGAAATACAGACTTTCACCAACCAAGTCATGAAGATTTAGGAGCCAGACGTTTCAATAGGTCCGGCTCAATAGGTCGACAGCCACTTAACCATCGGCGTATGTCAACGGACTAGGGCACTTGGAGAACAAAAACGTCCGCGGACGCCTAACCACTTATAAGTTGGGAAGGCGAAATCATGAATGTCCTGCTTCTGCTCCCTTATTTCGTCGCTAGCCAATGGGAACCTATCCATCAGACTCCTGCTACACGCGACATTGGGACGGTGGGAGGCGCCGTTTGGCGCGGCTTCAAAGCTGATGACGTCGGTTCGCTCCATGGGACAGTTAATGCTTTCGCATTAAACGTGAAGGAAGCAAACGACACACCGTAGATGGAAAAGAGGCTGCAGCTCTCCACGTGCAAATAGTCGCCCCTGATGAGAATACCTAACCGACTTTGAAACGTCGGACTCCTAACTGTTCAGGACTTGGTTGGTTATCGTCCGTATTTCTCTAATGGAGATGCGTGAAATGATGCTCCTAATTACACATAAATATGGCTAAGAACAGACATTATATTTCTAATTTAAATCACATTTGGAATTTGGATTGCACGAGCTCGAAACTTCGCAGAATACTGTCTCGGGAGGCTAAAGTTATAGGAAGTATTCACTGGCGGCCATAGCTGTGTGCTCGGCTGCGGAGCGCGTGCTGAACGCGAGCTTCCACAGTTCTTTCGCCACGTGCATTCCGCACCACCAAGATTGCCGGTCTTGGCAGCCTATTAATGTGAGCTCGTTCTGAGCATGCGCTCTAAACAGTGACCTCAAATATGGCGGCCAGTGAATACCTCCTATATTTGGTTTTACGTGCACTTGTTTTGCGGCCTCATTTTACGACACTGTGCTTTATCAGTCATGCGCGCTCTAACATTTTATTAGGCTGCCGCATATCATCGCAACTTTACAACATTACAATTTGGACATCCCTTTTGCTACACTTTGTTTCAGCTTAAAAGGTCATAAGGGACAAATAAACCCACATGCTGCTTCGAAAAGCGTGCCTATCAGTGTCATACACGAGCGTTCAGTGAAGACATTGGTCTAGAGCGACAGATAATAACGATATAGAATTCTAGAGGAAGGACTGGCTGAATAAAGCCCCTTCATGTTTTGAAAGTTGCGCAAGGTGCGTCGATGCACGAGGCACGTGCTACGTGCATCCCTGGGGAAGATCAAAGTGGAACAGCGCAGCACTGAGCTAGATTTAGAACGACATTCTCTTCCCGGAAGTGGTGCGCGGCACGTGTCTCGAGCATTTCCACAACAATGTATGGCGCCACTTTTCCCAGGGTAGAGGGGCTTTCTGGCTGAATAGACCATTTGCTAAATTACCCAAGCCATCAAGGAGAATGCAGGGATTGGTGTTCCACGCGCCACATGCGCACGCCTTCCCCGTATATAAGATTCGAAGTAAATAACCAAAATAAAGAATTGACGAACGCGCGTGCAAGATGTCATTTGTTTTAGGTATTTGCTTTAGAAAAGTTACTACTGCTGAGGCCAGCACGTGCGGCGCGTGGAACACCAATCCCTGCATTCTCCTTGATGCTTGGGTAATATAGCAATAGGTCTATAGTCGCAAGTGACCCCTTCTGATCTCTTCAAGCACGTGATTCTCACGCAAACTTTTGCTTAGAACACCTGTATATTGGTGTGGCGTTCACATCTTCATAACTGTATGTTAATTTCCAACACTTAGGAAGATCGCGCATGGTTGTTGCACGCTCTTGTTTTGGTTCTCTATTGGTTCAGACCAAGGACGTCATCAGCAAAAAAAAATTGTGCTGAATATTCTGAATCTATTTCACCTATTATGTTCAAAAGACGTCGGATTTTTTTCTTTATTTTATGTTTAATGTGTTACTAGAGTCACACTCACTAGTTAGAGCGAACGCGATGCAAATTAAAAAATGGCTAGAAACGCTTTGCAGGGCCCCTTCAAGTCCAGACTCAGCCGATGCTACAAGCGCGAGCATATGCTTCTGACCAGTGCATGCACTGCAGGAGCGCTCATGCTTGGCAAGAACGCTGAAAGCCCGGAGCGTGCTCTTTTAGCTTCTGCTACGCTCAGACTTAAAGTGAACCCAGGATACTGGGTTCAATCCCCGCCCCTGCCCGTTTCGATCTGGATGAGCATCGTACCGGCGTGCGGTCGTGTATCACTACTGCGTGATGCACGTTAAAGACCCCAGGCTAGCGGGTGTACCGCACTGGCTAAATTGCTCATCTACAGCTGGGAGACTCGTCGCCCTTGGAGGCAGACCAAGTTCTAGGCTGTATAAACATACGCACAACCCAATTTTTAACCAGAAAACTGAACTGTTTAACATGTTTTGTACGCGACATCTTCGCACTATATCCTGGTAGTCAGAAATTTCTTTTTGCTGAGAAAATCAAATCCCGCGGTGTACAATGCACGCTGCAGAAGGTTCGCGCTCAGTGCAACGCATGAATTGGTGCAGCGTCGTGAGGAACGACGCGAGCGGCTGGCATCATGAAAACCCGCTTTCTGGCAGGAGTGATTTTGCAAACGAAGTAGCTTTGCGGGATCACGCTGTCTTGTCTGCGCCCGAGATGCGGAGCAGAGGAACCTTTACAACACAGTGTGTTTTAACTCCCCCCCCCCCCCTTTTTTTTCATTTTACTATGCTCTTCCAGAGATTACTTTTCATTTCTGAGGGACTCCCTTGTCCGTTTGGCCGGGGGTGCCGATTCGACAGTTATACTTGTGTCATTTGTTAACAGTAATCCTCCATTTCTTTTATTTTGCATAAAAAAAATCAGTAAGCTAAAAAAAAAAACTGCGAGAATTTGAGCGGCTGCCTCTAAGGCCACTAGAATCTTTCTTTTTAGGTATCCCTGCCGTACACACTTGTAGTTTTATTTATCGTCAGACTAATAAGCCACATTTAGTCCTTTCAATCCTTCTATTCTCGGAGACAACTTTCATGAGACAGTTGAGCAACAACGAAAACATGTTTGGCTGCCTCAATTATGTGTACATGTAAAATGGTTCATGCGACAATTTTTGTACTTTCAGTAAATACCACTAAGAGCTAATCCCTGACGTTGATAGCTTTCAAAAACACAGTATTCTTCTCCCCTCAATGACAGACGCAGAACAAATAAAGGAAAGAAATAGCGTTTCCCTCCTCAACTCCCCATTAGAACAAGCGGCGATGTTATCTGACGCTAATTGTATACCGCCAGTGTTAGAGTTCGGCTATTCTCATCTTTGATTGAGCACAAGCCAACACGAATGTTTGGCGATGCTAATTGCCAATAACCCGAGCACTCTACTCGAGCTCATGACAATCGAGTAGGTCACGATGTCACGTGACTCGCCGTGAGAAGTCGTGATGGCATGTGATGCCACAATGTCAACAACGCTAATACATATATATTCCGTTGCAACTCAAGAAGGTAGGGCAAGGGAAAAAAAGGCCGGGGAGGAAGAAGCAGACGGAACGCTGTAGAAAAGAGGGGGAAACCTCCCCCTCTCTCCAGCGTTCCGTCTGCTTCCTCCTCCCCGGCCTTCCTTTTCCTCGCCCTACCTTCTTGAGTTGCAACGGACTATAATGACATACTCAATTTAAGCCGACTTGACGCGGTGAGTCACGCGACTACGTCACAAGGCCACGTGACGTGACACTATTTGACAGCGTATCTTGACACTATGACGTCACGTGACCACATGACACATAATTAATCGTAGTGCCAATACAAAAGCGCCACGAAAACCCACAATTTTTTATACATTGCAATTCAGTATATGACAATTTGATCACTACATAAAAATACAGCTGCCAATTTTTACTTCTCGAAACACTCATTTTGTAATAAAAAATGTTACCGTGAACCGTTTTGAACCGGTTACCGTTATATTTTTTCCCGGTTCAGTTCCGGTTCAGTTCCAAGATGGCGGCGAAGATTTTGGTTCGGTTCAGTTCCGGTTCGGCTAAAAATAACGGTTCGGTTCCGGTTTTCGGTTCGGTTCGGTTCCGGTTCGACACTCTGCTTTGAACCCTTAAACTGGGGGGCATAAAAGAGGAAGGGCAACCCTATACGAGGACCCACGGCGGAATGTGGACACAACCATCAGAACAAGATACAACTTAGCAAACGTTAAAATAGTCGTTGACAAAAAAAAAGAAACAAAAAACCGAAGAAAACGCAGAATTTTGTTGATCAGCAAAAGCGAAAAAAACAATTGAAAATAAAAGATGTTTCCGCCCGGGATCGAACCGGGGACCTTGCGCGTGTGAGGCGCACGTGATAACCACTACACCACGGAAACCGGGGTTGGAACGCAATTCGAAAAGCGAGATTTTGAATGTGCTGTTCCATCTGACGCTTTGCATTTGTGCTGTTGGTTTACTTTTGTCGTCTCAGAATATAACTAAAACGATTGAAAGTAATCTTAATCGTGCGTATAACGTCGGAGTGCGCAAAATGTATTTGTAGACGTCGTATATATGTCCATGCGCCGAAAAGCCATCCCTAACAAACAATAAAAAGAAAATATATATATATATATACACGGTGAGAGGGTTCAACGGGCCGGTTGGACGTAAAACGAAAGTTGAGTAGTTCCAGGAGGGCCTTTACTTTACCAGGAAGAGGGCTCCAACGCAGAGCCCTCTTCCTTCCACTTCGCGGGCTCCTTCGGGTCCAAGCATTGCCCTATCTTCGGAAGAATTTCCCAGCCTGCCTTCATCTTCATCCCAGTCAAACTCAGGAGTTCGTTCTGATCCGACAACTGACCCGACGCCCCGTCACCGCTACAATCTGCGGAGTTCCTTCTGACTCGCTGGAACAACAGGTACTATCACCCCCGAGCAACATCATTCAAAATGTTTTATGGAGGCACGTAAAATTATAGATAAGAGAATACGATTTCACCTTCATGCTCAAACACTACGTAGCTATCTTAATTGTGGCACCGCACCTAGGGGGCTAAGCTTACATTTGACTCGATCCATGAATACTCTCAACGAAGGAGAAATGAATGAGTGGAATAACGTATTAAAAACAGCATCTCTTGATTTAGTTAATGTTATTGTCAAACATAGTGAACGACGCGCCGGTGACCTAGCCGTCAAAGAGTTCAGTTACAAGTCCAGCAAATTATTATCTCACACCGAAAAAAACGCGCTTGAAGAATACGAGCGAAAAAGACTAAATGAAATTAACGTAACAAAAAATAAAAAGTTGGCACGCGACAATGTGGCAGGATTATCGGCTGCTCCCTCTAACACTGTCACTCACAGTAAGGACATGATTCATATCTCAGATGACCATACTATCATTCAACCCTGTCCACAACTCACTACCTCGAACCAACCACAACGATGCACACAAGTTGCACCTACCGAGCGCTTATCTGCCGGAGGAATGAGCATCCAATCGCTGAATATTATAAACTTGTCCAGTGTTACTCTATCCGCCACAGAACTCTCATTGTGTTCCAGAGACCTCAGCTTCTGCCCCACGTCAGGAGAATACAATGAATTTCAAATATATAAGGACCTCGATAACTTCGCAAGGAACCTGAGACTCAGAGAGTATTTCCACGGTCATCCGCAAGACACCAGAGAGCGCATTCCTAATACTTCGAATAAGTCATGGACCCCGAAAGAGCAACGCGACAAGTACCTCGATTTGTACATTGAATCGGTACAGCGTGATGTTATCAGAAGCTATAAACAACGAAAATGTCTACGTCACAATCTCACTCCTGCTGAACGCATCGCTATGCGTGAACTCAGCTCAAGAGATGATATTATTATTAAACCTGCTGACAAAGGAGGAGCCATAGTTTTGATGAACAAGCAAGACTATCTTGATGAAGGATTTCGACAGCTAATGAACCAACAGTTTTACAAAGAACTTCAAGAAGATCCGACAAAAAAATTCACTAAACTAATAACGGAAACTTTGAACTTAATGCTTGATAATGGAGACATTTCGGAGGATATGCATAAATCAATGAAGCCGGCCTATCCAAAGGCTGGGCGCTTTTATACATTACCTAAAATTCACAAACAAGGAAATCCAGGACGACCAATTGTATCCGGAATAGACACGGTGACAGAGAGAATTTTCAGCTTTGTGAATTTCCTTATTATGAACCTTCCTCCTACGATTCCATCATACATAAAGGACACAAATCACTTTCTCCGAGAAATAACAGAACTTGTAATTCCTACTGACGCAATCCTGGTCACCATGGATGTTGCGTCCCTCTATACAAACATCCCTCACCAGGATGGCATTGATGCAGTAATCAAGGCGTACAGCAATGACCCTCCAACAATTCGTATCAACAACGACGTCCTCGCAACACTTATTCCGTTAGTTTTAGAAAATAACAACTTTGAATTCGAAGGAAGACACTTTCTACAGACTCGGGGAACTGCAATGGGCACAAAGATGGCCCCTAACTATGCAAATCTTTTTATGGCCGATTTAGAGTCACGCTTCTTGTCTAGTCGCTCTCTGCAACCTCTTATTATAAGCGCTACATCGATGATATCTTTATGGTATGGGCACACGGGGAGTCAGCACTCTTAGACTTTATTCAGGACTTCAACGGTCTCCACCCCAGTATTATGTTTTCGCATAGTTATTCTAAAACGAGCATTGATTTTCTTGACGTGACAGTCGAGATCAGCGGGAATGCTCTTTCAACAAAACTCTTCAGGAAGCCGACGGACCGTCAACAGTACCTGCACTTCAAGAGCTCCCACCCTAAACATTGCAAAACAAGTATTTCCTTTTCTCAAGCTCACAGATTCCGGAGAATATGCTCTAATTTAGATGAATTCGAACGCAACGCCAATAATCTGAAACTCGTGCTATCTAAGCAGAATTATCCACCAGCCATTGTCGATAAAGCCATTGAAAGAGCACGAGCTCTCGACCGAGAGCAAATTATCAATCAACCCCAACCCAAAATGTCACAAAACCAGCACGCAAACCTGGTGGTTACATACTCAGCCCGCCTTCCAAATCTAAACAATATCCTCAGGAAACATCACAGTATTTTGCAGCAAAGCGATAAACTACGCACCCTTTTTCCGGTATCACCACGCGTGATATATCGACGAAGTAGAAACCTTAAGGACATATTGGTGCACTCGAAAAATAGGACTTCTGACGTTTCTGGTTGTAGACCTTGCCAGACGCCCAGGTGTGAGATTTGTGAATATGTAGAAACCACCAATCTTGTCACTAGCGCGAACTCTGACTTTTCTTTTAAAATCACTGGGAACCTCAACTGCGGTACACGTAACGTTATTTATCTTTTACGCTGTAAACTATGTAACATGGATTATATAGGACAAACCAGTACTTCATTTCGGTTGCGCTTCAATAATCACAAGTCTCATGTCAAGTCCTTACCCACACTCCCGTTCTCAAAACACATGAATCTTAAGGAGCATAGCATTGAAAAAATACGTATCATCCTTCTTGAATCTGGATTTAGCTCTGATCACGACAGAGAGTTGAAGGAAGCTTTTTTCATTCACAAATTCAATTCGGTTGCTTGTGGTATTACTGCAAGTCCAGGCGTACTCACTTGGCTGCCACGGTCTGTGTAGGGCCGAAGCCACACAAGTATTTTGGTTCTGCACGGACTGTGCTAGCCGAGCCCGTCGATCACATTGTTGCGCCAAAGGCGCCTGCCATCGTGAGCTCGTTCCATGCCTCTCGTGAACATCCTCGTGAGCGTGCGTCCCGTGATAATCCTTCCGCTGCGTTAAATTCCTGGGCGCGTAAGCATAATTCAAATATGACGTAAATACTTCATAAAAAACCGCCACGGCACTCTTGCGCTCTCTAGATCTCCGCTCTCGAAGCGGTGTTAATCCCGAACACATCCTCATTGCTACTTTTGTGTGCGCTCCGGTTGCTCGGGGGTGATTGTGCTTAAGAACTGTAACAAAGACTGTGGCAAATACTGCAAATCAATTTATTTAGTTTTAATAATTTGAATTAGTATTGTTTATAATTACTAATTTCAAAGATTACGATCCTTTTGTTGCTCCTGTCCCAAATATTTTTAATACCCTTCATAGTCACTCTTCCTCTTCCACATGAACGTTAACAAGAAGAAGAGGACATTTGCCATCCCACCCTGAAGAAAAGCGGTCCCCGCTTGAAACGTTGGTAAAGTAAAAGCCCTCCTGGAACTACTCAACTTTCGGTATATATATATATATATATATATATATATATATATATATATATATATATATATATATATATATATATATATATATATATATATATATATATATATATATATATATATATATATACGAAGTGAGCAATCGCCTTCTGCTTACTCCGATTTTTAAGCACAAGATTAAATTTACCTTTTCTTTTCTTTCCGGCGGGGTTGCAGTTTAGTGTTTTAGCGCTTGGTTTTTCTTTACCGCGCATTGATCGTGCTTTCGAAAGGATGTTCGGAAGCTCCATACGTCTGTAATGCACGACCTGTAAACTTAAGGGGCCCTGCGATCAATTTCGATTCCTGCCTGTTTTGATAGTCACTGACATCGTACCCACGTGCAGTCGTGTAATCACTACTGTATTATTTGTTCCACGCGCCACACGCGCACGCCTTCGCCGTATAAAAGCTGCAATGTAAATAACCAAACTAAAGTGTTGACGATTTAGGCATTTTGTTTTAGGCATTTGCTTTAGAAAAGTTCCTACTGCTGAGGCCAGCACGTGCGGCTCGTTCATGGGGAGCTCCTCCCACTCATTCCACTTTAGAGGGAAGCTCCTCCAACACTTTCCCACAAAGCGGAAAGGGCTTGGAGGAGCTTCCACTGAACTCTTAATCTGACACCTACCATAAACCGCAATACTTTTCACTTCATTAATACTTGAACCATCGTATAACAATCTAATGCATCCTCTGTAATATATAGAGCTGCTTTTTATTGAATACAGATTTTTTTAGAGAGAAGCCGTCGGAGCAACACAAATGGGGTCTGCGCGAGTGAGTTATACGGCCAAGCGGACATTATATGTTCAAGAAATAATGCAACTGATAGATGACTCATTAATAAAAATTAGCTAACTCCTTTTTAATTAGACGATTTAGAACACATATTTATATTGTTGAAATTGAGGCAATCAATGTTAAAAACCAACCAAATCTTTTCTTTCTTTCTTTTTTTTTTTTTTTGCACGGAGTTTGAGTTATTCAATGTCAAATTTTGTTCTGGAAATCTGTGTACCGAAACCAAACGCGTGATGACCGCCGGAAGGACAACCCTCGTTCGACGCCGGACAGTCAAGTGTTAATGACGAAATTTGCGTCACTTTTGCGTCGCAGCGTCCCAGAGCTTATTACAGTCGGTGTTTCGTGGTTGAAAAATTTAAGCAATAAGCCGCTTTACCGGCCGCGGCTCGGATAGTGCTCATCGCCGTTCAAATTAGTAAAAAAAAAATAAAAAAATAAAACATATTTAGTGATAGTGCGCGGCCAAGCAAAGCGACTTGTCGCGACCGCTAAGGTTGCTTATCGCTTTAGTTCGCCAGCCGAACACCGCCTAGATAAGCAGAAGACCTCCCCACCGTCATCACAGTCAGATCGATCGAGGCGTGAGATTGGGCACGAGTGCTGTGTGAGTGTTCGGCTGGGGCTCGTGTCCAATCAGCGCGTCGAAGGTCGGGCTCGGGCCCAATAGCCGAGTTAGCGCGATCCGACTCTGATGACGTTTCATAGAGGGAGAGGAGACCATGTGGAAGCTTTCTGTCTAGGTGGTGTTGCTCAGCCAGGGAACACCGACTGCAATCAGCTCCTGCGCGCTATGACGCAAAAGGGACGCAAATTTCGTCATTAACACGTGACCCTCCGGCGTCAAGCGAGTGTTGTCCTCCTGGCGGGCAGTCGCGCGTTTGGTTTTGGTATCGAAATATTTCGAAATATTTTGGTATCGGTATTTTGGTATCGAAATATTTCGTTATGTTGACGATTATCTCATCCTACACTCCACCATCTCCGACTCCGCGGCCATAGAGAGCGTGTTCCAGAGGAACTCCCACGGGCTCACGTTCACCAAAGAGACCCCCTCCCCTGAGGGCTTACAGTTCCTCGATCTCAGGTTGGTCCCGACTAGCAAAGGTATCTGCTGGGCTCACCAGCAGAGGTCCTCTAAGCCCGTTCTTCCCTTCAACAGCTCACACTCGAGGAATGTAAAAAATGGGATCGTTCGAAACCTAATTGCATCGGCCAAAGTCAAATCCTGTCAGCACCTTTCCGCCCCCAGCCTATCCAAGCAGAGTAGTCGCCTTATAAAGGCAGGATACCCGAGAGACCTGATTGAATCAACAATCAAAAGACTTGTCGCGGAGCATAAGTCCAAACCCCTCCGTCCTAAATCACGCTTCGCATGCATTCCCTACATACATAACACCTCACATCGCCTGAAATCTATTGCGCTCGGCTTCAACACCAACGTAGTATTTTCGTGCAAGTTCAAATTAGCCTATATTTGTAGGAAAGTCAGCAACCCCGGCCCAGCGCCCCCTTGCCAGAAAAAGCACCAGACCAATTATGTAACCTGCTGCAAAGAGTGCGTGTATTCGATTCCCATGTCCTGCGGTGCTAAATACATCGGACAGACGGGCCGATGCCTAAACGATCGGGTGAGGGAACATGCAAACGAGATCAAGAAAGCAGCCTCCGACACGTCAGAGATTAGCTACCACCCGATTGCCATACACACCTCTGAGTGCAGCGAACCCTGTTCGGCCGACCTTCCTTCGACCACCAGGATTGGAGGTCACGCCTCAAGATACGGACGAGAGATCATGGAGGCCTTCGCCATGCACCACAGTCAAAACAACCTCGGGTCCCCTTCCATAGGCTTATCGAGGAGGGAGATAAACTTCCTAGGGCCTGAGCTGACGTCCCTCGTTTCCGCGGCTCCAAGCGATTAGATGTCACGTCACGGGATCGTCCTTCTCTCTTGCCTCCACACCCTCTCCCACCGCTTTCCCCCCTTTCCAGTGTGGTGCTCTTCACCCTTCTCCTCCTTCCCCTATATATGCAGACTTCGGGTCAATAAATGTTGTTGCTAATTGGAAGTCTTCGTTGTCCGTCCCCCCCTTTCTGTGTATCTTCCTCATCTTTAATCACTGTTACCAACACGCTCGTTTTGTACTTAATTCGAGAACAAAATTCGACAATTGCGTGCTTGATCCAGGATTTTTAAAACCCGAAATCGCCTTCAACATTGATTCACTCCATTTCTTCAATATAAACATCTGCCCTAAATCGTATATAATAAAAAAAATAATTAGTGAATTGTAGTTAATTAGTCATCTTTTAGTTGCATTCTCTCTCGAACATGATTTCCGCCTGGCCATGTTTTTACGCACTTGCACAGACCGAATTTGTGTAGATTTCAGAGCTTTAAAAATCTGTATTCGATAAAGAAAACATGCTATATATCATGTACACGATAATACGAGTCATATTGAAAAGTCAGTAAAACCTCCTCGAACTGAAACCCTGGTTACGCTAATATCTCAATAATTTATTCGTATCAATATATTCGGGTGAAAAAGGGGTCCAATTTAGAGGCAGGCTACCCAAAAACAAATGTGCAAATATGAGAAAGAGAGAGAGATACTTCATTTACACCGACAATGTACGGGCAGTGGGGATATAAATAGGAGGTGCAGTATATGATAATGCAAATACAAGCATGAAGCACTTATCGCGACACCGTTAACAAAAAAAAATGAAAGCCGTTTACAACTCCCTGTAACGCCGAATTAGAGGAGGAGGAGGGAAAGGTACTGGGGGGGGGGTAAAGTGACCTCGGGGGGGGGGGGGGGGGGGGTCACGTGACCTGGGGGATCAAGGGGCCCTGGGGGGGTCACGTGACGATGACGATGACGATGACGTCATCAGTGACGTCACTCATGACGTCATCAGTGATGATGACGATGACGATGCGGATGCCGATGACGTCATCAGTGACGTCACTGATGACGTCATCAGCGCCGATGACGATGCGGATGCCGATGACGTCATCAGTGACGTCACTGATGACGTCATTAGTGACGTCACGCGTCCCATAATGCACCGCGCGGTTACGCCGACGTCGCTCAAGCCGGAAACGGGCGCCTAAGAGCTGCGCTCTAAAAAGCACTTGCCAGTTGCTGTTTTGTTGTTTTTAGAATCAAGCAGCTACCATGAAAACTGCTAGAGGCAGAAGGCCCTTAATCTGAGCACTAACTTAAGCGATAAATATTGCTAACCGTCAATACTCTGTTCGAGCTAAATGCAAACAGATCGCTGATGTCATGCTCGCACTGACAGGGTCGTGGAGCGTAGAATAAGCCCTTCTCCTTACCGTACTTTCCTTTATCCAACCCCCTCCCTTTCACCTGTTCCTGGATTGTCAAACTTCACAAGTTATCAGAAGGATTCGTTATACTTAAAATTGTATCACGAACGATTTCGATCTCCAAACGACCGCAAAGGCTATAATTATCTCAGTCAAGTGGACAATTTCGTGGCAAATATGATCACTCAATCAGCACGATTTCCTACATCCTTCTATCGATCACGCCAGCGGAACACCCCTCAATTTAAATGACTCAATTCTGAGCGTCGTCATACAAACTGGAGCGGCGCACGAAGAGTACGCATTATGCGCGCACACTTTGCTCTCAAAGTACACACACACAGTGGACCAAAAAGCCCCGTGCTTTAAGATAGGAATCGAACGAGCTGTGATAACAATCGCTTGATTTGATTTTGGCCTGGTGATTCGTACTCGGCTCCTGCCGCTAAATCTGAGGTTCATCCTCGTATTTATTTGTAGAGAATTTAAACGCTCGTGCTACACTTTATCGCGCGGTTAATATCTACGAAACAATTATTAGAGCGATCGAGTTGACCTCTTGTGCTTGCACTACATATCTTGCAAAAAGCAAAAGAACTGCCAGTAATGCTTAGAAATTCATCTGATTTCTATTTGTTTTCCCCTAGTCCTCAGGCCCCCCTGCCCCCACACACACACATCTTTTTAATTGTTATTATTTATAGTTACCGACAATTCGCAGTCAGTTAGATTGTATTATTAGACGGTAATACCTCCAAAAAAGAAACGAATCACGAAGCCAGAAGCCTGAGCATCATTAATTAAACATGAATTATTCATTTGTCAATGAATGTAACAAATGGAATAAGCGGTAACGCTCAAGTATATTTATTTATTTTATTTTTATAAGGAGCAAAGAAGTTGCTTTTGGTGCTCCGGTGACAACAGATCCGCTCGCTTGGTTACGTATACGCAATACGAACGTGAGATAACTGTGACATTTCTACTCTGCGTTACAATCGCTCAAGTAGATGAGCTTATTAGGGGGTCGGAATCGCTCGATTAAACGACGGACTTGCGCCTCTGTGCAAAAAGAACGAAGTGAGCGAAAATACGGCCAATGGCAATCATCGAAATCGGATGCTCTGAACCCCACATCATCTGGCGCCCAATGTGGATCCAGAGATGGAGTTCGCAGTCCCAGCTTCCGCACGCACCCACTGAGTGATGGAGAGAGGTCCTTTATAAAAACCTACTCCTTCCATTGGGTAGTATTTTATTATATCGATTGCCTCTCGCGTCTCGCGTGATACACCTATTACGAGATTTCAATAACAGTTCTTGTATTGTTCCTGTTAACTCCAATATGCCCAAACTGTTCTCTTTTTTTCTGGCGAAATATTGAGAAAGCACACTTTTGACGTTTAGTATGAGTAAAAAATCCACGTCATTCAATTTTACAACTTTAGGATGCCCGGATATGTTCATCAGCATAAAAAAGTAAAAGCTACCACCAATTTAAGCCCGAGTTTCTTGGGCGGTTAAACCCAAGAAACTCGTGGTTAAATCGATGGTAGCTTTAATATTTTTATTCGAGATCAATGTTTGCCATCGGCTGAGAGCCTAATTGTTTTCGTCGATGCAGCTGCACAGCCTTGGCATGAACCCGGAAATATGACGGACGTTAAAGCAAGGTGCAGGAATGATTGACGTGTTTTGATGCTCAGGAATTTGCGACCCGGTCTGATCGAGTATGTACACCCAAGGCCTCAAGGGTAACTAATCGTTCATTATTCACCTTGCTAGTCTTACCACGCAAATTTGGAATCACTTTACATTTTCCAGTGATGGATAGATTAATAAGAGAAACAAATTGGAACTGTTTTCAGAAAAATGATGTAGTCAATATTTTCTTCTAAACAGGTAAGCAATATGCAATAATTGATTCTTACAAAAAATGAAGCTTGACATATTGTCGAGGAGATTGAGTATTCAGATTGCGCTTTATTTCACCTTCAATGGAATCTGCTGTCTTTTTTCTTAGTAAACACGCAGTGTACAAGCGAGCTCGTGGAAGTTTACCATAGCGAAATTAAGCCGAGACTTCAGGGCAGAAGGAGACCCCAGTCTCCAGTTAATATCACTATTGTGTTTTTCTAAGCTATTTCTTAATGCGTACGGGTTGCTCAGTGGGCTAATATGTGAAACTGCAACAAATAAAAAAAAACGAGTTTGTTAAAGCTTTAAAGGGGCCATGCAAGGACTTTTCTAATAGTTTTTAATTTGCACCAAACCTGAGCGCACTGAACGTAGTACCTTAATGAAACTTTTCTTTTCTCGAATTTCGCTTTATTTTAAAAGTTATAGGCAACCTAAAATTACAAAAACAAGCAAGAAATAACCTCCTTCATGACGTCCTTGGGCGCTTGAATGGCCGTGAACTAGAGGAGGGGTAGTGAGCTCAGCGAGCGCTCACGGCTGCCGCACTCCGTGTCGACGGCTCGAGAGGGCGCCACTAAAGCATGTTCTGGGTAGGATGTATGAAGCAGGCAGCCAGAGCGGCTCGCATTGCATTTGCTGCGCGATTAAACACTAATTAGGCATGACACTTCATTGGCCAAAAGCGACAGCGAACACGGGGTAAAGATCAGTTCAGAACGGGAGCCACTTCACGCTCCGATACCGTCAAACGGACAAACCGCAAGCCAAACCTACTTGCCGAAGGCCTTGGGAACGCTCGGAACTGGCCGGATCCTCGGGTCCGTACGACCGCAACGCCGCCGCGAACACCCGGGACCTTTCTACGCTCTCCGCTCGTCGGTGCCTGATCCCACTACCCCTTTCTAGTATGCGCCACCCTCTCCACCAAGCTTGGTGGCGGGTATGTCGGCGGGTCATTTCTTGTTTCCGTACTTTATAAATTGAATTTGTGTCTTTTCCGATCTAAAATACTGAAGAAAAACTACTTTTATACATATTTGAAACGGTTCGCGCCACTTAAATTTTGTATTTCAACTAAAAAAAAGCTTTTAGCGGCGCTGACCAGTACCAAAGACTTCACATTTCGAGCGCTTTCGGCACCGCGGGTCGCCCCCGTAGGTGGAGGAGGTTTCCGCGTCGTCCTAGTCAAAATGTGACGCACTGATATTTAGTTACTCTCTCCGTGCCCGCTGGCTTGCACGAACCCCAAGAGACGTGAAAACCGCAAAAAAAAAAGAAAAAAAAAAGATAGGCGCTTAAAGGGATACTGAACCAAAGAATTTAGTGCCCATAATAAGTGGCGCACGTTCTTTCCACGAGCCAGCAGCCGCCGGTGTGCGCGAGCACACGCAACGAAAATGACGTCAAAGATCTCCATTCGCGCTTAAGAGGACAGTGAAATGCATGAGCTTCGGGCCAAAGGAGAATAAAGACAGGCTTTTCATCTCTACAAGTGAAAGCTACGTGCTTGTTAGACCAATTAATCGCATACCTTTTACACCAGACACCACTGTGTAGATGAAAAACTTGTCTTTATTCTCCTTTGACCCGAAGCCCATACATTTCACTGTCATCTTAACCACGAATGGAGGTCTTTGACGTCATTTTTGTTGCGTGTGCTCGCGCACACCGGCGGCTGCTGGCTCGTGGAAAGAACGTGCGCCACTTATTATGGACACTAAATTCCTTGGTTCAGTATCCCTTTAAATATGATTGCAAAGCCCCTTTAAGATTTTTTTTTTTCTGAGTGTAGCATAAAGAGTTATTAAACAAAAATAAACGCATCAGCTGTGTAACCTAACCATGGACGACCTTCGCTATTGTGCTGAAAGCTCGGAGCATTGATCCAGTTTTAACGTTGCGGAGGGTGAACATGTTCGCCTGCAGCCTCTCGATGCGAATGGAGTCACTATTTTACGTGCTCTCCGCTGTTTGGCGCTTCATGCTCAGGTAGTAAAGTTTCCACGCTCTTTCTGCACCGCCCCGAAAAGTCACTCCGAATAAACAAATAAAAACACGCGCGTCACAAATGTGGTTTATCCAATCCAAGTGAAAAAAAACTGCATACTTTGGTTCTTTCCCTTGAAATGTCTAACTAAAATAGAAATTATTTCGTCAAAACACCTAAGACGCGAACTTGGTCGCTAATACAGCGTGCCACCAAAAAATATTAGTTGCAATAAAATGCGCATCGCCGAACGCTCAGTCTCTGAAGAAATATAGCGCGATTTGGCTGTCCGAACCAAAGACCAAAGTTTCAGGACAAATCATTATCTTATTCAAAAGTTATAAACTGACAATTTAGGTAATAAGGCCCATTTTCGATAGCTGACGTCATTTATCTTCGTGTATTTTAGCGTTTTGTAGATCATTATCTTTCAATTAAAAATTTAAAAAATGCTTATCAATTTTGATGAGGGATAACGATTAGTTTTGAAACTTTGGTATCTGGTCCGGACCACTCGCAACATTTGTGCGGGAACAAAGCGTTCGGCGACCCGTAGTTCATTTTTGACGTGAAAGTACACGTCAACTCTGTACGTTTACGTCAACTCCATACGTTTCCGTCTTTTCACCAAGTAAATGCTTCATGCAGCGACCGCTGCCGCTCGATGTATGCCAAAGCGAGCGTCGATATGTCCCATTCTGTATGCTTTTAGCACTCAACGAGCAAAAAAAAAAAAATAGAGCAGAAGGAATCGGGAAACCAAAGCTAAAAGTCGGGCTTCCATGTTTTAGATAGTTATCGATTAAAAAACTTCAAGAAAAATACGTATGGGATTGATATGAGCGGAAGGAAATCCTCTGAGTACGGGTCAAACAAATTGTTGAGTATAGCTACTCGTGTCGGTCGGTGTATTGGATACTTGTGGAACTAAATTAATGAACAACAATCACCGTCTATTTTCCGTCTTCTGTTGAGTTAAGAAGGTTTTTTTTATTACGAATAGACCGATCCCAGCAGCCTGTTTGGCTACAGCACCGCTGCGCGGATGTATCCAGGGAACCTTAACCATTTTGAGCAACGACCTAGTCGGAACTCGGAGCGTGCGGGGCATCGGACGGCACAAGCTGCCTCGTGCACTGCCGCCTGCCTGCTGTGAACTAAGGTTACGGTGACGTCACGCATGCGCCGAACGCTTGCTGAGATCGGTCTATTGAACCTTTTGACCTTTATATACTTTGGGTGAATCGAAAGTACTTTTGACCTTTGTGACATGCATATCCCACATCGCGTCGCATGTGCAAACAAAGTACGTAGCCGATTTGTATTTCGGAGGACCCAACAACGAAACAATTATACAAATAAAATGTGAACGCTAACGCCGGAACAGTTAGTGACCCATTTAAACTGCGGTCCAGAAACTTTGTGTCGGAAATCAAACTCTAAAAACAAAAATGAAATAAAGAAAAAGAGTTAACCGAGGATCAGACACGCTCTGCCATTTTGGGAGGCAGCGAGGTCGCGGCTATCTTTGGGACGTAAACGCCGTAGCACATAAAGATGGCTAATAAAGATGAAGCCTCAAAGAAACACGCCTGTTTCTTTTGAGATACCTAGTCGTAAAATTACCATAAAAAAGAAAAAAATAACAAAGCGCAGAAAGCCGATAGCAATTATCACTTGTGTAACCTATATCTACGGGAAATCACATTATCTCTCTCTCTCTCTCTCTTACTGTTTTCTTTTTCTTTTTGTTCAATTGTATTGTGTTTGCTATTTTGTGGCTATATCTAAAACACGCGTTTTCCCATAGGAACTCACAGGAGCAATTGCAAAGGTAGACTGGTTGCTGTCTGCTTCAATTTGCCTCCCGGAAGTCGCATATACACTATCGCCAGTTGAACCCCTACCGTACATTATAATAACTCTATTCAATAATATCATGATGTAGCGGGCAGAAATACGAACGTTAAATAGTATATAGTTATATAAATGACCCTCGAGTATCTGTATCAGATTGGGGGGGGGGGGGGGGGGGGCGATGATTCTCCGTCAGCGCTGGGAAGGTTCGTTAGGTTCTTTCATGGGCCACCTTCGACGTAGCCTGCATCGTTGAGGAATCGTACCGTGATTTGCAGCCGTTTCAAGTGCGGCAGGGTGCCATGATTGGTTACAGAGTAGGAACGGGCATGTTTATACAGCCTTTAAATATAGTCTGCCTTCAACGAGCAACTTGCCTTTCAGCTGTAGATGGGCAATTTAGTGAGTGCAGTACAATCGCCATCTTGGGGTCTTTAACTTGGACCACGCAGTAGCGATACACAACCATACGCCGGTACGATTCACATCCAGATCGAAACGGGCAGTGGTCGGGATTGACTCCAGGATCCTGGGTTCTCCAGCGCGAGCTTTTGCTCCACGTGCTCCGAGCTGATGTGCGCTAAAATTGGGTTGTTTGTATGTTTATACAGCCTAGAACCTGGTCTGCCTCAACGGGCGACGAGTCTCCCAGCTGTAGATGAGAACTTTAGCCAGTGTAGTACAACCGCTAGCCTGAGGTCTTTAACGTGCACCACGCAGTAGTGGTAGACGACCGCACGCCGGTACGATGCTCATCCAGATTGAAACGGGCAGGGGTGGGGATTGAACCCAGGATCCCTGGGATCTGCAGTGCGAGCTTTCGCTCCACGTGCTCCGAGCTGGTGTGCGCTAGACCACTCGGCCACCGATCCCCCCGTGTGCGCTAGACCACTCGGCCACCGATCCCCCCGTGTGCGCTAGACCACTCGGCCACCGATCCCCCCATGTGCGCTAGACAACTCGGCCACCGATTCCCCCTGCTAACACAGCTCCTGTGCAGGGAGGATACGCTGATTAATAAAAAAGGCCGTAAGTGGACGACATGCTGATGAATGGGAAGCGCCATTGCCACACTCTATAGTGTAGCTGGTATTCGAAAAGCATGAAACGGAGTGGCTTCTTTAGAGCAAGTTTATGTCTTGCAGAAGTTTCTTTGACACCCCTTAAAAGGTTCAGAGTCCGAAGTAAGTGCTTCTGCAGTCAGTTACAGCTTGTCTGCCCGCATCTCGCTTCATGCTCCGTTCTTCGACTTTCTTATCGGATTAATGTTTCAATCTCACCGGCTGCAAAGAGATGATAGGGCGCTCTTAACTCGCCGCGCCCCGCGTTTGTTAAGCTGCGCGTCATGATAATATACGGACACAAGTTAAGAACGCGGCTAAGGAACACCACCAAGTTGCAGCCACGGCATCGAATCACTCTCGCGGACCAGCCAGAAAAGGCTGCAGCCAAAACGAGTTACGTAACGTCAGCGCAACGTACCCCTCGGTAGTGTGGATCGACTCTGCACATCGCGAAGGAACAGTGGATGACCGTTATGAGGGTGCGGGAGAAGAGCTTGTGGCGCATTCTTAAATTGTATCTCACTATGCGGGTAGAAATTAAGGGAGATGGGGAGATCGGAGCACGCGGGAAAGCCAGAGTCCCTAGCTCTGACTGGCATTATTGGTGGCCTTTTCCTTTGCTCACTGTTCGAACGCGAACGCCGGACGCCGTTAAAAGAGTGAGTAGATATAAAGGCAGCTAGCTTTGCGTCTATCCTCAAATCATTCCGGTCAGAGCTCTAAAGCCCCTTTATTCACCAATGTTTGTTTGCAAACAAGCTCGCTATCGCCCCCTACCGGCGGACCCCTGCGCGCTTCCGGTTTTCCTCTTCTTTTCCATTGGTGTCGCATCCTTTTGTTATTTGTACTACTTTCTACAATGCACTAATCTTCTTACAAACATATTACAGAAACTTCTCCGAAGGAAACTCGTCTTACCCGATCGCTGTGCGTTTCTGAAGAATAAATATATACACTACCGGAAGTCCACTGGGGCACAAAATACTGTGGCGCCCTCGAGGTATCAACTCCCGCCGAATGTGGTGAATACTGAAAGTAGCGCCAAGCCCTCTTTCTCTCGAGAATCTCTCCCTCTTTCATTCTCTCCGCGAGTCTCTCTCTCTCTTCCATTTTGACGCTAGCGCCTCCTAGGCTGCGCTTTCGCGGAGGGCTGTAACAGGTGATTGCTGGCCAACGCTCGCTAGATCGGTGTTTTCTGCGCGATTTCGACTCGCAGCTTTCGTGTTTTCGCTAGGATGTGAGTTGCCGGTGTTCCTGACGTTTTGGCTACTGGGTATATCTTTCAATTGCTTCACGTCTGGAGCAGGCACGCGAGTTCTGTCGAGGCTTCGGCTATGTGTCTGTTCGGATCATTCGGTTCGAGATCAGATGCAATCTTCCGCTTAATAAACACTCATGCAATAAAATTAACAGTGAGACCGATCGTCCTACCCTTTTTCTTCGGCAGACAGGAGAGCAAAGGCGATAAATGCGCACACGTTTCTGTTATAGAATGCGAAGCCGTGATCTTACGCTGCGAACGGGAGAAAGCACACCGTAGTTTCCGTGTCACCCACTCGCCTGTTTCCAAAACAGTAGACAGCAAATACCGTAACTGCGTTTGCCTTTTTGTTTCTGTCTTTACACGCCGAAGTGACGGCGAGATGTAAAAAGTGAATGGGCGCTTTGTAAAAAAGCGCAAGTGATTTAATAACGCCACGTCATAGAGGCAGTTCGATGACATTTCAAAAAGCGAAACTCGCGACATACGCTTTACTGAAAAAAAAAAAATGGGATTCATCCGATAGAAATGCATTAGCATTTTCATCGGATTAAATTCAATGGACACGTGGCCTCGGTTTTCTTCCTGTCGTCGCTCTTGGATATAGTCAGCCATATCACTCATGGAAAGAACCACATCCATCGCCGGAGCGGCAACTGAGCTAAGCCGCATTCCAAAGCGGCGCACCGCCTGCTCGTCTCTGACTCCGCGCCAGCTGTGCGAGGCTCGTATTGGCCCGAAGCACTGACGTCAGCATTCATCACCCTCTCCCTCTCTGCCCGCCACACCACGGCGACAAGATATGTCCTCGCCACCCCACTCTCCTCGAGACGTCATGCATGGCGCTGACAAACGGACGCACGGACTGACACCGGCGGGTTTTCGTGAAAACGAGCGTTCAATGACGGGAGGCCGGCAACGTGGTATGGCCGCTGCTATGAGCCTTGATCTTGGTGAGCTCCCCGAGTTAGGTCAGCTCAGTCCTTTTAAAGTATTTCGGTTACTATGCAGTCGAACGGCAACCAATCGCGGCGGTGCACTAGTTTCGTCGCCCACGCCTTCTCGGGAAGACCCTTTGTCCAAGTTACGTCACTCGTCCGCGCACACCACACCGAAGAGATCGTCTTACTCGATGGCGCCAGGCATCCCATCGACGCGCCATTCTTTTGAAGGCGTCGTCCTTGCAGGCGTCTTGGGGCAGGCAGGGCGAGAGCTTGACGTAATGTTCGGGTCCGAGGTCCGCTGGGTTTACCTTGCCCGGGTATCTCACTTGGGTTCCAAGAAGGGCAGACATTTCGCAGACACGTTCTTTCGGCGGTGAATTATATGTCGATGGGCACCGCCCGTGAGCGAAACATGAGACGCCGAACCAAGGCCGCCGGCGTCCATCGCCGCCGCCGATGGCGAGTGCAACAGCCATCTGCGCTGCCGTTGCCGATTGCAACAGTAGCCACGCCGCCGGAGAATGCGAGGCCGCGACACGGGAGGGCACAAATGGCGGACAGAAGTTGCGAACCGAAACCGGACGGACGCTCGACCAATCAGTGGTAGTGGAAAGGGAAACTATGAAGAGAAGGAGGAGGTTTCTTCTAGAGCGAGAAAGTGTGTCGGAGGATAAATCAGTAGCGCTACTTTCCGAATAGATGGGCTTTACAGAGCAAGGCTCTCTGGTGTCCCCGCACGCTGTCGTTTCCTCCTCTATCTCCGTTTCTACCCGTATGGTCGATATTAACAGCTGCATTCGTGCTTAGAGTAAAATTTAGCTCTGTATTTCGAAGGAAGAATAAGGCATGTAATCAGTGACATGATGAGAACGAGAGGGCGTCTCCTTCGAATGCCCGGCATCCGGCATGCGCTCGTTACACTCGGCGTGCATTGGCTGCGCGCGCACCTTCGAGGCTCACGAGACGCCGAAGCATTATCGAAGTTAGGAAGCTCGCGCTGGAGGCGGGGCAGCTGAAGTACCTCCCCGTCGTTCTTATTCTGTCAGAGTAACTATGCGGTAAAAAACTGGGGGGAGATGAGGAGATGAGAGCGCGCGGGCAGGTCAGAGCGCCGAGCTCTGATTGGTAGGATTAGGGGGTAGACGCAAAGGCTGTCGGCCTTTGTCTCTACTCATTGTCTCCCTCCAATCGGAGAAAACAAGGGCGTCGTCTGCTCCTCGCGGGGTGTCCCACGTTTGAGCGCAGGACGCCGGCATTCGGTGTTCGATCGCGTTCGGACACAGGTTAGAGACGAAGGACGTGGCCGTCTACTCGCTATTTTATTTGCAATACAAATAAAGTAGTGGGTAGACGGCCACGTTCTTTGTCTCTAACCCACTATCCTTCCAATCAGAGCTCGCTGCTCTGACGTCCCCCTGGTGCTCTCATCTCCTCCTCTTCCTGAGTTTCACACTGGCATTCGAATCGGAACCGCGAAGCGGATCCGCTCCTTTACATCATGAAACGCGCGTACAATAGACCTATTGTTAACCTTACCCACCTATCGAAGAGAATCTAAGGAATTAGGTCTTTGCTCCGTGCGTGCTGGCGTCTGCGGCAGTAAATTTTCCAAACCATAAGATTAAAACAAATGGCA
This sequence comes from Ixodes persulcatus, assembly GCA_013358835.2. Taxonomy (NCBI): domain Eukaryota; kingdom Metazoa; phylum Arthropoda; class Arachnida; order Ixodida; family Ixodidae; genus Ixodes; species Ixodes persulcatus. The sequence continues at coordinate 461,223 of JABSTQ010011317.1, read as the reverse complement.
TGTTGCACGCGCGTGCGTCAACGCCTTATTTTGGTTGTTTACTTTGAATCTTCTTATATAGACGCCTTACAGCAGCTGTGCATGGGCGCCGCCATAACTGACCTTCAGTTTTTGTTCCCTCTTATTCCGTTCGCTTGACTTCATCATTTCCACAGAAGGACAGGTTATTGCCATTTTAAGTGTTACTGTGTCCTTCCCCCCAGCATAGGCCATTGTGGAGACTCGTCAACGCCCGCTTCAGTGGCTCGGCATCTCGGTAAGACAAGAGAAGGGCGGCTATGGCGGCTCAATCTGGCGCGTGTGTAAAGCGTCTATACGGGAAGGACGAGTGTGTGCGGCGAGTAGACCTACATTCCCAGCATTCTTCTTGATGCTTGGGTAATTTAGCGATAGGTCTATTGTACTGGATCTTTAGGCAACCACCTTCGCAACCGCTTTCCAAATGCGGTTCAACCACCAGTGTGAATACGGCGTAAAACAAGCGGGCGGAAGAATTCAAACAACCTGTTAACAGCAAAAAAAAAGAATCTTTTTTAACGAAGTTAATGTGTTTTTTGTGTTTTTTTTATGTTAAAATTTTGTTGTTGTTGTTGTTGTTGTTGTGGTGGTGGTGGTGGTGGTGGTGGTGGTGGTGGTGCTTTTGTTGTTGCTGGTGTTGGTGGTGTTGTCGTCGTCGTCGCTCTTGTGTTTTGTTTCTTTTGTCTAATTTTTTGTGTAACCGAGTGCGAGTTATTTCTTCTTTTTTTTTCGGTTTTGGGTAAGACGTTAGCGAGGAGTGGTGCGCACGGAGCGTGGACCAGCGATCGCCCGCGGCTTAGCGAGTCGGTGCGAGTGTGGCAAGCTGCTCCTCGGATTACCGGAGGCAGGCACGATCCGCCCTTTGACGAGATCGTCCGACCGCGTAGAAGCCGCTCTCGGAATGCCGACGATTTACGGCCGACAGCTTCTAATGAAGTCGGGACGCGGTGGGGCCACCCGTAGAGGGCCTGCGAGAGAACAAAGTTGTCCCACACTGTGACGTCTTAATTGTGTACCTCGCTATAAACACCGACTCGTTGGCGGATTTTACCTACGCTATGCACAAAACCGGCATAAATAAAGTTGCGAGAATTACGTAAATGTGTCAAGTTTAACGTTTTCTGGCGACCGAGATATGCCCTGCCCATCAGTTCGTCTATATCTTCTCCGTTGTCTTTGTTATTTCTTAATTCCTTTTTTTCGTTTACTGTCGCCAGCAACTCAGGTCAAACGCAATGCGGAGGGCAAGTTCTGCTTCTTGCGGAGAACAGACGAAATAACTCGAGCGGTACGATGTGTTTTTGTCTAACAATTCTAGCAGACACGTATCAAGGAACGAAGTCAAAGGGCTCACGGGCGAGGTGGCCGACGCGCCGAGGTTTCTTTGCTAACAGCCGCGAACGAGGGTGGTTAGCGTCCGCCGGAGTCATGCGGTTTAGAGAAGCTCGTTTTATACCCTAGTTACACGGGCGCTCTGAACTGTCGTTGAGTTCAATCACAGTTATCGGCCCCAACTGTGATTGAACTGAACTGAACTGAGATGGTGCTACACGGCTCTCCAGAACCCAGTTGAAGCTAAAACGAAACTCGTTCTTGTGCCACGTGATCAGTCTAATTGTTAAAGTAATTTACTCGGAGAAACATATTTTATTTATTATAAGAATATCCTACATTATGTTCAATACCTTGTTGCTTGTTAGCGCCGTTTACACCAGTACCAAAGCAGATTCAGGGCCAAGTTGCGCATATTTTAAGCTAGGTGGTGCAAGCTACCGCCCGCTACGATGGGTGCACCTATTACTATTTGTCCATTCACACAGCTGGTCCAGCCGCCATCTTCGCTCGTTTGGTGACTTGCGCCGGCTAGCCGGGATTAGAGATCCAGAGTTGCGCGTTTGATTCCACATGCCGCGTGCCGCCCTCGCCGCTATTCGCCGAGATCCGATCACGTGAGGAGCCGTATCAAGTGTCGTGCAGCAAAGTAGACGTTGCACGCGCCCCGGCGTACGTTCCCAGGCTTTTGAGCCCGCCGCGCGCCTCGAACGCGCGGCGCTGCTATTCGCCGAATTCAGTCACGTGAGGAGCTGAATCCACATGCCATGCGTGAACGCGCAACTCTGGCTCCCGTAGGGAGCCTATACAGGAACTCTAGCCGGGATCGTTTCAGCGGCAGCTCGGACGCCTAAATCTATTCCTTCCCGGATATTTTGCTGCTACGATTCTTTTTAGACGCCTCCCCCTGCATTCCGAAACAGTGAGTGCCTCGGAAACGATGGTCGGCAGCAGCGGTCCCGCGGACAGGCGCCATTTTATCTCAGTTGGGGAAGTCCGTTCAGTTGAACTGAGGTAGGGAAGCTCAGTTGAACTCAACTGTCATTAGCGGCTCGATGACAGTTGGCGCCGCCGTGTAACTCCGGCCGATCGCGATTGAGTCAACTGTCGTTGACTCAATGGCAGTTGAAAGCGCCCGTGTAACTACAGTGTTAGGGAACGCCAGTTTGTCGAATTCCTTTATAGAGAAACCCAGTTTAAAGAAAATGGTGGTGAGCCTCCTTTTAGCGAATTCGGCCGCCGCGAAGCGGCGTATGCGGATAAGTCAGGTGAGTTAACGTTTTTGTAATGGGCCGCGGCGGGAGCGCAGCGGGGCGCTTGGGTTAACACGCGCACCAGTGATACACGCGCGAAGTAGAAAACCCTTTCTTTAAATAGCGTCTCCTTTCCGATAAACGGCATTTCTCTAAACTGAGGCTCTGCTTTCTCTAAACTGTGCTTCGATGAAACGTGCCCGTTCTCTAAAACGTGCTTTGACGAAATGGCATTCTATCAACCGTAGTAAACCCAGCGTCCGCAAGTTCCCTCCTTTCGTGTGCGGCGTCGAGCGTATCGCGGAAGTAATGTCGCAGACTCGCTGACACCAAAAAGTAATTATTGTTTTTATTTTTGGCGAAATTTTATGGAAACTTATTTTCTATGCCCTGTTATTTAAACAGACGAACACTTGCTCGGGGGTAATCCGATGGACTTCAATTAACCCTCTCTATTTGCTCAAGCCACTTTTTTCTAAGCGTACTGTCTTAACAGACAGGGATAAAAACACGCTGCTTCCTTCAGCGTACCGCGCGTGCGGCCCCGGACATCTAAGGGCATCACAGACCTGTTATTGCTGTTTCGTGTGGCTAGGAGCCGCTTGTCCCTATGAGAAGGGTGCAAGGTGCAGAGAACCACGCACCTATTTAATAGACTAGAGTCTCGTTCGTTATCGGAATTAGCCAGACAAATCGCTCCACCAACTAAGAACGGACATGCACCACCATCCACCGAATCAAGAAAGAGCTCTCAATCTGTCAATCCTCCCAGAAATTTAAAATGCGACACACCGTCGTGAATGCGCCCACCACATCCGAAGACGCAGCACGTTTTCGTTTCCCCTGGTAAAGGCCTGACCACACTAGCGTGAACGGCGCCGCCGGGCGGCACCGCCGTCCGGCGTCCCAACGTGAGGAGTCCACAATATTGGCCTCCGTTTTGTGGGACGCCTTTTTCGGAGGCCGATACGGGGCAGAGCAAGGGGACAGAGTAGTAGTTTGACGTCTGTGACGTCATGTCCGGTTTTCGTTAAAATAGAGCTATTTGTACTTATTTTCTTACCTTGACATCATCCCCTCTTCAGTTTGCGCACTCCTCTCCGGAGTATGCTCCCAGCACGTTCCTCCGAAGTCAACACAACTGTCATAGTTGGTAAAAGACGGCCCGTGTCAGTCGTTTGCAAAGCGGCATAGATGAAAACAAATTGCCGAGGCGTTTTTCGCGGCCTCGGAGATGCAGGATCGAGCCGACGTTAAAAAAGATACGTTTCAACTACGAGAGCAACGAGGGTGTCATGAAGAGCCACGTAAATACCTGTGCACACTCGGAGCGGACGCGCCTGTTTGATCGAAGTGCTTCGGGACCGATCTTTTACGATTACCACTCGATACTAACCTGACACTCCACAAAGAAAGGTGGGACCTGCATTGCGTAGCTGCCACGAAATGTTATAGCTCGACAGTGACGTACAGTTATGGTGACCAGACGTCCCGTTTTGGCCGGGACAGTCCCGTTTTTGAGGTCCAATTCTGCCGTCCCGTCTTTTTATCCCAATATAGAATCATGTGCCGTTTTCGCAGGAGTACATAGTTTCCGAATTGGCACTAAGCGAGTAGAAGCAAACCGAAACTATACCTATTCGTTACAAGTATATTTTACAAAAATGAACGTAGGTACTTTCAAATATTAACCCAGAGAGTAAAATTTAGAACTGTTCTTACCCCCAAACACCTTTTCGCTAGCGAAGACAAGTGTGCAGAAACATTTTTTTTACTTACTGGATATAGCACGGATGTAGAATCATGTAGATATAGCACGCATGTAGAATTTCATTAAATTTTTTCTCCCAATCTCAAACGTCAGTACGCACCCCCCCCCCCCCTCCCCCCTCCCCCCCTCCTTTTTCCGCTGGGATGTCCCATTTTCTACCTTGAGGAATATGGTCACCCTACGTACAGTCGTGTCAGAATAAAAATGGCATACCAATAACAAAGTGTACATACCGTGTTGCGAAGGTAATCCATACGGCGTTTTTTGAGCTCCATATCACACAAAACAAGGATATAAAATCGATGAGAGTCCCTTTTCGACGACAGCGGTCGTCACGGCTGCCTCGGAAAACAAGGAGATGACAAGGGGAAGAGATTGACCTCTTAATCTAAAATTGAGGTCAGAGATCAAACTACAATACGGGAAGGGTCCACAAGCGCCGCGCGGGCGCGTATTCCATTCGGCAAGCCAGCCGGTCGTGGGCAGACGGTCTTGGCCAAGGAGCGTCGGAGCAGCGCTGGCGCTGGTCGGAGCAACGCTGCACCGAATCGGAGTGCCTGCTAGGCCTAAATTCTGTCGAGCTCGCTCGGTCGGCGTCATCGTTGTCGTTGTTGCTTTTCCCGGGAGTTGGTGGATCCAGCGTTCGTGTTCGTCGTGGCCGGTTTCGAGTACTTCCTTCTTTTTTCTTGCTGCTTGAAATCGGGACCCGCGAAAAGAGCACGTAGAAAAATACGTGTTCGTTGGTCGTCGCGACCAAGTAATTGAGCGACGTTGTCGGTCATGTTGATTTGATCATAGAAAGACGGCTCCGGAGCTGTTGTCGTACGTACATTTTTGGCGTAAGATCGTTTTGTGAATCTGGCCTCTGTTCTTTAGCGCATGGCACTGCAACAATAACACGCCGCAACCGCCGCCTCCCCCCGCCCCAACACTGAACACATCAACCTGCAACAAGCTCTCCACAAAACGTTAAAAAAAAAAACATATATTTATTTTTGTTTTTTATGTCTTCGGCAGTGACGTCACGGACGTCACTGCCCCGTATCGACCCCCGAAAAAGGCGTCCCCCGTTTTGCGGGCGTCACGTGACAGCACTGGCCCTCGCGATCGCGCGCGCGCCTCCCGTTGGATTTTCCGCTCTTTCGTCATCTTCTCTTCGTTAGACTATTCCGTTTCGGCCTCATCTTTCGCATATATCAGCATCGAAACCGCACTCGCTGCCTACATGATAGGGGTCCATGATGACTTGGGGATCAGCGTGAATGTGATTTTCCTAGCCTGCTCGTTGATCTTGCGACTGTCGCCGCGCTTTGAAGGGAAGGAGGCGCAGGTTTTGGGTCCGGCCGAGTTGGTTCTACCGAAACACCGAAGGACAGGTCAGTGCTTTGCTGCCCGGCGGCGCGCCAGAGATGAAGGCTACTTTCGAAGGTGTCACCAAATCAACACGACATCCGTCACAACACAGACGACACACTGTAAGAAGTGCTGTGATTTTTACATTCCGGTCATTTCACACTAGTCAATAGTCATTTCACATACAGGGTTATATCATGGGGTAATACTTATCCCACCCGTTTAACTTTGTTAAAACACATTCAGGATCTCTCCATTCGTGTACAGACTTGTATCTCTTTCCCAAGAATACCAAGTTGCTTCTTCGCGAATATTGTATACTTCCTGTCGCACAATTATTTAAATATAAAAAAGCAAAGTATAACATTCTAAGCAGAAGTATAACAGTATGTAAAGCCCTGCATGTCCGCGGTCAGCTGGTGGATGCAGATAAATGTGAATCAGATTTGGTGGGTTGCGGATCAGATGCAGATGCCATGTGCTGCGGGTGTGGATCAGATGCAGGTCGAAAGTGCCTTGCATACCCGCGGTTAAAAATGCAAATTTCAAGCTTCCTTGAACACATCCCCTGGGTTGGAATACTCTCGTGCCCTCTTAGAGGCCACAATTTTTGTGGCGGCATGAAGTGTAAAGCCCATTGTTTTGATGTTGCATACATTTTCATAGTATTACTATATTTTGGACTAGATTTGGTATCTAAGGAAATAAAAACAAACGACTTACAAAGTATGTTTTCATTGAATATATATCTTCTTTATCATTCACGCTTGAGTTGGTAGATTTGTGGGGGAATAGCTAGACGTTTGTCTGCCATTCAAGTGATGCGACATGTCTGTACTTTGTAGATGAACAATTTAGTCAGTGCTGAACGACCGCTAGCCTGGGGCCTTTAACGTGCGTCACGCAGTGATGTGTAAGGAATGTGTGCATTACGAATCGGATGCGGTTCTGATTCTTGCGGATGCAGTTCGGGTGGGGATAAAATGATCGAAAAAATTGCGGATGTGGATTCAAACTCTAACGAATGCGGATAATGAAATCGGCATCCACGCAGGGCGCCAATATGTACAATCCCGCAAGCTTCCTTAAATATGGTAGAGGGATTCAAAGAGCAAAGTAGTTTATTATTTATTAGAAGAGGTCGAAATCTCACATATGTTGAATTTGTTTGTCGACTTGTTCTATTTTCCAATGCTTAAAGGGGCCCTCCAACAGTATTTGAGCGTCTACTTTTTTTTGCGGTTTCTCCACGCTAGTGGTCCCGGAAACCCAGTGGACAACGAAAGAGTTTAAAAATATTAGCGCATCATATTTTAATTTGACAACTCGGAAACACCTCCTCTGACGGTGGCGCCGCGAGGTGCCGAATGCGCGCGCATAACGGCGCTCCCTTTCACTATACGTCACATTCACTGGGTTTCGTGATTGGCGAGAGCCGTCCCAGAAATTTTGAAGCGGAATAAAGTATATCACACGTTAACCGTCATTATTTCTCTAAAAATTCGTTTTTATAGAGCTAATAAAGTTGCAAATTAAAGTTCAAAAAGGGCGAAAACAACGCCTCGTCGCTCATGCGCGCCTCCCAGCGGCGGAGTACCTCCTACTCGCCGAGGTGGCTCCGGTGGCGAAGTGGCGGGAGACGAGGCTTCCGCGGCTGTCGAAGCGGACTGAGGCAGAGACAGCAGAGACGCGTCGCGGCGCTTGCGTGGTGTGTCCTCGTACGGCGCGACGCCCAGCTCCGCACTCCTTTTTAAGAATTCGACGCTCAAAATCCGATAAGCCCGGTAAATTCATCGATGATGGCAACCCGATTCCAAAGCTACGATGGTTGCAGCGAGGCCTAATGGCCGACCGGGCCGACGGGCTATCAACCAATCTCGCGTCCAATTGGCCAACCGCTTTGCTCCAATCGCTAAACTGTTTCATTTTACGTCATGAAACGCAATCTTTTGCTTATTTAAAGTTGTTTTCTGCAATATTTAATTTGCTAATAACTCACAAAATATTGCGAATTTCTGTAATATTTTTTTTTCCTCGGTGTTCCTGCTTTCATGGAGCTCCGTTTCAGCGCGAACTTCAAACCAGTCAAAAAATTGTTGGTGGGCCCCTTTAACATTCAGGGCACTTTTCGGCATCAATCCTGACCGTGGCAGCAAGGCCATAAAAGGGAGAACGCAAGTGAACAAACGAGTGCTCAACCTGTTTCAACGAATAACGGAGTCTCAGTGGAACATATAGGTAAGTCAATTGTGTTCTGTGACCAGTTCGCGGTTACGGCATCGCAGTAACAATAAAATGCAGCACACAGACGAGTACAAGAAGGAAGGACACAAACATGGCGCTACTTACAACTGAAGCTTTAACGAACAGAACGTAAGGGCGCAAGGGAGTTGGTGTGCACTAAAGATTTTGTTGAATCCCGAGACTGAGGTATACGAAAGACGATGACACAAGAAGAGAAGGAGGGAGTCTCAATATTGTGTTAAAGCTTAATATTAATACACTCCCGCAATTTGAGACTCTCTCCTTCTCTTCTTGTGTCATCGCCTTTCGTATACCTCAGTCTCTGGTTTCACAAAAATGTTGAAACTTCAATCTTGTTAGCAACCGACGTCACTACAACAAGCTATGGAAAAAAATGAAGAAAACCAGAAGGCTAAAAACATACACGTCACTCATCAAGAACACCACTGTTGCTCGTTTCTCTCCCTTGGCCAAGGGACTGCAGTTCTTTATCGGACAACGCCAGTGAGGGCGTGCTGACACATTGTGGGCCTAATACTTTTATCTCGTGAGCCTCCAAAATTTCTTGAATTGTTTTGTCTTGATTTGCGTCAAGCACTGCACTATCTTCGAAAATAAATATGGACGGAACAGCAGTCCCGGCAATGTATATCCGCAATCAAACTTGTCTAGAGCAATCTTTAGTCCTACTCTGGGCACATTTTGATGTTTTTTACACTGTTTTGGTGCACACTCTTCCACTAATTTTAAGTTAGACGTCTTCTTTCTGTACCATTGCAGATGTCCCAAATCTTTATTTCGGATATACATGTCACAGGGATATCAGCCATTAGTTCTTTTCTGGATCAGAATTCCTTAGTCGGCTCTAGACAAGTTTGATTTCGGGTACACCAATCTGTCCCGTTGCATCTACATATACATCGTAACGGTGCTCCTGCTATTTGTAGTTCAGACAACGAGCTCTCTGTCCTACATATCGCCCACACGATAATGGGATAGAACACCACCCCTTCCACGAATCAATGCAGATTGTTGTTCTAGTTGGTACTGGGAATTTGACGACATGATGGCGCTTAAGACAAGGACAAAAGGGGAGACTAGACAACACGGAGCGCTACTTCAACTGTTTATTCTTGAAAAAAGGGGGGGAACATAAATACACTCCAACCGCTTCACCTCAGCCAATCCCAGGCCTCACCGTCGCCCGCAAAAACGCTATCTCCTTGTCTAACAAGTCAATGGAGGCAACGCTGACACATTGTGCTCCAGACTGTTTTATCAAGTCTGCTTCCATTATTTCTCTGACCGTTTTATCTTTGTGTCTGGATAGAATCGCGCACGTGCTGAACAAGGGCTTGCACCCACAATCGTGGCACTCCAATCGCATCCTAACGTAAACGCGGCTTTCGTTGGCAACATTGAAGCTTTGACGTCACACAACGCAACGCAAGCGCAACAACGCAAGGCAAGCATTCCCGTATCGTCGTTTGCCTGCGAGTGAACTCCGCAGCGTGCTTCGTTTTTGTTGTTTCGTTCGACTTTTTTTCGTGGATGGGTGAGGTTTTTGTTGCGCGGTTGGGTGCCACAACCACCGGGCAGCAGATGCGAGCCAATACGTGACGTTCCACACTTTTCCGCGAGACGTGCAGTGACGAGCAAAATGGATCGTCGACGTGCGTAGGGATTGGGTTCCCGTCAAGATCGAGATCCCGCAATCCTCCTTGGATCCCGCTTATGCAGCAATCATCTCACAGAAGAGAGCTACGAGCTGAGCTCTAAGCGGACAGAAAGCTCGTAAGCTGAGGTGTGATGCTGTGCCAACGATATTCAACTACAACCACCCACTCCTCGCCCAAATCGGATCAATCGGTTTGATTATGCGGCGAAACCGAAACTAACAGCTCGGCCATTTGTAACGGTGTCAAAAGTTGTATTTAGCACGCGTGCAGCCCGATTCTGTTTGAACCGCGAGTAAAAAATAAAGCATAGCTATGATTCACCAAGCTCGTCCAAGTCAAGTGACGACATGCATTTGAACGATTCGTCGTTTGCCTTCGACCCGCGGACAACGCCTCCGAGGGAACGACCCATAGCCTCATCACCGATCCTGTAGATCCGCCGATAAGTGTACCCAAATGCCGCTTCAGAGGCAAAAAAATAAAAATAAAATAAATAAATCTGCGTCCTTTGCTTTGCAAGAGCTCCTAGTTCGATCGGTGGCCGTGGCAGTTGTGTTTTCGCGAAACGGCATACGTTTGCTCGACGCTTATGGCTGTTTTCGAGTAATATCCTGCTAAAAGGCTTGACCTTTTTTTGCACACACTTGGGAACTGCATTAAAAGAAAAGTATTTCAGTAACGTACATCTAGGAGACTAAATTATTGGAAACAAAATACAAGAGATCCATCGACCAGCGCTTTTTATCCCGACCATCCGACAAACCTTTGCGTTTTGTGACGTCACGCAGCAGCTACGGATGTCAGCCATTGACGCTGGCGATATTCGGGGTGCAGTGTCGTACGTACGCTGTTGAAAGGTTTAATTAAGAAGGGGAGATCATATATTAAAATAAAAATAACATTTGTCTATATGAAGGCACCCTCAACGTAACGAGCGCCAAAACTTAAGTACTTCCGGTTTCGACCGGACAATCCCTTTAAAGAAGCGCAGCAAGACGTAATTCCGGATCGCTGACGAAGTTCCGGCGCTAAAAGAGAGAAAAAAAAATGGCGGGATAAGCTGCGTCGGTTCTGTCGCGGGTGTGTGGTTTGCTCACTTTTGTTAATGAAAAGTGCTCAAGGTAAGACGAATAACGCGTTAGGATTTCTTTTTCATGTAAGGCTCTTTCGGAAAATGCATTGGACCATATCTTGTTGCATTTGAATATGCTAATAAACAACGTAAACGTTCATTTGACGCCGTGTCTTGATCGCCGTTGCACGGAAACTCGGTGAATATTGGCGATAGTCCTGTCCTCGCTGAACAGAGTAAGGCAGGGTATGAGCGCGACTTTGGTAACCGGTTGGACACTCCCGCAGAGCATGATTTCCGATTAATATTTTGTTTGCGAAGCTAAATCGGGGTGCACGTTGGCTGACGTTCGCTTCGGCCGACAAAACTTTGATCGCCGAGCGCAGCCGAACTTCCCATGTGTATACGAATACATTTTATAGGAAGTTCGTTACGAAGGGCAGAACAAACGTATACGCGAGGAGTGCTCAAGTTTCGCCGCTGACTGCAGCGCTATCCCAGACCCTAGCAGGGACGCTTTGGTACTATCGGATCGCGTGATTTGGCGCGTCCGGCGAGCTTTTGCTTCGCGTTTCGCTGCCGTCTTCGTCGCTTCACGAGTTATTTACGCAGGAGGAATGGAGAAAAAGAAACGTAAGCCTGGCACACGATACTGTTGTGTGGTTAGGTTGTAGCAACAACCTCAGGGAACGGACTAGCAAGTCTCTGCACTTCTACCGTTTCCCTGGCAAAGCGTACGAGACCCAACGACGGCAAGCTTGGATCACGGCAGTGCGCCGACAGAAGTAAGTACTTTATTAGTAGTGCATGGATTTCGCTTAATGCGCCGATTATGAAATGGGACGAAATTACCGTTTTTTTCAGGACTATAGTCCGCGGACTATACATGTTTAAAAGTTAAATTTTACCCGGTGCGGACTATCTAAAGGTGCAGATTATACAAGGTTTTGTATGTTTCTGGATCGTTCCCTGACGCGAAGGATTTTATGAGTAATAGAGTGTATTAATAGTGATTTATGCATGATACAAGCTTCTTTGTGAGCTAATACAGCAGGCATTCCTCAAGGCGTGCCGTGTATGATAATTTGTACGTTCGGATTAGGCACTAAGTGCGGAATATGCGCCGCGTGCGGACTATCTAAGCAAAAACTTTTATTTTTGACCCCAAATTCTCTTTTGCGGAAAATAGTCCGGAAAATGCGGTAGTATGACGGTCAGCATAAAAAATGTGAATATGCCAAGTGTGGTAAAGCACTGTGGAAATGCCGGCGTCACGAGAGTTTGCGATTTACGTGCTCGTATCGTAGCATCTATACTGTGGCGCTGCGCTACTCTGGCAAACATATTTCACCTGAAATATTTAAAAATGTGATGTCGACTTGGAAGCTAATAAAAGTTCGGCCTGATTTTCGGCTGGTCAGGCCAGAGCTCGGTCTCAGGTTATTTTATTTTCCAGCGAGGATGGCTCCAAGTGGTTGCCGTCCCCGGCGACGAGAATTTGCAGTGCCCATTTCGTGGACAACTGCAAGAACGACGCTGAGGCACACCCCTCGTACATCCCCACCATCTTCCCGCCTGTCTACAAGAAAAAGGCGCCCAACGTAGAGAGGGCAAAGAGGTAATAGTAATGTGGTCTATCATATAGTGGAAGATGTGACATGTTCAATGTTTCAGGATGCTCAAACGATCCAGCCGCCGCCAACCCATGCCACCTCCAGTGGGGACGCCTCCTGACCCTGACACGGTTTCTGAGCCAGAGGCGACAACAGAGGCCGACAGTTCCAACTGGGATTCCTTCACGACACTCGTCCACACGGCAGCCCAAGCTACGCCTACGAAGTGCACGTCTACAGTGGTAATTGGAGACAATTTATGCACCCTGTGACTGCAAGTAATATCATTTAAAGGCCCCATTTCTAGGACTGTAAATGCAAGTTCTGCCTCAGCATAGAGTATAATGCTCTGGACCTTCGTTTCTTACTTTTCAGTGCCTACCATCATGAGTGCAGAGTATTCATAGATTTGTTTGTGGCACAGGATGTTGAGTGCTACTTTAATTTCCGTGTTACTGTTTCTTAGGCGACGCAGACTGATGACGAGGCACTGGATGGTGGGCCGCTTTGGCTCTTGCTGTCTGCTACAGATGGACTCACCGGATCAACGCAGGTCACTCACACAGAGCAGGTGGATAGGTAATTTTAACAGAGGAATAATACATTTAACTTTAATATTCTCTATGGGAGGATGTCGTAACTCAATTTCTATCCTATGCAGCTGTGTTAAAAAGGAATATTTTATTCTAATTTTCCTTCCAACCATTAGGTCCCGAGCACGGCCCCAAGCACGGCCCCAAGCACGGCCCCAAGCACGGCCCCAAGCACGGCCTCAAGCACGGCCTCAAGCACGGCCCCAAGCACAGAAAGAGAGTGGCGACGGCGGTGCGGTTTCCTTGGGTTCCAGTCCCTCAAGGATTCAGAGCAGGCACTGCAGGACCTATGTGGTGTCACAATGACTGTTTTCAGTCCTCCTACTGTGTCTGACACCCGCAACCAGGTACAGAAGTAGTGACATTCCGGCCGAGGACAAGCTCGTTCTCTTCTTAATGAAACTTAAGTTGGGGATCAGTTACACCGCACTGGCCGCTCTCTTTTCCGTCCACAAGACCACAGCTTCTCGGATCTTCAGGACCCTACTGGACACTCTTAGTGTGAGGCTTGAACGATGGGTATTTGTGCCAGTCCGTGAAATTATCAAGGAGTCGCTACCACCAGCCTTTAAAACGCACTACCCAGATTGCACATTCATTATTGATTGTACCGAAATTAGAACTGAATCTCCATCTGACCCTGAGCAACAGCACTACTTGTACTCCAGCTACAAAAGTGGTTACACCATCAAATTGCTGATTGGCATAATTCCGAATGGCATGATTTCATTTATATCTAAGATCTATGGGGGCCGACAAAGTGACTGCCACATAACTGTTACCTCTGGGTTTCTGTCCCTGGTTCAGCCTGGTGATGTTGTTTTAAGCGACAAGGGCTTTCCAAGCATCCGAACTACAGTGGCTGAAAAGGGTGCTGTCCTTGTCATGCCGCCATTCTCAAGTGCTGGTCAGTAGTTTTCTCAGGAGGACATGGACAATACTTACCACATCGCACAAGTTCGCATTCATGTAGAAAGGGTAATACAAAGGCTCAAAACTTTTCACATTCTGAAGCACAGAGTTCCACTCACGCTTATCCCACAGATAAACCAGGTTGTTCAAGTTTGCTCAGCTCTTGTCAACATGCAGGCACCCATTATAAAAAAGTAAGATGTCTCCCTCCAAGACAGAACGAGCATGTTGGTAAAGTACACGTAGCTCAGGAAGGAAGGAAAATAAAGGACGGACACAGTAAAACTTCCCAACTAGATACAGTATTTATTTGCACCGAAGTTTGTATAGTAACAGACAAACTTCAGTTGAAATAAACATTGTCTCTAGTTGAAAGTTGTACCGTGTCTGTCCTTTATTGTTCCCCATTCCTAAGCTACATTTCTCCTTTTCCATGCCAAAATTATGACATTCAGCTTTATTTCCTTTAAGCAAGCAGGATGCAGGATATTTCCTCAAAACATGCGTCAACCTCTCATGGACAACCATTAAGTCGTTTACAGTAGGCCCCACAGATCATAGTTTAGGCAGAAACGTCTTGCAGACCGTGTTTTTATGTGAAGTAAAAGTAGCCAGGTTGCCTCCAAGAGACCGATCTCACCAACCAGTTCGGCTGTGATGCGTAGTGGGAACTTTAGTGTTTCTGTATTTGAGACAACCTCGCCTAAGCTCTGCATGTGCAGAGCACGAGATAGCATGAGCGGTATCGTGCACTGCTGGTTGCCTCCTGAGAACTAAAGTTATGGCAGCATCACCCATGCGCCAAACATTTTGTGAAATCTGTCTATTTGACAGAAGCTAATTGCAGTGAAAGTACCATGTGAGGGATCGTCAGACAGTGTGTACTCGCTTTCACCTCAAGAACCGTAGTAAAAAAGTTCTTCTCCACGCATAGCATAACTAATTTCATAATTTGCGTGGCAGTTTATGCACTTTTATGGGCACACAAGGTGCATTTTGTTTCATAGTTTATGATGGCACACAGCTTTCAAATGTAACAATTTTTTTTCTTTTACTGTCCACCAAATTCTGTAAGAAAAAAGGCTGGAGGTACACCTAAGCACTTCTTATGAGTTGTGAATGCGAAAGCATGCATGTCAATATTTCGCTTCCTTATTTAGCCTGCAACATACTTGCGTCGACGGCGGAGCGCACGTTTAGGTGCCGTTTGGCACGGCTTCAAAGCTGATGACGTCGGCTTGCTCCATGGGACAGTTAATGTTTTCACTTTAAAATTTCGCGAAGCATATGAACTATATGCAAAACACTTTTTTTCTTCAGAATCCGAGTAAAAAATAATATTCACTTGCTCAGTGGTGATCTAGTTAGTGGGAGTGTTGCCCCATTCGAGTACTGAAATTGGTTTGTAACCTTGTGCCCGAATCACTCATCTGTACCTGGTTTCGTGTTCAAGATACGTTTGGCGCTTGCAACTAACCACCACCTCCTAAAGGTAGACAGACCTCGCACTGCCTAAACGCTCTATAGGAATTTGCTTGCAATTTAAACCAACATCGCTATGTGTAGTGCTTAGATTTGTTTTATAAACTGTAACCAGTCTGAGCTCCTTTTTTTACGTCATATATAGTGCCAATGTTAAACCCACTATTTTTTCTTGGTGAAGGTTACAACGGCTAGTCATGCATGGGTGACAAATTGAATATGAATGGTAAAAAGAAAAAAAAACGCTCCAGTGTGGAAAACGCAGTGCAAGTCACTGTCACTGGAAATGTAGACTTGTAAGTCTGAAAGCAGTTTTGTGTACAAAAAGCTTTATTTGTAAAAGCAATACAGTGGTCCGAAATACCTTTCCAAGAACATAAAAATGAGACTCTTACATGTAGCATTTCAATTTTCTTTTTGACATGTTTTCTGCTGTTATACTTTTATCAGTGCAATAAATGCGACATGCTGTGTTTCATAAACATTGAAAACCTCATTTGCAAATAATTGGGAAAAATTGGGTGAAGTAAAAATGTTCTAGTTTTAGGATGGTTTCTGCAAGAAATCCATCCTCTCTTTTCACAAGGATGGACTCTGAGCCTTTCGGGCTATAGACATGAAATACTGCCTTCTGCAGGTTCAGCACATACAGCTGAACCTGCACTTGGGTGTAGTACGGGTGAGGTGGCTCAAGTGACAGATCACCTTCTCTGTATACAAGGTAGGGAACATTGCACCGACGTTCGGCACGATCCAGAATCGGGCAGTCCTTGCAGGTTTCTGGGCATTTAATTTCTACCAGCACCGTCTCACCGTCTACCATCATGAGGCCGTCTGGGCTGCAGCAGAGCCAGGGCTGCTGGGGCATCACGACGAGACCTGTCTGATATTGCACACAGTGAATACCTTATCGCACTATTGATCCAGGATGATGAATATCATAAAAAACCATCTACCTGGAAAATTGGAGTGCCTAGCTTCTCCTGCAGCTCTTCTCTTGCGGTACCTTCGTTCTGGATACCTGCATGCATATTACAGAAAGATGGGCAACAAAATGCAAAATCATGCCTGCATAGGTTACTCCAAAGGTAACATGCCGTTACAGTGTACTACCTTGCTTAACAAGATCAACCAGAACAATATCCATGTCAGAAAATTTACACAGAGAACTTTGCTTCTATAGACCAGAATTTGTTATGTTCCATTCGTGCCGCCATTTTTGCCGATGCTGGCACCACCGACGATAGCAGGGCTGAGCAGGTATTCAGGATGAGGTTTTTAAAACTTTGTGCAGATTGTAGTGCAGGTCAAAAGTCAAATTTGGGGGTTTTACGTGCCAAACCAACGACGGGCATCTGGCACGCCCCAGCGGAGGACTGAGGATTAATTTGGACCACCTGGGGATCTTTTGACGTGCAACCGAAAGCTCGGTTACACGGCGCCTCCTCCGCAATAAGCCTCCGTCAGATTGCGGGCACCTCGGCCGGGATTCGAACCCGCCACATGGGGATCCGTAGGCCAGCGCTCTCGCCTCGGAGCCACCAAGGCGGTTAGATTGTAGTGCAGGAACGACAGAAATGCGTAAGCATGAAACACCAAGAACACCGATGCCAATGTTGCCGCAAAATGCAAAAACCATTGTAACCGCAGTCCCCCTTTCATCATTCGCATGCCACCAGCACGAGCCAATGTAAAGAAAAATTAACCTTGGCGATAAAAGCATTACCTGAGGCTATATGCTCGTACCGAGAACCTCCAGAGTTTGTGCACTATTAATATAACAAAAAAGGTGGGCAGAAACATAAATTAGATCGCTGGGAGCGAGGGTTTCGGACAATGGTCTATGCCTTTGTTGCCACCTGGTCATGTCATGCATGGCTGGGGCCGAAACGTGAATATATGTGCATATTACCATACTGCACAGCTTTGTTTGAGAAGCGTTTTGGCCGGCCCATGCTTCTGGCTGAGGCTTCATAATCGCCTCCTCTGGTGCGGATGGGGTTGGCCGTGGTGCTACTAATGCGCATGCGGCGCTCTTCATGCCACCTGGAGGTGTTAATCAGGCAGGAAGCAAACAGCCAAGCAGAGAGCATCACATTAAAGCTTTCTTAAAACACTGTAAATAATGTTATTTGCAGCAAACATGCATCATGAATTTTCCAAATTGCAACTTCAATAGCAGATATTTTCAGCCAGAAATTGTGCATCTGATGGCGAATAGACCACTTGCTATACTACCCAAAGATTAAGGAGAATGCAGGGATTGGTGTTTCACGCGCCACACGCGCACGCCTTCCCCGTATAAAATATTCAAAGTAAATAACCAAAATAAAGCGTTGACGAACGCGCATGCAAGATGCCATTTGTTTTGGGCTTTTCCTTTAGAAAAGTTAAGGGCTGTTTATACTCCGACGTTGAGCGCAGTGAACGCAGCGTAGCGCAGAACGCGCGCCTTTCAGCGCGCTGCGCTACGCCACGCCCGTCGACGTGACGTTGGAGTATAAACGTGCCTATTACTACTGCTGACGCCAGCACGTGCGGGGCGCGGAACACCAATCCCTGCATTCTCCTTGATGCTTGGGTAATATTGCAATAGTTCTATTGTACCATAAGCCAGTGCCACCAGTATATTTGAATTATCAATATATCATCCTTCGTTTCTATTGGCATGATTCATGAAACTTTAGTTGCCACAAAAGTCATTCATCGTATGGCATGCATCACAGTGGAACTCTGAAGGCTCCGTTTGCAGGCATGCAAGTGGGAGGCAAGAGGAAGAATGCTTTGCACATATTCATGCCACAAAATACTTTGCATGCAATGGTGAGACAAAATTTGAAGAGCAATAGAGTACAATCAGAAACACTGCAAGGAATCAACTTCCAAATGGTATAATAGGGGTTGAAGAACCCATTGCAGTAAAGATTTCTAGATTTGGCTGTAACATGCTTGAAAGGCAGATAGTCGCCAACATGCCGTGGGTTCTGGGATGGCCTTCGGTATCCAGGGCTATATCCTCCACGTCACACAAAAGCAGGACATGTGCGACGTACTGCTCTTGGAGCCTGTCACTAAGTCAAACGCTTTCAGAGAGATCCTCAGGCCCACAAAGGAAGCTGCCATGTGGTGGAACACCTGGCGAGGTTCCTTCATGGCTGCAAGGAGCCCCACAAGCCTTTGTTTGTCCACAGCCCGGGAGACCTGGGTGACCATGCAGTTGAGGACATCTCTGCATATGGAGTCATCTACACTCCTGGCAGAAAGTTTTAGAATTTCGACAAGGGGGCCTTCCACCTCTGGGAATTGCTCCAAAATAATTGAAGGTGAAGCAGGTCGAGCATCTGGACATGTGCTTCTTGGACCTAAAACAAAAATAAAGGCTTCATATTGGCACCAAGCTGAACATCACACAATAGTGCCCTAAAATGGATGCTGTATTTAATTGTATCAACAAATGAAATGTTATTCCACGTGAATAATGCTCGACCTAGGCAATTGTGAACCAATTGTAGAGAATTTACCTAGGCTGATCTGTTACCACATACAAAGTTTACTACCTACTCGTGCTCTAACCTCACTGGAGATTACTAATTCTCACGGAACGAGAGGCTGCCTCCTTGAAAGTTAAATGTAATGCACCACCGAGTAAGCTACTGAGTGAAGTACGAGGAAAAATAACCTGGGAACAAATCCACGAGGGGTTTGTTCGTGGCATACACTGGTTTGTGGTTTGGTCTGCCCCACTGTTGAGGCCGGCTGGTGCATGAGACGTCTTCGGCAGTATTAATAAAAAAACATACTGCAGCGCAGTGCTTGCACCGGCCCTCGACACCAGCCCGGCAGGTGCAGGAGGCAGTCGAAATAGCCCGCGGGGACGTTGAAAGCTAGAGGAGAACAACGGAAGGTCCTTGTAGCTTCATTCAGCGCACGCAAATGTCATCCGCAACGTGTAAACACTACGATAGCCGAACTAGAGCTCAAGCAGGGACCGTACTGTCCGCAGCACGTTTTTTGCACTCGAGGTTGACCTATTACCTGACAAAAATAAAAATGAACCACTGTGACTACAAATCGCCCTCGTAACGAGTAGAAAATAAAATGTTATGCTTACGCAAAATGTAAACAAACACCGCTCACCTGCAAAGTGATGTCGTAAACGACGTTCTGTCGCACTTGGGACACACATTTGGCCTTCACTTCGTTGGTAGAGCCGTCAATTATCTCTTCAACGGAGAACACGTGCTGCCGTAGCTTTTCGCCCTTCTTTTGATTTGACCCCCGAAAGAATTCGCCTAGGTTTTCTATTTTTTCAAAACCGCACCGCAACCGATACATGATAACTACACACTACTCCTTTGTTTACCGATGCTGACTGACGCGACTGACGCGATCCAATTTCGTTTTTTCCTCCATAGACGGCGCCACCGTCGCAATTTCGGAGCGCCATCTAGTTGGGCGCTTCGTTTCTATGGCCGTATAAGCGTATCGCAACCGGCGGCGTAGATTCGCCGGGCTGCATATTTTGCCTGTGCTGACGACGTTTTTGCCGGTTTTTATAACAGTAGCTGCCTTTGCACCGCCAAGCAAAGGGCTTGATCGCGTTAATCGCTTCGAACAGCAGCGCTGATGTGTACAGTCACTCACTTTTTCTTTATTCGACCTTGTCAAGACTTCTTCAATACCGGCGTCAAATAAACGTGATCGTGCTCGCCATCGTCTGCTTCCAGTTTATTCGGAGACCGTCTAGCACAGGGGAGGAAGCGGAAATTGCGTAGAAGCAGGTTCGGAGCCGCGGTTTTTTTGTTTTTTTGTTTTTTTTTGCCGTTTAGTAGGCGCTTCGAGGACTCCGACTCGAGTCACTCCGTTCGGAGCTGAGGGAGCCGCTACTGAACGCGCCCATTGGCTCCTCTCTTCTGCGGCGAGCAGCGGCGAGCTCTGAACCGCGCAAGGAGTGGTTGGCTCTGCGGCGCTGTACGTCGCGCCGCTGAAGCCGAAAACTGGTTTTGGTCGGCAGCCGGCCGCGTCGACCGTCGCGCCGCAGGCCTCCGCGACGCCAATGTGGTCGTGCCTTAACACTGCCCCTTGGAAAGCGCCTGATCGGAGCCAACCTCGAAATCACACAGGACAGAAGAGGAACGTTCTTTTCTCTCCCCCCCCCCCCCCCCTGCCCGAGGAGGCGGAGCTTAGTATAACCTCCTCTCCCACCTTAACACCTCCTTTCCCATGCGCAGAAGACCGAAATGCGCCCACTTGTAAGGCGCATAAGAATGAGAGGCCCGGCTATACTTCGTCTCATCCTACGATGGACTAAAGGTCAAAGCCACGAACCGCTTCGACGCTGCAAAGATCCTGTATGTCGCGGCTTTCTTTGCAATGTAGAATTGACGAGTCACTCAGTGCTATTCGATTCGAACCATCGTCCGCCCATCAGCATCAGTGATCGGAGACACGGGCACCGATAGGTGCATCGAAACGAGACACCACGCAATTTCTAAGTGGCTCGTGATTGGATCTGGAGGTTCGTAGTTTTTGCCTTTAGTCCATCGTAGGCTGAGACGTACTATGGTTACCAGAAATACTAAGCCTAATAAAGTACATAGCCGTGTATACAATAAGAAATATGGAGCGTCTGCTTGTCCACAAAGAACTTGGGACAGTCAAGCGCTGCTATCTACGGAGACAGCTAGACCAATGACGAGGCCGGAAATATGGGGTCTCAGAAATAGGGGGTGTAGTACTTGCATTCCTTGTGCCATATATAACACCCCAAAACGTACAGTGCGACGTTCAGTCCCCTGACGTTGACCCGACGACATCAACTTTCACGAGAGGCTTGATAGTCGAGTAATACCACGTATTAAAGTAGCTAATGTACGCAATAAAGACTACAGGAAAACACTCAAGGTTTTGTTGTCCCTACTGCAAAAACTGAGTGTTTTTTTATTGTTTTTTTTTGTAGTCTTAGATACTTACATTTACTATTTAGTAAGTTATATCACGCAGCTATGAATCCAATCGTAATGAAAGTTCGTATTGTCAGTTCGACGTCAGTTGACTGAACGTCAAAATGTATTCTAGGGGTGTTTTGGGGGGACAATGGGTGTGAGCACTACACCTTCTATTTCTGAGAGTCTGGGCCTAAAAAAAACGGTGCGGACTGTTGTTATATTAAGTCTAAACACACATCCAGCCGAGCTTACTCCGTAGATCGCAGTTATCCGCTCTCCTAAGTCCTAAGGGCTCCGCGGAAAACTTGGGCACTCCAAATTTCTAAGAGTGATATATAGTAGCATCACTTTACCGTTCCAGTAGGGTATTTTCTTTACCATCCCATATAGACCAGGCGGTGTACCAGGCGAAGTGCCCCATGAAACGCCGGTGTTGAAACACAAAAGTTTGGCTGATGCACCGATCACTGACCAACTTCCACGATGCGTCCACGTTGGCATTCAGTGGCAGCACTGGCTGGGGATGTCACGTCACGTGACGGTGACTGACTTCTAAGCCTGTGCTTTCAAAACTCTGCTACCCTGCAGGCTGCGGCTCACACAAAATTTAAAAATCGTATTGCGACCCTTTTGCCCCATTTCGCCCCCCCCCCCCCCCCCAAACGACACAAACGTGAATTTTGTGAATATCTAAGTGAGAGAAAAAATGAATAAAAATAAATTTTTTCTCTCTACCTGCACCACCAAACGGTATAACAGGTTTAAACCAATTAAAAATAAATAAATAAGGTCTGATCATGACAGAAAACGAAATGTCGATTAAAAAGCCAATCAACAAAGAAAAACAGGGAGGCAGCGAAACTACTAGATCGGGAACGGGCTTATGTTTTGTCTGCAGGCTTTGATCGGGTATAAGATTTGGGTAATAACTATGTAGTTTAAAATATTGTCCATTTAATTTTGTGCCTCTTGGTCTTGCTTCTTGGTTAAGGCGGCGATGAGGTTCCTTTACTGGCTTCTTCTGTTGGTTTTTTTTTTCTTCTTCTTTTAGATGTAATATAAAAGAAGACAAATATATATTGATGGGTTTCTTAAAGAACGATGGTTCCTTTATTTTAGTGCTTTAGGTTTAATCTAAATTACTGATCCAAAATGTTTTTTTTTTTTCTATTCTTTCTCGCTTTTTTTTCTCCTTTTTTCATTTTTTTTTTCTTTCAATAGACGGGCCAAGGAAGGATCATAATTTTAGTGTTATTCATTTTCCGGTATGTACCCAGCACCCCGCGCCACCGACGCCGCTGCCGCGAGCGCCCAGCCCAGCCCCACCTACCGCCCGCATGCTCTACTGCGTAAACCAGGGGCGAGGCAGGGCAGCCCGACAGCAGCCCGAACTCCACGGCTCACCTAGTATGAACTGAATGACTTGTATCTATCAAGGACTTGTTTCTTTTCGTTCTCTTTACGGATATACCGTCTACACATATGGACACAAACGTGACACAGAATTTTTTATTCGTTTTTTTGCTTTGCGACGTTTGTCGTCTTGTCTGGTACGATCTTCATCGGTGGTGTTTGCCGCCCGCCGCCGCCGCTGAGATACTCGGTGCCGTTCCCGCCGTTGCTCTTCAAAGGCGCGTTGCTCTTCGGGAGTCCGGACTATACACTATACGCGGCCTCCCCATTTCGACGAGAGAAGTGAAATAGACCTATTGCTAAATTACCCAAGCATCAAGGAGAATGCAGGGAATGGTGCTCCACGCGTCCGCAAGTGCCGGTGTCTACAGCAGGCAAAAGCCTAAAAACAAATAGCATCTTGCACGCGCGTTCGTCAACGCTTTATTTTTGGTTATTTATTTCGAATCTTTTATACGGGGAAGGTGCCGCGCGTGCCAGCGTCTGAAGCAGCATATCCTTCAACTTTTTATTATGGTTATTTACTTCGAATTTTTTATACGGGGAAGGCGTGCACGTGCGGCGCGTGCGGCGGTGCAAGCGTAGAGTTTTTGGTCACGCACACGAAAAATACACGGAACCCTAGCCGTAAACAACTTCGCTGTGAAATGCAGCTCGTGGCCTTAAGCCCCTGTTTGGGTGTACTAGAACTGAGAGGGGTGCCAACCACCGTGTCGGCCTCTCCATAGGAACTTGGTGTTGTGTTTCCCAGTTCTGCCGCAGAGGCATGGGGTGGGGCGCTGCCAGTCACAGCGGGGCCAGGTGGCCGGTCAGGCAGCATTTAGCTGGCTGGGACGTGTTGGTGTGACTTCTTGTTTTGCGTTGTGTTAAAAGCGATAAATATTGTGTGGCTGCTAGCTGCGCCGGAGAGACAGGGGACAACTAAGGGACAAGTGGAGAGAAACGTTTCGCATATTATATACTCAAACTTCGCTTTCTTGATATTGGCAGGCAGGGTGAGATAGACAGTCATTCTTCTATAACAACAAAGCGAAAAACAATTAAAGAAGCGAGACTTCGTAAGTAACTGACCACTCTCAAGTGGAATTCGCACAATGAATATAAGCTTCTGCTGATCTCGCAAGTGACGCTTTTTCACGGGGGTATGAGAAAGAATGGAACTCATTCTTTCTCACAATCGAGCAGACGAAAGCAAACTAAGAATGCGACCATTTTCATGCCGAATAAAGCATCTCTGCTGCAACCACCATGCCTCTGTCAGCCGTCGGATGGCCACGCTCTGCCCCCCCCCCCCCCCCCCCCCCCTAGCGCCTTCACCGGCGTGCTTGCACATCGCGACGCTCTTACGGCTGCCGGACGGCACACCTCCCCATTCTAGTACACCCTACCGAGGTCACACTGACCTCGGTAGGGACCTCACATAAGACAGTCTGCGAACACAAGTCACCGCAATATCCGTGGTTCGAATGCCACGTGCCACGTTTCCTCCTTGAACTCTTTGCCATGCGGCATTCGAAGCTTTGATTCTGCGGTGGCTCGCGTTCGAATCTGTTATGCAGACTTGTCTTTGGTATGGCGTATAAGCAGTGCCACCCCGGCTTCAGCGTTCCATCGAAATGCCAAGAACGCGTTTTTTTTTGTTTTTTTTTTCAGCTGTTCTGTTTCTTTTGCTTTTTTTCATATACAGGGTGTTTTTTTTTAAGCTTAACAGATTTGTTTAAAAAGAGCCGTGAAAGTTACACTTATGCCGCTTGTGGAGGTGCGTTATACGGCCAGGGGGACATATTATAGGGGGCTAATCGTAACGATCAGTCGGCTAATTAATTAAAATTCGTTAATTAACTTTTTAATTAATGAAAATAGACATATGGTTCCAATAGAAATTTGCTCAGCGTCATCGAAAACCCCTAAATCAGTCATTTTCAGAAAGACTTTGAGCACGTGAGAAGTGTCATAGGGAACTGAAGTTACCGCTCGTGGAGCAGGTACAAAGCTAGAGGTTGCGATAAGGCGCCCGCGCGATTTTTCCGTCTCTTATCTAGCCCCAGCCTTGTACCTGCTCCACGAGTGGTAACTTTAGTGCACTACTACGCTTCTCACGCGCTCAAAGTCTTTCTGGAAATGACTGATTTAGAGGTTTTTGATGACGCTGAGCAAGTTTCTAATTGGAACCATATGTCTATTTTCATTAATTAAAAAGTTAATTAACGAATTTCAATTAATTAGCCGACTGATCGTCACGATTAGCCTCCTATAATATGTCCCCCTGGCCGTATAACTCACCTCCACAAGCGGCATAAGTGTAACTTTCATGGCTTTTTTTAAACAAATCTGTTAAGCTTAAAAAAAAAAAAACACCCTGTATAGCTCCCTTGAGCAACGTAAGGGAGTGTAATACCGAGCATTCGAAACGCGCCCTAAACATATTCTATTTTTCTCGCCAGAGGCGCTGCTCAATACTCGAGAGCTACAGGCCTATAGTCAGAGTGAGTCAGCTTGGATAAAAACCATCCAAGGAAACGGATGTCAGCAGCAATGATTGTTCCTAATGATTAAAGTACTCAAGTGAGCTTGCTCGTTAGAGCATTGTCTCTCAAAACGAGGGCTGAGTTTGGTCACTGCCACACTCAGCTTTTGCTCGATGTTGAGCGTCGACCTCTACATCGTTTTCATCGGCCACTGCAGAAGAAGCCACGCAACCCCCCCTCCCCCCCCCCCCCCCCCCGCTGTATCCATCGCGATCACTGTGGTCGCCACCCACAGTTTGCAAAACACTGTTTTATGTCAGGGGCCCGCTGAGGCGCTCCGTGCGACTCGCGGATGGCCGCGGTCGTTCCTGCGTCGCCCGGCCCGCGGCCCGCTGTTACAAACGCAAAAGTAAGCACATAAAAAATAGAAAAAATTAAAAGAACTTTTTTTTATTAAAACGCGGGTTCTCTCCCTATGTTATTTGTTGTGCATTGTCATGACCAACATCACTATCCGTATACGTTCCCTGTTTCATATCTGTGTCACTACAATCTGTGTAAGAACTCTGCCATAGTGTCAGCATCAGATCGATTATTCTCATTCGTCTCCTTCTGTTCTGTGCTAATATGCCAAAAGGCATATGTTCTTTTATTCATGACTGGTGAGTTCTCTGGGTCACAGTTATATTCGTGGAAATTGAGCGTGCTGGTTAAGTTACGGTGTTAGAGGAGAATAACATAGAGGACGAAAACCGGACGACACGTTAGAAACAAATTGCATTTAAAAATAACGTGGACATAGTATACAGTATACATCCATCCACTTTATATGATTGTCAGTTTTTTTTTGTAGTTTATATTTTTGTATTTTAAAGATTATTTAAAGCTATTTCTTGAATATTTCCTCATTTCTGTTATCTTTTTTTTTTTTTTTTCTGTCCCTCGAGATTGCGACAGGTCCCCAATCCGGCCCCTTAGCCAAAACGTTTGGAGAACCCATAGAGTTATTACAATAAACGCTAGAGGCTCAGGTGGCGCTAGTGTGCTGTTGCATTTTGAAGCAGACAGCAAGCAGTCAGAAATTGACTTCCGGTAATGCATTTCTATGGGAAGAAGCGAGTGCATTTTCTCTCTGCGCTCGATTATAAGAGCAAATATCACGAATAATTTGTACGTACTAGGCACATTGAAACATTTCTCAGTCACGCAGACCAAATAATTGGTCAGTAACAGCATTTTTATTTGAAATTCGTGGCATGAAGAACGGTGTTAAAACCGCTTCGTACGTGTATTTATGTGCACTGTCGGACACTGTTAGCGCGAAACACGGCGTCGACGCTTTCCAGCATGTGGAATATACGTGCCAAACGAACGAAGGACATGTGAAAAACCAAGAGAGACGGCAAGAACTACGCAGTAGCACTGGATAAGTAACTTCTTGTGCACGCAGACGATCAAAATAAATTGAAAGCCGCGTAATATAGTCAGATTTGCAATAAATAAGTACTGCTTTATTCTTTCTGCTCATGAATATGTGCGAAGATGCTTGTTTCTTCGTTCAAATCATCACCCGCACGCTCCAAATCTTTGCAAATAGGGGGAGCCAGAGAGCAGGTGCCCGATAGAAACTGCCCGACATAGGAAATAATAAAAAGACACACCTTTCGTAGCTCACGTGCTTTATTTGTTTGCGTTCGAATGTTTCTTTAACCGATCGTAACGATGCACGACGGAGTCATTTTCATCCAATGACAGGACGGGCATATTAGCAATATATAAGCACCACCGAAATGCTAGCAAACCTTGAACACACTCTACATTCCTTTCGATCGTTAGTTTGCTTAGAATCGTCGCTCGTTTTCACATACCTTCCTTGAAACAGAGGTTTGGGTCTGAAATAGAGCGAAGTTTAACATCGTTCAGTGGTAAAGAAAAATAATGTAACTAAAGTAATTACATTTTCACAATACCAATAAAGGTACATACTATCCGGTACAACCGAAATGACAAAAGTTATTCATGTTATTTTCCGGCGAAGAGACAAAATTCACGCGCGTTTTCCCATAGGAACACACAGGGAGGCTGGAAATGTAGACTGCATGCTGTCTGCTTCAATTTGCAACCGGAAGTCCCGTAGACACTAGCGCCAGCTGAGCCTCAAGCGTTTATTGTAATAACTCTATGGGAGAACCATGCTCTATGCCAACGCTGGTATTCGCCGGAATTTTCGTTCGAAACACTGTTATGTCTGATAATTGTTATGTCTGATAATTGTCTGGAACTTTAGTACGTGGATGACGCTCTCTCCAGTAATATCGAGCTTAAATCGTAATTGCTGCACAATCTTCCTTTTCTTGTTTGTTCTACATTGGTTGGGTTTGAACGTGTAAGCAGCAAAACCACAGCCGATTTTTTTTTTCTCTACCTTACAATGCAACCAAATGTACTATAGACACTGACTGAGTGAGAACGGCGCAGGAAGCGTATTTCGAACGCCCGGACTCCAGCACATACTCGCTGCCTTCCGCCGTGCTTTCGCGGCGCGTGCGCGCTCGGGGCTTACGCGACGCCCAAATTAACGCTATATCGAAGTTGAGAAGCTCGCGCTGAAAGCGGGACAACTGCTACTTCTCCCTGCCGTTCTCATTCTTTCGGTGACTAGAAGATATACTTATCACCAAGGTTGGAAGGGGCCACCAAACAGCTTTAGTGGCCTTTTTTTTTTCTCAGCCCCAAACGAAACTAAATAAACTAAGCGTCTAAAAAAATGAATTACTGAGTGAATCATTTATATTACATCTACCCCAATCTACAGGATATAATACGCAAATTTAATTGACTGCAGAATTGATATGGCATTGTGACTTCCGAACCTGACGATGTCATGCATACGCGCATAGAGACACAGGCCCTACCTTTCTCGTGATCGAGGCACGAGAGATTCTCGTGTGCGAAGGTGTTTTTAGAATCTGAAAGTATAACCGCTTATGTAGGCGCATCCCAGAATGTGGCTACAATCTTGTCTTCCAACAATCAACTTCTTTCTAGTCCTAGTTTAATCGTTTGTTTCGTTCTGCGTCGTTGTCTCCTGCCTTATTCGTGCACCAAATATTTCTCGCCACGTTCTAGTTGTGCCGGCACGGATGATCATTTTTTTTACTTATTTACAAGCGACTAGCATTTCTGGGTCCGCCCTTGGTTTTATATCTTGTTTTCGAAACATCGGGATTGCACGTTGTAAGGGACCCAAGAATGAGGTCGCCAATACGTCTCAGGTTTGCCATTTATCACCGTGTATACTCAGCATTTATGCCCGCGTCCGACTAGAGCGACAGACAGAGACAAAAGACAGCGACAAGCCTCAAACCCATGCAGCGTGCTCGCGATGGTACCTTTGGCAGGCGTTTAGTCGTTCGGTGCTCGTGAAGTAAGCACGAGCGATTGCAAGCCTGCCAAAGATACCCTCGCGTGCATGATGCTCGTGTTTGAGCATAGCCTCCTTATTCTACAAAGCCTCTCAAATCGCGAAAGACCCTGGTTTGAGGCTTGTCGTTGTCTTTTGTTTCTGTATGTCGCTCTAGTGGGACACGGGCATTACACCAGCATACGACCAGTCAATAACCGGAAACGACGTCGTCTAACATCAAAAATGCTGCCTTTCACGCGTTTTTTTTTTTTTAACTCGCTTTGTTTGTTGTTTAACTTTGAAATACAAAATTTGCCGGTAGGCAAACATTCAAGTGTATTTCTACAAATAGCGAATGTTTTTTTTTTGTTTTTTTAATATTATTATTCCTGAGTTTCATTGCAAATTGTGCGTTTTCTTTTTTTAATGCAGCTGTTAGGAAGCGAATTGTATCGTAAATTTACAGCAAGGCCCACAACACAAGCGTTTAACTGCGCTTGATGTCAAAAACCTGTCTCTTATCAACTTTGTTTCTGGCAAATTAAGTCAAGTTTAAAAACTATAAAAACGATCGTTAAAAAAAACAAAAAAAAACGGGCCGGCTGTGTATAGGACATGGCTGGAAGTTTTAGGCGTGACAACGTGTACGTGACGAGTCTAGTGAAATGAAACGCATGTATTGAATGTAACAGATTTACCTTGATGTCACTGGCTTAATGAAATAAAACACAAGTGTAAAGAGGAACGCATCTTTTTTTCTTTTTTTTTTTTTCCTCACAAAATCACTTTAAAGAAACAAATATTTCACATGATGTCAACTTATACTACTGAACGTTACACAAAAAACTGAACGAAACAAACGACAAGTCACAACACATGCGTATTTATTCAGAAGTCACACAGGCAGTGGAAACAAGTGCAGAGCGATACGCGAGTTACATTTAATCTTCGGAGACCAAAGACGATGGTAGGACGATGGTAGGAGAAATACGAAATATATCGTAAAGTTTCAGCGCGATGTGTTCTCGCGCCTCCCTGACGCCAACCGACGGTCCTTAATATACAGAAAGAAACAGCAAAGCATCGCGTCAAAGTATGTACCTAGTTTTTTTTCAGCTTAGTTTGCAATAAAACACCAGAACCGGGTATTGTGTAAAAATAAATAAAGTTGACAAGCGCTCGAGCCTCAACTCGTCACGACAAAACGAACACGCCTACGTAACAAACTTTCGTCTGTTTTTGATTTTTCTTTTCTTTCTTTTTTTGCTATTATGTTGCTCTCTTTCTTGTTCTTTCCCTCGGGACCATCGATGTGAGCGCTAAGGATTTGCCGTGCTCTACTGCCGTCTTCACTCCCCTGGCGCCGTCCGACGGGTATGACGCTGCCTCCGGGATTGGCTATGCAGTTTACACCTGCGACGGAAGACATTTCACGACAGAAGAAAAAGGATTGAACATTTGATTATTTTGGGTATCGTTGCAGGTGAAGACTTTTGAGTGGTTGATTGAGTGTACATAGCCGAAGACGCTTACATTAACGAGAAACACTGTCAATGCCATTGCTGGTGTCCGCGATCTACGGTTCGCTCATTCAGAGGGAGTGCGAAATTCAGAGCAGGAAGTGCGTCACGTGAAACCGTCCATTTCCGTCGCGAAGGTTTCCATCACCCGTGCATACACCCATTCGGGTAAGACGTTGTCACATCAAAAGTGGGCACTACTTTGTTCGTACCTGGAAAATAGTCACACGTAGAATACGGTTAGTGGGTCTTAAGGCGCTGTCACATTCAGGAAGCAGTTGGACAACTTTATCCGGCAACCAGGCACGTATCCAGGGGGGGGGGGGGGGGGGCCATGGGGCCCAGGCCCCCCCCCCCCCCCCCGAAATCTTACATTTTGCTGGAACCTCCTCTCCCCCCTCCCCCTCATACAGCACTTTGTCATGGGCGGGCCCCCCCCCCCCCCCCCCCGAAACAAAATCCTGGCTACGTGCCTGCCGGCAACACAAGGAAAATGTGTTTCCGGCGATCCTGTCACATCGCGGCAACAACAACAGTCGGGCAACATGTTGCTTTCGCCCGGTGACCGTGTTGGTAGATTTGTTGTCCGACCACCCTGTCACACTGCGCTGGTGGCAGGCCAACACAGGGAACACTCCGCCATCCTGATTGTTTACCTTCGTCCGCGCGCGGTGCGGCGTCGCTGCAAATGTGACTCTGCAAAGTGCTAGTGCGTTCGAAGGGCCTGAAATTACCATGGGGCAACATCAACCAGTGACTGTGATCACAAAACTTGACAGGGGAGTATTTTCCACATTTCATTTTACCAAAATGTTCTTCGTACGCTGACAAAGTAGATAGCCCTAACCGAAAAAATTGAGATCGCTGATATATGTTCGGGATTTACGCCACCTTATGAAGTGCTTCTGTACACTTCTATCTTTCATGCAATTCCTATTTCTACTGTAAAACTGTGTTAACACCGCTAGTACCCCAAAACGTATTTTCTAGCGTGGTGTTGAGCTGAACTGACAGTGCTTAAAACTGCGACACCGACATGATCGGTTTTCATAACAATCAGTCGAATAAATATTCTTCAACACTGTCTATTTGCCTACCACCTGCTATGTAATCGCTTCATTCCCCAAAACATCCTGGAAATTTTGAATCATAAGGCGCACTGGGTTGGAGAGTATTTGTAGAGAAAACAACGTGCACGTTAGGCTTCTTGTGTGCTACCGGTTCGTTTTCTTTTTGGTTCTTTGAGGGGTCGGACTTGTCAACTCACCTGACTGCACGAATCCAGGCTGCCCGCTTAACGGGATGAAGCTTACCACACGGAAAGCGAAAAAAGCTAGTTCCACAACCCGGGCGATAATAGTTCCGACAGCCGAAGGCTACACAGTTCACCGGCATGATTGCGGTGCACGTCGTAATCTAGAACGGGCGTCGTCAGGACGATGACTCGTGTTCACCTTGTTCACAACATCAAAACTTGAGTCTCGACTCTCGATGGTCTTATTTTCTTCTTCTTCTTTCGAGGCGCCCAAAGGCGAGAAATGCAAGACGGCGGATTGTTTGGAACTTGATACTCTCGAACCCAGGCGCATCAAATACTCCGCGCATGCGCACCGCGTATTTCTACAAAAGGTCCATTCAGGTGTCTGGTAGCGGCTGTTTCCAAGTTTAAAGCATCAACAATTACAATCTGAGTGGTCGTTTTAATGCTTCGATTTTCTAATCTTTGCTTTCCTGGATTATTTTTATTATACTTTATCAGCGGGTAAGTAGGCGTGCCATTCTATTTCACTAGCAGTAACGGGAGCTGGTCAAGCATAGCTGTGTCAATTTCGTCAATCACTCTCCGTAATTACGCAGTAACAACATTAATTAAATTATAGCTGCACGTCAGCCTTAATTATTTTTAATTAACGTTTTACAAACATTTATTTTAGAAAGCCAAAAAAAGTTATTGAGAAGGAACTAGCTTTGCCATCGAAGCTATCTGTGTTGTCGTGTGGACGGCACAAAATTCTCTCACCAACCAATCTGGGCAAAACGCGCCGTACAACACAAGTTCCTTCTATTTTTGTTGCCGAGAGCTGTCAAACCGAGGCAACATTGTCAGTTGTCATTCATGTTGTGATGCTGTTGCCGCGATGTGACAGGGTTGTTGGACAACACGGGGTGCGAGCAACGAATTGCCCGATTGTTCGACATCTGTTGCTGTTGCTGTCGTGTTGCCTCAATGTAACAGCGCCTTTAGTGGGTCGGGAAATTTCGGAGCAATTGTTTATGTACCGAGATTCCTACCGGGACTTACAACGATAACGCCATTGGTCGTCGCTATGGTCACACGATCGCTTATGCCAACAAATGGGAGTTAGACGCCACCCGCGAGGGAGCCCTAACCTTTATGTGTCGATGTGTCGACGCCACTTTATGTGTCGATGTCACTATCGATGCCAAAATTTCTCCCACTTTCGTTCTTTGAAAACAAACCGCAGCTTCTCGTCAAATTTTGCTAGCACGACAGCATAAACTGCCTCGACGAATGTGTCTTGGCATATTAGTGAAGACTGCACGTGCAACCAAGTCAACGCAATCCGCAATACGTGTGTGAGGCTTTTTCGTAAAGCTAGCAAGTGTCTAGTCCTCCCCTTTACATCCTACACTCTAAAAAAAGTTTGTGCGTCTACTTTCACGCACAACACTCGGAGAGCCAATCACCGCAACTTACGGATGCAGCTCAGTGAATGACGATGCCGAAACATATGGTTAGACCAAAAAACGCAGCCTGAGTTGTGCCAATAAGCGTTGCAAAACGTCACGCTGTGCTCCGGAGCGCGAGAGTTTGGCGCTCCGTTCAGTAAACAGACACGAGTGCCACCGGAGACTGACACTCGAGCGCGCTCTTCGTGCACCGAAAATTCTCGGAGCGCGAGTGACTTCTTCGCGCTCCAGTGACGTCACGTAAACAAACAAGATGGCTGCGCTGCTGTCGAGACCGTCGAGACGAAAGGCGTAGCCGGATCGCTGCCCCTTTTCAGTTGATTAGTGCTTAATCCAGCAGGTAAAAACGATTTGATTTGAAAGCCAAGACAGCAATTAGCGTTCCCAAAAAGGTTTGTTCGTGCATCTCGCCAGAAAAGAAATTCATCTGTCAAACGGTAGCGTGCCGATAGCACAGCGATAGAAACGTTGTCGAGATGAGGAGACATTCGGACCGCTCTGTCCCTTTTTATAATGCTTAGCCCAGCGAATGAAGATACTTCCATTTGAAAGCCTAAACATCAGTGAGCGTTGAGAAAAAGGTTTGTTCGTGTGTCTTGCCTGAAAACGAATTGACCTATCGAACGAGGTGCCGATAGCTCGGCGACAGAACAGTTGTGATGAAAAGACAGTCAGACCGCTGCCCTGCTTAGAATGCTTAGCCCAGCCGCAGCGAATAAAGATACTTAGATTGGAAAGCCGAAACACCAGTTAGCGTGGCGGGGAAAGGTTTGTTCATGCATACCGCCTAAAAACGAATTGACGTGCTATCGAACGACGGTGTGCCGGTATCGGCGTGGCTTCCGTCTCGCTGCGAGACGGAACCGAAGGAACCAGGGAATCTCTGACAAATTTGGGGGTCTCCTGCGTCGACGAGCGGGTTCAAGAATGTTGTCTTTAATTTAAATCGGAACATGCATGGTCAATAAATAGATCGGCCAAGGTAACCTTCCACATATGGGCACGAAGCGAGTATTCAAACCTTTCAGGAATATTAAAACGTTCGTATAAACTTCAAAACGTCACCGTCTATTTTGCTTTAGACTCTTCTTGTCCACACGGGCCTAATTATTTATCTTCGAAATATTTTCGGCTTCTGCCACCCGTATTCACGGTCGGAAGGAGCTCGTGTGGCTCGTTGATAGTTTCTGACCGCGTTCCAAAACTTACTCGATCTAACTCTAGGGTAAAGGTGGTTATCGAAAACCTACCCGCGTCCAGCGTTTCTCTATTATTGTTGTCACGTGACATAATCCGCCAGGGTAACTCGGATCCATTCGAGTAGGTTTGGAACGCAGCCTCGGTGTGTCGCGCTCCTGTACGCCATGCGCCGTTTAGTTGCTGCGCTCGGAGGATGAAACTCGGAGCGTCGGAGTAGGAGTAAAGGAGCGCCGACTTAACGCGCCCATTGCTTCATGTCACAACTCAGAATGTGTTTTTTGGTCTAAACATATGTTTCTGCATCGTCATTCGCTGAGCTGCCTTCGTAAGTTGCGGTGATTGGCTCTCCGAGTGGTGTGCGGGAAAGTGGACGCACGGGCGTTTTTTTAAAGTGTAACATAACTTACCCTACTTTAAAAAGCTTTAATGATTGATGCGATTGTGGACATGACAAAGCTCGCTGAAGAAGGGAGCGCGTGGAAAGACTACGCAATCCAAAACGACGTTGTTCAACAACTCGCTTTACTTTTAGTCGGATTGCAGCTGACGACCCACTGGAGCAAATCAGGCAGCGGCAAAAGCGCATTGTCAAGGTGCCCCCTTTTTTTTTTTTTTTCGTTTTTTTTTTTTTTTTTTTTTTTGGGGGGGGGGGGTTAATATTATTGGCTTAACCAATCAAAGTAAATGCGCCGAGATCCTGCATTGTTGTTGTTTTTTGCGGGTGATTAGTTTAGTGGGTGATTCCAACCCCATAAAGACAAGGTGCGCCCTGACGATGCACTTTTGGGGTTGCCTGATTGTCTCTATTGGACCGTAAAGTCATCCTGCGGTCGGACTTCAAAGTTAAACGGAGTATACACTAGCCCAATAAGTTTTATATATTTCGTTAATTATACTGCGTTTCCGCTTGAGTCCAGAAGCAGCCGACGCTAAGCAAACTGTCAAATGCGCTAGTCGCTGGGTCTTCCATTGATTTGCGCTTTTGACAGATTTTTTTTCAGCGATAATAGAAGACGTACGGAAACATGACGAACACCACACTCTTAAAAATAAAAAAGGGGGGGGGGGGGTCTAATTATTTTTTTTTTTTTTTATAAAGGGAGGAACGATCTTGCCCCTATACGTTCCTTTAGAAACCGGCGGAGCAACATTCGTCCCTTCGAACGGGGATCAAAGTTCCTTTCTCGGTTTGCGTAGCAACATGGCGGCTCCGTATCGAGCGAATTGAGCTCGGTAAGGCTTAGCGAGGACGCCAGGACACTACGGATATCGTGTCTAGGTCCCGAAACGTGAATTGTCCCGCTAAATTTAGTGGGTTCCTGAATTAGGGTATAGGTCAAGTAGCGTCAGTTTTCCCGCAAAACTTTGCGGAGAAACTGAATTGATGCTTTGGTCACAAGACGTGAATTTTCCGGCTAAATTTAGCGGAGAAACTCAGTTGGCGTATGCGTCACGTGCCGTCAATTTCCCCAAAGA
Source organism: Ixodes persulcatus (assembly GCA_013358835.2). Lineage (NCBI taxonomy): Eukaryota > Metazoa > Arthropoda > Arachnida > Ixodida > Ixodidae > Ixodes > Ixodes persulcatus. Next base: position 425,758 of record JABSTQ010011317.1, on the reverse strand, counting down.
GTCACGTGACGTCACGGGACGTGACGTCACGGTACGCCACTTTCCCCGCTAAATTTAGCGGACAATGCACGGACGGACAAAATTTTTTTTACGAGCATTTCATCCTTTAAAAAAGTTATCTTAATAAGTCACATCCAACTATAGACTACATCGCGTAAACACAGCGTGAATTCGAATACATTGACTAGACGACTAAGTAGAAGACAACACGGATCATGCTCGACATTCAACTGCAATCTGAGTCTCCCGGCAGCAGGTAGCAACAGAGGCATGCTGTCGGACACGCAATTTGGGCATACGTGCTCTCCTCGGCGTGGACCGTAATCGTTCGTGTAGCACTCTCAGTCTATACTTGACTTCTCCCAGGTGTACGCTTCTTATCAGGACAGTTCTATTTAGTCCGCGGTCGTTCGGAATAACGATATCTTGTATCTGAAGCCTCCGATTAGAGAGTTGACTGCTTCGTTTTTTTTTTTATTTATTTTGGCCAATAGAGTCGTGCACAAACGTTCCTTGAAGGTACCTCTAAAATGTACCAAAAAAAAAAAACACTAAAAAAAAATTGGCAGCAATCTTCATTTCCAAAACCTAAAAGGCATGAAACGCCGTATTTAAAGAACGATCGTTTATATATGTTTAGAAAGACATTACATAACCACTGCAGGGAGTGAGGAATGTATATTTTTATCAAATTTCACGCGTTATCTAGCGGGGAAATTGACGGCGCATAGGGCATATGACATAAATTTATCCTCCAAATCTAACGTGTAAACTGAATTGGTGCATGGTCACGTGACGCCATTTTTTCCCGCTAAATTTAGCGTGGAGAGTAAATTCATATAGGGCCACGTGACGTCAATTTTCTCGCTAAATTTAGCGAGAAATGTACTGGCTGGTGCATTTCCCGCTAATGGAGCTAATCTTTGGGTTCCATTAAAATGAATTTCGTGTTTTAAAAAAGGGGTTGGATACTTTCCTACACGAGGAGTGTTGTGTTCTCTTGTTTTTTAAATGCAACATTGAAATGTTGGTTCATCTTCGTGGGCGAGATGAAAAGTTGGACAGTGGACGGTGCTTTCCACTGCACAGTTGTTGGACACGTGAACACGTAATAAAATTTACACTCCTCTTTCTACAGTTGTAAGAGGTACATAGACAGCCTAAATATGGAGATAATGGCCAAATACTATACAGTTCTCGAAGAGATGTGTGTCATATAGAAGAATATACCACCGAGGGAAAGAGAAACAAAAAATATGTTTTACCAGTGCAATTTTTTGACAAGAGGGAAATTGTTGTTGGGTTAATTCTATCGTAGTGTTATCAATATGTCAGAAAAACCAAAATATAAAAAAAATTGACCGCATCTCCACGTGGTGAATGATGTTGATTGGGGCGAAGCTCTGGCCTTTCGTTCGTTTTCATCCATGTCAGAAAGAGAATGTGTGGTATGGAGCGTGGTTATATACGCATTTGAGCATTTGACCGCAGCGCCCTCTCCTGTATAGACGTTGAGCGGCTACATGCAACGTTTCATCTATGACAGAAACCCCAGCTCTTGAGTTACTACCACACCTCAGAACCCCCTACTCGTCCCGCAGTCGTGGCCGAGTGGTTAAGGCGATGGACTAGAAATCCATTGGGGTCTCCCCGCACAGGTTCGAATCCTGTCGACTGCGCAAACTTTTCTTTTTCTTTTTTTTTCTTTTTATTTTTTTTTTTTTCATCTTTTTTTTTTATTTTCTTTTTTCATTTCTTTTTTGCCCTACACGAGCACGTGAGCTCACGAGCAGGAGCACGAGCACCGGACGCCGGACATACGGACATGGCTAGCCCCTTAGGAGCTTCGCCCCTAAAAATAAAATGTTGCCAATACGGCGAGCAAGTGTTCCAAAATGCGTCATTGGCGCATTGGAACGCCAGGAGGGGCACGCCAATCAAAGGGAAACATAAAGAACGCGCAGGGAACGCCCCATGACGAGTCAGCTGAGCGCGCGCTATCACTGGGTGAGGTCGGACAGAATCCCGTGGGCTCATCTGGAGGGGAAAGAAACGCATGAGGAGCGCAAAGAGCGTACGAGCTTTCGCGCCGTATAAGAATTTCTAAGACCTCATAAAAACGCTTGACCTGCTCAACAACAACGTAGTACTGGAACCTAAGGGCGTGCGGTTTTCGTGCTGTATCCCTCGATTTAACCGAAAGTCCCACATTACTAGCGAATATCAGTTCACTAATTCATCGGGTTGGCCATAAACGACCGAAAATATTATTATAGCTCCATCTATGGTTTGCTTCTATAACTACTTTCATTTTAAGTCAAAGTGCGGCCATAGGCTAGAGGAGACACACAAACACGTATGCACGTACAAAGACCGCAACGTCATGGTGCACTTTGGTTTAGTTAGGAGCACACTTGTGCGATGCTCATCACAAGTAATCAAATACCTTGTAATCGATTACTCTTTGGAGAAATTTTGTAACCATTCGAATAGATGTATTTGGAAGTAATCGCGAGAGTAATCAGACCACTTTCGGAAGTGCTTAAAATTACTCGTAACCGTTGCCATGTTTCTCTCTTCTTCCTAATGACGTCCTTTGTTTGCTCAGGTTTTCTATCGATTAATCGTCGAACCAAGTCTCCAACAAAAGAATCGTTTACCAAAATTGGTGGATTCAAAAGATAAGTAGTTTATAGTTTGGTGGTTCTAGTCCAATTAGAGACAGTACAAACGACCCGTTTTCAAACCGGCAGAAGAATGTGTTGTTGTTTTTTTGAAAATCTGAAATAATCGGAGAAATAACGATTACTTTTTCAAGCAACGGACAATTATTTTTCTTCTCAAGTAATGGAGTAATCTAATACACTTTAACCAAGAGTCCTTTTAAATGTAATTCATTACTGTTTTTGCGAGTAACGTGTACAATACTGGTTAGGAGGCAATAATACACCCACAGAAAAATTATGACGCAGTGACGTTGAACTTTCGCTGCTATCTGATTGGCTCGTCAGCTTCCAGCGTCGGCTGCGCTCCTACGTTTGGTGAAGGAAAGGATAGGTCCCTTTCTCGTTGTAAAGATTACAATGAGATGATTAATGAGATGAGACGAGTTGAGATGAGTTGAGATGAGTTGAGATGAGTTGAGATGAGATGAGATGAGATGAGATGAGATGAGATGAGGTGAGGTGAGGTGAGGTGTGGTGAGATGAGATGAGATGAGATGAGATGAGATGAGATGAGGTGAGATGAGGTGAGATGAGGTGAGGTGAGATGAGGTGAGGTGAGGTGAGGTGAGATGAGGTGAGGTGAGGTGAGATGAGATGAGATGATTTGATTTGATTTGAGATGAGATGAGATGAGATGAGATGAGATGAGATGAGGTGAGATGAGATGAGATGAGATGAGATGAGGTGAGGTGAGGTGAGATGAGATGAGATGGTATGAGATGAGATGAGATGAGGTGAGGTGAGATGAGATGAGATGAGATGAGATGAGATGAGGTGAGGTGAGGTGAGGTGAGATGAGATGAGATGAGATGAGATGAGATGAGATGAGGTGAGGTGAGATGAGATGAGATGAGATGAGATGAGATGAGGTGAGGTGAGGTGAGGTGAGGTGAGGTGAGGTGAGGTGAGGTGAGATGAGATGAGATGAGGTGAGGTGAGGTGAGGTGAGGTGAGGTGAGGTGAGATGAGATGAGATGAGATGAGATGAGATGAGGTGAGGTGAGGTGAGATGAGATGAGATGAGATGAGATGAGATGCCACCATGCTATTTACAAACACCATCGAACTTGTTGTTTGCAAGGTAATGACGTCACAAGGGGGAACCACAGGAGGGCGCCACCTAAACATCTCGCCGCTAATAACTACTTTCATTTTAAGTCAAAGTGCGGCCAAAGGCTAGAGGAGACACACAAACACGTATGCACGTACAAAGACCGCAACGTCATGGTGCACTTTGGTTTAGTTAGGAGCACACTTGTACGATGCTCATCACAAGTAATCAAATACCTTGTAATCGATTACTTTTTGGAGTAATTTTGTAACCATTCGAATAGATGTATTTGGAAGTAATCGCGAGAGTAATCAGACCACTTTTGGAAGTGCTTAAAATTACTCGTAACCGTTGATGTTTCTGTCTTCTTCCTAATGACGTCCTTTGTTTGCTCAGGTTTTCTATCGATTAATCGTCGAACCAAGTCTCCAACAAAAGAATCGTTTACCAAAATTGGTGGATTCAAAAGATAAGTAGTTTATAGTTTGGTGGTTCTAGTCCAATTAGAGACAGTACAAACGACCCGTTTTCAAACCGGCAGAAGAATGTGTTGTTGTTTTTTTGAAAATCTGAAATAATCGGAGAAATAACGATTACTTTTTCAAGCAACGGCCAATTATTTTTCTTCTCAAGTAATCGAGTAATCTAATACACTTTAACCAAGAGTCCTTTTAATTGTAATTTATTACTGTTTTTGCGAGTAACGTTTACAATACTGGTTAGAAGGCAATAATACACCCACAGAAAAATTATGACGCAGTGACGTTGAACTTTCGCTGCTATCTGATTGGCTCGTCAGCTCCCAGCGTCGGCTGCGCTCCTACGTTTGGTGAAGGAAAGGATTAGTGATGGGACGAATCTTTATCCGAATCGAGATTCGGAGCCGAATCTGGAGATTCGGAAAGATTCGGAAGAGTAGCCGAATCTCAAAAGATTCGGAAAAGTTCGGAAAGATTCGGAGCGTTGCCATGGTTGCCGAATCACGTTGATGAGTGTTTCAACTTTTCGTGATATTAAATTCACTAAATTCTACAAACTGCACAAAATATTCTTGGAATATAATATCATAGTAATAAATAAAATTTTCCGCTCTGTTTATAATATTTCGTATGTTTGCCGATAACGGTAACCAGACATCGCGGGAAAATTGGTTTCGGTTCCGGATTACGACCAAAATAGGCATGCTTGGTGCACGTGGAAATACAAGCGCATGTTTTCATCGCCCGGACGGTTCGGCGACAGTCGGTTGTGGGGCAGGCGGGTTGAAGAGACTTCCCTGGGCACCAGGGACCTCCGGCGTTGTTGGCGGGGTCATGGCAGTGACCACCGCGGCTGCCCTTGCGGCGGAACGCAAGCGCCTCGTGGATCTCGTCAGGTTTGGCGTGGCCGCCCCAGCCCGGCGGCATTCGGCGGACGTGCAGCCGGTACAGTGGCGGGTGATGTTTACGTGTTTACGCGAAGATCACGTTCTCGTACTCCGGGGTTACCGGAGACGTCGACCGTGCTCGTCCGAGGTTCGCAGCAGTCCCCCCCCCCCCCCCCCCCCCCCCCGCAAGAGATCGATGCCGTACGCGCTGTTCGACAGAAACACATTTCGTGCTTATAATTACGGTCATAGTAGCACCAGTAGCACACCCCACTCAAGTGAGTATGTTCGATTCGATTATCTTCAACGTGTGTCCACTGCGGCATTGTTATCGCAACACGGGAAACAATCTAAAACTCCTTGCGCCGTACTGCATTCGTACCGTACTAGTTAATGATATTTGAATTAGTTAGTGTTAGTGTTTGTTTCTGAACAATAAAGTTGCATTGGACACCCCTGTGTTATTTCTTTTTCATCAAATAAAGTTCACCTGTACAAAACTTTCTGCCGAGAACGGAGGAACAACAGTGCGACGTTTTTCTTTGCCGGTGCCGGTACGCGGTCGAAGTTTGGACAAGCAAAACTTTTCATCGCTCTCGCGTCCTACGCAGCTCGAGAGAAGGAGACGAATCATTTCCTTGCCTGAATATATTAATTGCGCGTTGCGACAACACAGCATTTGGCTACATTTTGTTTCACCGATCAGCGTGAAACCGCGCAGAAACCGAGACCGTGCATTGGTTAGGCCTACGCCAACCACACTGATCAGCTCAACTGGACCTGGGCGCGTGCCAGGGTTTAGAATGACAGTACAGTACATACCATACGTCGAAATAAACAAGGCGAAATCTGGTTATATGCAGTAACAGTACCTAGAAAAAACACAACTGACCGCATTCGCGAGGTTTACGACAAGGTTCACGCTGCCGTGAGCAACCAGCGACGAACCTGACGAATCTCCGAATCTGCCGAATATTCGTCCCGGGAAGTTCGGAAATTTCCGAATCTGTCCGAATCCGAATCTCCGCTGATTCGTCCCATCACTAGAAAGGATAGGTCCCTTTCTCGTTGTAAAGATTACAATGAGATGATTATTGAGATGAGATGAGATGAGATGAGATGAGATGAGATGAGATGAGATGAGATGAGATGAGATGAGATGAGATGATTTGAAATTAGTTGAAGTGGGATGAGAAAATTATACAAATGTTTACTCGTTAGTCATATTTTTGTGTTTCGCCTCATTTACGTGAACCCCTTCTAAGACCTTCAGGTCTTCGGGGCACAAGAAAAAGCATTCGGTCAGATAACAAATTAAATAAATAAATATGATATTAGTTTAATAATTGATTGATTTATCTAGAACACTACTAAGAAAAATATGTGCATACGTATTACCATGAAACTAATATTTTCCCATATAAACCCAGCGTGATAAAACTGTACGAAGATGCTGATCATACTTTAGAAAAGCTAGGCAATCGGTGCACTTGTAAGGTACGAATACCAAACGTAACAAAAACAACCGATATTTGTTTGCTTGTTAAGTTGGTTTTTTTGTTGTTGTTTTTTTTTAGCGCAAGTTTTATGCTCATCTAAAATTGTGTTTGTCATTGTGAACCTGACTCGAGTCTACCGTACCAAATGTTTAGGACTCCCCTTATATAAAAGCTGTAATAATTTCATCGAATAAATTCAGTCGTCAAAACGTAACTTCCATTTACAATTACTATTCTCGAACGGCATTATTTGTACCGAACATAAGACGTAACTATGGCCCCGTTTGCGTATATTGCATCCAAAATATGACTCCCACCCACAAATTGACTTCCACTACATTTTTGCAATTCCTCAGGCAAGCGCACACCCTCCGCGTGATTCGTATCGCCGCTTTGGCCCGTTCGTCCTGCTTAATCCTATTCACTGTCACACATACACGCACAAACAAACATGCATATGCATACACACACTGTGGATCTTGCCTTATTTCTTTTTTTTTTTTTTTACGTCAAACTTGAAATCACAAAAAAACATCAAACAAGGCATTGTTTGATCTTTTTCTTGCCCATTTTTTATTTTTATATTTTGATTTGTTTTTACTGCATTTCGTATCTTCTTTGCTTTATCGTTCGCTGACGCCAGTATCTCGAAGCTGAACGTATAATTATATTGAGTTATAACTGTTTATGCCCTACTTTCACTAATCACATTCCGATGCATCTTTAATAATTGTTTCTAGTTTATACTTAATTGTGAGCGAAAATGACCTAAGTGTTCAATGGCTGCGCAAAGAATAGTTCGAGTCGAATAGTTTTGCCTTCGTCATCTTGAGCTCTCACCGAGCAAGGGAAAATCCCGACGTACCGCTCCTGTTAAATAGTCGAACCCAGAAATTACACTGAGCTATTCGATTCGAAGCACGCGATTGGCGCACATATAAGTATATTCTTAAAGCTAAAAAAACATGGGCAAAAAAAACGTTAGAAAATTGGACAAAAATGGCAGCATGCAAACGTCGTTTCGCGCGAAAATCGAGAAAATTTACTGAACGTAAACTGCAATTTTGATTTCGTAAAATTATATTCACAATTTCCGTGTCACAGATACCCTAGTGCGTTTTGTTTTTGTTTTTGTATTTTTTGCAAAAAAAAAAAAAGTGGAATTCTTTTTGTTTCTTTAAGTTCCGATTTTTATTCGTGTTTCGGATGGTCTCTTGACACATGTGTTTCAGCCTTTACAGCAACAAGAGGTCCCTTGAACAGTTGATTTTCCTTGAAAACTTCGGAACCCTTGCCTGAATAGATAAAAAAAGAACTTACGAATTGACGACTTATTTGAAAATAAAACACATTTTGACACGTTTAATGTCCGCGGAGAAGTAATCTTTGAAGGTGCTTCGCCGCAGGCTTCTGTGTGTTTAGAGAAGCCAGTTATAAAAGTGTTTAGTATGAAATGGAGCCACATTCGACAGATGCGGTTTGGTACCTGTATAGTATAGTTTAATAAAGTATCATATAGTATTATAGTATAATATAATATACCGTAGTTTCCAGACCCGCACCCGGTGTATAACCTGCAAAATAAAATCGGCTGCAAAAAAAAATTAAAACATTCTTACGTTAACTTGGTGCATAGTCCGCGCGTGAATCATCCTCATAAACAGAGCACCTTGACAAATGCCTGTTTTATTAGCTCAAAATAATCTTGTATCATACCTAAATCATCCTTAACATACTTTGTCATTCACAAAATTCGTCACTTCTCGGTCAATTGGACACAGCGCACAAAACACGCAGACGAAGTAAAAGGGTGTGCGCAAGACAAGCGCTGTTTCTACAGCGCTTGTTTTATGTACACCCTTCTATTTCGTCTTCATTTTTTGTGCCCTGTGTCGGATTTCATAAGTATGACTCAACTAGCCCACATCGCCACTCAAGTCACTTCTCGTCGGAATAAACGATCTAGAAAAAAAGAAAGTCCTTGTATAGTCCGCAACTGTAGATAGTCGTTTCAAAGAGTCGGCTCTTGGGATGCCCCAACAACAATAACAACCCCAAAACTTTTTCGAGAGGCAGCGACTGCGAGCAACTTCTCTGGAGCATGTTTATGATATGCCAGTGCGATATTACACTTTTCCTGCAATCGAGTGATATGATCGCTGCAATGTTTTAACGAGCCTCTGAGGTATGACCTAATATTTGCAGCTTAGAGTAATACGTCCAAATTGCTGCGAAGTTCAACGTTACTGCAATTCGAAGAAACAAGACTATTTTTAAAGCTAATTGAAACATTTTCTACTCAAAAGAGACAGCATCGATGGAGAGGTGTTCGAACTTTGGACATATCCCCTTGATCATCGTGAGAAATGCCTGTGAATCTTCCAGAATGACAGTGGTTGCTATATTACAATTGCATTGTCTCAAGTATTCCTTTCGTTATTTGAATGCAGAAATTTGTTAGGTTGAGACACGACCGAGTTCATTTAATAGAAGAGGGTAGACGAAGCGGTTTGAGCCCTAAATACTTTAACCACCAAGATGACTTTGTTATCTGTGTTGCTATACTGTTCAAGCCAGCAATTAATTAAAAAGGGCTTGTTAGACAAGCTCCAATCAATCGGAACAATTACTAGAATAAAAACACAATATTCTCGGGACAGTTTTCGAGATGTGACTCGTGAGGCAAGTCTTCAGGGCAGGGCAAGGAAGTTTAGTTTTTCTTGTGGCGGGAATTTTGCGAGCATCCTTTCGGTTACTGTCTAATGCAATTTGCGCTCAAGTAATCATGCCACTCAACATCAAGGCGGTCATCTGTGCCATCTCTCTAACTCTACATTGTGATGAATTTACGCAAGCCGGCAGAGACACGTACTGCATAAATATAGATTGCAGACCTGGCCAAACAAGTTCATAGGAACGCGGAGTCATTATTTTTAACTTTTCAACGGAAGGTTACGAGGACCTGTGGAGCTACTCAATCTGCGTGACACTTCTTAACGTTTTCCCCAATCGTTCATTGTTTTATGTTTTGTACCACTTAGTGAGCGATTGACTATTTCCGAAACAGCCTCTAATCCACAATCGCATCTGTTTCATTTCCACCCAGTGAAACCTGAATTTTCTAGTCATCGAATCTACCGATACAAAAACCTTCCGAGATGTATCTTAAAATGAACAACATTTTTATTTCATAAGGCGGTGAAATATACATATTGCCTTCATTGTCGTTACCACCAGCACCATCGTCATTGAAGTCAATATTATCATAATCGTTAGGGGCCTCGTAAACTGTCTTAGCCCAGGGCCCCGAAATTTCTTAATCCGGCCCTGACTTCACCAAGTAGCATAATTCTTTGGTGAATAAGGAAACGGAAGGGGTGCTACTGCTGCTACGCTCGTCATCGTGTCGCGCGATCTTCTTTACCTCAATAATTGATTTAATTAGAGGGTCGCCACTTCCCACCAGTAAAGTGCATTTTCTGAACTCGGGATCACAACCCAGTCTTGTCAGTGAATCCATAAATGCCCAGAGACAGTCTGTTCGTATTCTTATGATGCATTCGAAGCCGATCGTCGAGACATCTGTCAGTTTGTCTGACAAACATCTCGGGTGTCTGAAGAGAGCGGCTCGATGTTGGTAAGGAGGGAAATCGAAGAAGGAGTGACGTCCTCGACTTAGTGGCTGTAGTATCTTGTCACATCACAAGTGGCGTCGAGTGACGAAGCGAAAATGTGTGTATCAAACTCTGACCTCGAATTAATTTCCCGTAAAATCTTAGTTATTTTGGTTTGATAATTTAGCAGCGTAGCAGACTATTCTGCTAAATTACCCAGGCATTAAAAAGAATGCTGGGAACGTAGGTGCACGCGCTGCACGGTGTCTCCTTACCTGTATCAAATATTCTAAGTAAACCACCAAATAAGGACGATGATGAACGCGCGTGCAAAATGCCTTTTTTTTAACTTTAGAACAGTTATTGCTGCAAAGGCAGTAAGCGCAGCGCGTGTAACAACACTCGCACGCGCTTGTTGGGCTTGGGTAAATTTTCGAAAGACGCTTTAGACACGCGCCAGATTAAGCCGCCGTTGCCGACCTTTTCTCGTCTTACCGAAATGCCGAGCCTTTGAAGCGGGCGTTGACAAGCCTCCACAAAGGCTTATGCTGGGGAGGGGGACACAGTAGCACCCAAAGTGCCACTAACCTGCCCTGGTGTGGCAATGATGAAGGGAAGCGAACGGAATAAAGGGAAACAAAAACTGAAGGTCGGTTATGGCGGAGACCATGCGCATTTGCCTGAAATCGTCTTTATGCCATTTCAATATTTCCAATTCCTCAGCCCATCGTGCTATCTCCTCGGTCCAGCACGCGCACGTTCGTCGCTTCGGGAAGAGAGCAAATCACGCGCCATACGCACGAACACGGAAAATTAAACTGGACGCTGGAGCCCTTTTTTGGAACGGTTTATCGAAGGCACTTGGAATTGCGCGAGGCGTGAAGACCTGCCGTTGCTATTTTTAAACTGGAAAGGCCTTTTACGCGTGACATATTCCGCGTGACTCTCGACTCACTCAGATGATGATGATACCTGTAGACGTAGCGGGACAAGCGATGAGAGGATCTCTAGAGCACAAGGAGCACGTGTACCACGTGCCAGAAATTGCCGTACCGCGTTCCACGCGGCAGCGTTTGCGTCCAAATTTTAGAACGGTTCTAATTGGGTACATTCCGCTTCGGTACATTTATAAGACAGACAGAAAACGTTGAAAGATAAGGGTGAGACGGTGCCGTGGTTCGCGCATATCTCCCCGGTATACACATTGACGAAACCTCCCCTGGAAGAACCGAGCCGAGATCGTTTCTGCCAGCCGGGTCATGCCAATGCGGTGGCGCTGCTGTCGGTACTGCGCATGCGCACACGCTTCACTCTTCCCGAAATTTTCTTCTGCGCACGCGCAGTGCCCACACCTGATGTGGGCAAAGCGGGCTCGTTTGGAAACACTGTGTTGGTGCATAGAAAGCCTCGAAGTAATTGAACAATCACCTTAGTATACACTCCGTTTCACCCTAAGTCCCACAGCAGCCGACGCTACCATCCTACGGAGCCAATCAAGCAGTGCCAAAAGTGCACCGTCGCGATGCTCATCGTCTTCGTGCGTTTATCACTGCTGACTGAACCAATCACACAAAGAGAACGTGCCGCGATCCAACGCTTTTTTTTTTTTTGGCGTGTGTGTGCGTGATTGGTTTAGCCAGTGATGGCAAACCCAGAAAGACAACGAGTGCAGTGACGTCGCACTTTTGGCGCCAATTGATTGGCTCAATTGGATCGTAGCATATTGGCTGCCGACGGACTCGATGTGAAACAGCGTACAGTTGCGCCAATCCCGGATATCTTTGGAAGAGATTGGTCACGCTTTCAAGAGACAACTGGTCGAATAAAGTCCGCCTCTCCGACAACATTTCTCCCTCGTAAAGCGAACGGTGATCTTCGTTACTAGTTGGGCATTCGATCAGAACTTGATAAACAGCAGTTTAGTCGATCCAAATTAAATTTAACTGACAACTTAGTTATATACTATCTGAACCAGGGGCGGATCCAGAGCAGCCCCCGAAAGGGGGGCCCCAGCATTAAAAAAAAAAGTGACAGAGAGGGAACACTCGCTGCACACCGCATTGCGTGTTGAATTCTTGTTTAAAAGCACGTATAAATAGTAAAAAAGACAAATGATGGCGATATCTCCCGCTTCGAAGCGGGGATGACGGAATCTTCATTTAACTCTGCCCACTTCGCACGACGTAAGTCTATGGTTTAGGGTTTTCGGTAAATTTTGATAAACCACAAAAATTAACCCCCAAGTGGCTTTTATCAAAATCGGTCCTTTAATAAAAGATCCCAACCTTTGTGGGAAGAAAATCTTAATCTGCAGTTTTTTTGTTGTTGTTGTTTTTTTTGTTTTTTTTTGGCACAAACACTGCCTCAAATGAACTGTCCGCGAGGCTGGTTTTTTGCTCTGGATCCCCACATCTCGTTTTTCTTCCTCGTCGATACGGGAATGTCTTTCGATTATTCAGGTATGCGAATGTTCCGCGGATGCTGGGGAATCACATGCCCAATTTTCTTCGACATAATTTCCGAGAAACCCCGTTTTTTTGTCTAACACCAAAGGTTGTCACTGGAGAACATCGAATCTGCGGGAAATAGTAAACCCCGAGAAAGCATCCACGAAATCTACGAAACATAAACCTCGGAAGCACGAAACCCTACCAAACCTATGAGCTAAGCAGAACCAACGCGTAAAGACGCGCTCGAAGCAATAAAAGCTCGAGCTAGCTAGATAGCACTCTGGAGGTTGACCAGGCTGACTCGCAAAGAAATCGAAGTTTATCAGGACTTAGGTTGAAGGAGAAAGGGCATAGGATTTCCTTACCTCCAATGGAGCATGCGCGTGAATCGCGTACCGATAAAAGAGAGAATACGATAAGGAATCCGGAGGAAGAAGCAGCCTCGCGGACAGTTCAATGTGGCCAATGTTCCCGTTTAAAACAAAATAAAGCTGTAATACAGGTTTTCTTCCGTGAATCTTCGGTTTCAGATGTTTAAGGCATCTACGATTTGTTTTTTTTTTCTGTTTTTTTTTTTACTTTTATAAAGCCACTTCGGATGTTAATTTTCGAGTTTTTCAGCATTTACCAAAACGACGGAACCCTACTCATGTGCGACAGAACCTCTGATCACCTGCGTCAAGTTCAATTAGACATCTCTTTCGAATCCTTATAATAAATTTCAGATTTTGAGATTACTACACGTAGTTTGTGCGTCGGCTATTATGTGACGAAACATTTGCCAACGAGCTTTACACCAGAATGCGTGGTACAATGAGGCCTACGAAATAAGTTCGATTATTTTATCAAATGACTACACTTCTAGCCTTACTCGATTGTTTTAACATATAGCCAGAGAAACAAGCAGGCTTACCAGTTTCGCTGCGGTGCATATGATGTATCCGATAAGGTCAAAACGGCCGAGCAAGACTTGGTCGGCTCAGACACCATACAGAAACAAACTCTAATCACAAATCCCGGGAATCAAATTCAATAAAGAAAGGTAAAAAACGCAGGCGAGCTGGTGAATGACATCCATAGTAAACCTGAGACGTAGGAACAATTAGTACACTGTGTAGTTGGCGAGGAGGTTGTTTGAATTGTGAAAGAGGTCTGGGACATGTACATAAGGTGATGGTTGTTCAATAAATTTCAAGCTGTATTAGAAACTTCGTTGTCCTGCCCGGGTTTTTTTTTTTTTTAATTGTTCTTACCTCTCAGTTTTACTATAGAAATCAAATTCAATTGTTCGTTGCCATTCAGTGTGGCCATTAGGTGTAGGCTTGACCGCCTTCGTCTAAGCCAAATATTTTTTTCTATGTCCCTACGCGTGGACCTGAAGAAATTTGAGTGACAGCCAATAACGTTGAGATTGTTCACAATGAGGCTAGCTCCTCTCTGTTTGCCTCTCTGAATGAATTCTTGGGAAGGGCAACAAAAGATTTTCAAAGTTGGTTATCCGTAGCCTTTCGCATTCAAAAGTTCCAATGGTAGCTCGAAGGCAGCTCACCTGGACAGGGTGCCCGGAGGAAAGTAATGATCCTTAAAGACCAGTCACCCTGACGCCCGCGGAAGGGTCTCGTTATTCTGTCGTGCTCAAATCAGCTTATTTTCGACATTCTTTCTTCTGTTCGGGGTGGCGCGCCGTTTAATCCCTTTAATGAGGTCGGCCGAAGCTTTCGGAGGACGACGGTGAAGGTCGCTCTAAAGCCCATTGTCAAATAAAAACAGGCTCGTTTTTTCTTTTTTTTTTTTTTTTCTGCGCCGTGTTGTTACGAGGATGCAGGTGAGCTTTGACGCTTGAGGCCCCTGCTTATCAACTTAACTGGCCAGTCGCAGGAAACGACACCAATACATGGTTTGGACAAACATCTCAGAGGTTCGACTGTAAAGTGTTCAAATATCGAACTAGGAGAGTTCGAATTTTTTGTGTTCGGATACGAACGTTTTGAATCCATCAAAGTTTCGCGCCAGGTTCTGGTTTGCTCAGTCCGCGCAGCATCGCCAAGGGGGGCGGGGAGGGGGGGGATTAGCCGATTGATATGTCTTAGGAGGGGCTCATGACCCCCCCCCCCCCCCCCCCCCTGGATCCGCCACTGGGCAGACATGATCGGAAGACCAAGTTTCTCGCGTGGTACGACACGGGTTCATCGTTGTCGCTGACCCACGAAACATCGGCGAATTGAAAAACTATTGAAACTTTGTCCCCACGACACACGACGCATAACTAATGTAGTACTTAACGACGCAGCAGTCCATGCTGTCAACCCAGCGCAACCGCACCACTCCGACTTCAATGCGTACCAATGTACGCGGCATATAGTTTCGTTTCGCTGGGGTTCTCACTGCCTACCTTCGGTAACGGCGCGCCGGTCGCGTCGCACGGACTGTAGTCACTCCCACATTTTCTGACCGATACGCGTGTTCTAACTTCTAAGTACGATCCTTTTCTCGTGTATAAAAAATAAAAGTACAGCACTTTTTATTTAAATCAATGCCACCAATAGTTGTTTCCTTAGCTGTCCACACTGATAAGTGTTTTATGTCATAGTTCTAAGCCGTGCGTTTTGTCTGGCAGTCCAAATTTTAGACGAAATTGTTGTGTTTACTGTTTAGCATAAATAAATAAAACAAATGAAAACCATTTCTACGTTTAATATTATTGCTCATTGGTCGCACTGGCGTAAAACAATTCTAGCAGTTTCTAGCATTGTTTCACGCATTCTACCACTCGACAGATCAAGATCAAGGCGGTCCTGTTCATTTTAGTAAATAGACTATTCTATATATTTTTCTGCATACCCAAAGAATATATCAAACAAGCTCGTTCCAAACTAAAAAAAAAACACTGAAAATAATGAAGTTGTGACAATCACCAAGTATACCTTTTGCTTTCAGAATCACTGACATACACTAAATGCCTCTTTAAAAGTTGCAAAACTGTCTGTGCTAGAGGTCTGCAAGGGCCGATATTAAGAAGCCCAGCCAAGGCCGCCCCCCCCCCCCCCACCCCCCCCCCCCCCCCCTGCGGCCCGCTATTCATATCCAACAGCCTGCCCGGAAGAGCTCACAAATTGCGCGCCATGGCAGACTGCTTGCCACTGCTACACATGTTTACTGCGGCACCGGATAGTCAATGCAATAATAATCATTTTTTCTCGTTCTTATTAGTCGAACAAATCTGCAGAATTAGGCAACTGGATAAAAAAAAATGTCCTTTATTGTTTGGTTTTTTTTGTTTTTTTGCGACCACACTTACGTATTGAAAAAGACGGAAAATAAAAATGGCAACCAACAGTAAGCAGACAGATATTGCATGACTACCGAATTGTTCCAGTCAGCCGGCGAATGGCCCGTGAATTGTACATTGCATCGACTACTACACGCAAAGATGGGATACAGCCCCCCCCCCCCCCCCTTTCCACCCCCTTTCTCCCTAAAATAGTTCCTGGCTAAGCCACTGCAAAACATTGTACCAAAGTTGAAAGTGAAACGCCGCGACGAGGTGGGACAAAAGACGGGCGAAGTCATAAAATGCCCACTTCTACTATGCACAACCGAAAATTATAAAAATATGTATAAAAATACCGCCGTCTTTTGCGGTGGTCTGCGAGAAATCGTTTAGGAGAGCACCCCTGAGAGAACTACTCTGAGGGAAGCCGAACCTCTTCACCCATGTTGTGGATGCACGTAATTTTTGCGCTGTTTTTTATCAGGGATGCACGCACTCGTACGTACTGATGTTTTACGCCTGCGAGGGTGCGCATTGTGTAGGCGCGTATGTGTGCGCGCCTGATTTGGAGAGGCGACTGTACGACGGGGTTACCACCGGCTACGAAAATGAACGCCGCGCCGCTAGTGCTCTAGAAGAGCATTCAGTACACACTACACACACACACCGAACCGTACAAACACACACATGCTTTCAGTATTTGGCTCTCCTCCACCCTGTTCCCTCCCCCAACCCCCCGAACAAGCTCCCAAAAACATTACTCCTAAAGAAAAAAATTTACAAAAAAAAAGAAGCAATGGCCGGCTTGGCTTGTTTTTGGCCCGCCTTGTAGACTTGAATGCAAGGCGCGTGCCCGGCCCGGGTTCTTCATGAATGTAGCCTGAAGCCCGGGCCCGATCCGCGTACTGGCCCGTACCCGCGCAGAACTTCTGTGTTACTCGCGTTTTGTAGATGAATCCACCCAACTTGTAAAAAACAGAGGATAATAAACCTAAACTTGAAAACAAGGTTGCATACATTCGCGGTTCTAAACGATAGACATCAAAAATAATGTGCCGTGAAGTTTTATGTAGGTTCACCCTACTCATAGCTCTGTGAATTTCACAATCTCATTTTATACACAAGGACTCTCACTAGGTGAAACTAAAATTGTAGCCGGAGCACCAGTGCGACATATTTTATATTCCTGTCGATGTTAGAGGTCAACGATCCGGGTCGGTGCGTGGTATGGCAACCTGGAAGCTTCGAAAGGGAAGAGTGTGGTGAGTCGCGATTATCTCGCTCTGCAGTCACTGAGGTTCCGGCATTAGCCAATCAGAACGCCGATGAACGGATCACGAAAGCAACCAGGAATGTTTGCAACGCACACAAGGAACGCCTGTCGTTCCTCTCGTGCACTTCACGTAGCAGACGTATGACGTGAGCGAACGTGAATGATGCCAGTTCCCATTGCTTCGCTGGTCTTGGCGGGCCTTGGAATCTAATGGCTATCGAACTCCACATTTTAGGCAATTTAACGGCGGTACGGAATACGTCTCGAAACTTTTAATATGAAGCCTATGTATTCCGTATATCGATGCTGCCCGGGCCACAGTACGATGCCACAGTACGACTACCATTACACTATACGGGTAAGGCGTGCCTGCGCATTTTAATAAACACGATGTGCGGTGTGCCCCGCTGGAAAGGAGGTAAAAGAAATATGTAGCAGTGTAAATTCAATGTTTCTTTTTGCCCCCTCTATCTCTTTCTCTCTCTCTCTTTTTCTTTCTTTCTTTCTTTCTTTTTATCACGCTTTATTTCTTCCCTTCCTTTTTTCTTCAGTTATGTGTTGTTGGAACGCTCTTACAAAAATATTTCAAGCAGTCTATAGAACTCCTATTCACGTCTTAACGATCCTTTCAACTTCCTATCCAGTCAGTCGTATCGACAATTTTCAAATGACTTTTTATAGACTTTCTTTCAACTGAAGTCTATGGGGTGCAGACAATAGAAGTGCTAAATAATTTCTATTCCCAAGTCTCAATAGACCTTCTGACACCATATTTATATAGAATTTCCAGAGACTAGACTTAATAGAATAATAAGATGCACTGGAGAAACGAGATCACACCCAGTCGAAGTTTCTTTTTTCGACTGTGTTGAATAATTATCGCCTCTTGCAATGCTTTATAGTTGGAGATACAGTTTACCAACCCTTAGAAAGCACATTTCATTAAATTATTGGCGAGAAAAAAGCAGTATACTTGTAATCATTTTATCATCTGGGCCTCTCGCTCAAATGATTGCCTACCAAGTGTAGGGTATATATGGCGGTGGTGCAGGCAACACTAATTTTACTAGTGTTTTTGAGTGCTGCGTGATGTTTGTATTAGTGATATCTGCGTCTGCGATCAACGCAAGTGGCGAGTGCATGTTTTTGTGGATGTATTGTGTAAACCTAAAATTAATTTACGGAATTAATTTATTTGTTTATTCGCAAAAAAACTCACCAACTGAATATAGAAACGAAATAGAAACGTTGTTAGCATCTCTAACTGTTATTTTCTATAGACTTTTTATACAATTTCTGCTCAATCCCTATACACCAAGTATTTTGGCGCAATATAGCCTAAGTTGCTCTTGCGCCATTAAACCCCCAATAATCAATCAACCTATACACCAAGTTTTATTGAAAGTCTACAAAAAGAGTGGTTAAAAAGCTATGGACGGTGGATAGAAAAGTGGATACATTTTCTTTAGAATATCTAAAGCCTTTATATACTATTTTCCGTAGGGATTCTGTAGAACGTGGATAAATATTTTGTAAGGGCGGACACCCCGTCAATTGACGTTTTAATCAAGTGAACCATCCAGGAACGTGTATACAGTTGATCCGTTCTCCTACCCTCACTTTAGATGTTCATGGACTTCTAGATAATACACAAATGTTTTATGTAGTGTTAAGATCTTCCAGCTGATCTATGCCTTAATTCGTAATATGGAATCCTATAGTCGCAGGCTACATCTGCAATGTTCGACGAGTTGTCATTTGTAAGCTAGGTGATTTATTACCACATACAAATTTTGCAATAACAACATTGTCATATAAAAACTCAAGATACGTCATTTCGATCAACTTCAAGGTAGATTTTCACCAACTTTCAATACACATAGAATGATTTATTTCGCTCGTTTGCCAATCCCCCCCCCCCCCCCCCCCCCCCCTCTCCATCCCCCACCCCGCTACGAACGAAAAGTAGCGTGGAAACTAAAATGTTCTAAATTTAGGCCCCGCGTTTCAACGAATGTAATTATTGCTAGACTTTGTCTTTTTACTGTCTGCACACATTTCAGCGATGTTAGAGGTCCGCCGCTCAGTGCGGCAGACCCCTGTTAACCGCACGCAGCGCGCTGCATCGCTCATCGGCGCCTGTGGCGTGCAAGCGCGAGGGGTCTTCGATCACTCCTTTCGATATGCATGAGGTCGCGCCGCAGCGTGAACTCGTCCATCACCCTGCCTTAATTTCCCTGACTAATGCGCGAGCACACTTGGGGTGCCAGAACAGCCTTCAGCGAAGAGCACGGGGAATATTTGGCCGCGATTACCCGGGTGCCCCTAGCGGCTAAGTTGAAAACTAAACCTACGTGGTATATCGACAACTTAAAGTACCCAATCTGTATCCCGTGCCCGAATTAAGAAAATTACGTCAAGAATCCAGTCCACGGGCTTTGTGTTTGGTAAACACGGAGCTCTGCGGAAGACAAGTTGGACAAAGCGCCCCCTCAAGTTCGATCCCTTGGCCGCAAAAGCTATAAGCGCGAGCAGGAAAGCTTTGAACTGTTGCTGCAAGCGTTCGTGCCATCCCAGGCGCGATCAAACGCAGTGAGCTTGCGCTTGGGGTTTTTGTGGTTCTACGATTGGTATGTTAAAGTGACAAGAAGTATAGCATAGTTTTCAGATTACATACCTGTAATTAGAAAGGCGTGAAAAAATATTGGCGCTCTTGTCGCACATACCATCTTGCTCCCGCCTTTTTTTTTCTTTTTTTTTGTGTGTCTTTATTCTTTTTAAGTTCTTTTTTTTTAAGAAACAAACAAAAACATTCGGTGGAGGAGGAAAGGGCGGGGGACAATTCGCCTTTAGTGAAAAAGAGCGTCGATACGAGGGAAGAGCGAGAACTAAAAAAACTAAAAAAAATTTAAGTTTTATTTACAGGAGACGGTGAGGAAGTTTTGGCAGTACAAAAAGACGAGCGCAAAAAGAAAATGTGTTCCCCCTCCCTAGTCTTTTGGTACTTCGCTCGGTGAAGCCATGTCAAATCAGATGGAACCTGAAAAGGAGCTAGTGAGCCCCAGCCGCATGTGAGGGCATAGATGGTAATACAGACGACACTGCTTGTAGTTTAAACGTTGTCATTTGATACCTCTTTTGCTTTCGTTCTTTTAGTCCTCTTTTTTGTGTGTGTGTAATGTGTATGATGGGTTGCATGGCAGACAGCGGGAGAAAGTCGTCCGTCCCACCCTTTAACGAACTGAAGACAGATTATAAATCAGAATATACGAATTTCTTGTGTGGTTTTTTTTTAATATATATATATATATCAAAAAGATTTTGCATGTTTGAATTTCAGTTCGAACTTCGGTTCGCGTTGTGGCACTGTCAAAGCTTTTCCACAAAAGAGCTTTGGCCGATGGATCTACGACTTCTCTCGAGAAGATCCCAAGGAACATGAACTCGGAAAGGAACGCCAAGCAAAAAAAAGTGTTCGTGCACAGACCATATCCAGAATATAGAGCAAGAAGCCCGGAACCCTGTACGCCGACGCGGCCATCCTACCAAGAGGCAACACCGCCACCCTGGCCGGGGCCGATCCTCGTGGCAACGTGGTGAGAACGATACACGACCCTCACAGAACACGCGGAAGAAGCCGCAATTGCTCTGGCTGCCACAGGTACCAAACAAGACCACGTCACCGTCATCACAGACTCGCAACGGGCATGCCGCAACTTTGACAAGGGTGAAATAGGCGAACAGGCGGCGAGAATCCTCTCCAAGGCGCAGTTTACGAGCATGAAGATCATTTGGGCACCAGGTCACGCGGGTGTCGAGGGAAACGAGGCGGCAAACGCCGCAGCCCGAGCCTTTCATTCGAACCGGGAGTCGTCCGCACCTTAACCACACTCCCCTGACCCCAACATGAAGTACAGCGAATACTTGAAGACAATCAGGGAAGCCAGTATGACTCTTCCAGCGCCACCTTCAAAGTTCACCAAGGAGGAGGAGCACCTCTATAGAAGACTGCAGACAGGAACCATGAAGACGCCAATGAAGCTCCATCAATGGTACCCCCCACTCCATCCTTCACCAACTTGCTCCTTTTGCGGGTGGAAATGGGGGGACCTGTACCACTTGATGTGGATGTACAAGCACATTAAAGAACCCGACGAGGGACAGCTGGAACGCGGCCCTCCGCTGGAGCGATCCGGGAAGCCTACACTGGTTAGTACGGAGAGCGACGGTGGTGCAAGCCGCGATTGGAGCCCCGGACTAGGGGCACCCAGCCAGAAATGATTCCTCGATCAAAATCACCTATTTCTTTCTGGTACCCCTATCCCCTTCTTTTCATAAAATAAAAGATGTTTTCAACAACAACACAACAACAACGACTTCTCTCAGCTGAATGGAGTTCCTTGGCGCTAACTCTAAATGTCAACACAGCAGACAAGAGGGAAATACTAATGCCGCGGTCACACTCATAATACACCCTACAAAAAAAAAAAAGACAGCCTGGAAACACTATCCGAGGCGTGTGTCTCTCTTGTGTGGCGGTCCTGTCATGCAACAACAGTCTGCAAACATGTTTGAAATATACATACATGTAGAAACATGGTTCCAACATACGCTTCTGTCATCATGCCTGCAGACCGTGTGTTATTTTATTTTTAAGAGGGTAATTCTAAAAAGTGTAAAAACAATATTTCTACAAAGAGCAGGATCTCGTTAACTTTTTGATTACTTATCTTAGGGTTTATTTTTGTATGGTCTTCGCTTGGTAACATTTGGGTGCAGGAGAGCTAGTGGACATCGACTCTTTTTCAGTGCCTGAGACGGCGGCCAAAAAAGTAAAACTTTCAGTCTAAGGAACGACACAGAAAAAGGGACGTTTCAAACTCTACTTTCTTTGCTTTCACGAATCCTCATAGACCCAGAAATCTTGGGCCGAGTACAGCCACCACTGAACTGCCCGAAAGAGACCTACAGTTACAACAGATGAACAGGTTTCTTAAAATCGGACACACCCTTGTATCCCGAAGATTGGTCACATGAAGGATACACAAAAGTTAACCTTTACTCCTTCTCCACTTGTCCCCCACCTTTACACTGAACAACGAATCCAACCTTCACGAAGAAGAACTTGTAGTTTTCAAGACTGACCTTCCAAAAGTCCTACCCTCTTCTTCACTTGCTCGTCTTGCGGACAGAAACATCGCGAAGCAACTGTAGTTAAGTTCGAACAAGGAACTTTGTTAGATTGAAACGTTGTTGTTTTAAAACACTCGTGCAATGTGGGGTAACGGTACATTTGGCTTGTCTGAATCGCCCATCACAAACACGAATATGGTTAAAAGCTGAGATCTTTAAAGGTGAATATATCAACAACCGAAGCCCTGCTTCCGCTTGTTTTCTTCTCCTGGTGCGCTTCCATCACAGCATTCAAATGTGAATGTTCCCATTTGATAAGATAGATAAACAAAAAAGCTTTCCTTAATCTAACTAAATATGGTAATCAGAAAGAATACAAATGTAGCGTATATGTAATGATACGTTCCATTTTTTTTTTTCCTGTAAAGAGAACGAGTTCGTTTTTACATATGGAACTTGTAACGGGAACACGTTCAAAGAATCAGAAGAAACGAGGGACGATCTTTCGTTCCTTTTTTTCAGGAACGTGTACTACACTGTGCATACCTTATTCAAATTGATTAAAAAGCAACTCTGCCTAATTTTCTTACATATTTTGAACATGTCTTTGCATGTTATTTGATCAATAAATCAATTAATCGACCAATCAATCTCTTCCTTTTTACGAGGCGTGTGAACACTTATTGCATGATTTGTTGGTACAAAAATGCAAAATTCAAACTGACAACACTAAATTTGTTTTGATACTGGGTTATATAGTGAAAGGTAAGATTTCGTATTTTCTAACTTGTCATCATCAACACTACCGAGTGTTAGTATATGTAATTGCCCGGCGCTTGGGCTGTGCTATACAAATATGTTCATTCGTTGTGTCATCGCAAATCACGTCCAGATACCATCCCGTCATTCGGTCCACTCTCCCTGTAAGTAAGTACAACCCTTTTGCGGCCGCTCCAATCCCGATGATCAAATAACCAAACAAGGATTATAATTGTCAGGTCATCGAGTTATCCCTTGGCTGCATAAGTTATTTGATACCTGATTCACAAAACCAGCGTCAAGGTACCTTTAACATAGGTCCCTTAAAAATCAGCGAGTCATCCCGCGCTCTTCTGTCGAGAGCAAACGCCACGCGCGGAGGATCGTGAATTAATTCGCCGCGGAGAATAAAGGTCCCTTAAACCTTTATGATTGTGTGAATGGGGTATAATAGAGATAAATGGCGTGGAGCTTGTGGTCGCCGACCAGATCAGATTTCGGACTGCGCGCGCTCATGGCGCTCGGACTTCGGTCCTCTTCCTCCTTCGTCGTCGTCCCCTTCTGGGTTGCTACAGCTGTATAGTAACTAAAGCTATTATTATTGATTTTAAGAATATCACCTTTTTCGTTCGAAATCTTGCTTCCTTGGCAGAGTTGTAAAAACCTCTACGTCGCGCTAAAACAAAAACGCCATTTTTTTAAGCTTTAATTTAATTAAAAAGAAACAATATATATATATATATATATATATATATATATATATATATATATATAGGGTGGTTCAAGTCACCAGGCTCAATCTAAAATGGACCGTAAAAATCAACGCCTGCACGTAGCCATCTAAACTTTTCGTCAAAGATGTAATTCGCAGGTCGGTTTTTTCTTGTAAAATTACAAAGCGTAGCTCTCTTTCTGTAAAAAATAAGGCCAAGGAACTTGCCAGGGTCTACGGCGGGCAGCAACGCAGACGACAGTGGTCCAGTAGCAGGGTGTGTTTGGCGTTCGTATTGATAGATGGCGCTACCTCCTGATCGCGACGGCGCGCGGCCACCGTGGTTTATTAAAATGAATATAATCTTTTTTTGAAATGTACCTTCGGTTAAAAAATAAATGCGAACAATAAAAGCAAAACTTAAAGTAAAAAAAACGCGTCTGCGTAACGGCGGCGCTTTTGCTGCCAACGTATTTCGTCTGCGTGTCGTCTGCTATCTTTCGCTGGTCGGCTGCACCTCCAGACGCTGCTCCCGACGCCGTCTATCAATACGAACGCCAAACACACCCCGCTACTGGACTTGGTCGTCTGGGTCGCCGCCCGCCGTAGACTCTGGCAAGTTTCTTGGCCCTATTTTTTACTAAAAAAGAACTACGCTTTGTAATTTTACAAGCAAAAACCGACCTGCGAAATACACCTTTGACGAAAAGTTTAGATTACTACGTGCAGGCGTCGATTTTTACGGTCCATTTTAGATCGAGCCTGGTGACTTGAACCACCCTATATATATATATATATATATATTGTTTTTGTTTTCTTTTTACTGGGCGGTTTTTTTGCGAATGCATAAAAAAGGCTGCAATTTAAGTACTGCGTTTCCCATTAAAACTCATTACGTTTAATTTTGTGCTTGACGTTTCCAAGCTTGCTAAGAAACAAGGCCTCGTTTGTTTGTTTGTTTTTGCGTTCGCGCTAACAGTGTCGTTCTCCGTACAGTACACGGCTCCCCGCCTTCCCCGCAGAAGATCGATGTTTATCTTCGCCTTTTGTCCAGCACTGTGTGAAGATTACTCATTTCTTTGGCCCATGACTCTTCCCCTTCGTCGGGCCCGTCATCGGTGCGTCAGAATGATATATTATCTAACTCCGCCCAAGAAAGGTTGACCCGAGTGGTGATAATTGGGTCAACTGAGTGTCAGATTAACGTACTCCCGCGCAACTGCGAACGCGATTCGAAGATAGGAGAGCTCGATCATATCATGCAGGATAGGCCCGATGACTCCAGCAAACAAGAGGTCAGAACCTCGGATTGATATTGTCTCAAAGGAGGGAAGAGAGGTGTTGTACAGACCCTTTTCAAAATCCCATCGAGCCACATTAGCGGTAGCCATTTCTTGGCCACGAGGCGCGTGATTTGATACGCGAGTCCTCGCCGAACGCGTATCCAATCATTCATACTTTATAGGAGGCAGGCGCCAGTAGAGTTCACTCTAGCGCCAGTTCGCGAGACAACTCTGCTCGCGCAGATGTTCAATGCGGTTATTCCAGCGAACTATAGGGGGCGTGATCATCAGGCAAAATGGCGGACGAAAGGAGGTCGTTTAGTTCGGTGTTACATATGAAAGCAAAGCAATTTTCCGACGGTAGAAACCTTCTTCTAGTCAGTGTGTTGGAATAACGTGGCGGAAGCATAAAAATATTTACTGGAAACGATGTTTGTTCATATGCTGTTTACGAGAACCAAGCAGCGATAGCAGACAACAGAGTCGAAACGACCTCCTATCCTGAACTTCTCGGCGTTGCCGCTACGCGGCGCCAATTTCGCTGGAGTCGCCAATTAACACTTCACTGGGCGCCATATTTGAGGGCGGTTTATAGAGCGCATGCTCAGAACGAGGTCACATTATTAGCCTACTAAGACCGGCCATCTTGATGGTGCGGAATGCACGTTGCAAAAGAACTGCGGAAGCTCGTCGTCAGCGGCGCGCTCAGCATACGTGCACACAGCTATGGCAGCAATGAATGGTCCCTATTGCTCGTGCTGAAAGACTACAGTGCCCGCGATGCATGGCGGTAGCGGTGGCGTAATCAAACTGGTTGTGAAATCGGTATAAAAGCTGAACTGCCACCGAACAAAAGCTATCTTCAGCTGCATGCCAATGCCACGAGCACGACTGCTTGCGCGGAAGGAGCGCTCGCGCTAGAAATGCATGTCGACAAGTCTCAAAGCCATGGGAGATAGGTCCGGTGTCCCTGCTCGTGCAACAATCTTTTTTCTTTTTTTCTTTATACGATCCGGGTTGATTTTTTGACGAACGCTGCCGCCGCCCTCGCGTCCAATACATGCTTGAAGTGCGTGCCGAAACAATGGCAGACTCGGATGATAGACCCTTCCCGAAATTCAGTCTAGCCACCCCGATAACTATTATCACCTAAGTGTATATCATCTGTACATTCTAATGGCTGCCTTTTGATGACTGATGAAGGAAGATAGAAAACAACGCGCGCGCAAGGCCTCTCCCACCCGTTCTACACCCAAAACGTCAGCTACATCTTGTTCACCCATTGAGGCGCTGTGACCTAGATACGGTTCCCCCAAACTAGCCTTTGTCCCCATCGTGCGTAATCTTCCGCCCCGAAGTTGACACAACGAAACCATCTTCCCTCTCTGCTCGGCCAAAAGAAAGCGAGAGGGGGTACTGAAACTATTTACTCTCGAACCGATGTTTCCACAAAAGGTTCATTCCACAACCCGGGTGATAATAGTTCCGACAGCCGAAGGCTACACAGTTCACCGGCATGATTGCGGTGCACGTCGTAATCTAGAATGGGCGTCGTCAGTACGTTGACTCGTGTTCACCTTGTTCGCAACATCAAAACTTGAGTCTCGAGGGTCTCCAATGCGCTCAAAGGCAAGAAATGCAAGATGGCGGATTGTTTGGAACTAGATACTCTCGAACCCAGGCACATCAAATACTCCGCGCATGCCCACCGCGTATTTCTAGAAAAGGTCCATTTGAAGACAGGCACCGATGCGGAGCATGAACATTCCAGATGTTAGATCGCTGTATTGTTGTTCGATGTCAGCGTGACGAGACTTTTGCGCTACACGTTTGAGGGAGTCATGTGAATCCTTGGAATGCTCGGCTTCGGAACGCCGCCGACAGCTCGTGACAATAAAATGTAGGGACTATTATCGAAAGATTTACTCGAGTGAGCGACTCGTACAGAGTTATTCATGATACCATTGAAACTGAAACAGACAGAGAAAGGAAGAACTGGACTGCGAAGAACATCACTACCTTCGTACGTCTGCCGTTGACGAATATTCACTAGAGTTTGATCGCCTTTAGCATACAAACATATCGACTGATATTTGAACCGTGGCACTGAATTCTGAAACTGCTAGGTCACGAGAATATTTGAAAATGGGCTATTTTCTAATCAGTAGTCATTTCCTGTACAAAAATCATGTTTACTTACTCAGCAAGTCCGTGATGCCTCAAAAACTCTCTGACTAAACGCCGTCTCACAAGGCGCGACTTTTCATCGGGAGCTTTACCTGGTACGAAGACGCACATGGGTTTTCTTAACGTGCCACATGTGCGTTCCTAAAAAAAAAGAGAAAAAAAAAAGGTTGCATTGTGTGTAACGGTTTTAAGACCCATTTACCAAGGCGCGGCGAGACCAGCGGGGCAGCCGCTATAACTCCGTGCCGTCCGCTTCGATTAGCAAATCACGCGGCTGCTTTCGTATACACGAGAAAGAAGAGCCCCCTTGCGACAGGCCCCCAAAGATACGAACGACTTAATTGCTGATCCGAATCGAAAACTGCTCCCTGTCAATATGTATACACCTCGGGAGCGCATAACTCGTGGCACATATCCGCCACCGAGGCCGTGAGTCGCTAATTAGAATCCAAACATTAGGCGGCCGCCGTGTATCACCCGCTCCCGCCTGCACGAGAGGCCGGCGCCCGCTAGGGGGCGCGGGTCGGGTGACGTAAAGTGGCTTCGCCTTCGGCTTCCGCCGCGGCTCGAAGCCAAAAGCCGTTCGCCATTAAGGTGATTAATAGAGGCCGGTTAAACGAGTGCGACCCGCAGGATCGTTCCGAGGAATGGGGAAGAAGCGAAGAAAAATTAGGAGGGACCACTCGAATGAAAATGGGAAGAAAATATATGTGTCAGTTTGAAATGTGTCTCCGGACGGCGAATGTGGCGGCAAAACTAATTTCGGTAAGCCGAACCCCTCGGCGTCGGAGGTTGCGGGGCATGCAGCCGAGAGGCTCGCGATTAATGAATCCGCCGGGCAGAGATGTCCGGCACCAAGCGTCCCAGTTTACAAATCCGCTTTGGATAACCCCGTTTGTGTGATAAGATATAAAACAAAAATCGATTCTCATCACCTAGTCGTGGTACCATTACCGATGTGCTATTTACGTAATTAACTTATTATAAACTGCCACACTCTAAAAAAAAATGTTTGTGAGTTTACTTTTTTCTAGAACACGGAAACAGACAATCACGGCGAACAACGGCAGAATCCCACCTAATGACGAAGCTCAGAATACGATTATATCTGAAAAATGCGATGTTCGCAGGGACATTACGCAAGTGAAACGTATTGCTTAATGCATCAGGGCACGCCGATTTTTTTTTTGTCCTTTTGTTATTGAGTTTTGCCGTTCCATAGGGTTCTTCAATTGTTTGCTGTGATGGGCTGCCCCCGTGCCCTGCGCAAAATAGAAATCATCGACTTCCTTATTATACACTTAGGCTTCTATCCCGCTTTGGACGGGCCGCATGAATCGGGTTTTAACGATTCGCGCTAGGTTTTATTACAGAGGTGCCCGAAGGTGGAAAAAGCTTTCACTAAAATTGTGGAAAGATTGGCTCACCTGAGTAAATCACGAAAAAAAAAATGAACATGTTTTTCGTATACTTTGCATGCACACTTAAATATTTTGTGTCACCGTGGCCTTTACTTGGGCCAAATGAAGTAAAGAATAGGTATAATTCAAATGTTTTTGTTTTTTTATTTCACCGATTTTTTTAGTCGTAATAAACGCCAAAATAGCCCATGACGATTTTTTTATCATTTCGAGAAAAAAAAAGGCTTTGCAATAATTTTTCTATAAACAAAACAAGCTTTTGTTTCTTTTTTTGACTCCATATACACGAACTCATCTCTGTGACGTCACGGCGCGGTGGTGGCGCGTCGGTTGCACTTCCGGTCTGGGGCTGTGGGCAGAAGTCCCCATGCCAGACGTGTATTCCTGCGTTGTTTTGAAAGGAACCAGACAAAAACCTGCCTTCTCGTCAAAACGCCGCACCTGGGGCCGTACCAAAAGTGTCGCGAAAGGTTTGAAGCTCAGTTTTCACGTGCTCGGTTCGTCCGAGAATCTGGATATGTGCCGTGAAAAGGGAAAAGCAGACGCCGTCGGACAACGATTGCTTGGGCGGTAAGCACTTTGGGTTGAATTCACGGATACTTGTGGTCATCAGATTTATTTGTTTTGTTCCAACATGAACGCCAGAAAACCGTCAAGTTGTGCGGACCATCTGCGGATAACGTTCAGTGCGTCTTCAAGTTCAAACGGCCGCCTGATTGTTCGAACTGTCGTCTGCTCTTTCAAACGTTTCTGCTTGTCGTCTGCTCTCTTAGACGACGCCGGTCCGTAGACCAAATGTTGGCCCGGTACTTGCGATAAGAAGTGCAGGCCTCAAAAGACTTAAATTTGAAGGTTGGTAAGCAGGCTCGATGAAAACAGTAGATACAAGGAGATGTTGATCATTGTTACCAGTGACCCTCACCGACTTGTTATGCCTAATTCAGTTGGTCCGATTCTGCTTGCGATTTTCAGTATCGACGTCGACCATCTCAGCTACGGTTCACGCTTTTGCAGCCCGAGCGGCGTCGCGACTGAAAATTCCGAGAAATCTCATTTTGCGAATCAGACTTTAGCGTACATTCTGCGGCGTCCACGCGGAATGAATCGCCACATGTCACATTATTCACGCGAAGTTTTGCGGTGTAACGAGCCTCGGTAATTTCGCTGACGCCGCTCAAGACAGTCATACATCGCCTGGAAGACGTAGAACCAACAATTCGAACGCGAAAAAGGGCAGGGGGACTCACACTGACGCCGACAACATCGCATTTCAATGGTGTGTTTATGGGCGACGGCGAGTTTCTTGCCCACACCCCCATCGCGCATGCGCGGCGCCGGTGACGTCCGCTAGGGGCGCTCTGGGCGCTCCGGTTTGTTTGTAAACATGAGTTGGTGTATATTCTATATTAATAAATTCACCATTTTCGGGCACCTCTGTAGCAAATTCCAGCGCGATATGTTGAGAAACTGACTCTTGCGGACCGTGTAAAGCGGGATCGAGGCGTTATTGTACACGCGGTAGATTGCAGTTTACCTTTCTCCGCTTCGGAAGTTTGCAGGAACAACCGGGAGCGCATATTTTCTCGAAACGCGTTCAATGGAGTAGCCAGGGTACTATTCACGCAGAAATATGTGCAAGCATTCCGAAATACCTTGTGCAGCATTTGATTGACACTCAATTTTAGGCTGACGACACTCCGGCGGAACATGCGTGGAATCCTTCAGTGGGATTCGGGTTAATGCTTAGGCGCATTGCTGTGGCATATGCATGCAGCGTAAGATGCCTAGTCATTATTCTAAGCTTCTTCGAAAGGCAAAGTGCCATCTGCTTTTTTTTATTTCCTTTTTGTGTCATTTCCTTTATTTCACAAACACTTCCAGGAGACCCGCGTGCAAGCCAGCACGTAGGACATCTGAAAACAGCCGGCATCCTCAAATGGGACGTCCCATTCAGGATTTACTCTGGAGCCGAAGAACCATTCGCTCGGTTGTCGTCTGGAGCGTATGTTTTCTTTTTACGCCGGGTAATAACAGAAACTCAGATGCGCTTAATTCAAACCCGCGCCATTCTCGGGGAATGCACAGAAATACGTACCGGCTGTGCGCGCGAGTTTAGTCACAAAACATCCCAAACGGAGAACGCAAATTAAAATAAAAAGCAAACTCAGAAGAAAAAAAAAGAACCCCAAAACCTCGAAAAAAGCGAAAAAGAAAAAAGACGTTTAGGACGCGGACGAGCTGGGGAGATTTTCGAAGGTCCCAAGAGCATGCAGCCGAAGATCCCAGCAAAAGATGGCGGCCTCGGCCGGCGGCCCCCGTGGGGAGAGGGGAGAGCGTTGTCTGAAAAGAGGTGGAGAGTAGTGCCGCTTGTTGAACGAGAGGACGGAAAGGAGGGAGGGCCCAGCAGGGAGCGGGGCGGCAGGGCAGCAGGCAGTCCCCGGGGATCAAGCAGCTCGAGAGCGTCGAGAGGCAAAGCAGAGAGGAGAGCCGACGCTCTCCTCCACTGATTTCCCGCTCCCCGCGCTCTTTCGCGTTACTCTTTCTCATTTTCGCCTCCCTCTCGTTCCTCTCCCTTGATCTTTTTTTTCTTTCGAGTTCCGCTAGGTTTGTCTGCGAACTTGAGAGCCGCGTCCGCCGTCCGCCATACTGTCGGCGGCCACCGACGTCTGCGGTGTGGTGCTCCCTGTTGTCGGCTGGGGACTGCTGCCGCTACCCTTCGCGCGCTCGGTGATCGCTGGTGCGTGCTTCGATTGCGAGACCGGATTACGTCTTCTGGGGAACGAGCGAGCCAGCTGACTCTCCCTCCCTTCCCCCGCTATCGACTGTCAACATCGAGTCGTCAGCTGTTGTTTTCCTGCGTCGGTTTTTTTTGTTGGTGCGCTTGGTTGTTCACCTGGATCGTCTGTGTTACTACTACTGCCCCGCCCCCTTCCGTGTGGATTGATCGGTTCCTGTTGTGGGACGACTCAGGTGAGCTTACAGTTTTAACAAGTTCGGCTTTGTCGTCTTCGCTCTCGTCGAGACCGTCGTCGTTTTGAATTTAGCGCCAACGTTGTCGGCAATCCCCGCGAGGCCCAAGCAAAACGCGGACCACATGGTTCAGTTTTAATTTATTTTCGTTGTTTGTTTTTCTTTTTATTGATGCGATTATTGTTTGTATCGCTTTCCCTTATCCTCACTTCCCTTCACTGAATTTTTCTGCCTGTTCTCGCAAAAATTTGTTCCCTCTTTCTCTATTTCATTGTTGCTTCACACGACGCCATCCCTTGGTAAAAAGCAATGCAAAACAAATATACTAACTCAGTATTTTCTTAAATCAAAGGAGTACGTTTGAATTATATCTTAATGTATTCGACCTACTTTTAAAATATTTTTAGCGTATTTCGTATTTTATGACTGCATTCGCACTTCGACCCTGCATGTCTTCATGCTAAAATATATAAAATGTACTATAAACTATATTTTGCAATGGGTATTATCGAACGAGAAACTTAGCGTACTTTTAGTGCATTGCTTTATTACCAAAAACTAACCACGGTGAGACAAAAAAAACCAAAAAAACCTAGTGTATTTAATCTTCACCTTGCAACTTCATATACCGCTTGACTAGGAACATAACTTTGCGTCCCAATATATTAAAGATTGTTAATATTTAAAATATTTAATATTTAAAAAAATATTAAATATGTAAACGTGGACGTACACAAGACCTGGCATTCATTTGGTTAATTATCTGTCGCGGTGCTTCTTTCCGTGCGCGCAAATACTTGGAAGAAGAGGAGAGGATTGGCGTCGAGAACTCGTTTGTTTACGGTGCTGTTCGCGGGCCGAAGCTTTCAGGTTCGGTCCGCCCTGCCGATCGACGGGCTTCGTGCACCCGGGCGAAAGTGCGCATGCAACACGTCGCGTGGCCTGTACAACGGCGGCAGCTGCGGCGGCCTCGCCAATTCTCGTAATTCCCGGCGTTAGTTTCCCTTTTCAAATCGAGCGACATGTGTGCGAAGGCGTGACCGTCGAGGAGCTCGTTTGCTCTTCCCTTCATGTGCTGCTGCTGCTACCGGTTGGAGTATATACCTTGCAGTCAGTGCGCCTAGGTGCGCCTTGTCAGCGCATTTGCCGAGGGCGAGGCGAACATGCTGGTGTTGCGGACTGTGTATACGCTTCCGTGTTTTGTAACGAGTTCAAAGTCCTTGAATGACGACGGTGCCGACGGAGGAGGCACTTGAACTGACGCCGCGCGCATGTGATTCTCGCTAACCTGAACGTGAGAGTTTCAACTGCCGTTCGTTGCTGCTCGCGTAATGTTTGCAAATAAAAAAAAAAAACGAACCGCGGTAAATCGGGTCGCGTTTAGAAAAGAGTAGTTTCGTTCCACCCCTATCCGCTATGCTCCATTAATATACTTACCGGCAGTGAAGAAAGAATACAGTGGTATACGGTATTTGCATGTTTTATTCTCCTTGAGTCGCCTTCTGCAGTTCTCAATTTGCTAATGTTCCGTTGAAGCCAAGCTTGATAAACGTACCAAATTCTAAAGAAGAAAGTTTGTGGAAACATTATACGCCGGCATTAGGTGGTTTATTAGATTACGCAGGCCAACAACCTGTACTTCCTACAAACGAACGTTTATTGTAGGCTGGGTAAGAAATGGTACAGATGCCGAAATAAAGCGTGGAACGCCTTTCAAATGCTCGTATCTTCTGAAACACGGAGGTTTCTTCAGAAACCGGTATTCGTATGCGCCTATACGAGCGTCCTGTCCCATTAAAAACAACGACTACACTTTAAACTCGGTTGTGGAACATCGCCAACCGAGTGATAAGGCCGACAGTGGCGTGCACGCACACGAGAGAACAAAAGTTGTCTCTGATGCTTGGTACTATTCAAAGCGCCCACTTTGTAGCAACGGAGCCACAGGAATCATCAATGCGCCCCGCTTTATTGATGCCGCTCCGCCATCGATTGTTTATCTAAATAACAACCGAGATGAATCGAAACATTTTTTTTTTTATTTATTGCGCTGTTTGCCGGATAATCGTTGCGGCGATTGTTTTCAGGGCATTCCAGCTCACCCCGTAGAGGAAACCACCGCGGGTTTCTTCGTCCTTGCATGACCTTAATCGACGGAGCGAGTGTAGCGCACACTGAGGGAAAGAGTGATATCGTAATGAATCATTAGCCCGTCCTAACGCATTAGTGCACCCGATATACGCTTCGCGTGCATGCGCTTAATCCTCTGGTAGCGATACGGCCCCAATTTAAACGCACTAAACTAGATTAACAGCTTGACGGAAGCGCATAAACTCTGCGCGCGCTCTCTCCGCCCCGACCCCCGAAGAGAGTAATTGATTCGACTAAGAAAACGCTGGGGCGTTTTTGATCAATGTTGCGCTCGTGGGCGATTAATGATCATCCCACTCGTTTTCTAGTCGGAGGGCTCTACTGTCTCCCGATCTTGATGGCCGTGCTGATCTCTCTGGTTACTCGCCGCGGACGAGTAGTCAGAGGTCCGCGCGAGCATCTATGTCAAACCTTCCCTCGGCTGATAGCTTAGGATTCCCTCACGGTCTCGACGCATATGCAGTGAAGTAATATTACAGAATCCCAGAGGCCTTGTATTATTATTGTTGTTATTAGTATTATTTATTTATTTATGTGTAGCACATAAAACAATTCTGGCCCACAAAAGCAATAAACCCTTGTCTATGTGACTAGGGAGACCTTAAAACAGTTTAAAAAAAGCACAAAAAAAAACGTTTTGTTGTCCAGTAGAAAACACTGTTACGCCATGAAAAAAAAAAAAAAAGAAAACACTATTCAAAGTAATAACAGAAAAAATGTCTTAATATTTATATGACTCGGAAACAAATACAACATAAAACAGCGATAACAAGTACCGAACGTCTTAACGCCGTCAATAATATGTCAACAATGCTCGGCTCACATTTATGCCATTTATACATCAATGGGCGGCTCAGGTCTCCCGAAATAGTGTTTTGGCTAGAAGGGCACTTCACTTAGGAACAAAGACGATCGAGAAAATTTGGGAGTCAGGGAAACCCGTGACGACACTAGTTGGTGAATCCCGGCGTTCACGGGACCTTGTTTGTGAATCCAGGCTTTACGCTTTACTGCGCGTTTTGAATTCTTTTTTTTTTTCTGTTCTTTTTTTCTATGTCGCGTGGTTTGTGATTGACTAGGCATTCCATCCAATACCTCACAGTTTATTATAATGTACTCTCGGTTAAACTTGCGCTAGTGTCTATGCGACTTTCGGGAGGTAAATTGAAGCAGACAGCAACCAGTCCACTTTCGCGGTGCTCCTGTGAGTTCCTATGGGAAAACGCGCGTGCATTTTGTCTCTTCGCCGGAAAATAACATGGATCACTTTTGTGATTTGCGTCATGCCAAATAGTATGTATCTTTATTATCATTGTATAAGTGTAATTGCTTTAGTTACACTATTTTTCTTCAATGGCGAACGATGTTAAAATTCGCTATATTAAGGGCCAAACCTCTCTTCCATAGCAGTTGTGTAAAAAGGAGCCACGATTCTAAGCAAAATAATAATCGAAAGGAACGTATAGTCTGCTCAAGGTCCACCAGGATTCCGGTGTCGCCCGTATATATTGCTAATATGCCAGTCCTGTCATTATAGGAAAATGAACCCGTTGCGCATCTTTACGAGCTGCTAAAAACATTCGAAACGTAAAGAATAAAGTACGTGGGCTAATGAAAAGTGTTTCTTTTTATTACTTCCTATGCCGGACAGGTTTGATCGAGCATCTGCTGTCTGGCTTCTCCCTATTTCAAAATTTTCGAGCATGCGGGTGATCTTTTGAACGCAGAACAAGCATTTTCGCACATATGCACGAGCGGAAAGAATAAAGCAGTACTCATTTATTGCAAGTCAGTCTATATTACTCGGTCGTAACTTCATTTTGTTCATCTGCATGCACAGGGAGTTGCTGATCTAGTGTTACTTCGCAGTCCTTGCCGTCTCTCCTGGTTTTCCAGCCGTCCTTCGTTCGTTTGGCACGTAAATATCTTATGCTGAAAAGCGCCGACGTCGTGTTTGCACTAACAGTGTTCGACAGTGAACATAAATGCATGTATGAAGCAGGTTTAGCACTGTTTAATGCCATGCATTTGAAAGGAAAACACTGTAACTAACCAATACTTTAATTTACGTAATTGCGAAATGTCCCAAGCTATTTACTACGTTATAGTTATTCGTAATATTTGCTCTTTAAATAAAGCGCAGTGAAACAATTCACCTCTTTTCACCGCAAAAATGCATTACCGGAAGTCAATTTTCGACTGGTTGCTCTGCTTCGATTTGCAACAGCACACTATAGCGCCAGTTGAACCACTCGCGTGCATTATAAGTGTAACATCTCTATGCAATACCTGCCACGAAATAGTGCTTTAGATTCTCTAATTATTCTTTTTGTCATTTATGATTTACTTGAAAGTGCTATCCATGGTTCAAACTCCGCCTATGCATGTCAGTAAGATTCAGATGGCGTTAAGTCAAAACCATCATCAGAACCAATTAGTGAAAGAACATCAATATTCAAGCGGTCAGTCTGAAAACGTGCACGAGTTGTTTCGTCTTTTAAACAAACTATACAACCAGTCTACTTATTGAAACTCTAAGCTAAGCGTCGACAACCTGATTTTCTGTCTGGATTGAACGTCAAGGTTCGACGCCACTTTTTTTTTTTCCATCTGGCTAGCACGCGTATAGCTGGTTCATTGCCAGATAGCTGTAATAACGAAACGTAAGTTGTTCCGGACAAGCACCTACTATTCATCTCGAGATATTATTTCATAAGACATCCCTCGAACGAGAAGTGAACCCCCGTGCACGGTGTGAATACAAAGCAGTGACCTTCACCGTATACGAATGTTGTTCAGCGGTGCATTTACATCTGGAAACCTCGCGAAGTCTCTCTTTGTGTGTGTCTCGGAACGCCTCCGAACTTATCTGGACTCTCGTGCTGTTGTTTATACATGAGCGAAAACTCAAGGCTGAATCGGAACTTCTTAATTCGCACCCTTCATTGAGGTGCCTGTCCCCATATCCTTCCCAACTTTATAGAGACCCCGGTGTGCGCCAGCAAACAAAATGAAGCCATCACTATTCCCATGACCGGTGATAGTTGGTCGTTCCGATTCCGATGTTTGGTCCTCCCGCGCGACACGAGCAGAATCGCTGCGGACGCGCGGCAGGCAGCCTACGCGGATTAAAAGCATTCGGCAGCAACGATGCGGCGGCGAGAAATAGACAAACGCCAGGTAGGCAGTGGATGTGGGCGGCCTGCTAAGCGCATGCTAATGCATCGCCGATTCCGTGCCAACATCGAGTTTGTTTGTGTCTTTCTGGTATTTCGTTTCTTTCTTACTTATCGTAAACGCTTCTTCCTCAGTCAAGGCCTTGACTGCGGAAACCCGCGCGCGTAAAAATAAAAATAAATAAATAAATAAAAAACATCGTTACTTTTCGTTTTCTTTTTTTTTTTTTTTTTTTAAGAGCCCGATGAAACAATTCGACGTTGCTGCGTCTTTATATGCAACTAACATTTCTTTACGCTTTGTGCTTGAGCACTAAATAATCCGCCTAAAGTCTGATTGAAATGGTGCGATTTTAGTTGCGATTTCGCAGTTGTGACGTCGCTCGTGCGGCAAAAAAGAAAAACAAAAGCCTTGGGGAAGTTGCGGTGCCCGACGTCGCAGCTGCAAATTCGCAAGCAAAATCTCATCATGTGAATCGGGCTTCACAAGTTGTGTACAGCGTTATCAAAGACGAGGCACGAACGTGTTTTAAGAGTACCGGAACAAAAAGAACAAAGCTCCTTGAACTTGACGTAGATTTTATTAAAGTACAAAAAGTCACAAAAAAAATACATTTTTTTTTTCTAGTTGCAAAATTGAACTACGCGTCGCCGAACACTCATTATCCGCCCAAATGTAGCGCTAACGGTCCGACTCAGGTGCTAAAGTTTCAGTAGTAACCGTTATCTTATTCAAAAGTTATAAGTGATTTTTTCTTAAAATTTTCAATGGGAAAATGCGGCCGCCGAAGCTGAATGGCGCCAGTTACCGAACACAGGCACTATTTTAATTCTCATTTAAGTTTTCAGAAAATCTCTTATAACTATTGAATACGATTAGTTCTGAAACTTTGACATCTGTTTTTGACCGCTAGCGCTGCATTTGGGCGGAGAATGAGCGTTCGGTGAGGCATAGTTGTGTTTTGCGGTAAAAAGAACAATAGTTTTTTATTTTATTTTATTTATTTTTTTTTGGGGGGGGGGGGGGAGGGGGGGCAAGTTGTACGTTTTTTTTAGATGTGTACTTACTTTATGTCGACAAAGCGTAATATATTGCAGAAATATAAACAGTAGCTATCTTGCCCGCTACCTAACCGTGTGTATTCGCCTCTCGAAAGGAGGCGACGCCACCGAGCCTCCCTCGCGTATCTTCGAAGAGACGAGAGGGAGGAGAGCGGGAAGGTATACACTCATTCCAAGCGTACGCGGTCTGGAGCACGAAACGTGAAACAGATGAAATGGAATTAAATGCACGGGGTTGGAGTTGCCATGAGCTCGGAAATTTGTTCAGCGGCCATCATCACCGCAGCTCGAGTTGCTTGCCTGTTCACGTTGACACCGTACTTAAAGGGGTCATGAAACGATTTTCCTACTTCTTCCTCCTTAGCTTTAATCCTCAACTCAAATGCGAATTGGGAAATCACGTCGCCGTGACATTCTTCGGCACCGGTGCGATGACTCCTAGCTTCCACCGTGCTTTTTATGCACACCATAGAACTTGTCATTCCCCAGTGACGATAAGTTCCGTCAGGGCACTCATTGGCCACGAACGCGAATCCGAATATTCGTCGACGGATTTATTGTCGACGAGCGCATACGTCCGAGTGACGCAGTTCTTGTGTCCAATGCGTGAGCTGGGCTCGGCTGAAGTCAGGTTGGCACCGCTGACGCGCTTTGGGAACCGCGGATGTATCATAGTGAAAAGGCGGAGAGCTTTCGAAAGAAAGAAGGTACAAAACAGTCCGCTATATTTTGAAATGTTCGTACCGAAAAGCTGGCTGTTGAATTTCTACCCTCTTTCTTTTGGCCAACTAAACGATATGCGATTTGTAAAGTCCCAATTTAAAATCATTTATCCCACCCCAAAATTCGTTTCATGGCCCCTTTAAGCTCGTTAATTTACACTGAAATGTATCGTAAAGTCTCCTAATTAACAGACAGAAATATCACTAAAAATATACTCTTGTACTTCAATATATTAGCGTACCTGTTACTTCATTCATCTTTATTACCATCAGCTGCAAGTGGCGTCTTTTCTTTTTTTTTTTCGCGTCTTTTTTTTTTTTGCTTTCAAAGTATTATTTGATGAGCTGGAGTGCGCTCACTGAAAATAAGATTACATTTACCCGTGTGCCGGGGACGTGAGATTAAGGTGCCCTTAACTAATCCTAAACTTTTCTTTGAGAGCTCGTTGTCACGTTCCCCTGCGCGTTCCGCCAACACCTCTTGGATACCAAGGACTATAGTGCTGGACTGTCTACGTCACCCACCGAAGGCCAGAACGAAGCACAGCACTCGCGTCTTATCTGTACTCAACTCTGGTCTCCGATATATGACGTAGAAAACTCCAGGGTGGAGGCCTTGTTATCTCTAGGAGGTGTTAATTCCGCGCTCTTCTTTCGCGCTTGGTTGCCATCGTCCTGCAACGCGATTAGCTACATTCTTGTTACAAGGCACGTCCGTTTATGTGGAAACGTGTCGGGTTTGTCGTTAGTCCTGACTGCGCGGCATTTCCGGCTTGATAACTCGTCCGAGATGTCGTATATCGCTGACGACATCAAATATGTCCGAGTCGCTCTCTTCTCCATGCGCCTGAAGAAGAAGAAAAAGAAAACAAGAAAAGTAAAGCGCGAAGAAAGTCGTGTTGGCAGGAAACGTGCCTGTCAACACGCTGAAAGGTCGATTGTGGACGTCGCGTTGGCATTGACCTTCGCGAAGGACGCCTTTATCGACGCTAGTTTTTTTTGTGTGTTTTTTTTTGTGCGATTCTACGACACTTGTCATAGAACGTTATCGCGAACGTCAGAGTTCTCTCAAATGAGTTTCGGCTCCGTTATGCTAAAGCGGAGCAACTGATATCTGTTCGGTCGTAGCCTGTGTACGGAATGATTTCGACCAGCTTGTTTTCTGTGCTCCTACCGTCGCTAATCTCAAGTTTTCAGTTTGCTTACACGCAGAAATTGCTTGTTTGCTGTGTTCTTGAGAGACAATAACTATTTGACGACTTTGTAGGGACAATGGGAAGTTACTCATGCTTGCCGTTATTTGTCATTTACGTATGATCGGCGAGAATCGGGTGTTTAAATCTCCACTCGCTCTTTCTTCCTATCACCACGTGATAAAACGTTATAGTGCGCGAAACATTTTTCAGGATGTATGCCATCCAAGGCACATATTCATTAACGAGTGTAACGAAAGCCACGAAACGTAATTTGTATGAGTACTGAAACACCAAAAGGGCATTGATTTAAAGAACCTCCGACTACGTGATCCCGCACACGCACAATGCCCCGCGTTCGGTTTCTAGTTTTGATTTGCTTTTGTTCGTTCTTCGCAGAAAATAGGACACCTTACCGCGAAAACGTAAATTTTGGTAGTGTCTTGACTCTATAACTTAATCTAATGGTTCACTCGATAAAATTATTGATTTATGTAAAGTGTCTCAGTTTGCACGGGCGGTTTACTTTATGCCAGCTGAAATAAAAAGTTTGATTTATTCGTTTCTTGAAAAAATAATTCACTCAAATCATCTAAGCCTACACTTTGCAGTGTACAGCTCATAGGACCAGTTAGCTACCTTGTGCCACACTATGTGGATTTCCGCGTATGATGAAAACTGCAGCCTCCGCTCTGAGATGACCATATAGTGTACTGGCCTTTCCCATCTCAAGCGTCTTCACGTGCAAGACTTTTGAATGAGGCAGCCTGCTGTGCTAACAGGTCGAACACGTAGCCCCGATAAGCCATTCGTATTGTTAGGCAAACACGCTTAGAAAAAAAAAAAAATCATATTTTTTTTTTTTCGTTTGTTTGCTTGCACGAGCAGCAGGCTGCGAATCGGTACCCTTTTACGAAGTGTCGCCACTGCGTCCTCGTGCCGCGATTGCAGATGAAACGAAGCGAGCGGTCTTCCTCTTTCAAGATAACGCGGACGTAGCGAAGAGACCGTCGTCTCGAGGGCCGACGCGACCCGTTGAAGACCTTCGCGACGAATTGAGAGCGTTTTCTGGGCGCTTCACTTACGTGCCGTACGCGCGCTGGTGCCTCATTCCCGACGAGGGATCGGTGGCCGAGTGTGCTCTAAAGTACCGCAGCTCGGAGCACGCGGAGCAAAAACCCGTGCTGCAGAACCCTCCTTGGTTCAATCCCCACCCCTGCCCGTTTCGATCTGGATGAGGACCGTGCAAGCGTACAATCATGTAATCACTATACTGTGGAACGCCGCATGTTAAAGGACACCACGCTAGCAGGGGTACTGCACTGGCTAAATTTCTCATCTACAGCGGAGACAACAGGCTCCCATCGGGACTGACTACATTCCCGCTGTCTAAACATGCACACAAAACAATCACTTTTTTTTTTATTTGCGACGTTGTTGTTGACGATTTTCGTAAAACATACACACAACACAATCAATTTTTTTTTTCTTTTTTCTTTTCTTCATTTGCGACGTTGTTGTTGACGATCCTCGTTTTCGATCCGCTGCGAAACAGACAGCCAGCGACGAGCACGGCGTTGTCGGCACCTTGTACACCTCGAAGCAACGAACGGGGAAAAACGACCAATGCGGGCGGCCGCGATGCGCGAGGCGAGGATCATCATTCTTACTTAGCCGGTTACCCTATATAGCTCGCCGAGATACCACGGTAGAACCGCCTGCTTCGCGCGCTGTCGTCAACATCAGTCATGGGCCACGCCATCTCAGAGTTATACACGTTTCCAATTGGACGCCGCCATTTATCTCTCGGTATCTGCAGTATCATAGCCTCCCATCTGTGCATCGTCCTTTCTTCGGGCCTTGCCACGATGGGACTCGCTAAGGCGTGCCACTGGTTGCACCAGACTATACTCCGTGTTACCTTACGCGATGGACCACACAAAAGGCTACCATGCCACCTCAGCCAATCCAGCACTGTGAACATTACACGTGTCATCGTGTAATGTGGCCCCGGACGTTGCTGCGCACTTCCGATGGTCGCGTGACACTGCACACGGCCTTGGATTGACTTGGATGGCTCGTGACGTGATCCGCGGTCCATCATAAGGTGAAACGGAGTATAGGTATTGAAGCCGGGCTGCTTCCAAACATGTATAACTTTGAGAATGGTCCAT
This sequence comes from Ixodes persulcatus, assembly GCA_013358835.2. Lineage (NCBI taxonomy): Eukaryota > Metazoa > Arthropoda > Arachnida > Ixodida > Ixodidae > Ixodes > Ixodes persulcatus. Next base: position 383,565 of record JABSTQ010011317.1, on the reverse strand, counting down.
GTAATAGTTCCTATTCCGGGCACCAGGATACTTTCACTCTTTCTTGTAGATTTTTTGTTTTGTTTTTACTACCTACTTGTTTAGCGAGCCCTTTCTTTTACTTTCTAGCAGACTCTAACTTATATGCCAGCTGAATTTCTCGTCTCAAGAAATAGGCCACTACGTTCTGTTCCTTGGGGTGTCCGTCTATCGTGTACGACTGGCTTTGCACCTAATAAATGCCTAATAATTCCCAGTTCTATGCGCACATAATTGGTGGCATTTGAACTTTCTCGTGGTGTCTTTGTTGCTATATGTCATCCTAGCCTGCGATGGCGCCAAAAAAGCATAATTTTGTGCGCGTGACTTTAGTCCCGCTTGCACTATAGCCGTATCAGTTGGATCGCAGCACGTAGTCTCCGCCCTGTGGGACGCCGACAGAACAGTAGCGCCGCGTGCTCCGCTTCCTGCACACACCGCGGTGCACAACGGCGTGGCTTCTGCACGTTGAATGGGAGCACCATCTGTCATCGCCCGTTGTCCTGGAACGACGCATCGCCCTGTCTCTTTTCTGGATAAGCTACCCAGCAACCGAGTACTGTGTACGACCTTGGAGCAAGGATGAGGCTATCTAACCTATTGTGCTCTCCACAAAACCTCCTGATTTTTAAAAGTTTTTTTATATTGTTTATTTTTGTTTTTACGGAGCCTGCTTCATTCTCGAGTTGTAGCTGAAACGCTAATCCGTCCCCGTAGCTCGTGCGGCGAAAACATCTTCCAAATGCAAAACCTGCGGCCCATATAGCCTTCCCTGTGTGCCGCATCAATCACGAAGAACGGATTGTGAAGGCGAGCTAGAACAACGTCCTACCTGAGACGGTTTGGAAGAAAGCGCTGCCAAGGCGAACCTTCATGAGAGCTTGTACTATCCGCACATACTGGCTCTCTGTAATGCTGCAGATGTATATACAGTAATGCGCGACATTGGACTTCCGTGACGCCCTCCCTTTAATGCGTTCTACAAAGTTTACCCTTTTTTTCATTGCTTTGTGCGTGCCGGGGATAAAAAAAATAATTAACGATCGAAGCAATCTTCCGAATTCTGTACGGCAAGAAACTGAGAGAGAGGAGGAGATGAGAGCGAGCGGTGATGTGAGAGCGCCGAGCTCTGATTGGAAGGATTCGTGGGATGGCCAACTCAAATCGACAAACCTGATTAGTGTCAGCCCAGTATGGAGTTCAAGCTGCTCACAGTCTAGTAGGAATTACAGCTGCTCTTCTTGGTTTGCTCTCAGAATTACAAATCTTGGTTCAGTATATGCACTCGTCAATGCGCTCACAAAGTAACGTGCGTATATTGTCACTCTGTGCTTTTCGGGCTACTCCACTTACATGACTCTCGTTGAATTTCCATCTTTGTCGCGAGTTACGGCGTTATGAATTGTGGCCTCCTTTTACAACGTTTCCGGGCTTCAAAAGGTGGCTATCGAGATATTTCTGGCACCAACTGCAGATGTCACTCGAGTACCACACGCCTGCATCCAGTAGTGCCAGTGGTGCATATCAGCTTGCTGTAAACAATTTCGTTGATTTTACTTTTTAAACCTTCGTAAGGTCGTTCTTTCTTTGGCATTGCCAACCATTTATGAACGTTAATTTCTTTTTTGGTCGTATTTGGTCTTCACTTCTGTTACAGTAATGAGCGTAGTTCAACACTTTACCGAAAACAAAGGGATAGATTACGAATGCAACTGGTCGTTGTAACTGTTAAATGCTCAATTACTTTTCACGAAAAGTGAATTGAATTTACTTCAAGGTCACAGTCACTTTCCTATCTATTTAGCATTCGCCTCGAGGCCCAGAATTGAATTTAGGGGAAGCGTGCTCTTGTTTATCCATGTTTCTGTACGAGGCACGTGGTGATTCCATCTGTCCACGATGCGGGTGGAGGCAAAGCGTTCGCATAATGGCACAGAGCACGGACAAGAGTACAGAGTACGAGTTCTTAGCAGTTCATTCCAGTGCGCGAGCGCTGCATTGGCTCCTCCCAGGCACTTCGGCCTCGCGTCCGTAGCATTCGTTTTCCTCCAAGTAAGTAAGTGTAAATCAAAGCGTAGTTCTGCTTTTCACCAGATGTGCCGTGCCGATCCAATCTCGAGGCGAATACTCGGGGACAACTTTTTCTTGCATTTCCAAAGAAGTGAAGACCGCGCAAATACAGCTCTGATTGACGCTCAATGCGGGTACCCATAGCTTTGGCTTCAGTGCCAATAAAAGTTGTCCCCATGGTATAGGTCGTGTTACTATTGCGGCTCGGCGCCTTATTATGCGTACGCAAAATAAGACGCTGCACAACGAATCGTTCGCGCATTCAGAAAGTACCGAATGGTTCTAAATGCAGTCATCTCAACAAGTAATCAAGTTACCAACTTGATGAGGCTGGTCGAAGGAAAGTTCACGAAACAATTAGGCAGTATCATTCCTTCTGATGCGTGACGATACTCCGTTTCACTTGAAGCACGATCGCAGCCGACGCTAGTAATGATCCGATGGAGTAAATTAAGCAGCGCCAAAAGTGCATCGTCACGGCGCTCTCCTTGTTCTTCTTATCACTGGCTAAAGCAATATTACACGCAGAAAAAGAAAAACAAATGCAGGATTGCGACGCATTTGCTGTGCATCATTGGTTTTGTCGATGATCGCGAGCGTAGAAAAGCCAAGAATCCCATGACGATGCACTTGTAGCCTTTCTTTCTCCTGTCTGTCACTCAGTCAGAAGTTTAAAAGAAGAAAAAGAAAAACAGAACGGTGAGGATCTCGCGTCAGGGTTCACGGTCAGCGTATGACCGCGTCACTTTCTCGGCCCGGAAGCTGGGGAAGGGTCGTCACGCCCGGAACGACCGTCCTGACACGCTCGTTTAACACCGTCCCAGCCCGCGAAGAAACCTGTCGCGGTACACCCGCGCCCTACGAAGCCATTTGGACTCTCGTTGCAAATCGCTGATGCCTATCAGAGCAGTCAGTACAGTACGCCGCACTGTCACTACCTTCTTCCATAGAACCCACTGTGGCAAGCGGTAGACTAATATGGTCACTGTCAGGTGAAGTTGTACTTAACAATACGAAGAATTCGTTCGTTCGTTTATTTATTTATTTATTCATTATTAAACTGCCCACATCACATCGAGAGGCATTACAGTAGAAAGGGTACATTCACAGAAAAAGATAAACTGCAGATTTTTTTTTTTTCATGTATTTGAAGTTTTGCGAAAATAATTTTTCAGTTTATTACGTACTGTCGTGCAGTCATGAAAAATGACAGCAGCATTCGCACGGGAGTATACATTTTTCGTGTCCTATGAATCGATTGAAATTTAACGTATCTCCAGTCACCGATAATGCGAGGAGGACGTACCATGCTAGTCGAGGTCACATGCAGGCAGTGTTGGGAAGTACTTTAATTAAGTACATTGTACTCAAAGTTTTACTTCAAGTAGATTTAGATGACTTGTACATTTACTTGAAGTACATTATCTGAATATGTTCTTTGTACTTTCCGAGGGAAGTACAACTCCGAACTCTAAAGTACATTCCTCAAATTTGGTCTTGTTAAATTTGTATCACAAAGTGATGTTTTCTTAACTTTGAAGAAATAATAGAAGGGCAAGTATAAGAGTTCACTAACTTCTAAAAAATGGCGTATCGTTATCTGAAAACGCGCTATTGTTTTTCGAGACGTCATCTGGTCATTTTTATGAGTGGAATAATGACAGCTACACGACCGATACAAATAAGTGGCTTATATAAGTTGATTGTGTTAAATAGTTCGTCAGAGACAGATTAACAACTACTCTTTGGTCACTTGACTTTATCCAACATTCGCCGCCATTTCCGAAAATAGCTGATGCGGCCCCGATTAACCCTGAGGCAATACCTTGCAGTTAAAAAAAAAAAAACACTCTATAGTAGAAAAACGATTTTGTAAGAAGTACTTGTACTTTACTTTGAAAGTACATACATTGTATTATAGTGCTTTACTTCCAAGTACATTACGCCCGGTATGCTTACTACTTTACTTGAAAACTAAAGTACACAACCTCTAACTTACTTTGTACACTACTTCAGGTACTTTTTCCTTGTACTTTACCGAGCAGGAGTTTGAATGTTCCTGGCTCTGTGCACCAAGTGACTAAAAGGAACGCCTTAGTTTATTTTTATTTTTTTTTTCTAACCTCCCGTCGACTACAGTTCGTGGATCCGGAAAGTGGCGCGTTCGCACTTGGGGTCTTTGTGTGTGCGTTCGTTACGCTCGACGATGCTCCTCCGTCTCCAAAGTGTCTGCGCGAATCGTTGGTGCACGTAAAAGGAAGGCAATTCCGCTCAAGGATTTAGTCGACATGTCTTGGAAACAGCTGCGAACCCTATCCTGCCTCCATCCCGCCTGCTCGCTTTTTTTTTGTTTTTTTCCCTTTTTTTTTTTTCTTTCTTTGAGGCCACGTGGGTAGGGGGAAGGGATGCCGTTCCGAGCTCTCATAAACCTCCCGTGATTTAGAGCTTGGAAACGTGCTTTTTGCCATGTCTGCTAGTCACGAGAGACTGACGAGAAGAAAAAAAAACAACCTCACAGCGGGAAAAAAAAATACGTAGAAGTGAGGGAAAACATTGTTACGGAAACGAGCGCCAGCTTGAACAATAGCGCCGTGGCGAGCAACCGCGATGAACGCGAAAGATGCCGGCAAAGTCACATTGTCCGTGGCTGACGGAGGAACTACGGACGAACGGGCTGCCACAGACACAAAGGCAGTAGACACACGCTTTCACGATTAGGGTTCTTTTTATTTTTTCCCCCGCTTCCTTTTTATCGTGTTTCTCGTCCGGTTACAGGTTAACATCACGCCTCCGCCGGATGCAGACAGGTGGGCAGACACGGTACCACAGCTTCGTGTAATATCCACATATTCCCTGCCATAGGTGAGAGAATAAGGTACGCACAAAGCACGGCCGACAGCTAAAAGATGCGGAGCACTAAGGATTACTGTAGCCGTATTTGTTTTTTGTTCGTTTCTTTGTTTCTTTGCTAAAACCAGGTATGTTTTTGTTGTTGTTGTTTTTGTCTTTTTTTCGTAGAGGTGGCACGTTTACGAGTGGTGGTGGTGGCGGCGAGTTCGTGAGTTCTCGTGCATATACGCGACCACGCCCGCGAGTACCTTCGGCCGTGGCGGCGCTCTGTCATTTTCCAGTTGTGCGTGGCCCGCGAATTCCTCTTTGCCTGGCTTCCTCGTTCTTCTTCGTCGCCTTTCGCTTCGTTTCTGTGTGGTTCCATGGTTTCCAGCCCGCAGATACGTAGCGACAGGCAGGGACGCGAGCAGGCAGCAGGTTTTTTCGAAGCTCACCCCGCCTCAGAACGACACTGCGTGCACACAGGCGCGCGCATTGCCTGTCACGAAAACACCAACAAGGACGAAAGAAACGTAAGATACTCGGGGCGCTGGTGGTAGGGGAAGAGACGTGAACGTAGTGGGGAGAAAAAAAGAGACAAAAACAGGCCCGAGAAGACAGGAGCGTGGGATAGGCATCCTCGGTTCCCCAGATTCGACACCTCGAGTCCAAGTGGGCGTCGCAGATTGCGTGAAAGTATTTCGTCGGCGTTGCAGGGTTCCTTATTTTTGTGTGTTTGTGTGTGTGTGTGAGAGAGAGAGAGAGAGAAAGAACGAGAGTGATTATTTATTTGGTTTTCTGGAACGTTCTCTCGGAATGTCTCGTTTGGCCAGTCGTCTCCGCGGTGATACTCTGTTAACGAACCGACGAATCAAATGTGAGCGGCCGAATTAGAAAGGGATGGGCCGATTCGAGTTCATGAACCTGGCTCGCGATCATCAGTTACCGAGCGCGTCAGTTTGTTGAAGCAAGAAGATAAGCAGCTCTGAGTCTTTCTGACGCTGTACTGTTGATGAGGCTAGGGGTCGATTTTCGCTGCAGTCATCCGAGGAACCCGGGGCGTCGAAGCTCGTTGCAGGTGGTCTTTCGCTCGCGCTTTGCTTCTCGATCCCCGCCTCGCGGGTCTTTGGTTCTTCTCGGTGGCGGGCAGGGACGACTCTCGTCGTCTAGACTCGCTAAAAGCATAATCGAGACGCTGAATTCCAGCCCAAAGCTGCCTACCCGCGCTCAAAGGTTCTCTTCTCCCGCAGCACGTCACCGCGAAGTGTCTGGCAAGAAAGAAAATATACAAAGCGTAGCTGTTCCACGATATAGTGTGATGCTGGTGTTCTTCGCATTCGATTGATTCTGTACATACAGTGTCTCGTGAGCTTCAACCTAATCGGGCAACGTGCCACTTCTTTTGCCTTCCTTTTAAGTACCGTACCCACGCGTTCGACGTTACCCATCGGCTCAGTAACACTTCCTTTGATTTCCTTGCTTTCAAAACTCTGACTGACTGTTCGACTTTAGCCCGGGCACCCCACCCGGGTATGGAGCCTGCTCGCCCGAATGTTACGTAGTTCCCTAGGTCTAGCAATCCGTGTCCATAGAGGCTTCGGATTCCGCTACTCCATTTAATTTAGTCATTTTCGACGAACATCGAACCAGAGAGCGTAGTGTTTTCCGTCCGTAATACACCGCGTGCCAACCGATCGCCTTTGTATTTTACGCGAGATAATTGCTTTCACGGCTTAAGATGGTCACGTGCTTTGTGGTCTTTGTCCGGCCTCTCCTTCGGCACACCACGCTTCGCCCCTATCGTAGTACACGTAAATTTCGAGACTCGTTTCCGGCACCCACGATGTGATTTTCGTTCAACGAAAGCAAACGCGCGTGCTCTACCAAACGCAGCCAACAGTGCGATCCGACGGAGCCAGTCGAGAAGTGCCAAAAGTGCATGGTCACGTCGTTCATCGCCTTTGTGTGCGTTTACTATCACCGGCTAAACAAATGGCGCGCAGGAAAAAAAGCTTCGGCCCCGTGAATGTCGGAAGAAGGAAGGAAGGAAGGCGCCGCGGATTCCTCTTGACCCGGCCGCTAGTCAAGGCCGTATACTTGCAGGGGTTGACGGGAATTTCGCCGAAGGACCGCACGGCAAACATCTCGTACTTGCGCAGGCAGAAAGAAAAGGCGGGAGTATAATGATGGTTGGACGGAATGCGCGTTGGACGCGCGCCCACCCGAGCGCCGCCATAGAAGCGTTCGTTCTCCAATTAACGCCTCATTTGGCCGAGTAATGTCGGGTCTGCTGTCGTGCCGCGGAGTAAGAAGAAGCTTTCGCGTTTCCTGAGCGGAAGAACATGTAGTGCCGCCCGAGAGTGTCCGTTCTTATACGCTACAACCTGTTTCTCTTCTTCTTGCTTTTAGGTTGTGATATTGGACCGCGTCTGTAGATTGGGTCCGCCCACTTGTTCCGTTCAATTAGCTCGGGCTTGCGAAGTTTATACAGAAGCCCGAGCAATTCTGCCTCCTTGTAGAAGAACTCGTGTTTATTTGTCACGCTGGTTCTTGAGCCGGACCGTTGGCTGTAACGTCCTTATAAAGTATGGTACTCAATATTGAGAAACACCTTTTCAGACGTGGCACGCCACACCACAGCTAGTCTTTGTACGCGTGTACGGGTTTGAATTTAGTCAATATTTGTAGCGTGCCACGTTTGCAGTAGCGAGTCACATACTGGGGTTGTGACTCGACCGTGAAATATGCGAATGCAGTATATTTGAGTGGTAATCATATATGCTTGCTCTTCGATTTAAAGTTTAAACTGCTATTATTATGTCAGTGACTTAACAAAGAATTTTTAAATTTTGTCACCTGCATTTTTTTTATTACGTCCGTGTGCCACGCGGCATAAGAATGCATAATGCGTCATCCGCATTTAATTTCTAATAACATACTGTAATACTATATTATTTTTATTTATATTTATTCGTATTTACTCATATTAATAACATACTACAACTACTAAAGTATCTGAAGAGTTAATTGCGCCACCGTAGCCGTTGTTTCTGTTTAGTGAAAACCTGGGGTCTTTGATAATAACTATGTAACATCACGTCCGTAAACATTTCGTACCGTCGTCTTACCTGTAGCTCTCATGTTTGGGCAGCGCCCCTGGCGAGCAAACTCGAATATTTCTCGGTCGAGTTTCGGTTGGGCGCCACTGCGCTTTTTCACGTCGCTCGTGGACGCTAATCTGGCAGAATTTCAATGGTAGATAAAAATTAAAAAAAAAGAAATAGCAAGAGCAAAAAAAAGTTGCAAAAAAAAATCGGTCTTATCGTTTTGATAGGACAGCGCGAGTTGCATTTTTATTTCGTATATTTGAGCTTGGGGGTTTACTTATTTGAAACGCTCTCTTACCGCGCGTGGAAAAATGCTGACGCACGCTTGTAAAAGACCTTGCTTCGTGCAGAACCGAATGCTGCAGTGGTACCAGTGGCGCCTTGTGCTCAATGCAAGCGTTACGTGGTCGCGCCTTACGGGCGCGTTCGCGCCCTCTGACCGAGAGAAACAGTCGTATTGGCGAGGATTAACAAAGTTGCAGTGGTGGAAGTGCTGCGCCATTTGCGCCAAATTGCACCATGAACGAAACTCTGCAACATCTTGCGCCAAAGTGCCATTTTTCCTCAGATTTGCACCGTACCTGCGCCAAAATGGGCAAAAAACTTATTGGTCGGCTTTAACATTTAGAGAAGTAGGAGGAAAGGAAAATGGCATAAATATGTATTGCAAAGCCTCTTTATTCGCAGCATTGTTTGTTTTCTCTTAGGTAAGAGTGCAGTCGAAGGCTCAAACACACATACAACCCCAAACCCATATCTAAAAGCACAAGTCACGGGACATTCGCTGCACTTGATTCGTTTAGTCGATGAAAGACCAGGCACAGGAAGATGGACGAATGCCATGATGTCGCGTTTTGACGCTGGTTGGTTCCACTAGCTCATAGCAGTGGCTGCGCTTTAAATTAAGCTGAAACGAAGTATTGAGATTGCTCGCCAATCGCGCTGGTTGGTTCATGAGCTGGCAGATTGATCGCCTACATTGTCTAAATATACAGACGATGTCGGCGGTGTGAGGAGCTAAAAGTTGCGAGAAAACATTGCCAAATTGTGGGATGGCGGATACTGTGATTAGACAAAACCAGGGTCTCGTACTCGTGATGCGATCGCTTAATTATCGTGTCTGCCGCATGCCTGCGTGTCGAGCTTCACCGCTAGCACCGGAGTGCTAGGTGCAGCGGCTGACGTGGGTGAGCGCCTGGGTTAGCGCGATAGGCTCAGTAATCATGCTCGGTACTATGCCAGGTCTACTTTTTTTTTTTTTTGTCTCAGTGGTAGGTTGATCGTCAAGTTTAAAAATCTGCGCCGAGAAAAAAAAAAAAAAAACATTGCGGGTCGATATTTGAGTAAATGGTAGTCGAGGTTGTTCCCGTGCAGCTGTCGATCGAAATAACAGCGAACTTTGACTTCCCTCTCGTTCGAAAGCCGCTAAGCAGGAGCGTCACGTGCATAAGCGTAGGCTTTGATTATATTTGGGGGTGGTTGTTTTGGCAGCTCATAATATTAAAGTCTTGAGTTTGGTAGGTTCTTAAAACCTGGGAGACACATGTTTCTTGATAGACAAACTGGTTTTTAGCAGGCATTTTACGGAACTTATACATACAGGGTAAATAAACTACCGGCTGTAACGCTACGATTAATATTTATCACTCTTTTTAGTACCCATTGTAACTTAACTTTCTCCGACCAGAGCCTCATTTCTAAAAAGAATGCTCTGTGACCCTTTGGCATCCTATCTATTCTTATTACAAAAAGTAACAAGTAATAGGCTCCAGTATCAAAGAAGAACCCTCAGTCATTATAGAAGATGAACTCATTTAACGATACAATAACTCTTCTCATTTTCAAGGGATGTCAAAGCCTCCTATATACTGGAAAGCCCGTCAAATTGACAACGGAACAATAGAGTGCCGCAGCCTCTCCCCAAAACGCATATGTACAGGGTGTCACAAAAAAAAAAAATCTACAGTTGTTTTTTTTTTTTTTCCCCGCAAAATTAACTTAAAGGGAAGCTGAAGAGCTTTTCGAAAAAAATGAGTTAAGGGTTGATTCTGACGTGTTTGTGCCTGCTGAGTCCAAATGTCACAACCGTTCGACCCAAAATAATCCCTAAACGCGAAAAAAAGCGAAGAAATCAGAAGCGATCGCCGCAGCGGCACGCCATTGGCTAGTGACGCGTGACGCTCCACTACGTCATAAAAGGACCATCTCGATTCTCGCTTGCTCCGTCGCTTGCGGAAGTAGCCGGGCGCCGGGTCTTCTGCTCTTGTATATCGGGTTCGGCTTCTGATTTTTCGAAATCTTTCGGTGAATCCGAAAGAGGAATGTGTCCAAACGACCCTAGACGTGACAAAGTACGCGTTCCAGCCGTTGGCAAAGTAGGAAAATGACCCCCCGCAGTAATAAACGCAGACTCGAGGAACCGCTTGCGCGGGCGCCGACATAGCCGGCTTCATACCATCAGGAACGTACTGACTGCTACTTATTGTAACCTAAAACGTTGACAATAAACGGAGTGCTTTTGACGGGACGCCTCAAGCCGGATTAGCGTGACCCTCCCCAAAACGGTCGTCCGAGGACAAGAATTCTGCACACATCGGCCTTCGTGCTTGCCAGCTGCTGGACGCGTAAGCGTGCAGGCTGCATTGTTCTAAAGTGGTTTCAACTTTGAAGGGATAGTATAATCGGCTTCGGGCGACGGGAGAGCTTCCGCTGAGATGAGACGGGTGATAAAACAGGGTCACCGTTCTGCCACCGCCATGTCCTTGCGCACTATGCGAATAACTGCGCAGAAGGTCCATCCCTGTGATAGCGGTACCCTCCGCTGCGTTTAGTTTGTTTGCCACAAACTATTACGCCATTATAGCTTTAGAAAAATCGGAGATGTGTGCCCGGCAGCCCTTAATTTGATGCCAAAATGATGTCAAAATCGTGAAAGCTTCCTGGGCCTCTATATTTGCATAATTCTACCAAGATTTGTTGACTGCATCACACCACCACCAAGCATTATCATCGTCCGATCGCATTTCTATGGCACAAAGAATAATTGCATAACACAATCTTTATACGAAAAACACTGCGTAACTTGTAAAAAAAGAACTCAATTCAGAAGAGAAGGTCACATGCTTTGTATTTCCAAAAAGCTCTCCTGAAGAGAATATGAACCTTTGGAAGGAAAATTTAACAAAATTTATGTTTACGTTTAAAAAATGTGTGACCTCAAATAATGTCAGCAACTGTAAAAAAATGTTTATGCTAAAACAAGTTGCACCGTGAAAGTCGCATTATGAATTGCATGACCACTTATTAGAGCAAGCCCTCCTCTCCCAAGTGACTGGGTAGCCGAGTAGATTAAAAGCAAAAGAAAAAAATCTTGGGCTACCCAAGATTTTTTTCTTTTGTTTCCCAGATTTCAGCAATATAAGAAACCAACTCCAAAACACTAATATAAGGCGGTTAACACAAGAGAGCCAGTAGAAACCCGCTACTCGGCTAAATGATCGCGGCTTTTCTAGCACACTGCACAATTCTAACTCCGTTTCACCTTATGTTGTACCGCAGCGAAGGCAAGAAGCGCGAGCTCATAACGTTGGCAGCTGCCCTTGGTGCACGAGAGCTTGTGCCGCCGAGATGGGCGCTAGAGCAAGGAGCTCGCGCTTGTAGCCTTCCCTGCGGTACAACACAAGGTGAAACAGAGTATAATAACGTAATAGCTTTTTTCTAGAACAGTCGACCTACAATTCCTACCTAGTTACGTTTCCCCCTTTGCTTGTGACTTTTAATGCGCTGAATTGCCTTCTTACCCTCAAAGATGGTCGACAGAGCGTCGGGTTCAGGCGAGACTTCTTCAGACCCAAACCCATACGTATATAGTTTTCATATGCGCCGTCCGAAATACGTTTCGAACAATAAACGGTGTACTGCTCAAACCCACCCACCCCTTTAAAATCTCGGTGACGAAGTGGAAAAGACGGTAAGCGGGAAGAACAACTGCGACGAGCGCTGTTCGTGAAAGCTGGCGGCTACACATGAGTACGGCATCCTGCAACAGCATTAGTCAGTTGGTTCGGTGCCACGAGAATTCTGCAAACACGTGAACAAACAAGAGAACAATCAACACGTCATGCGATTGAGTGAATAGCATGATCGGTCAACGGATCAAAGCAAGCGCTATGCAGCGGCAGAACGACGACGGCTCGAAAAGACACTAGAGCAGCCTACGAGGAAAGCGCGGCCAGCCGCGGCGGGGTCCCCCAGTCGGTCCTTTTGTGACGCCGGCTGACGGGCTTCCTCCTCTCTCCCCTTTCCCTCTGCTTCGGAGAGGCGTGGCTTCGGTGCTACTTTGAAGGCGCTTTTCCGGTTAATCCGCGCAGAAAATAACCAAACGAATACGCTATTCGTGATTGCTGAGGCCGCATTAACTAGGCTTAGGTGTTTTTATTCATATTTAAAACCGCTTCAGCTTCCCTTTAAGCATTGCCGAACGCTCATTTTCTGCCCAAAGGTAGCACTAGAGGTCACAACGAGATGCCAAAGTTTCAGCCCGATCCGATGCCTTATTCAAAAGTTATAAGTGATTTTCTGAAAATTTCAATGGGAAAATGGAGCGCATTTTTGCCCGTTTTCTGCTTATGGTGCCATAGAACCCCATGACTCACGTATTCGAAAACTCCGTCGGCCGCTATTTTCCCATTGAAATTTTCATAAAATAACTTATAACTTTTGAATAGGGTATAGGATCGGGCTGAAACTTTGCCATCTGGTTGTGACCTCTGGCGCTACCTTTGGGCAGAAAATGAGCGTTCGGAGATGCTTAGCTCATTTTGGGGGCAAAAAAAAAAAAAACAATTTTTTATTTTTTTCTTCTCCTAAACGCGGCGGTGGCGAGGCAACGCTGGTGGCACTGGCGGTTTGCATGGAGGAAGAGGAGAAGGGTGTAGGCCGTTTCATATTTCTCCTCAATATAAAAAAAAAACAGTTACAATTACAATTTCTAAGTGAGAGCTAAAAATAAAGAAAATAAACTGTTTCTCTCTACATGCACCACTTGACGGTATAACAGGTTTAAGCCATGTTAAAATAAATAATGAGAGCCGTAATTGGCCAAAAGTTTTCTTTAGATCCTAAAGCTAATTAAATACAAGAACAGGGAGGCGGCTGAACCTTGGCATTGGAACGAACTTGAAAAAACCTTGCAGGCTTTTATAATTATTTGTGTTACTTTTTTTTTTTCCAGTTTTGACCGTTCGCGTTGTGGTGGCGTCACCAAGAGATCCCTCCAGGACGCTTTGGGCCATTCTTTTTCTGCTCCTCTCCTCTCTCTTTTTCCGTAACCGATTTGTGTTTATTTATTTATGGGGGGGGGGGGGGGGGGGGGGTTCTGAGTCTAACACAGATGTTGCCATCTGCTTTCAAAGACAAGAGATTCCGTCGTCATGTCTGGGAAGAAACTCCGCGTCTCTTGTATGCATGACGAATGAGCAGTGAGTGAAGGTGAAGAGGGATGCCCGACGGAGAGGAGGAAACGCTCCAAAGTGGGAATCACGAAGTGTACGAAGGCTAATGACAGCTTGATATAGACGTCGCGATCGACGATTCTAACCAAAGGTAACGGCACGTACATCGAAAGAAAAACAAAAATGTCAATATTCCATTATGATTAATTCGGAGAAATAAATATGTCTGCACGTGACAGATAAGCGACGGCCAACTGTATACAGTACGGTTCTCACGCCACGGCTGAAAAAAAGACCGCAGCATCGCTGTGGACAAACCGCTTCGTGCAAAAAGACGCACGGATAAAGACCAGCTGACGAGAAGGACGGTTGGACGTGGAAACGTCTTTGGAGGCCCCCACTCGCCAGACCGATGTCATTAGCCCCTCTGCGCCGGTAGCCCAATGGATCTCCGGCCATGGTCCTCCCCGACGCGCAATGGCCGATCCTTCACTCTGTCGTTGTCGTCGACGCGGGGGCGAGGGAGGGACGCCGAGTGCCGAAGACTGCGAGTCATCGCAGGCCGTCTGTCGGGACCGTGAGAAAGGAAGGCAGGGCTGGAGACAAAAGAAACCAAGGCGACAGGAATCGACGGTGGGAACACGACGAGGGACATCGTCAGGAACGATAAAAGGGAAGGACGCGCCGCCGTCAGTGAACGAGCGCACGAGGGAAGGACAAGTGACGCGACACTTGGAGAAACAATAAGGTGGGATTTGTTGGTATGTTATGTTTATTGACCTTCACATTTACGTGAGTTTGAGGTGAGGTCCAGTCACTTTGTGCGAGTCATAAGAGGTGAGTTACAACGAAATAGGTAGTTTGGCTACCGTTGGTTGATTTCATTGTGCCCTAAAAGCGCTAAAAGACGGCGATAGAGTAAGGATTGGCGACAACACAAGGCGCGCGTGTTTTCAGTTGTCGTCTATCTATACTTTGTACCTGTGTTTTGGCGGTCCCACGATCATAAGACGTATTGCTGGTTTTATTGCCATGTTCTGTATATGGCCACTCGCTATTGATCGCGTAGACATATGGAACATTCCTGAAGAAAGCTTGCGTTTGCTTTGCATACAGATTACAGTTTGAACAGAAGTAGCATGTTTGCATGTTGCAAGTGGAAATCGTTTATGAACGAGGGAGCATTAAAGCCCATACGAGGATATGTTTTAATTTGAGACGGGCTTATGAACCTCCAGGTGGAAGTCTTAATGCTGAACTTCTTCAGCATTGAGTTCAACCTTTTTCTTTCTTTTTTTCTTGCTTGGCTTCATTTTTGTTTTTAATGTTGTTGTATTTGGTTTGAGCTTAATTAGATTTAGTTTGATTATTGGCTCGAGAAGTTCTTGGTATTGCCACTCCTGCTTCAGGAAACGCGAGTTTTCCATTCGTTAGCAGCGGCGGGGTTTGACACGAGCAAATATTGATGTATCAGTCGCCTCCGAGGTTCTATTTATTATCGGGTCTCGCAAACATTCCTATCTTTGATCTCGCGGTATTTTGACAAATTGTCGAACGTTGGTTCGCAGCTTTCGTAGCTTGCCACCTGCATATGCAGTTTGCACAAACGGCGCGCGCGTGCGCTCTGCAGCGGGGAAGCTGCGGGCACTGAGTTTTCCGGCGGCTATAATCCTTCATGCGTCTGACCTAGAACAGTCAGTCCCCTATGCAAATATTCTGCCATTTTCTAACAAGAGCCCCGCGCGTCAGTGTGGCGTAATCGTTCAATAATATGCTTCGCTAAGGTCGAAGAGGCATACACTCTTTCTTGGTTACGTCGAGCTTCGGTGCTCTTGCCGCTGTGAAGTCGTCGTTCCGCTTTTCAGTCCATGGCCCTCTCAACAAAACGCGGACTACTTATATATAAATATATATATATATATATATATATATATATATATATATATATATATATATATATTTTTTTTTTTTTTTTTTTTTTACTTAGGCGGCGGACAGCCGCTTCCAGGTTCTGGCAGCGCGGATGATAGATGTCGGCGGCGCTCAGAAACGTGCCGAAGGATATGCGGCAATTGCCGGCTCCGGCGAGGGCAGTGCCGATCATTTTGCGGCAGCGTGCGCGATGGAGTGAAACCTTTTAAGTTGCCTTTCCTGTCTGTCTCTGTGGAGAATCGTTTAACTATGTTTAACCTTGTGTACGCGCCAGACGTGGAACGTGTTTTCTTGTCGTTGCCTTCGACCACTATGCTTCACTGAGGTTTGGTCGCGGTGTTTTCGGCTGCCTACACTGACGGTCTTTGCCGCGTGCTCCGCTGCTGTAGGATGCATCTTGTTCTTTCGGCGATTTTATGATACGTAAGTAACTAAGATCGTCCTGCTCGGCATTAGTTTCACATTCAGATTTTTTATCAGGTGAATGCGGAGATGCCGCAAGGGAACGCTGTGCAACAATGGGACTTGGCTTCCACTAATCACGCCATTACGCGAAAATACCTATGCGTTACTCTTTTCCTCTTCTTTTTTTATGTACATGCAGGCTACATTTTAGGCTTGTTCGGTTTGTTATATGCATATAGTCCCTATACAGTACACAGCACTGAATAATGTGCTAAGAACTCAAGTTCGTTGTTACTTGTAAAGCAACGAAACGATTATTCTGATGACTTCAGTAAAGTCATGACCAGCAGCTTAATTTTATATTGAATATGGAAGCAACGCGTCGTTTAATAATGCCTATAGAAACACAACCAGACGAATACTTTACTCACGCGTATTTTTCTCCAGGTGCATTTTTGTCCCATTCTCTGTCTGAAAGAAACATCACTTTGCGGGTAGTCACTCGGAAATTGAAGGGAAAAGAGCAGTACAAATAAGTTTAACTGCATATGGTTAGTGAAATCAGGGAGGAAAGCACGCTTCAAGTTATGAAAGCCATCTATGAATTTCAGCGGTCAAAGAGAAAGGTAGTGTTCCTTCTGGAAGGAGAATTAAAAATGACAAAATTCAATACCTTCCAATCTCCTTTTTGTTGTAATTGAAAATTGATTTTTGACGTTTTCTTGAAGATGGTGTCAATGGTTCACACGCCCTTGAGTGTCACATTATACTGAGGCGACGGCAAGAGTGCTCAAGGTTACAGTGTCGGTTGCAATATTCGCTTATAATAAAACGCCCCTCTTGTTTGCGCAAAAACAAGCGCTCTCCCGGTGCAACGCTCCCACAGCCCATTCACGAGGCTGCGAAGCTGCCGGAAAGCGCGCAGATTTCTTGCAAATAAACGAAGCACGATGCCTCCTCTCTCCGAGAACTTCCCGTCCCACGTTGCCTTCATCCAACCAGCCCTCCCAAGTTTCTCCGTTGCAAGCAACCAAGCCCGCACGCGCGCGCCTCTGATTGAGGGTTTGCCTTCGCACCGGTGAATATAATCGTGGCTTGAAAGAGCGCCGATTTCACGGTAGCCCCACGGCGGCGCGCCGTCGTGAAAGGGAATCAAGTGGAGCGGAGACGATGAAAAAAGAATGACAACAGTAACAAAACAACATCGTTCCGACATAAAACGCCGAGAAGAAGAAAAACATATATCGTCCTGGAGCACCGGTGTAAAATGAGCGAGGTTATGGTCAGCCGATCTAGTGTACGGTACACTTGCATCCCTGCGTTTTGGTTGATATCTTTCTCGACTTTGCGAAGGAGTCGGGCAATCTTTACGATTGACCACATCGGACACTACGATCCATCCCAGACTATGCGTCACGTTAGTCGCTGCACCCTTCCCAAAGGTCACCTGAAACTCACGCGGCATTGGATTGGCTGGGGTGGCTCCTAACGTCCGCTGCAGTCCATAGTAAGCTGAAACGGAGTACACCCATTCGCATGTTTTCTGCTGCTCGGGTCCTGTACAATCCAGACGCTCACCTCCTCCAGCAAAGACGCGATTGGCTCTCACCCCCCCCCCCCCCCCTACTTCCCTCTACAACGCTACTGCTACTACTCCAGCAACGGGCTCGAAAGAAGTGCAGCAGCAGAAGGAGCCAGGGCGCGCGTCTTGAGACCAGGAACCAGGACTGGCACCACGCTGGTCTTCCCCTAAAAGCAGCAAGGAAGAAGAGGCCATTCCACAGCTTGGGGCAACGGGTCGGGTTGATGGCGATGATGACCTTGACGTGAGGTCGCCAAGGTCACGCTGTGGAGAGGGCTCCTTCGTTTTGGAAGGGGAAACCCCCTCGGCGAACAGAAAAGCGCTCGGGAAGGGAGGGACGACCGGTGGGGCCCCCGTCTGGTGGGGCCGGTGTAAGGGGACCGCGAGGGGGACAAGCGAAGACGGTGGAGGGAGAGCGGGGCTGGCGAAGCCAAGGACTCTCGGAGAAAGCCCGGAGGTCCTCTCTCTGTCGGTCGGCTGGTGCCAACGTTCTTTGGGGGGTGGAAAGAAGCAGCGAGCACACGGCTTCCCCGTTTCGGCCGGGTTATCGTTACCCCGTGTCTTGCTCAAATATGGCGCCCTGATTCTTTGTTGGTGTGGTGTTTTGTTGTGGGTTATGCCTCGCCTGCGATCTTCGATTGGGTTCCGGTGATTTCAGTGGTTATCCTTGTGTACTGTTTTTTTTTCGGGTGCCCGAGAAGGCCCCTAGGGTAGTAACGTGCTAGAAGGAGCGCATGCACTGCTGTGGCTTAGTTGTTTTTTGGTAACTTCTCACAGTAACCCGCTACATTTTTTTCTGAAAATAACTTTAACAATTGCTTCTAGAAGTAATGAGAAGAATGGTACTACAGTTAGATTTCTTCTGGATTAAGGTTGTTAAGGCAACGCAGTCGAACATTTCTCCGTTTTCCTTCCTCCGAAAGCTGAGTGCTTCTGCTCTCCGAGTCTGTGTTCACGGTGCGTCAGATTATAAAAATGTTGCATTTTCATTATAAACTGCAGACCACTTCTAACAAAAAACTTCGACTGAATTTTCCATCCCGCTTTCCGTCCAGGTCAACACGCAAGCAAACGGCCGTTTGCCAGGTGGCGAAAACAAATCGACATCGAGAGGTGTGGCAAAGACATGTGAGCGTATCACGTCATCTGCGTGATAACTGCAGTTAGTGTTATTGGTTATTCGTAAGCTGTGTGAAGAGACTGAAAACAAAGGGGTAGAAGAAGGGGAAAGATCAATTATAATGGCAACGTTAGAGTGCACTGATAATATGGGCTCTGCCGCAATGCTCAGCTATCCGCTGTTTTTTGTTGTTTTTTTATTAATTAATTGTGGCTTTAATTCTTTTATTTGTTTAGGGCTGTCGCTCGGAGTCAGTACTGGGGTCGATAAGCAATTGGAGACGAAAGAAATTGAAAAAGGGTTCCTGGCGGTGGTACTGTCAACAACAAAATGTAAATTAGAGAAAAGGTGCTTCCATTCACCGATAAGTCACAGTACAATAGCCCATGTACTCATTTATGACGAAGCATTTCGATTGATATAAAAAAACGCAAGATATCGAACATGAATTACTATGTCATGTAATGAAGCTATAAAAGGCACAGCTATCCCGGCTCTATGTTTGTTTGTTTTTTTGTTTGTTTTTTTTTGTTTTGGGGGGGGGGGGAACACTTTTGCAGATATTAGAATAGTTTATAATCGAATTCAGTATTTGCCATGAAGAACCGGTCGTAACTTTTGAAACCGTAAAGTGAACGTGGTAAGCGTTGCAATGCATTCAAATTGATTATACAAATAAAGGTTCGGTACCAATTGGTACGCAATTCACCAGAAGCGAAATAAGTTTTCGGGACGAAGGGGTGATCGCCAGTGTGCCCCCAGTATGAAATCGGGTTCGCGGTGGTCAGGATTATAGCTTCGTCCGTCATGCCATTGTTGAAAAGGACACAATGTAGCTCACTCCTTGTGGCAACTGGCACGGAGGTTTCGACACGTCATTTACGCCTCGCTTCACCAGTCCGAGCTTCCGCCCCAACTGCGACCTCGATCGTGTGTCGAGTGCGCATGTGCAAGGCCGTATACGTTTATCGCCTATCGTTCTTTGCCAAGCACACGGCAACCGAATCGGAGATCGGGAACAACTGCACACTGGCAAGTGTCAACGTTCGTGCGTGATAAGCGCAGAAGTATCCTCACCTCGCTGATAACGTGCTCGGGGGGCCTCTCGTCACTGATGCCACGCCGCTGATGCGTACAACTGCCGCTCTGTATTCGAGAGAAGCCCGGTGTGGCAGAGGGGAACATAAAATAAGATAGGGGCCTGACCGTTGCGTGGTTTATAAATTATTGAAGATCTTTCCGAGGGCTGGTGGATATATGGGCGTGGGTACACGAATCAGAGCACGCCCAACCCTGGCTCAACCTACACCCATTTTCCCGTTGACAGTTGTCAGCTTGCAGGGATCAATATTGCATCAGCTGCCATTGTAGTGACCTTGCCGCTGAGCGCGTATTTTCTGCAGCGTACGCTTCCGAAGGCCGAATTTGCTTTTCTCGGAAAGAACATATATAAATGACCACCAACACGGCGCGATGACTTCACGTGCAAGCCACGCGTTAAAAGTTTTTTTTTAATAACTTTGATATAAGCAGAGGGCCCGAGCATAATATATCTGCAATTCCGTTTTTTTTTGTTTGTTTGTTTGTTTTTACTATCGTAGAGAAAAGATTTTGCTCAAAAGCACTCTTCGTGTGTTATGAGCTTGCTCCACTGAACGTTCCGCTCATCTACCAATATGAAGGAAGCAACGTCAACCAGTACGAGCTGTAAGAGTATCGCCATCTCACAGTGTGTCCCGCAACTTTATGCAGTCTTGCACTCATTCCATTGCTGGGATCTGGTCGCGCGAAGCTACGCAAACTTTAGGGACCATTTAATTCGCAAGACGGTACGCTCAATTTTCGGATTGTCAACAGTGACCTTTTTTTTTTTGTTTTAGGCGTAGTGCATATGAATAACCCTTATTTTGTTTGCTTTTTCGGTAGCTCGGGTTTCCCTCTCCAACCTCCAGATGCCGAGAGTGTTCTGCAGTTGCGGGTTTGAACATAAAAATACACGAATAATGGATTGTCGTTGCTGTTGTTGTTGTTGTTCATCTTACTGGTATTGAACGGTAAATAAGCCCACTAAAAGGTGTTGGCAAAAAGGGACTTTTCTTTTCTATTGTCTTAAAATAAGTACATCGCCCATAAAGTGCATTGCAATCTTGGTTGGTTGATCCGAGAACTATCTTTTCACCATAGCTCAGTTAAAAATAAACATGCTACTTAGAAAGCAATACGCTGGCGAAAAAGCTCTATATCTATTAAAAGGATAATAATGCCCAGAGCCCGGTGACATGTTGTTCGAGGTCGAAACAAACCCTTTCTTTATAACCACCGTTTTACTATTTTAAACCTATTTCGGTTATTGTTCAAGATGACGCAAGAAACATGCGAATTTCAGCCCGTTGCTTCTACTTCAGCAGCCTCTTTTCGGGGAAAAAAAAGTCCTAGCTTGTACCTGCATGCGCGGACCATGTGGCCACAATCTGCTTTTCCCGACATCCTTGTTTACTGGTGGGCTTCCGAGAACGTTGCGACGGGCAGCAGTAGGCCAGCTTCGGTAAACACGGCGGCGTGAAGCAAGAGCCTGTGCACTCCAGACAAGAGCTGCCGGACATTTGCATATCGGTCGGTACATCGCCTTGCGCCGAGATCGCAGTACGCAAGCGTGCGATCGGGGAAATGCTAGCGGGGACTCGGGAGTTCTTGGGCGGCCCAAAGCTCGTACGACTATGACGAGTCAGGCCAACTAAATGAGGCTATAAACATTGGTAATACGCCTCCGGCGAAATTTTTATGGTCGCTCATTTGCCTCGAAATTGGTTCAACGCATTAATGGACACATTAATAAAGTAGTGAGAAAGCTAGGGTACAGGTCTAACTATTGCTTTTGGCGAATTTATCAGATTTTTCTTTTAATTTGGTTCATATGACTTATATTGCACGGCTCTACAGACAATACTGGAAAAAAGTGAGGACAGATGTTTCAATTTGGGCAGTACAACTTCTTTCCGACATGTTGAAATTAGTTTGATGGTGTGAAGTTGTTGAAACTTTATTGTAATTTCGTTGAAATGGAAATTACACCAATAGTGACAGATGGGCCAGTTGGTACATACTTCGTTTTGACAAAAGCGCCGCAAGACAAGGACTTACTTGCTCTGTCCTTGTCTTGCGGCGCTTTTGTCAAAAGGAAATTACACAATGTAATTTACGAAATGTTCAAAAAAAAAAGGAGTAATTTTAATCAAATGACATTGTGATCGGCGAATCAACTCGCAATCAGACTACGAGCGTCGCGCGTGCACCGTGCTGTACGGCGCGCCAGGTACGCTTCCACTATTGGCTCTCCTCCTCCGCCCTATCTTCATTTACAACGCTTACACACACACCGTGCTCTACCAGGAGTGGCGCGTTCTGACTGGCCGTTCGCGTAATCTAATTCAGTGGAAATGACACTGACTTTGCCGTGTTGTAGGGGTCGATGAAATACCGGAAGTTATGTTCCGAGGGTGCCGGACATTATTGTGTCTAAATACCCCTTTACAACACATGACGACGCAAATGTCATATCTCAGAAAAGTAAATTAACACGCAAACAAAAACGCTGGTTTTTATTTTTTTATTTTTATTTTTGCGGCTAATATGTCTTGGTGTTCTTTTTTTTCCCATACTTGCTCTAATGAAACACCACAAAATATACTATAGGCCTGTAACAAAAAAAAAATTATAGAAACAAGAATAAGTACAACTAAGAGACTCACAGCTGCTACGCTGTTAGTTTTCTTTTTTATTTTTTTTTATTTTCTCTTCGTGCTTACAGCTTTTAACATACGCTGTCACCAAACCAGCTTGACAGCGTGATTTCCTTTCTTTATCCGTGTTCGGTCGTTCACGTCCTCAGCCCCGGGTGTAGCGTGCTGCGTGGGTCGTTTCCCCCCAGCCACGCTCTTACCAGCGTGCCCTTCCAGCCTTCCTTCCGTATTGAAGATTTCCTGGCGCTGTATACTAACAATTACAGCCGCTAACTAAGGGGGAGCTCACCCTCCTCTCCTGCTTGTAGTCTGCTTCCAGATTTTCAACTACCAAACCACATGATTTACAGCTAATGAGCTCGTCCACACGCAACGGAAGCAGTCACGCGAGGGAAGCCTTCCCGTCGCTGACAAATTATTCGCTCGTTATGTTAAGTAGAACAAGTGGACAACGAGCGGTCGACGACAACAAAAAAGCACTATACGAAAAAAAAAAAAAACTTTTTTTCGTCTGTGGTACAGGAAAAAGCCGCACGCACGCGACACTCGTTATGAGCTTGACACGAGCTTCTATGTATGCAAACGACCCGGTCGACCGTTCGTCCGCTTCCTTTGTCCGAACGGAAGACGAAGGGCAGCGCTCTCGACTGACGCGTCTGGTCAAGCTCGCAGGGACAGGGCGCGTGCAAAGTGCGACTTATCCGCCTAGCGTATGCACGAGCTCGTGCTCGTATACGTGAGCTGCGGTACGCGGAAATTCGTTTAGACTCCTCTGTGCCAGAATGCTGACCCACAATGCTCGGCTCATGCACTCTTCTTATTGTTATTATTACTGTTATTTGCAAAATTAGTTAAGGCGAAGCGTACTGCGACCAAGTTAAAAGGGTGGCCCAACGTATTCATGCGGTCCGGTTTCAGAACTCTGCCCGCGATTGTTTGCTTTGTTCGGGCTGAAGGAAGTCGTGACGGAAATGTCAAAAAAAAAAAGAAGCATTATTTTTGTTTTACGTGCGCGAACGATTTTAATTTTTTTGGCAGTTACACCAAGAGCGGAAAAAGAATAGAGGGTCCGTTACTGCACCCCCCATTTTTTTTTTTTTTTCTGATCTTGGTGTAACTGACGAAGTCTGCGCTTTTGTATTGTACCGGGTGTTTGAGAGAAAAGAAGAATTCTGTTTTTGTCGCAGCAAAAATGAATCTTAATCACCAGACGCTAGGTCTCCGCCGAAATGTAGCACATAGCGGTTGAAATCAAACGCCGACGTTGTACAACTTACCTTTCACCGATTCAAAAGTTAGAAGCGACCTGTGAATATGTTTAATAAAAAAGTGTCGGTCAATGAAGCGCGCAAAGGCATGGTGATGAATGGGCTTTGTTCTGCCACCGGGAACAGACCCCATTCTTTTAAATGAAAACTTTCGAGTATAACTTCTGAATGAGACGGGCGCTACATTTGATCCGTGCTTGAGCATTCGGCGTTGCGTATAGTTATTTTTGCCGATTCTTTCTTCTCAAAACAACCGGCATTTTGTTTTCATTATAAAGATTTAGCGGTAACGCAAAACGTAAGCAATTAAACCATGCATTGTAAAAGCAGAACGACCTTCATTTTTCTTTTTATTAATGTTACTTTATTAAAAACAATAGATAGAATTACAATGCTGAAAGCCTGAAGGGCCTGTCGAGCTGAACAGTGTGACAGACTGTGATCAGAATCGGTCGAGGCGCCTGAGCAGATTATCTGGTTATACATAGCGTGGTAGAACTTACCCGCCGCTCGACTTTAGACTTTAAATAATTGACACGTGTTCTACCAACACTTACCCGTCAAAAGCGAACAAAGAAAAACTTGGGGCGCCGACATGTACAAAAATGCCATAGTTTGGTTGCACGGGAAACTATGTAGGTACAGTTAACGAGCAACCGCTATCAGATCTACAGAGCTCAACGTGTGAGAATCAATCGCTCGAACAG
This sequence comes from Ixodes persulcatus, assembly GCA_013358835.2. Classification (NCBI taxonomy): domain Eukaryota; kingdom Metazoa; phylum Arthropoda; class Arachnida; order Ixodida; family Ixodidae; genus Ixodes; species Ixodes persulcatus. The sequence continues at coordinate 359,334 of JABSTQ010011317.1, read as the reverse complement.
TCGCGGAAGTATTGCTGTGATGCATCGCCAGTTGTACATGCGCCATCAAAGGCACCAGGAAGCGTTGTTTCGAATGCCCGGGCCGCACCCTCGGAGAAACTAGGCCCTTTCCTCGGAAACGGTCTGAATGGCGATCGTTCGCTCGACCAACTGGCCACGAGCACAGCTTATTACTTTTTTTCTTCTTCTTCTTAAAAAAAAAAAAGGGGGGGGGGGGGGGGGGGGGTCACAAAGGCGCACGTGCGTGCGGCGGCGCACGTTTCTCTCCGATCGACATGCGGAGAGGATATCCATCGCGCAGATCGGAGGATCATCGTGGTGGCAGCCCAGCATTGACGACTTCCAAGAGTGCCAGGTGCGCTGATTGAGCGCGTCGCGCGGAGCACGCCCAGCAACTTTCCTCGGAATACGTTCGCGCGAGTGCTTGTTACTGCGAACGAGATCGAATCTCTTGGGAGCGAAAACCAGGTAGTCGCCATCTAGACGGCGTATACTACGTGGGCGGAGTTGATTGAAATCGCAGCTTGCCTGCCTAGTCTGGCGTTGGCGACAACTTTCGTGTGATATTCCAGTTATAATCCTTCGATCGGCACTTTTGCGCCCAGATGTCGGTAGGACCGTTGTCGTGCTGTGGATATTCCACGAAGCTCTGCCGTAATGAATGATCATGACGACAGTTCATTTGTCAAATAAACGTGAACAGAGTAATAAAGAAAGAGAGGGAGGGGGAGAGACTATAGGAACGACATATAACAAAATTAAACGACGTGATTGAAAAACAGCGAAAAAGGACGGGACAAAAGTAGGAGCACACAGGACAAACCAGACGCTGACTGACAACTAAATGTTTATTGGAAATTTCACACGAGCACAGTGACGTCCTTTTGCAGCGATTTTAATCATATCGTTCAACAATAAAGTAGCCCAGATATTTCCCCTTTTGAAGAGAATTAAACGTCGCTTAAACGCACGTAACACGTAGAAAAACAGGAGTTAAAGGCGCTACCCCTGTTGTTCGCACGAGGACATCAATTATCTCGGATGTTCCATAAGCAGGGGGGACGCTGGGGTCAAATGTTCCCAATACAGCGGCACCGAAAGTGCACGCAACGCCATGTCGTTCATCGTCTCGTCTGTCTAATATCGCAGAGTCCTCCGTGACCTTGTGCTTTGGGACCGTGCATACGTGTTCATTGTGCTTTCAACTTTTTGCCCGCGACTTACGATGAAGCAAAATACAATACGTTTTTGTTTTCGCGATATTGTCACTGCTTGGGAGGTTACCAGTAGCCACATACTGAGTGCAAGCTCGGGTGAACAGAGCTGACAACGATTCGTTTATCGACAACGGGTGTTGGAGAAAGTGGAGCGCAAACTGTCGCTCCAGATCAACCCGCATTGCTTCGTGAATCGTGACTTCATTTCGCCGTATAAGTGACACCTGACTGATTCACTGCCTTCTGCGAACAACGATTTTGATGGTGTGAAAGGTACGGTAACATGGAACCCACGTAAAACTTCATTGCTTGACGGCAGACGAAGTACGCTCATAAACGACGCTGCTTATATTTTCAACTTATGGTTCGTGGAAGTCGACTTAAACAACGTTCTTTTCGCGCTCTGCGAACCTCATTTTACGGCGGCCTGTCAACACATCCCGAGAGATACGTGAGCGCTTAATCTCTCGCTTTATATTTCACGTGCAGCTTGCTATACCCCATTCACCCCCCTAAGCTGGGAATGCGTCATACATCTGCATCTCGACACGTTGTCACGCTCCTGCCACTACTTACGCGCAGAGAGCAGGGTCACGTGATGAAAAGAAGGCGGTTGATTGGTCCGGCGAGGGTGTTGTAGCTCCCACCGCACTGTCATATCGGCAGCGGGTTGCTTCACGTAGACGTTGTGCTTCAGCCTCGCGACTGTTGCATGGGTCTGAAGTCTAGACCGGATAGCCGGAGTACAACGTGATCGAAATACGACTCGCGTCTCAAAATATACGATCCTGCGGCTCATGTATACGGGGCTCCTAAAAAAAAAAAAAAAAACTGGGCGAGAAAAATGCCAACGAGCCGGCACATTATTCATGCCACCCTCCGTATTACACGTGTTTTACCAGCACCACGGTCGGGAGGAGGGGGCAGGGTGTTACTACTACAGTACTACATCCGCCGCACCAGGTGTGATGCATATGTATGTAAAGATTACGGGCTTTTCTTTTTTTTATTTTCTACTGCCGAAGCAGCATTACACGTGTTATTTTCCGCGTCTTGGAACATTTCCTCTCTGCCATGTCGGTTCCGCCTTAAAAGTTCAATGTGCCTCTCTTTTATATATACTATATATATATATATATATATATATATATATATATATATATATATATATATATATGTTGTTGCCCCTTTCGACTGCTTTCAAAAGTTGTTGGCTTGGGAAGAGCTGTAATCGAGTCTCTGGAGGTTCTTGTTGCGCAGAAATGCTATCTGTTACTGAAGCATTTCGTAAGCAATAGGGAGTTTTCGTAGATGGTTTTGGCCGTCCCGCAACGCTCTCCGCAACCCGCTACTACTACGATACCCTTAACTCTACAGTCGAGGCCATGGGCGCGCAGCGGCTTCTTCGTTGCGGAGGGCTTAGCGGAGGGGGAAACGCGGTCTACGAAAACTTCCTACTGATAGTAGTATAGGCACAACCGTTGCGTTATCAGGAGGAGCAACAACGGTGTTTCTGCCCGGAAAATCCCATGCTTGTCGGTTGAGCATCGCTACACATGTCAACGCGTACGCGATTTGTTATTGGTTCTGCAGCTCGTAAACACAACCGCTCAGATATGTAGAGAGCGCCTAGTACAAGTATTTACATCACACGTACACGTACGAGGGACAAAACGAAGTTTCGTGTTTTTCTTTGCTCGTCTGGAGCTATTCCATCAGGTTCGTGCGTGGTCTAGAGAGCGAATTAAAAGACCCGAGCTAGCAGCTATCTAGTTCGTTTGTTTATGTTCTTTAATACGGTTTTTTTTTTTTAATCTACAGACGTTGTAGTGGAAGCGGCGCACCTCCGATTGCTTTGATATCGGAATCCGACGACGTTGTATTTGATTCCGAACGTAGCTTGCAACCCGGCCATGCTTCGATTTCGAAACCCCAAATCTCGTTCGCGGGAACGCCACGCCCTACCCAAACTCATTCCGACGTTTCATTTGGGCCCCTTTTGTCCTTCTTTTTTCTTTTTGTTTTCCTTAGTTTTATTTGCGTAATGCGTTACTTTTTTTCCTCTTTTTTTCTTTTTTTTCTTTTTTTACTTCTATCAAAAATATTTTTGGCTTCCTTGAACCGAACGAGCGAAATCACCACTGCAGATGTGGCGCGGAATGCGGACCTCTCTTTCTTTAGGCTGCTCTTTTCTTCTTGCCCTTAATTGGTTTTCGAACAAACAAAAAAAAAAAAAGCAATTGCTTAGTTTCCCAGGTTTACTTTCTTCTCTCGTGTTTCTTCCGAAAAACAGTGAACTTCTAGGGAAGGAATCGGCAAGGAAATAAATTTCCGTAATACGGATTACGTTCGTTTCCACGTTTCTCCCCGTACACGTCAGTTTGTTTTGGCGTGTTGTAGTATTTATTTTTGGGTCGGTCGTTTTAAGTGACCTGATTGGTCCATATAGCGCAAATTTACGTCTCCCAACTGATCGCAGTAACGTCCCTCCCGTTCGGCCACAAGGCCTGCCTGTCCATCTCCTTCCGCAGAGCTTGCGTCTTTGATGAAAAGTTTCTAATGCTAGATATTGTGGCGCTACAAACTATACACAAGGGGCTCCCGAGCACTATGCCAGCGTAGACAAAAGTCGCCTAAATAATCTAATGAACGGATTGCAATTAAACTTTTCGCAAAGATGTCTTTAGGTAGTGCATTTATCATACCCAAATTTTATGTAGACGTTTAAAAAAAATTATGAAGCCTAAAATTTGTTGTTTCTTTTAATGCACAGGGAGGAAAATGGTAAAAACCGTCTGGTTGGCGCTGCTTGTCACAGATGGCGCGACATAAAAAAAAAAACAACGTGAAAACGTTTTTGAGATGAACATTTGAAAGCAGATCCATTAGATCCGAGTGGTTGTGAAACCATAGGTGTGCAGCAGCGTCAATCAGACGGTTTTTTACATTTTTCCTTCCTGTGCGTAGGGAGAAAAAAAAATTTTTTTTCACGGCCTTAATATTTTTTTTTAACTTACGTTTATGATGTTTGAGTATGATATATATGCATCACCTAGAGACACCTCTGTAAAAAGCTTCTGTCACCGTATTAACATTTATCGCATACATATACCATCACGAAATATACGCATCTGCATCTGTTTCATTCCCTCGACGTGGTGGCGCTGTCCTTCGGATTGGTCACAGCGTCGGATGCTGGCCTGCCAGTAGGCTCGTGATCCTGGCTGTACAGAGATGATTGTGTTTTAATTACGCGTGTGTGGTTACGGTTACGACTCCTATCAGGTACCCGGGGGGCACTATACCGACGACACTAGTATAGTCCGTATGACCAAACCTGCGCACCGATTAAGCCTGTCAAGACTGCCGTTCGTGGTGTCCCTACCGTGCGGGATAGATGAAAACATTCTCCACTGTCTGTTTTCTACTACACGTGCGCAAGTTCTATCGCGAGAATCGTACGAATTGTAGACTATTAAAAAAAAAAAAAAAAACGTTATCGAAAAGAGATTTGGGCTAACCTTATTAGCCTTTTCAATTTCGTTCGTTGGCCACCATATTATAGTGACTGTCACGTTTGTGACAAAGTTGGTGGACATCCGTCTCTTACTAATGAAAGACGGCGCCCGGTGGACGCTTATCGGAGAAGGGCTCAACTCTGCATGCCAGTTGTCAGGTTAATGGACGGCGACATCGCAACGTCGGATTTGGTTGTTTTCAGCATTTGAATGTAACGAAGCTAAGTGCGTTCACGTGTCACGCGCCTTTAGCGGGTCGTTCTTACATTCCGATAACGATGCCTAATAGACTGCGCCGGCTCCACGCGCATGCGTGTGTCCATCGAGCGTTTCGAGCGAACGTTATTTTGCAGGAAATATCGTTTCGTTGTAATCGGGATTATCGGAGACATCCGGTGGCATTGAATTGCCTTCACTTGGCTGATTACAGTTTGAATTTGGAACGCTTGCGTTATAAACCACTTTCCAGCAACCTTATAAATGCGAAATATTTGTTGTTTTTTCTCCAGACTTAACAGACATAATTTCCATCATATGCTGGAACTTCTCTCTAATTTTTCTATTCTATCTAGTTGGGCAGTTTAAGGTATCACCAGCCTTCACCAGTCGTATACGTTGTATATATCTTTGAAATCCACCTCGCTACGACCCAAACGAGCGTTTTAACCCTTTCCTTTTTGATAATTTCTTCACCACATCTTTATCGAGTACCGTTGTCTGAGCGCAGAGACGATCTACGAAAACTCTCTATCGCAGGGATGACTACCCAACTAAACGTCCGTGTAAAATCGGGGTAGGCCAAAGCTAAGGCTCAGACTGCATCCTCTTTCTTTCCCCTTCCCTTTTTCACTTCACGGTATAGGCACGCATGCGCCTGGTGTGTTTACGCATGTGTGTGCGCTTCTCGCCTCCGCGAAGCTCTCTCCTCGCGCGTAGCGGTAAATTACGCCGCTTTTGCACCTTGTAGATTTTACCACAAACTTTACGAAAACAGTTCATGGAACTGGTAGCCATTATTTCTTGTACCGTGTCTAGCATATTTCTTAATTGCTTTTTTTTTTACGTACACCCGGTTGTTTTAGCTGTCGCAGTTGAACAGGAAGGAGGGAGGCGGTAGAAAAACTAAGAAACCAAACTAAAGAACTGCAATCGTTTTACGCCGTACGTCTTCTTTTTTCTTTTTTCTTTTTTTCCCCTATTCGTTCTTAGGGACAGGGAAGGGCCGCCGCAGGCTTATTTACTAGGTTACAAAGCAAAAATTGCGAGAGTACGTTTACCTCGATTGCTTGTTTTTTTTTTTTTCTTTTTCTTTCCTCTCTGTAGCTTTACCCCGCCTTTTCAAGCAGTTCCTCCGATCTTTCGAACCCACGACGGGGTACAGCGTGATGTGGCTGTACGGGCGATGGATAGGCGGGTGCCTGCAACTTTGTTGCTGGCGGTACATTTTGCGTTTCACAACGGTACGCGGGCTTTATTGGTTTATTTTTCTACCGGTGAAGGTGTAATTTATGCTGGCAGCTTGACGGGGAGGCGGGAGCCCTTAGGACAGCTCGGGAGCGAGCCGCAGAAACAGCCGTAACCACCTTGAATAAAATGCTGTTTCTTCTCTTCGTCGAGCTGTGCAGCTTCGGCTGCGCAGCTTTCTGAGGAAAGTCGAAGGGCCGTGACACGACGTACTACGCACGTAAGTTGTCAAAACTAGGATGTCTCAGGTTTGTGAGGGCCTCGTCTCAATCGGGAAACAAACAACAAACATTGCATGGCTCGTAGACACGTCAAAATCGAATGAAAACTTGTTTGTTGTTTGTTTGCTTGCTAGACATTTGAGAGTCATCCCTGCCCTACCTGATAACACGTTTTCGTATATGCCGTACTGCGGAAAATGTTTAGTGTTACCAACCAAAACAGTTTACTTCGTTTTGTCGGCGGTGATTTTTGGTCAGTAAAACCACGTCCCCGCTTCACTCAAAACTGTACATTGTTCTTGCCTTGCATATGGTACAGTTTAAAGGGACAGTCACAAGGTATTTATGCTTGCCGAGATCGTTTACTTAAACCTTATCTACGAGTGCCGAAGAACACAGAAACATGTATTTGCGACTGAAGTTTTTATTTATTCCTGCCGCTGGAGAATTGGGTTTTTGAGGTCTACTCTCACTCTTCTTCGTGTTGACGTCGTCACAAAATAGTGTTAAGGTGTTATACCATTTAAAGCACGTATTACGAAAGTTAACAAGGCCAATGAGACATGACTTTTTTTGTTTAGCAACTGAAACGAAACAACGCCTTAAATCAAAAGCCTTTCGAAAGAAGAACCCCCCCCCCCCTTTCCCCTCACCTTTGCATACGACGCTCATCTGATTTCTGTTAGACGTCTTTGTATTCCTCGGCAAATACCCAGCTTCGCAGCACAAAAAAAAAAATGCGTAGTGCACTGGGTAGTGCCCTAAAGGCCCGTTCACACACTTGCGTTCGGAGCGACCACTATGCTTACGAACGAATGCAACCGCTGCGACTTCAACGACAACTGTGCGCGACGTGTACACACACATGCAACCGCGTGGAACCACACGAATCAACAGCCAATAAGAAACGAGCTTCAGCTCTTGCTCCTAGCCAATAGTAAGCAACCCAGCTACGCTTACAAACATGGCGGACGGTTCCGTGCCCGACGCGGGGTTCTTACCGGAGCAGCCCGAGGCGCCCGAGGTTTCGGCTACGGCGTATAGTCACGAAGATCTGCTGTGCGCCTAGAATAGCTTTGTAAAGGCTGGTTCAGACATCTGAAACGAACCCGTTATCCACGACTGCGTCCGTTGTGACCGGAGCGACCGGAACGACCGCTCTGCGCCGCGCGTACACTCTCTGCTACCACTGCAACAAGCGCAGCGGGTCGGCAGCACGGCGACCCCCTCTCCGTTGCCGTCAGCTGTTTCAGCGGTGCCTCTAAAAAGAAGGGGACGCGCAGCCACTCACTTGCGTAACAGAAAATAGACAGACCGTCTTCTATGACCTCAAGCTTTATTATTATTTTTTTCAGGATACGCTTGCAGGGTATAGTGCATTAAAAAAAGAAAAAGGATGCAGTACCCCGTCTTGCACGATCACGACTTTAATACACGACTTTGCCAACAGTACAAATCTCGCCACACGCCTTTTCTACGATTATAAAAGACGATGTAATCTTAGCAGCGATATAGCAACGTAGAAATATAATTTGACAGACGCTGCGAGCGTTCAGGATTGCTAACACTAATCACCTTTTTCGGGTGATGAAAACGCGTGAAAATTCGCATCCTTTATACGGTACGCACCAGTAATACCTTGAACTTGAGCACACGCATGGAATGCGCCAAAAAAAGAAATCCGGGTGATGTTCGAGGACACAAATGCTAAGAAAGCACCACTGTAGTCGAAGTAAACAAACACGACGGCACGGGCGTTCCTGCTGTCTTGAGAGTGCCGCCACGAGATCGCCGCACGAGTAGGTGGATCTTCCCTTCTAGTACGTGCTGGGTTATCATGACGACACACAACGAAAATTCAGAGTCAAGGATAGGGCTTTTACGAGGAACGATGAGCTTCCACCACGCCGTCCACGTCGACGATCACCACGACGCCATGTTTGAAAATAGAAGGAGCCCGGCACGACCGGCATGCAACGCGCGCGACCGAGCTCTCTTCGACCTGTGATTGGTCTGTCGCTCCCGTCGTTCCCGAACGTAACGAAAAAGTTCAGCCCGGCTCAACTCCTTGCGTTGCGAACGAACACGAACGAAACGACCGTTTGGCGCTTCGTTGCTATGGTAACTCGTCGTTGCAACCGGTTGCATTCGTTCGTAAGCGTAGTGGTCGCTCCGAACGCAACTGTGTGAACGGGCCTTGACACCATAACATGTTTCCCGCACACACACACACACACACACACAAATATATATATATATATATATATATATATATATATATATATATATATATATATATATATATATATATAATGGAATGAGAGAGTGTTGACAAGTGCAGCCGCAGTATTATTGTGAACGAAGAGGCGAGAGAATGATCATTGAATTTGTTGCATTAGTGTTAGGGAAAGGGAAAGAGACTTTGTACCTTTAAAAAGGGGAAAGAGACTGTCACTGTACCTTTCAAAGATTGTCTAGACTCGAGCAATCAAAGATAACCTATTATGTATATTTCATGGCTTAAATAGCTGGAACTGTAATATCGCAGTATGCTGCTGCCAGATGGCGCACTTAGTGCAATCCCTATACTATGGTGCCTGGATCGCGTCTCCGACTGGTGTGTTTAGCGTCCTATTCCGCCCATACATCAAAAGTGGTCCCGAAGTGGCAACAAATGACGTCACAGAAGCCGGAGTGTCATGCTGTTGACTGTCGCGATCCTGGCGGGTGGTCGTAGAAATGCTGGCGGAAAGCACAAGCGAACGCGAGTGTCGCTGTCGTCACGGCGTCCCAGGCGTCTCAACTTCCTGCTGCAGCAGCTTCCATGGACTGTCGAAGTGAAGAGCGACCTGCAGCAAAACAGGCGTCTGCTACATCCACCACAGCTGCTGGAACACCGCCAGGGTCGCGACCGGCGACAGCATGACACTTCTATGACGTCATCAGGCGGAAATCGAGGGACCACTTTTTTGGACGTGGTAAACACACCAGTCGGAGACGCGTTCCAGGCACCATACCTATACTTCGCCCTTCTGGCACGGCTATATGTCTCCCGAATGGACCTTTTCCACATACCGACGGCACCAGGCGGTGGCTGCACCGAACTAAAATCGAGGAAGTGACCCACCTGCGCTACCAATCGATAATGGGAGCTACGCTACCAGTTTCTTCGCTCTCTGAGCTGCGGCGCGTGCCTAACGTGACTTTAAAGAGAGACAATCCATGGCGTCCACCCAAACGTCGTGTTTTTCCTTCCGTCCACTTTCTTTTTTTTTGTGTAACACCAATATATATATGCTGCAATTAAGTGTTCTACTCGCTGATCCACAGTTCTCCTTCCGAATTTCCTCGATTTTTCGTTCAGACTTCCGCCGCTGGCATCGGGCACTCGCGCGTGCGCAGAACGCTTCTCGGAAAAGGTCCATTCAATAGACGCCGACCTTCTCCTGTCTTGCCGAGATGCCGAGCCACTGAAGCGGGCGTTGACGAGCCTCCGCAAGGGCCTATGCTGGGGAGAAGGACGCGGTATTTTCTAAGAATTGCTTTACATTTAGGCAATATAGGGTAACAAAAAAATTAACTGCTATTGTTTGAAAAGTATAAACAGCTAGTAAAACCTGTAGGTTAATAAACCCAGTCATACAGGAAGGTTATGTTTCAGAAAAGTTCTAACTTCTATTCTGGAGTTCAAACAGAAAAGAGCAAATGAAATATAACAATTAACGTGACATATAGAGTTAACTGGCTAATGGTTGAATTTTGTGAATTGACTTACTTCATTCACACAAAGCTGGCTAACCTTAGAATAAACATTTCAGTCTATGGCAGTAGGTTATTAGCCCTGTGCGCGACCGAAAGCGTCGCTGTGGTCGGCGATCCACGATTGGCCGAACGCTGACTATGACGTCGGAAAGGGGATTTATCATCGACAGAAATAAGAGGAATGAAAAAACTTTAATTTTGACGGTGTTCGCAGTGTTCCTTTGAGAGCGCAATGATTTCAAGCTTCCACCATGCTAATAACAAACACCATTGAACTTGTTGTTTGCAAGGTAATGACGTCACAAGGGGGAACCACAGGAGGGCGCCACCAAAACATCTCGGCGCTAATAGCCAGTAGTATAAATAAGGTGTAGTAGAGATACGCCTTCCTTTCCTTGCTTCTGAGCAGTCGTAGCCTTCTATGCAAGAACGTAAAAATGGCAACAAATGTAAAGCTCGGGCACAACCACATAAAAAAGTTTAGGTGCCTCAAGGTACCGAAACACTGAACCGTCGAACCAGGACGCATAGCCTGGCTTTACCGTTCCACGATGCTCCTCGTTGTGCTATGCGATGCATTGTAGGCGACCTCTGCTGCTGTTGACGGAGACAGGAAGGGCGTCATCAGCCATGGCTTGCAGGTGTAGCCGCTGTCCCCAAGCAGTAGGCCATCGTAGACGCCATCGGCCAGCTTGCCTGACAACGAGCCCTCGGTGAATATCCTAGAGTCGTGGGTGCTTCCAGGCCATTTTGCAACCACATTGCGGATACGGTAAAAGACGTCAACCACTAACTGTACATTTATCGAATGGTACAGATGGCGGTTAACGTACACCTCCTCATGCACTTGTGGTGCCTGTATCCGAATGTGAGTGCCATCAACAGCACCCACGACCGAAGGAAACCCACCGATCTCAAAGAAGGCCTGTTGCAAGGCCTGCCCCTCAGCTTCACCTGGCCACCTGCATTGTAGATGGATTTGAGTCAGTCTGTAGCATTATGACATTAACAGCGATGGTTTTGTTATGACCACACGCTTAAAAATAACACAGCTATCATTCATTGTCATCAATAGTGAGCAATAATTTCTCAATTTCGGTCTCGTGTTGGGACTACTGCCTAATACTGATCTTATTTATTCATTTAACTTAAATTAAACGTATTTATACTGGCTCGAGAGGGCGCCGGGTTACAGAAAGGCGTATGGTTTACACAGAGGCGGACTTAGCATTTTAAGCTTCCCTAGACAGCCCCTAACAAAGTGCCGCTCCCCCCCCCCCCCCCCCCCCCCCCCTTCTACACCCGCTCCGTGGTCACACTGACCGTGGGGAGTTTCGAGGGAGGGGAGGAGTGGCTGAGTAGCTATGTTTAGAAAAGTTTTCAAAAGTAACTAGATTTGGAGCTATATTTCCCAAAGTAGCTAAATTCGAATTGAATGGTGGCGGCCACCCCAATATTCTGCCGCCGTAAGCATCTGTCTGCTCTGGCTACATAATAGATAACTGCAGATTCGCATCGATAGCTATGATGGGATATGTCACAACACACTGTTCGTACCAAAAAAAAAAAGTTTTTAATTAATTGTGTTTCAGACGATCACCGCAGACAACGTTTCGCAGAACTCTTCAGCTCTGGAAGGCCTTCGATGGGTTTTCTCAGAATTAAATGAGGTTGGGTTGTTGCGCAAAGTCATCTTTATTTCCATTTTCTACCCAACACCACAAAATGGGTGCCACTCCACTCGCACCTCACTTGTTTTGTCTAGTTATAGGTGTGTGGTTGCGCGTGTACCGATAGTAATTGCGCTGTCCATTTCTTTTTTTCTTTTTTTCTTTTTTGTAACATCGCTTCTTCGAATGCACAGCGAGTGACAGCCCGTAGACATTATTTATCCGAGTTCTCCGAAACCGTGGCGATGTTTCACTGGCCGCCACCGCGTGTTCCGACAATTGAGTGCTTGACCCTGTTCCCGCGAAATGTTGCGCGACGGGAAAGCCCCTCCCCAAAACTGCGGCGGCCATCACGCCAGGTGGCGCTAACGGAAGGGACAGGTTAATTAAACAAGAACCGTATACTTAGAAGTGCCCGCCCTGGGAAATAAACGAAGCACGCATGCGCGATAACGCAGGCACGTATACCAAGTCATGTGGATGTATGCCACTATACAACGATTTGGGTTCCGCTCCTCAGCTAGCTAGAGAAGCCATATATTTTTTGCTTCAACGGCGTTGCCACTTCTTGCCGTCTCGTTCCCGGTGCCGCCGAGGCGTCGTTAGTCGCATGGGCGTTCACCTAATGAATCGCCATCTTTATTGAAACGGGCCACTAATTACCGCTCGTTAACGTCGGTATAGTTTGCTCTTAGTACCGCCACGTCGTTCGAGAGGCAAAGCTCGTCTCCCATTAAGGATGACGCATCGCGCCTAATAGAATGGCGGAGCACCTCGTAATTTACTTAAAGCCAGTGCCGTTAAGGTTCTAGAAGGTTTCAAGAGTAACCTCACAACATGGAGTTAGAAATGCTCGCCCAATCTGGTCAACCCGATAATGTTGGCTTGCAGGGCGAGTTTACAGCTGCCATTGTCGAGCGACTGGAAAGCTTCCGTAAGAACCCAGTCTTGAGGTGGGTGGGATATAGCTATGTCCCAGGGTGGTCCCAGGGTGTTCCATTGATTAGCACCACATCTATTTTCATTTGTTACGCAATCAAAAAAAAAACACGGCGAACACGGTGCTGGATGACCTCGTTCGTTTACTAAATTCCTTGTATTAGATGAGCATCGTACCGGTGTGCAGTCGCGTATGACAACTGCGTATGCACGTTGAAGAGTCCAGGTTAGCTAGCAGTAGCACTGCACTGGCTAAATTTCTCATTTTCAGCGGGCCAAACGCCCACTGGGGCGTACTAACCTCCCGCTGTAAACGTGCGATTCTCTATCAGACAGCGCGGGTCATTCGTCGAAAACGGAACGTCTTACTTCGGACGCAAATACGGGGTAACCCCTTTATGACCACCGCACGTACCGCATACCTCCGAAGGACACAAGAGCTCCCGAGGCTACTGACGAGGCTAAACTCGCACACGCGCATGCGCGCGTCGTCCCCCAGGAGTGACACCGCGGACCGTCGTCGTCGCCTCAAACACGGATTTCCTGCAGCTCTGATTAGGCATCGTTCGATTGAGCGCGCGGACGGACCGGAGGGCCCATTAGCGAGACGCGTCGCTCTGGCCGTTCCCCGGTCGTTAAGGCATTGGGTCAGGTTGACGTCGTCGGAGCCAAGCGCGGACCTGAAACCGGATCGTCACTGCTTGCTGCAGTCCTCTGCTCCGTGCGGCCTCTCCTCCCTCAACCGGCACGCGGGAGCCTAGAGAAACCGTGCGGATCATATACTGTTTCTCAAAGTTTTGACTCCGAGTGTTGTGGGAGAAGCGACCGTCGCTCTCGCAGTAGACGCGACAGGCGCGACGACATGAGGCGGCTTTTCACCGCACATGCGCCGTCGTGCATCTCCCGCGAATCCCTCAAAGCGCCTCAAAGCGCGCACTGCCTCGTGGATCGACCTGTAGTATTCCTGTACACTGCAGCTTTGAAAGAACACTGTGATAAGATGTTGTTTTATTTTCTAATAAAGACAAAACTAGCGAAAAGTTTCTTAAAAGGTTATTTGTTTGCTTCGACCGGCAGGCGGCGGGGCTACCGCAAATAATAAAACAAGGAGAATAAAGAGAAATTGTGCATCGCGTTTGTGTCGAACGCTGCTAGGTACTCGGAGGTACTAGGTAAGGGAAACGCGGTGACTGTAACCGCTGTTAGATTTAACCAGCTTCGAGCAAACGGGCCCTGGGCGGCGAAAGGAAAAGGAAGGCGACACTCTGCCTCCGCCATTTAAAGTCACTCCTGTCCTGGAGTGCTGCCACAGTGCCTGGAACGCGTCTCATAGAAGCGTCATGCTGTCGCCGACCGCGATCCTGGCGGTGTCACACCGGCGGTTGTGGATGTGGCAGACACCCGCTCGCTGCAGGTCGCCCTCCAGCTTGTGACAGTCTACGGAAGCTTCGGCAGACAAGAGTTGGGACGCCACGACGACAGCGGCACTCGCGTTCGATCGTGCTTTTTGCCGGGACTTGTACGGCCAACCAGCGGGATAGCGACGTCCGACACCGTGACGCACCGGTTTTTCTGGCGTCATTTGTTGCCACTCCGGGACAGCCTTCGATGCGGGGTTGGAATAGGACGCTAAACACGCCGGTCAGAGACGCGTTCCGCGCGCCGTGTACGTGCTGCCAACTTGGAAGCCGCGCGGAGCTGCACGTGAGGGCGGCCTTAGAGCCACGGTTCAGACTAACAACACTTAATCCATCTTGGTGCTTAAAATTATTGTTTCCAGTTATCGCGGAAGCTCCATCCGAAACCGCAGATGTCTTTCTATCTTCCATAAATATAAAAATAATCCGCCACAAAGCAAAATTAGAATTTTTTTTTCTCTCAGCTTCCCTGACACCGTTTTCAAAGTTCAGGTAGTCGTATTTTCGAATCGCCACGATTGCGAACTGCACCCGCTCTGCACTAAACAGCAAAATGGCGGCGCCCACGAGAAAAATGCATGGCAAACTGCAAGGCAATTGTGTTGCATACGTGAAACGGTCCAGCATGACAAACGTTTAGCGATACTCTTGAGTTTCCAGACGTCAGACGCCTACGTTCGCGCCGCTCTTCATCAGATAGTTTAACGCGTACCATGGTTGTTCCTAGGATGAAGCGATACTACCGCTAATCGGGCTGATAAACGTGGCGATCTTCCAGAGCCTTCCATTCTGTCGAGCTCCTCTCCCTGAGTGCGCACAGGTGGTCGAGCTCCTCCTCGCCTACCCCATCTGGTCACGTGACCTCCCCGTTAACCAATCAGCATCGAACACCTCTCCTCCTCGTCTCCGAAAAAGCGTTAAAACGTGGAATAGATCGTGCCGATACTGCTAGCTTATCTAGCTGCTCTAGCCGGGGTGTTCCCCGGAAGGGTGGCAGTATCTAACGCCCAAATATCGATTGCGGAGGCGGCTCTAGTCCTCTTTTGGCGGTGTTTCAGTCTGGGGATCACGGCCAAGTGGCTCGGGAAGAGGAGCGCTTCAGCGCTTAGCGCTGGGCTGACCAGGAGGACTGAGAAGACGCGAGACCATTTGAGCCATTACGAGCTTTGTCGAATTCTGCTGTCGTTTGTTTACTCACGATCCGCTGGGAAAGACGTTGACCACCAATCAGGCACTGTCCAAGGTTTTACGTCTAGAGCACTGTAGTGATGTGATTGCTGCGCCATTTTGCTCCCAACTGCGACAAGGTGATTACTCTTCCCTGCTACATTCTGCTACATTTTGCGAAAATGTGAGGAATTTGTACAAACATAGCTCCAAAACTTTAGTTTCACTTTATTAATGCTGAAAATATAATATTCTCAGGCCCTGGAACACGGCCGGGTCGTTACCGTGGGTTTCATTTGTTTTTATCTCTGTATAAATGTTGACAATACTCGGAACTTTTCGCAATAATTCTCCCGTTCGTGGTCTGTTCTTGCGGGTTAGGAAGCTTCGTTGAGTGCGCTTCTCACTGCGCTCTTGAGTACTGCAGTGAAGCGACAACCGCGGAGTAGAGGCATTGCAATTTTGCGTATCTAGCTTCGTCGCAGCGCACCCGCGTGCTAAGGTGAAAGCATTCCTCCAAAGCTAGGTGTGTTACGCGATCGCTAACTAAAAAGACGGCTATGCTTCGTTTCAGCTGAAGTCCAGACGCAGCCGACGCTATGAGATAATGGGACCAATCAAGCGTTGTCAAAAGCGCAAGTCACTTTGCCTTCTCTGTTTATGGTCGGTTCAGCGATACGTACAGAAACATAACGGACCATGATGGTGCCTTTTTGACGCTGTCTGATTGGCCCCACCAGCTCGTAGCGTTGACTGCTTTTAGACTTAAGGTGAAACGATGTATGGTATGTACGATGAAGTACAATATTCTAATGGTATCTTTTTTTTAGCGCGAAAGTTCTATATGTTTTATTTCGCGAAAAGACGTTGGCGTTGTGCCCGAAAGATGGCCATAAAAATACGTCATCAAGCACGCGCCGCTCATGGTTAAAGCGGACGTGCCTCAGAAATAAAACACAAAGTACATCAGCACAGGTGCTTCGTCACGGAAGCCGTGATGACGGCGGGGGCGCCGCGCCTGCGCAGTGGGGGAGCGTGATATCACCGCCGGAGCGCCGTGTGCCATTGGAAGACGTGGCGCGCTGCTTGTAGGAATGCGCTGCGTGTAGGAATGCTTTCGCCTTCCTACACGTAAGCAGTCTTGAGTGTGTCTGTCGATTTTTTTTAGTCTGTAGATGACGTACGGCGTTTTCTTGTTTTATTTCCGTCTGCGAATGACACTTTGTAGCAGACGAACCGCGTTCTTCGCTCGCTTTAGCAGACGAGCTGTCTACGAGCGCTATCCTAGCTCGCTACGCTAGAGGCAAATTAGACCTCGATCTCCCTTTTGCAGTGACTAAAATCGGACCCCTGGCACGCTTCAAAATATATACACAATGTCTTCCTAACGACACAAAAGGATGAAAAGAGCGCTACAGTTTTATGGTTCCAACTTCGTGGCTTTATTATATCAAAATAGGCTAGATTCGTTGCATGAAGAGAACCGTGATGACGTTTCAGCAGGGATGTGGCCCCCATCGGCCGATATTGTTTTGTCCACGCGACCAGGCAGGGCGTCGTAGAGACTCGCTACCAGGTGGGGCTGCTCCCGCAGCCGCTGCCAGGCGCCGCTCAGCGCCGTCCACAGGGTGTCGGTACTGGAATCCTCGAGGCGTCGTCGACGCAGCTCCAGCTTGGTCAGCAGGGTCCAGACGTCCTCAATGACGTTCAGGTCCCACATCTCGGGAGGCCATTGGAGAACGCCTACCTCCCGTTCCTGGAGGAACTGCTGGACCACGTCCGCCCTGTGGATGGTGGAGCGCTCCTCGTCTTGGAAGATGGAATACTCCGTCCGGGAACGGGCCGTCCAGAGCGAAGGGCATCATGACGTCGCCCAGGATCTCTACGTACTGCTGTGCCGTGAGGAGGCCGTCTATCCTGTGCAGTGGACCCAGTCCCAGGTGGCTAACGCAGCTCCACACATTGAGAATGCAACGGCCGCTCGACTCCACTTGCTTGATGTACTCTGGATCGTACCTGTGGGCGAGTCATGCGTCCGAAAAAGAAAACTTTGACACACCCATGTTTGGTAGAGTAGAATAGAATTGGGGTGAAAAATAGAAGAACGGTCATCGCGAAGGTTGGCATGTACTGCACTGCTGCAAAACGGCGAATGAGAAGAAGGAAAGGGGGCGTCCTTGGAGGCTCGGGAAAGAATCTTCTTAGAGCTGCAACCGACAATATTTACAACCATCGGCGGCAAGCAAAGGCCTTCCGTGTGGTGCGCACGCTGGGTGAGAAATGTGCCGTTGGCTTTAGACTCGAGGTATATCCACCTTGTAGCTAAGGCTTGTGGCACTATGGCACTTCGTGTCGGTAAAATATTACGCCCGGAGAAAAAATATACAATTCCCTGCCTCGTTCTCTGAGAAGGAACTGAAACAGAACAAACTGAAAGGGTTGAGCCACATAGAGACCTACGAAAGAAGCACGTGTCTGATTGAATAGACCCGTTGAACTTGGATACACCGATGATGCGAAGTTGCGAAGTTGCGAAGCGATGTCTCACCTACAGTAGGCGGGCCTCCATGTCCGCCTCTGTCCGTCCCAGCGGCTGCAGAAACTGGCCTCTCCGGAAAAGATGACCTTCGCCCACTGCTCCCGGCCCCAGGACCGGTGCTCCTGGGCGAAGGCAAGCCGGCTGTCCCGGTGGTGTCGGAGGAACCGCGGCTTCTGGCCCGTCACGCGGCAACGTATCCCCGCCATTTGCAGGCGCCGCTTGATGGTGCCCGCCGACGCGTTGAGGTTCAGACAGCGCTTGAGCTCCGGTACCGTGAGGAACGGGTCATCTGCGATGGCTGCCACGACCAGCAGGTCTTCGTCGGCGGACGTGGCGTTCGGAGGAGCGCCTCGCGGAGCGTCTTCGATGCGGCCCTCGTCGCGGTACGCCTGTACGATCCTGTTGACGGCCCGCTTGTTCACTCCTACCCTGGTAGCGATCTCCCGCTGGGAAAGTCCGGCGTCATGCAGTTTGCTGATGGCGATCCTAACGTGGAGGGGGATTCTAGGGGGCATGGCTTAGAGTCGGAGGTGGTGACACGGTGTTACGCCTAAACAGTAGGCTAATCTTGGCCAAGAAGCCTAATATGTGAGACGTATATTGCGAATGCGGCGCATACACGACGTGAGCATTACGCGATAAGACGCCGGTTAACAGACTGAATCGTCGGAGTCTGGCGAACAACGAGAAATGAGAAGAACCGGAGCACGCGTCGTAGACAACGAAGCAAGATGCCAACTAACAATGCCGGGGAGAAAGGACCAATGATGCGCCCTAGATCAGAATCAATATTTAGGGCTGTTTCATCGGTAAAACTCATAAAAACATCTTGCGTGACTCAGCAATGCTTATTCAACCGTACCGGCAAGCTGACTCTGCAAGAAACCCAGTCTTGAAACCGAGAATTCACGGACTCGCCATTGATTAAACGCATGAAGCGGCAGCGGGAACCTAGACCCGCTAGCGTTCGGGGCGCGTCCCTGACGAGACGGCGCAGTTATCGGAGAGAGCCAGCGCGCGGGCGCACGGATTCGATAAGGCTCGCACAATAACGTCGCGCGGGCCGACAACAGCCGGTCCTCCCCGCGAGGCACGTGGAGTGGACTCGGCCCGCCACGTCCCCGTTTAGTTGAAGCCAAGTCCGCCAGGAGAAGGACGTCACGCCTGAGAAGATAGAATCCACTCGCCCTCACCCGGAGCTGTTCAGTTTGGGCGGGAGCGCACGGGGAAAACTCTGGCTTCGCGGGCACCAGACAAAAACGCGGGAGTTGTCTTCGGAGGGATTCGAGACTTTCCCACACGTAGCATCTCCGCCAGCACGAGGGTAAAATGACAGAAGCGAACACCCGAACAACCCGTGACTCATGATTGGTACGCGAAGGCAAACCTCTTGCATCGGTTGCCACGTTGCGTACGGCGAAGTCCCGGTGTCGTTGTCGTTGCTGTCCGTTTCGGTTGCTGCGAACGCAACCGACACAACATAAGTGCAAACAAATCAGGAGCTATAAAAGCGCGAGCATTTTGCCTCGAACTAGTGCTCGCGCACGCATTGAACGAAAAAAATCACTGACAGAGTGAGAACGACAGGATGTCTTTTTCGAACGCCCGGTTCCAGCACGTGCTCGTTCCTTCCTCCTTGCTTTGGCTGCTCGTGCACGCTCCAAGCCCACGAGACGCCGAAGCGTTTTCGAAGCTACAAAAGCTCGCGCTGGAGACGGGGCATTTACTTGCTTTTCAACCTGTCGCCGACTACAGTGCTTTCTGGTTAGTGCTCGAGCCTGCCTGCAAGACGGGCACTCTCAACGCTCCGAGTACGTTCTGCTCCGCTTCAGAAACACGCCACTGCGCGTGCCCAGTGCCATCGCATGTTCCGATCGTTCGCCAACAGGCTCTTCGAACATGCTTCAATGGTGTGTCCTCCGAGATTGCCGGGGCGCAACTTTGAGGCCGTTGTGCGATTTCGCTCGCGAATTCGTACCTGCGACGTCAAGCACCGCAACTTCTTTCAATTTTTCTTTTTTGTACGAGCGACGTTACAATTGCGAAATCGCAAGTAAATTTCACCGGGTAAATCGGGCCTTATCCAGTTGACCGGCAGGAGCTGTGAATTCTAGACGCACTTGTGCAGACTGACGAGCGAACCAACCTCGACTGCTTTGCGCCCTTACCACTAATGTCGTCGATTTATTTCCCTGCAGTCGCCATACAGTCATGTCTCGTTAATACGGACACCGTTCATATGGATTCCCCGCTCTATAGACAACACTTTCGGGACGAAACTGGGTAAATACATGCGTATTTATCTCCTTTTTATATATAGACAACTCACGTTATAAATGTTTTTTAATTTTTTTTTTATAGGAACGGAGGTCTTAAAAATAGAGAGACATCGCTGTATTAACGGCTTTGGTCGTATCCTCACTTGGCCATGTCCTCACCTACATGGTGTTCCTTGGAAAAGGTTGCACTTAAAACACTCGGTTTAATTTTAACATTTATAACACGAAATCATCATCCACTGAATAATAAAAAATAGCTCAGCTTCCCACATTACAGACAAAAACTATAATTGATAGATCGAATACACTTTATAATATAATGAGCGGCTCCGTACACATTGATAGCTCTGAATATTTATAACCACTACTATCCGCCGCGGGTCCTCACGGTTAAATTATCACCGAGCTTTAAAGGGGCACTGACACCCCAAAGGTCGGTCTTTCTTTTTTTTTTTTCTTTTTTTGGAGCGATGCAAGGACGCACAAAAAATACCACAACGCGAAAAAAAATTTTACCACTCGCGCGCGCACCTTTTTATCTTTGTGGCACTTTTATCTTCCTCTTCTCACCTCCTTGCTGCTTTTTATTTGTGAAGTAATCGATTATGCAATTTAGAAGCTTTGTAAGCGGCATTACAATATTATTTAACAACGGCATTCGTAAAGCATGTTTTTTTTGTTCTTGTTTTTTTTTTTTTTTAACGCAATCGGGAACGCACTTTGTGCCCCTTCTTTTGAAATATCGAAGATCGGAGTCCGGAAGTGATGCCGCCTCCTGGCTTTTTGTCCTCCTTCCCCAGAAAAACATGGCGGCGCTCGGCACCTGTAGCAGTGAGGATGATCGGGGAGTCGGAGAATCGGACGAAGTTATCTATGTTTGATAGCCTTGGACCTTTTGCTTCGCGTGACGTGACCTGCTGCAGCAAGTTCGTCGGAACGACACGATACCTCAACCGAGGTACCATTTGAACCCCCACCGCTCTAGAGACGCTTAGGCTGACTTCATAATCCTCGTTGACAAATGTCGAGAACAAATAAAGGACTTCGATCCGAAACCCTCCAGTAGTCCTTCAGGAATTGCAGCTAGCCAGGCCGCCTTCTCTGACGCATTCTTCGCCGGGAACGTGTGCAGTGTACTTTCGGTTTTTTCCCCACCGCGGGGCAGCCTTTCACACAGCACTGGCGCGACATGGCTCCTCACAAAAGTGCACTGCGCGTCCTCTTCGACCTCGCACCGTTTCAAAGAATTCGAGATCGCTGAAAGGGCACTAAAAAAAACTTCAAACTCGAAAGTAAAGCATCGTCTGCCCACAGCGATCGCGCGGAGAGGCTAGAGCACGACACTTCCGGTTGGGGCGGTTTGGAGGCAGGAGAGAACTCGGGTTAACAGCACTTGACGGCACTGCACTGGCGCGGATCAAGCGGGAACTTCAAATTCAACTTTTTTTTTTTTTTTTTTTTACGAATACTGAGGTTTTAAGCTTCGAATTTTGAGGATAATATCCAGGCATCTCTTTCAATCGTTTCGGATGATGAAAAAATAAAAGATTTTGACCTGTCAGTTCTAGGACAATACAGATTTAAAAACGACTGTTTTGAATTTTCTTTCTTCCCGATCGGGCAATTCAAGAAGAATGGAATAATTAAAAAAATGACAGTGTGACTTTAACTAAACTTCGATAACTTTGGAGAGGCTATTGAGTTATACTTGGAATAAAGAACACTCCTCCTTCAGTGGAGTTGGTAGTATTTCCAAATATATAAATAAATACAACTTTTATATGGAAAAGAAAGCAACAGCTGACACTTCGTTCCTAATGAATACTTACGAGCATCAAAGCTTCATTCCAAGCACTAGGTAGCGGATGCGGGAAAATCGTTCCACAGGCCCTCTAATGCAAACTTCACAGCACCCGTAAACACCCACGAATGATCCACGCGTTCAAATTTTCTCCTCTGACTGCAGCGCACATTAAAGTACCCGGGAAAAGTAGCGCCATCGCCTAGCTTCCGTGCCTGTTAACCGGACACAAAGAGATACTAACACACAGACGACCAAAACCTCGCAAGGTGATTACCCGATCGGTGTCCGCGGCCATGGTAATTGCCATTTCGACCCCTTCATATCTTCGAAGCTTCGACAGGGTCATTCTAAACCAGTCGCACTAAGATCGCCATGGAGCATCATAGTACTGAAGGCGTTCCTCGCCAATATACTAAACTTCTTTGGCACTGTGTATGCAATCAACTTATCAGTGACGCAAATCTCCACAGATCTCTTACAGTGATATTGTTTTTCCTGCGTATGGGAAGTAAAGAAAATTATTCTTCAATGCCTGCAAGCACCGACACCGCATGTGGTGGCGGTACGAAGCTGTACGGTTGTTTCGCCGGCGTGTGGATAGCAAAATCTCGGTATACAAAAAAACGTCTCTATAAAGCTACCCATCACGAGCGAATTTAGATTGGCTCACCAAGAACGGAGAGATCAAGGAGAAATTTATCATGTCATGAGCCAAAATTGCGACCATACGGGGAGCTTGGCGCTACTTTCCCAGAATCCTTTAGCGCACACACGCGCAAACCGGACTCCCTGCGCGCGCACGTGCGTTGACTTGGCCTACAGCCGCATGAACACCCATCACGTCATTCGCGTTCTGGAGCCTACGTAAATTAATGGTCCCGTGTTCCTCTCCGGCGCTTTGCTTGCACGAACAAGATTTACGGCACCGGGAACGAAATACAATCCGACGTCGATCGTACACGCATTATTCCGGGAACACGATATGGGTGAACGACCTTTCAAACTTCGACAGTACAGCTGCAAGTGTGGCCGCGTTTGAAGTCTTCACATTTAGATGTTATACGGTCTCATTAAAACAAAAAAAACAAAAAAAAACAACAACATTTGCTTTCGGTCTGCGTGTGTTGTTAAAAGCGAACTATCGAACGGTTCATTCAGTTTACGAGCGCGTCCTGTCGTGCGCTAAAATAATAATTAAAACAAAAACTCTTTTTATTTTTTTCTTGTTTGTGTCAGGTTGACAGTTAGAACTTCGTGCGGCTCATCAAAAATTATTTATTCCAAGCAATCTCTGGCATCAAAAAGCCACTTTGGGCTGTTAGTACGAGGTTCGCGTTCTGAGATCTAGCTCGACCGAGAAAGCGGGGCGGCGCGCGTGCGGATTGCTAGCACAAGCTCGTACAGTGGTTTCTCGTTAATATGGACACCTCTCTTTCCCCCAAAAAGCGTCCATAATCTAGGTTGTTTGTAACAACGAGACAAGAGTGTACGTATTTAGCCATTCCGTCCTCGAAAGGGTTGTGTATGTATACGGGGTATTCATATTAGCGAGTTTTAGAATATGGGGCCCCGCAGCTTTGGGTGCCCCAAACAGCTTGGGGCGTCCAACTGCGCATGCGCAGAAGTTCTGCGCATGCCCATTGAGATGCCCCAAGCTGTTTGGGGCACCCAAAGCTGTGGGGCCCCCTATTCTAAAACTCGCTATTAACAGAATCCGTATTAACGAGACATGGCTATACGTTTCCATCGTCACGTGTCTGCGTTGTCCTTTTGCATTTTGAGCGAGCTGTCAGCTGTAAAGTGGGCCTTTCCTCTCAGGATCAATTCTGTTGCGGCCCCTTTGTCTCGTTTCCTCCAGGGCATGCATATATGATATATAAAATTCATGACATGCCGTGTGTTAGGGCACCGCAGCGCGGAGCACGTGGGGCGAAAGCTCGGGTTGCAGAGCCCAGGAATTCGGGGTTCAATGTCCTTCCCCCTCACCCCCCTGCCCGTTTCGACAAGGATTAGCATCGTACCTGTGTGCGGTCGTCTATCCCTAGTGAAAGATTCCAGGCTATCAGTCATTCTCCACTGGCTGAATTTCTCATCTACAGCGTAAACTCGTGCCGCCTTACCTAAAAAAACCTTACGCTATCTAGACACGAACGTCTCTCTTTTTTTTCTATCACAGGTATAATTTTTTTCTAAACCATACAATAACCTTCCATCCCCCCCTCCTTTCCCCCCTTTCCCCTTATAAACTATATTTACGTTTCGAGTGTCTTATGATGGGTAGCATCCATCTGAAGTATCTAATTGTCACAAAAAAATTACAGAAAAACGCCATCCGAAGAAAAAGGAACTGTACGCGCTAACCCGCTCTCACTACAATTACTACAGCCAGTGTAGCTGGCTGCGTCTTGGGCCTAGATAAAAAAAAAAAAATTATTCGCTGAAAAAAAAAGAAGAAAAAAGAAAACGCATGTTTATTTTATAGATCTTTTACGGAGTTTTGAAGTAACTTGGGATAAATCAAATGGCGAGCGTGTCCTTGCTCAAACTACTTCCTGTCTCCATCGAGCCGCGCCGCATAAAAAGAAAGGAGAAACCAGCGATCAAAGATGAAACGATATTTCCTGAAGGTGCAACGTGTGTTTCCTAAGCCACGCTGCAAGAGCTACATTTTGCCTTTTTTTTCCCCCATCTTTAAATGCGCTTTTTGAATTTGCGACCCGAAAGAAGCGGTCGTATGTGTTCTCCGTGGGCGGTCGCAGGCGCTGGCGATGCTCAGAGCGAGTGCTGTCTTCCGGATTGTCACCGCTTTGCTTGTTCACTAACGGCCCGGATATCCGCCGACACCTTGAGTCTATACCTGGGTACAACGCTCGTGTCCAGTCCTACCGCCGCGTCTGTTGGCCGTGTTTCGGGGATCGGAAACAGCACCGTTTGGAATTAGGGATGCACTGATACTGTCAAAAGACCTCGAGAAGATGAAGAAAAACGAATTAGTCCGCTCTTATTGTTGTTTTATGCGATTTCCACAGTTAAATCAAGCTTTTGTCTTACACATATGTTCTAGTAACTCTGCACGATATGCAGATCGTAATACGCGAACACAAAAACATGTAGTCAGTGCTTTTTGTTTTGTTTTTTGTCGTTAGTTGTTTAGACGGCAGGAGTTTAGTTTGCCAGAGTATGGTGACATAATACCCACTGCAGATGTGAAATTTAGCCGGTGCATAACGACTGCTAGCCTGGAGTCTCTAGCGCGCATCACGCAGTAATGATGCACAACCGCACGCCGGTAGATGCTTATCCAGATCGAAATGGGCACGGGTGGGGATCGAACAAAGTTTCTTCAACAATGCGGAATACCTGCGAATGAACGAACTAATAAGGGCAAGGAGGATAAAAAAAAAATATCGAGGACAAGCTGATGGAGCATCGCAAATTATTCTTGTTCACCTGCTGGGAAGAATTATGTATACCTTTTACTGGACCGCCAGACGAGCGGAGCTGCCGAAACGCGCACAACAACAACAATACGCGAACGTTGCGTACACGTTTACAGGTCTTAGTGCCGCCTCGCGTGCCATCCTATCCTATACGACAGCTGTGCGCTTACTCTTCCGTCGGTTACCTGGACGTTCACTACTTCGAAGTTCGAAGAGCGTTAGCGGAGTGCGCGGGAGTCCGGCATTCCATCCCTTCTCCTATATCCAATAAGATTGCCGACGATGTTCGGAGACGTTAGAGAAATCGGAGGGAACGGAGGACGCGTCTTCTTGCGGAGGCATCAAAGCGAAGGAAGCCGCCGAGCTGAAACAAATTGGAAAGATGCGCCAACTGGAAAGCCAGAAGAGGGAACGAGTTTCAACTGGGAAAACAAAATGTAATTAAAAAGAATGAAACGGTTTCGGTCGTGACTCGTGACAAACGATAGCGGTCGGTGTATACAAAGTCTCACCGGTCGTGTTCGTTAGCGAGCATGCGCGTATTTTTGTTTATTTTATGTTACTCGTACCTCTGTAACGGTTCTAATTTGCGGTCGTGACTAGGAAAAAAAAAAATACCCCAAGTGTGATTTATGGCTTACGTTCGGCGAACGCAAACAGTCTACCTAACCGACTAAGTTAATTGCGACGTAATGTTTATATTGCTTCAAAATTGTTATATATTCTTTTTTTTTTCTTTCTTGGAATCTGGGGGAAGAGGTGAATGATAAGATCAAATACTTTCCTAGGGAATGCATCTTACTCCGCGCAAATCCAATGGTCTTGGAGCCGACAGCTTTTGCGTAGCTAGAACGGCTGGACGCGTGCAACCCGGAGTTTTTCCCTTTGAATTGAGAGTGGTAGCTGCCGCCATCTATCGTCGTGGACAGCCTTCGAGACAGCGGAGGCGGCCGTTTCTGCTGCCTCGGTGAATCCGGTGTCTCGGTGCGTCGGTGACAGCTCTATCCTTCGACACAGCACGAAAGCGCGACAGCGGGGACGGCGTGATGCGCGTGCGTTCTCTCGTCTCTCGGACGCAATCTGTCCACGCCGAAAAGGAGGATTTGGCACTGTAGGTGCGCTGTCTAACGCAAACGAGCGGAGTAGAATGCATCCTCAGTAAAATATTTGGTAACAGCTAAACTCAATCGTCATCGTTCGCCTTTCTACTGGTTCCCGGCGGCGGCCGTCAGCCTCGATAGCTGAAAAACACGGCCGGATCTCGCTCCTTCGCCGTCATCAAAGACGTCCACGAGTCATAGCGATCGTTCCGGTGCCTCCGATAACAATACCTGATGACGAAACGATGCATAATCAAAGGCGTCGGCGGAGTATCGGGTATCGTTATCGGAGCTACCGGAACGATCTACTTAAACCCCCTTTATGGCGCGCGGAAGAAGCAGTGACCTGATCTCTATGTTTCATTGCAAAACCCCACGGAACGTCCCGGACTGTTTCTTCTGCCTGACCCCGCCAACGTCGACGCTTTAATTAATTCATTTTACCCTAAGGGCCCGGCAAGGGCGTTACATGAGGAAGGGGAGGGGTTATAATCAGGTTAATAGGAAGATATCAATTAAATACACAAAAAAAATATTATACACTCAGGAAAGACGAACTCACGGAATTTATACACTATTGAGATGTTGAAGAATGAAGCTAATAACAAAGGAAAATGTAGTTTTATAAAAGAGGAAAAAGTAATCCGTGTTTTCGCTGGTGACAATGGAGGATGGGAAACTGTTCCAGTCGCTTGAGGAAGAAATTATCGATAAACGTGTTGGTATAGAACCAGAAAATACATGGCCGCACGCCGGTACCATGCTCATTCATATCGAAATGGGCAGGGGTAGGGATTGAGCCCAGGAGGTTCTGCAGCGCAAGCTTTCGCTCTACGTGCTCCGAACTGCGGTGCGCTAACACACTTCACCCTAGAGTTCCTAGATAAGCCCCCAGTATGGGAGCCAGAGTTGCGCGTCTGTATTTTACGCGCCGCCACGCCGCTATTCGCCGAATTCGATAACGTAAGAAACACATTCACTGTTGTGCCGAAAAGCCTCTGCTACGGCCGCTGCGCTGCTCCGTTAGCAGACTTGTACGTAGTTCAATTACTCTACTCAAGTTACTGTAGTTTAACTACTTTTCTGAGTAGTTTCGTAACTTTCAAATACATTTTTTATTTCGGTAATTAGTAGTTTACTTTAATTACTTTTTTTGAGTAACTTCTACTCAAATTACAAATTACTTTCAAATTTTAGTGGTTGTGCCTATCAACAAACATTCCTGCACAAAAGAGATAAGATGTTGGAAGATCAGCTGATATTTGCAAAGAGTGGCGTAGGAAAGGGGGGTGGGGAAGATCAGCTGATATTTGCATGTGGCGTAGGAAAGGGGGGTGGGGCAGAAAATGGGTTGGAGAGTCTGAAACCCCCAAAACTTTTGCCAAGCCCCCCCCCCCCCCTCTGCAACAACACTGCTATGAAGCGCAAGGAGCGAAGAGGCACGACGCAAGAGAGGCCGAGTAACCGCGGGTTTAACGCCGAAGACTGGCGTGTTTTTTTTTTGTGTGTTCCGAAGCTCAAGAAGACTTAACCCGTCATAGAGACTCTCGCCCACTACAGGAGGTGCACACACTGGATCCATACTCAAAGAAAGCAACAAAATGCAGCACCTGCTCTGAACCTCATCTGGTGCTCCCGTAGTTAGTGCTATACTCGAAGAATCGCGTGCTAAAGGGCAACGCAAAGGGGACCTTTTTGCGTTGATTTTCGTCCCAAAACATAAACTATGCAGATTTTGAAAGATTTGAAGATTGTTCGAGAAACCTTAATAACTCCCCCATTTTTTTAATATAAAAAATAATAAACAAGCAGTGTTGCAAATTAATTTAAATACATGGTACTTAAAGTGCTACTGTTTAGAAACCTCGCACTTTACTTGAAGTACATTTTCTAAACATGTGCTTGTACTTTCCGAGGAAAGTAAAACTCCCGACTTCAATGCATATTCCCTAAATTTGAAAAAAAAAAAAATGGCGTATCGTCGTGTGAAAACGCGCTCTTTCAAGACGTCATCTGGTCATTTTTCTGAGAGAGGGAATGGCAGCTATAGGACCGACACAAATAAGTGCCTTATAAGGTGATTGTGTAAAATAGTTCGTCAGCGAGAGTAAAACAACTACTCTGTGGCGACTTGACTTTATACAATATTCGCTGCCATTTCCGTAAAAAACGGATGCACCTCATATTACCTCAGGAGCAATGCGCACCAGTTAAAAAAACACTGTAAAGGGAATGAAATGACATCATGAAAGATTCTGTTAAAAGTACTGGTACTTTACCTTGAAATATATTGTATTTATAGTACGTTACTTCAAGTACACTGCACCCGGTGTACTTACTACATCACGATCATCTGGTGGGCTAGTTGGTTGATCATTATGTTGAATTCACAGCGCAAAATGACAAGGAAGGATAGACAAGGCAGACAGGATAGAGCGCTGACTAACAACTGACGTTTAATGAAAAGGAGAAAGAGGAAAAGAACCCAAGAATGCTTTTAAACCATGCGAGCTCTACGAGGCACAGGTTATTCTGTCCACTGGGGATGCCTGCGTAAGCGCGCCGTCCCTGGCCTTGTCGCCAAAAGAACTTTATTTTTTAAGTCGCGATATTTAACGATCCTTAGCATCTGTATATATTTTAAACGTAAACTTCCTCTTTCTTTTTTCTACCAGAGTTTCTACGCACGTCGTCCCAGGACTCAACCGTTTTCAAAAAGTCATTTAAGCGTGCAGCTCAAACCTTAGTATTATTAGCAATTCATTTTCAGCCAACTCAAGCTATAGCATATGTTTTTGCCGGTTTTCATTTCGCATGGTTTAAAAGCATTCTTGGGTTCTTTTTCCTCTTTCTCCTTTTCATTAAACGTCAGTTGTTAGTCAGCGCTCTATCCTGTCTGCCTTGTCTATCCTTCCTTGTCATTTTGCGCTGTGAATTCAACATAATGTACTTACTACTTTACTTGAAATACATAACCTCTAATTTACTTTGTACTTTACTTCAAGCACTTTTTAGATGCACTTTACGCAACACTGTAAACAAGCAAACGCTGTCTAAAAATCAAGCTCAGGCAGTGCTAAACCGCAAAGTTGAAATGACACATTTGCAGTACATCATTGACCAAACAAACAAGAAAGTACAAAAAATTAGGCACGCAGAGGCAGAACCAGCCATTAAAGCATTTCTTTGAAAAAACAATCCGATTTATATTTGGCTAGCACAATTTGGCTAACGGACCAAAACCTATGTACTTTCTTTTTACCTTAACAAAACATATAAAAGTAACTTCAAAGTAACTTCAAAAGTAATTCGCTACTTTTTTACGGTAATTAGTAGTTTACTCAATTACTTTCTATTTGAGTAATTTCTACTCTACTCAAATTACTTTTGAGGTCAATACTCAGTAACTTAGCTTAATTACTTTTCTTGAGTAACTTGTACATGTCTGTCCGTTAGCCGCTAGCCGCTAAAAAAATCCCATCACGTTCTTCGCTTTTGCATGAGGCCGTATATCATCCATATATCATCCACTTCAGCATTGCGACGACAAGGACGAAGGCAGGCGGTGGGTAGGTCTTACCTAGTCTTACCCGATTCCGGCCCATTTGGGGGGATCGGTGGCCGAGTCGGCTAACTCACACCAGCTCGGAGCACGTGGAGCGAAAGCTCGCGCTGCAGAACCCAGGGATCCTGGGTTCAATCCCCACCCCTGCCCGTATCGATCTCGATGAGCATCGTACCGGCGTGCGGTCGTGTATCACTACTCCGTGGAGCACGTTAAAGGGATACTGAACCATAGAATTTAGTGTCCATAATAAGTGGCGCACGTTCTTTCCACGAGCCAGCAGCCGCCGGTGTGCGCGAGCACTCGCAACGAAAATGACGTCAAAGACCTCCATTCGCGCTTGAGGACAGTGAAATGCATGGGCTTCGGGCCAAAGGAGAATAAAGACAGGCTTTTCATCTCTACAAGTGAAAGCTACATGCTTGTTAGACCAATTAATCGCTTACCTTTTACACCAGACACCTCTGTCTAGATGAAAAACTTGTCTTTATTCTCCTTTGGCCCGAAGCCCATGCATTTCACTGCCATCTTAACCGCGAATGGAGATCTTTGACGTCATTTTTGTTGCGTGTGCTCGCGCACACCGGCGGCTGCTGGCTCGTGGAAAGAACGTGCGCCACTTATTATGGACACTAAATTCTATGGTTCAGTATCCCTTTAAAGACCCCAGGCTAGCTGTCGTACTGCACTGGCTAAATTGCTTATTTACACTGGGTAACAATGTTGCCATGTTCTGGCAGACTAACCTCCTGCTGTATAAACAACTAACGACTAATTTGACTTTTGATTTTTTCCGGCCCATTTGGGTACGGTTCGTTACAATGCTGTCAACCGAAAACGTGGACATAACGCGCCTGACACCAGAAAATGACGCAGAACTCTCGCGGAACCACGGCCACGTGAGTGCACCACCGCATGCGGACCCGAGGGGATTAGCCCTGTCCACTCGGCCTACAGTTCGCAACTCTCACGGCCTATAGGAGGCGCGCTAATTCCTATCAATATGGCTGTCATCTGGATGATTTCCGTAAAACAGCAAGACGAGATTGGGTCTGCGACGCGTAGGCATTTATAATTTAGTGAAATACGAGCAATATAAAAGCCGTACATGATACTTCAACGTCAGGAAAGGGTAAACAAGCACCCTTGTTCGGCATCCGATCATTCGGGAGCTAAAGAGTGCGATTCTCACACAGTGGTACCACCATCGCTAAAAGTTGCGATGTGAAAAGTGATTTTCCCGCATAACTTTGGATTTCAAGATGGATGAACGCGCAACTCTGCTCCGTGTGCTTATTGGAGGAACTCTACTCCACCCCTGGAGAAGAGCAATCTGGGGATAATAGCTCGCACGTGACGTCATCGCACCGTGCTGGTGGTGAACTGCACTGGTTCCTATACAAAAAAACAAGTTTGACTTTGCAAAACGTATGCTACACGAGGTGTTGTGTGCCACAGGAGAAGCCACCAAAATGGCCGCTCACGGGACCTCAATGACCGTCCGTACTCCAAATTAATAACAGAAAAAGGAGGATGGCCTTTGAGACGAGCTTTTTCTCCTCCTCCTTCAAAGCTTCGGTGTGTATAGTCCAAGACAGACTCGGTTACCGACCTCTGCACCGGCGTCCCCGTTTGAACTCGGGTGATCGAGGATGAACAGCCTGGAACGTTGTTCCTGCCGCTCCAGCACGCGCCAAACAAGTTCAAAGCCAGGCGCATGCGGCCCTCCTTCCGCGGTAATTTTCACCTCAAGTTGCCCCGGAGGCAAGTGTAGTGTATGCATGAGGAGGTCGGACGATAACAGTCTCTCTCGATGACACAAAGTAGCTAAAACGAAACCGGAGCTAAGGAGGGCCTTCAACGATCGAATGGTCGAGGAAAAGGAGCCGCGACTCCTCGCGTGGCCCGCTTTGGCCGCTTTCGTAATTCATCCTGGGATCACACAGCGCTACCCGTCTCCCCCGAACCGCCTCCCTCCCGACCACACCGCCGATTTCATTGCCCGGAGCGGTACTCAACCCGAAATACCGTTAAAACTTCGCGATCCAGTGCGAAAAAAAAAAAAAAAAGACTGTTTGCCAGTGGTTTACTTTATTGGACGAGAGGGCGCGTTGACACGGACGGGGCACGCAGGAATAAGACGTAGGAACTATTTATCTCGAACAAATTAAAAGAGGTCGCTGCCTCGACGAGTCCCCATGGAGCCTAATCGAATTCAGCTCATCTTGTGAGTGTGTATACGGAAAGTCGACGGGCCCCTCAATTTAGAAGTGCGTGGTTTTTCGAGTGGAGCCTTCGAGTGCGTCCGGTTTGGCTCACATTTGCCGACGCTTGTGTGCACCTATGTGCGTGTGCGTTTGTCTGCGTGTCCGTGTGTGTGTGCATGGTTGCGTATTTGCGCGTGTGAATCGTACGTTTCGTTTAACGCGGTTTTTCGCCAGCTCTCTTTCCCTTTCCCTTCCCCTAACTAACTTTGATGTAATAAAATGTAGTAATCACTCTCTCCCCTCTTCGTTTAATATATATATATATATATATATATATATATAAGCCACGTAGCCAGGAGTTTCTTTCGGGGGGGGGGGGGGGGGGGGGGGGGAGGGCCCGCCCATGACAAAATGCTGTATGAGGGGGAGGGGGAGAGGGCGCCCCAGCAAAATGGAAGATTTCGAGGGGGGGGGGGGGCCGGGTCCCATGCCCCCCCCCCCCCCCCACGTGGCTACGTGCCTGATATATATATGTATATATATATATATATACATATATATCAGGCGAAATTGAACGAAAAGTGAAAACCTTCTCTGTTTCATAATTTATTTCTCAGTACTCGTACGTGATTAAGACACAAACTTTACATAATGTGGAAGGCAACGAAAGGTTCTACACGTGGTATTATTTTAAAAACAAAACTAAACATAGTCGACTAACAAAAAAATTTTCAGTTCAGGTCACAGTTGTTCGCGGAGGCACGTTTGGGGATTTTTACAAAGATTGGATGGACGAATAATAAATAGTAGTTAAAATGTCGTTTTGGCGATTTGCATATATATCACAATAAAACAATATAGAAGCTCTCTTTTGAATACTTTGAGATTGAGAGTGGTTCAAAAACGCCACACACGAAAATCGTCAAATCCCACCATCGGCATTTGCTCTTTTTTAGCATATTTAGAAGCTTAAAACTCAAAACCAAGGCAAATACTTCTAACGGAATGTATTCTGGCTAAAAGAAGGGTGTGAAGAGAACGCGACGCGAGAAAAATAAAAAAATTAAAAATGTTTTTTTTTTTTTATATACAGCGTGCTGAAGTTGAACAAAAAGTAAAAACCCTCTCTGTTTCATAATTTATTTCTCAGTACTCGTACATGATAAAAACACAAACTTTGCTTAATTTGGAAGGTAATGAAAGGTTCTACATGTGGTATTATTTTAAAAGCGATACTAAACATAGTCGACTCAAAATAAAATCCGCAATTTAGGTCACAGTTGTTCGCGGAGGCATGTTTGGGGATTTTTACAAAATTCAGAGTGACGAATAATAAACAGACGTTATAATGTCGTTTCACTTACTTGCATATATATCACACTAAAAAATATAGACGCTCTCTTTTGAATACTTTGAGATTCAGAGTGATTCAAAAATGCCACACACGTCAATCTTCAAAACCTGGTCGTTCTTTCCCGCATCTTTGAGATTTTTTTCTCAGGAACTAATCATGTCAGGACATTAAAATAAAAAGGATTGTTCTTCTTGGAACATGCTCCACAAAATATAAAAATTGTAAGCAAAATAAAAAACACGACTGCCACTCGTTGCCTGAATCCAAATGAAACCGCCCATATATATATATATATATATATATATATATATATATATATATATATATATATATATATATATATATATATATATATATATATATATATATATTGTCTTGTGGGAGCTACCATTTCGGTGCTTTGTGCAGAGCGGGCGCAGCCCCTTTCAAAGCCCTTTTCGAACCCTTTTCCTTTCAAAGCCCTTTGAAACCCTTTTTAGACTCTTTTCAAAAGTCCATCGAGCAACATTGGCAGACAGGAGGCACGTGATTGAATCCGAGTCCTCGCCGAACGATGACGCAGGCCTCGGGTGTTCAATACATGCACAGAGCACGTGACCAAGCAATGGCGGACAGGCGTTAGCGCGGGTTTTTGAAAAGGCTCTATTGGCGATCGGTATACACGATTTGAAAATCCTACTATCTGGGCTCGAGATACGAGGTTCGGAAGTTTAGACGATGTTGCTTTCTTCTGTCGCGGACTGTTTGAGCATTCCTGGGGTATGAAAAACCGTTTACGGCGATTTCAGATAAAGCTTTTGATAACTGGCAATGATGATTTCAAGCGCCAGCTCAAGTGTCGTTGCTCTGAAGCGTAGTTTATTCGGCGGCTCGGACCTTTCGAACGTCTGCCATTCATTGCACGTGCGGTTAGTGATGTTTTTATTGCACGAGCTGCCGTGCAAATGACGAATTTCAATCATCTGCGCTCGCTTACGTGTGCCTGATAGCGACGGGGGGTGGTCGCGGTGTCGGCTTAAGTTTATGCGACTGAAATCGGTCACTTTGCACGATTTGCCCCGATGCCTACCACGTCCTGCACTCTGCGCAGAACATGATAGAGGCCCAGAGAAAACCGTTCCCTCGTTTTTTTCTTTTTTTTTTTTAAGTCTTATGGAGAGAGTGTTCCAGTGTTCGACCAGGATCGGCCTTTTCCAACTTTTAACGCAAAATTCGACTAAAATTGGACTGAGGTTCGTCTGTTATGCGCATGCACGGAAATTGAGAACAAGCTGAGCCCACCTGGCGGAGTAAGGTAATAAACGAGCTAGCTAAATAATTAAAATAATTTGTTTATGCTTTCATATTGCGTGAACATTGGTATTCATTTTCTAAAATAACTAAAGTAATGTAGTTTTGTTTTGTTTTTACATTTTTGTGTAGATGTCGAACAACACTGTTTATGGGTCCGGGTTTTTTTTTTTTTTTTCGGGGATGCATTTTTAGGGGAGGAGCAGAAATGTTGCTAGGGGGCGAGAGCTGCCGCCAGATACAATCACTAACATCTATCCACCCATCTTTTCTTATGCCGAATTTCGCCAAAAGTTCGAAGGTTCCGCGACCCTGTCGAACCTCAGGTTGGACAAAAGTCTGCGACCTCCCTATTTGTAGCTACCCTTCGTCACAAACATGAAAGATACTCTGCGCAAACCTCGGGCAGTAGATCCGCCTCTTGATTCAAAAAATTCCAATAGTCGGTGACAGGTCAAGAGTAAAATGGAAGCTTCTCCCACCACATCATGACGTGCGTCTGCCACAGCGACCACCGCTGCTGCGACACCATCAGGATCGCGGCCGGCGACAGCGTGACATTTTTAGGACGCGGTAAACACTCCCCATCCGAGAAGCGTTCCAAGCACCGTACTGCAAGTGCTCAAAGTAGAGAGGAAACCTGTTTTGCACGTCCGATACGGTAAGATCGGCCCACCGCGGTACGAACAGCGCATATGCGAGTCTTCTGTGGTAGCGCTTGCGCAGTGCGTACCGGAGGGCCCATCGTATACCCTATCAAATGTGCAAAAACGGTTCCCTAAAACTTTCTAGTAAAACGCCAGCGGCGCACGCGCAACGCGGTGTTTACGGCTCCGCGAGGAGAAAGCCTCCCGTCCTTTGGAGCGAGCTGCGGGAGGCAAGGTCCATGGAGAGTCCCAAGTTCGTGCCGTTCAACCTGGAAAGCGTTGGCGGGGGAGGGGGGCCTCGTACGCGCTGCACGCACGAAAGGTGAAACGGCCATCGCTGCAGCGAGCCTGAGGAACCCGGTCTCAAGTACCCGACCCGATAAAGCATCGTGGCCGCTCTGCAAATATACCTCCGATTGGTGGAGAGGCCATGTTCGTCTTCCTCCTGGCGCGAGGTTCGATCACGTGATCACGCGTGAGGGCGGTGTTTATCTCTCTACCTGTGAGCTGAATTATATATATATATATATATATATATAATGTTTTTTTTTTTTTTTTTTTTTTTTTTTTTACTCGGCAATAACTGTGTTTGTTGCGTGTAAGTTAACGATCGCAACGGTCGTTTTGTGCAGCCCTTCTCTTCGTGAACGCACGTCCTCACGTCGCTTAGAAAGAACACGCCATATATGCTCTTTCATGTCGCTTACCCTGACAACAAGATCCTTGACGAGTGCGCCGTTGCGGCGAAACCAGTGAATCGGATACATCTACTCCGTTTAAAGGGGCGACGCAGCAATTTTTGTACTTTGCGCAAATACCGCTTAGAAGGGATCCCTGACGTTATTGACCTATGAAACACGCGTTCGTTTTTCACCCCCCGCAATAGAAGTCCAAGTAAAAAATTAAAAAAAAAACAAGCAGCGTTCACCCCCTCAACTCGCAGCCAGAACAAGCGGCCACGTGATCTGGAGCCGATTATATGCCGCCAATGATGATCATAGCCACGCGCTCGGGTTGGCAAAGCACAGAACACGCGCTGAGTTCCAGACATTGTTATGGCTCGGCTATTGTCGTCGTTGCAGCGATTGGACACGGGCCACTACACGAATGCTTCTCGAGCTAGTAATTATCACGAGCCCAAATCGAGTGCCCACGCAATGCTCGGGTCCAATCTATGAACAGCTTTCAAATATCGTCATATGGGTGTACTGCGATCCCCACGTTACGTCATCAAATTTTGCAAAGGAGAGATTGAATGAAAATGATCGCTTTTGTCTCTGAAATTACACCGCAACAAAGGCGTTTCTTGGCCAGTCCGTTGCGTGCGAGTAACCTTGAGTCCCACTAGTGCCAATAAACTCGTGTAAAGTGAAAAACACTTCAATTGAATATCGTTGCACAGCCCCTTTAACCTAACGTTAGACCGCAGCGAACGTTACGAGCCGTCACAACCAGTCGAGCGCTTTAAGCGTGTCACGTGACTTTGCTTCCGGTACGTCGTTGCGCCACTCCCAAGAGGTCACGTGACACACACGGGGCATTGGATTGGCCCCGATGGCTCTCGTGTGACTCTCATTGGTCTAGCTAGCTCCTCCCCGCGAACAATCTGGACATGCACTTTTGATGGCCGGTTGCTCGCTATGGCCCGTGTGGTGATTCTCTCATACTGGCACAGAATGGCGAAGGCGAGCATGCATCTCCACTGCTGATATGGAACGCAGATAGGGAGGGCTTCGAGCGCTATCTCCGATGCTCGGAAGCTGCTTCTACCGCACGGAATGTCGCACAATTCGAGAGCTTTCCAAGATCTTTCCGAGTGTTACAGTAAAACAAAGCCCAGTTCAGCCTTTTACCACAACACGCGTGGCGGTCGATAGAAAACAATAAAAAACGTCCGGTTTTTTCTCATGTTTTTTTTTTTTATTTGTTCGTTTTTATTATTTACGATTGGAGGCCACTTGGTTTCAGGCCTAGGTGATATTCCGTGTTGTTCTCCTTGAGGTCAGACACACGATTAGCCGATGATTCCTATCCGGATAGCCAATACACGAACGGCGACAACGTGAAAACCACTTTATATTTTATACAGCTCTCGTTATATTCCTCTGGCGATCACCGGCTTTCGTCATTTCTCACTTCGGTCGCTGCGTTACGATTGTTCGTTCGCCACTTAATCCGGCTTTCCTATTCAAAAGGGGCCCGAATTTCGGTCATGACGAATGATCCTGTCTGTATACCGGCCGAGGCAGACGACGTGCATTGAAAAGTGCCCGCGGTCGAAAATGCAATAAATGTTGAAGGGGGCGAAGGGACGGACGAGGAAATAGGAAGGTTAAATGCGGCGCGGGACAGTGGGTCGTTAGAGGGTTGCTGAACTTTGAGGGCTGCTCATTCCATCAATACCGCCGCCGCCGCCGGGCGGTAGCCGCATGCGGCGCGGCAGATACGCAAACACGGGGCCGTAAAAACGCACCCGCTCACCACCGCGGTGCATGCATGCCTTCGCGCACGCACGTTGGCGCGCTCGCGGCGCGTGAGGAGGCTGCGGCCAGGCCGCCACAGGACGCGGTGCGGCAAAGGAAGAAGGCCGTGCAAAAGCAGAAAAGCTTTTGGAAGTGAGGAACAGCTCAGAAGAAGGAAGAGCGGACTGGGAGGTGGCTCTTGTGGCAGTCTCTACAGTTGGAGAGTTTTGTTCTCTTCATTTTGCCACTCGCCGGAGAATATACGTTCCCGTTCCGCATCGTGGGTCATTGCACTACACAGTTTGTCTTATTTCAAGTTATTTCTATGTTATAATTGTTTTACGCTTATAGGTCTACTGTCTTTGCTCTGCTTGCCACGACCAGTTTTAAAAAGAATGACCACACTTTTAAACCAAAAACAACAATATTCCGGGTTTTTTTTTTTTTTTTGCCTTTATTCGACCTTTTATAGATATTAGACCACTCTGGAAAAATTTAGTTTTTTTTTTTTTTTGGTATCTGATATTTTGTTTTATAATTTTTACAACGCCCGGCGCCGTTGACAAGATTAAATCGATACTGTCGGATGCAACCATTATTTCATTCGCTTAATTATTCATTCATCGTGAGAGTGGTAGTGAACCTATATAAAAAAAAAGTACACAAGTTCTTAACTAAACTGGTATCCAAGGGCGATCGTTTTATGTCACGACGTTTTGACGGCCGTCGTTCTGTAGACATTGTGGGCACCTTGATGGTAGTCCTTTCTCGTAATGTCCCCCCCCCCCCCCCCCCTGAGAAATCATTTCATCGGCATGACGACCTGGCTGACTAACCTTCATCCGTTAAATGTGCAACAACGAGCATTAAGTTCGACAGGTCGTAAGAAGAAGGCTCGAAAAGAGCGAGCGAGAAAGAGAGAGAGAGAGATAATAACACCACGTGATAACAACAGCAGCATTCGGGCAACCACGCGGAACGGCAACCGTCACACAAATCCATCCATCAAAAAAAAAAAAAAAAGACGCCCGTGGGTTGATGAAAAGAGATAATCAAGTGATGCGCAAATTCATTTCCTCCACAAGGTCCATAAGGCCTGTACACGGTCAGACAATCAACTATCTACAACAGGTACCACGATATACTATACACAAACAGACGCTGCAAGCGCACCATGTATATGCGTCACGCGCGTGCAGCGTAGCGTGCCTAGGTTTCAGTGTGCCTGCTCGATCACGATCACGTGACTTATGGGCCGCGTACGCAATAGAAGTGCGAGGAGGTGACAAAAGCGTCGATCGTCCGCTCGCTTTCCTCCTTATCACGCGACTACGCCACGCATGCGCACTTGCGAACCAATCTGCGCAGAAGCCGCCCGCCATTAAACTGCAAATTCTTTTCCTGGTTTGAGTTGCTCCCTCTCTGCAATCTTGGCTCTCTGGTAGCGCGCCTAATCTGCTCTTCGCGTGCAGAGACGTTGGCAGCGTCGGGCATGCGGTGCGCGGCACATCCTTCTAACCTCGAGCGAGGAATGGGACACTTCATGATGCACTTTCGAGGTCAATCTCTCCTTATCGCTCGTTTGTACGTCGCGTTTCTCGTGCAGGGCTGTTTCCTCGTTGGTGTTTATTGTCAACTCTTCCGGCTTCGGCCATCGAATCGCATCTTTCGCGTACCCGATACCCTCCGTATGCGACAGATACGTTCCGCTGAATTACTCAGTAAATAACTGCCCGAGTAAGGGAAACCCCGGAACGAGAGAGAGAGAGAGAGAGAGAGAGAGAGAGGAGGGGGGGGGGGGGGGGGGGGCAGAGGGCCAGAGCGCGGAAACTCAAAAGTTGCGTGCGTTTTAACAGCGCCGCTTGACTCTGCGGTGGTCGCCGACTGACAAATGGTCGGAGCAGAATGGACGCTGTTAAAAGTCGAGGCTACTGTCCGAAGAGTGTTCATTAGGTGTCTGTTAACCGCGGCTGAAGAAGCCATTAATAACTGGGGCTGGGGGTGTCGAGTTGACCGCATTATGCAGCCTCTTGCTTATAAGCGTTGAGTTTCCGGCTACCTCTTGCACGTTGAAGTGCCTCGTGTAGAGCGTGAATTTTTTCTGCGGGGAGGACTGCACACCGGCGCAAGTCCTCGGCCTGGAGGTTAGCACGTCCAAACATATAGAACGAGCGGTGTAGCACTTCGTGCGCTCGCGCACTGAGCATTTATTCCTTTATTTACTTGAGTCGTGACTTGCTGGATGCGAAATGAGTCAAAATAACGACCTGAGATGGTCTGAAAGAAAGCTCTATGAAAGTATGGAATCGCGAAATCCTTTATTTTTATATTGGCGATAAAATGTTTCGCAATCGGGTAGAAATTGTTTTTGAAAGAAATATGCAACATGAGTTGGCGCCACCGAACAACCGTCCCGAGGAACAAATGTAAAATTGTCGGTCAATTAATAAAAAAACAAAAAAGACAAACTTTTTTTTTATTTTAAGTGTGACGTGAATACTTGAAAACGTATTTTCAGAAACTTGGCAATAGGAAGCTTTAATATTATATATGAATAAATATATAAATAACATGAATATTGTGAAATAATTTGACGTTGTAAAACCAAGATACTAAAGCGCCAAACATTTATGTTTAGTAGTCACTTGAACTTGTTCTTTTTGCTTTATTTTCCAGACTTCGCCTCCGTGCGCGTCAGAAATCCTCAAACACGTCACGGTAAGTTTTTTTTCTTTCTTTTTTTTTTTTTTTTGAGGAGCATAATGCGCGTTTTTTTTTTTTTTTGCATATGTTGTTAGAGGAACCCTGAAATCCAACACACTGGCAATCATTTTGGTAAAAAAAATAACTGTGACGTATTCCTTTACCACTCCTGATTGATCAGGACGCTCTTATAGACATGTATTTAACCTTGTAGCTCTTATCAGGTTTATTTACACTTGTTGTTGTTGTTGTTTTTAGTGTGTGTGTGTGTGTGTGTGGGGGGGGGGGGGGGGGATGTGCTAAAATAACGAAGGGAATCTGGCACGCCCCAGCGGAGGGCTGAGGATTAATTTCTACCATCGATTTCGACGTGCAACCGAAATCTTGGTTCCACGGCGCAACCTGCAATGCTGTTTGGTTTGGTGCTATCTAGCGACTGGAGCAAAAAACATTGGGTATGTCCGAGAGTGACGGCTGCATTGTTCAAACGTGAGCTATTACTCTGGTGTCGCCGCTTAGCTTAGTGCCTGAAGCAAGAAATACTGGGTAGGCCAGGAAGCCGTGATCGCATAACATGCCAGTACGGCGGAAGCTACGGCCCTGGCGGGCCAATCGGAACGTGACTATACGTATCACCGGCGTGCGCTTTTGCTGCGAAGAAGTATCAGGCTTTTCGCTGTGTCATGCTCCATAATGGGTGCGTTGCGCTCGTATACGTAGCGCATATCGAAGCCGTCTGCACGGAATGTGGGGCTTATCGCTCACCATTTGCCAAGTTACAAGGAGACAAGGTATAACCGTGGGCTCTCACTCTGATGGCGCCGCCATGCTGTTGCCGGCTGGCTGTAGGTCTTCGTCGATTTGCGGGCACCTCGACCGGGATCCGTACTTATCGACGCTATATGTTTTCGCTACACAAGCATACCATTATATCCCGAGAAATGCCCCACCCCCGAGAGGAACCCCAGGCCAAAGCTTTAGCCTGATTGGCTTTTTTTTTTTTTTAAGGACCGAAAGTTAGTTTATTTTTAGTAATTGCAGGGCCCTGGCCAATGGTTACCTCGGCAGAAATGGTGTCACACGTAGTTAAAGAGGGAGATATGCGAACATTGCTGACTGGGAATGACAGTCGTCTTTGGTTCACCGCCCCTCCCTGCGATCACAAGTTTCGTAGGTCAACAAGATCTGAAACTAGAATTTTTAAAACTCTTTTTATCGCACACCGAAAGTTAGCTCACTCCTTATTTTCGCCCGATTTGCTTTCGATTTTAGGTGGGCTATATCTTGGGATATTACGGTACATGCTACCAACTATATTATTACGCTCTGGAAGCACCGCAATCCACGATATGAAATTTCCGACAGTGATTTATGCCCCCCCCCCCAAGACATCCCCCTAACACACCCCAGGTTAAGAACAACGCCCCCTCCACTCCCCACCGCTTCCTCCGCCAGAATTTCCTTTTCGAGTTAGGACAGTACATTGGGCATTGCGGTAGTGCTATAAATGGCACATATTCTCTGGAGAGTTGATGACACCTCGAACCCCTTCACTTTTCATGGGCAATTTCAAACACGCACGCTGGAGGGCGCACCGGCGACGAGCTCCAGCAATCACCGGGTGGCTATGTTGCCCACTGTTGACTTGGCGTTTCCCGTCTTCTGATTGGTGGTTTATGTCGAGTTACACAAGTATTCGTCTTGATGCCGTGCAAGAGTTCCTTCAAATTACGTTATAAATTACTACATAGTAGCGAAATGGTCTTTTTTTTAGCTACTTACTACTAGTAATTTATTTCTTCATACAATATGCCGCGGTTAATCTTTTTTTTTTCTTTTTTTATAGTTCTAGATCTTTAAACCGGACTGCATAACTGCATGCCTAGCTCGTTCTTAGTTAAGAAAAGTTTATTTGAATTAAACCTTTTTGTTTTTAAATAAGGACAGTAATTGTATTCAAATTGCTCCACTACTAAAAGTGTGGCATTGCCTCTCACTAAAAAAAAAGACTAATTAAATCACTCCAATAGAGTTACGGTACTTTAAAGTCATTGCTTCCATCTATGAGCTTTGCTACAGAAGGATATCGTTGATAACGATACCCGCACGTTTCTCTACGGGTATCGTAGGAATTCAGGCTGAATTTGAAAACAAAGAAACAAACTTAGATCTCATCCCTTGAGGGCCATCATGCTCCTCTCATGTCCTGATCTTATATGGCTCAGAAACACTGGGTCTTCATCGCTTATCTTATCGGAATCGCGCTGTATTGTATCGTGGATACTTATGAGCTATTGAAATCATACTTTTTTTTTTTCGCCACATAAGGAAGAGAGCAGGGCGCAGAAGGACCATTACTCTCGATCGATTTCGTTCATCGTGTAGCACCGCTGACATGTCACACCCTCCCGTCTTTCGTGTGCCGATTACCAAATAAGTAGAGACGGAAGGCAATGTGGTACGAGTGGTTCTTTTCCTGCGCGGTTTACGAGGCGGCGAACGGCTTTCTGAGTCACGCGTCGTTCTGAGTCACGTCACATCCAATCATCGGTGACACAGATTCATGTTTGTCCCTGAAGTCATCCCCGCGACCACGTCCCTGTGCGCTGCAGCTGTCCGTCTTCGTCAGTATTATGTAATGTTACAAAAACGTGACATTCGAAATTACTTTGAGCTGTGCGCGCGCTCTGATCGAGACTACGAGGAAACTTCAAAAGCCGGAAATCTCTTTGTTTATTAAGATACGTCTGTCATGCTACAAAGTCGTGCTCTGCGAATATCCTCTTGCGAGAATTCCTCCGTGTAACGTTTATAAGCCAGCCCCTAAATGCAGCCAGAAATTTGAAGCAGGGGAAGCTTTATATTGTGGCAACACCGGTGTGACTGACGGCCACGCCTATAGATGTATAGATCGGGGCTCTGCTCGGTCTATCTTGCCGAGCTCTCCTTCTACGTTAACCCTCCTCCTTCTGAGGTCTTTCTTTCGTTTAATGAACGCCATAGAAATACCGACCGAGGAAAGAAACAGAGAAAGAAAGAGCGGCTATGTATACTATTACCTAGTACCGAAGGCGGAGAATAATCTGACTTCCTCGACGACCAGGCTAACAGGGTCGTTCGGGATCGTGCGAACCACATCAAGGAGCCTTTCGAAATCCCCCAAGCCGGGGCGGCCATCGTTCGTTTGGCTATTACCAGCGCGCGCAAAAAAAAAAAAAAGGCAAAAACAAAACGATGAGAGATTTATACGAGTGTGCGAAAGAGGAAGGCCCCTTGGATCAAGAAAGAAAGAATTGGAACCCAATCTCTCCGGCGCCAACGCTTAATTAATTAGGCCGTAGAGCGCGCCGTAATTTAACGACGATGAGTCGCGCTCCCGACCAAAACTAACTCGTTAAGGAGGGGGGACTGGCCCCTAATAGCAAGACCCCTTTAAACGACAAGAACAACTGCCATAAAAAAAACAAATCAAAAAGTTTGAAATCTATGTTTTGAATCTGCTCTTTGTAAGTGACCCAGAGCACTTCACACCGGAATGGATATAAGTGTGTACCAGAAGCGCTCTCTCGCCCGTTTCAAATTTGCAACGCCGAACGAGAAAGTAGCGCTAACAAAAAAAAAAGAGAAAGAGAGAAAAAAAAACGAGGACGCAGCGTGAACGGGCAAACGAAAGACAGCCGCCCAAATTGAATTTCGGCGCAGGCGGCGTGGCAACATTCGCGATTCATTCGGCGGCCTAAATTAGACAATGGATCCTGATGACCCCCGCCTCTATATACGTACAAACCGCGCGAGGAATTCGGGCGGCCCCCGAAAACTCGCCCACGCCGCTCGAAATGCCGAGCC
Organism: Ixodes persulcatus; assembly: GCA_013358835.2. Taxonomy (NCBI): domain Eukaryota; kingdom Metazoa; phylum Arthropoda; class Arachnida; order Ixodida; family Ixodidae; genus Ixodes; species Ixodes persulcatus. The sequence continues at coordinate 314,722 of JABSTQ010011317.1, read as the reverse complement.
AAGTGCGTGCACCTCTGTTGTTTCGCAAGTGGGACCTTCGTGTGAACGGGTCGTTCACCCAACTTGCTCATGAAACGATGTTGTTTTCATGCGTGTTGTTCGCTGCAGTAAGCTCGGAGGAAGAAGAAAAGATACCGCTTCATATACTTCTTGAACAGACTGAAACGCACTGCGAAAACCTGTAAGTGAGCGAAAAAAAAAAAAAATACCTCGTTAACCCTAGGTCATTCCTTAACCTTTTGGTAGAAAGGCTCCACCATAGCAGGTGTTTCAAGCGCTCGTACAGGGGACATGATTAAACGATTTCCATCTTCTCTTTAAAGGGCGAGTATTATTAAATATAGTCAAACCGGGGCTCATGTTTTTACAACGGTCTATGAATATACATTTGACTGCCAACAAATGTTTCTCTCGTCTGTTCTCGGAAACAAAAAAAAAAGGTTTTCTTCAAATGTTTCTTTTGTTTATTTGCCTCATTAATTCGAAGCCTGTCATCGTTTTGCGTCTAGCGATAGAACCTTTGCCGGGAGCAGATAGCGACATCCTGAAAACGACGTTGTCTGGATGACACGCTTAAGTGAGTGAAGCTTGTTCAAAACAGCTAACGGGGACTCTTGTTCGAAGTCACACAATTTTAAATGCCGAACGAGTTACGTCTGACGTTTACAATCTCTATGCAGTATTTTTTGCCTTAGCAAGATAATATGGGTTCTTGGTGAACCCTGTAAGGTGCCGGGTTGAAATGGGGGCCTCATCCGACCCTTTACTTGCTTCTTGCGTCTTTCCGCCCAAGCGAATTCTATCATAGCAACGCTATAGATACTTTCAGACATGGGCGTACCAGCCGGGGGGGGCAAGGGGTGCGCTTGCCCCCCCCCCCCCCCAGTTTTTAGAGTGGGGGGGCAAGGCATGTGTTTGCCCCCCCCCCCCCCCCCCTGAAACAGCCGCCACTGGGCAGGGCAAACACTGGCCGGAGGCGCTGAGGGATATCAAGGGCACCGCCCCCCTACTCAAAAACAAGTTAATACGCCACTGCTTTCAGATATATGATTGTGCAGATCAGCTTTTGCACGGAGTCTTTAACACCTTTGAATGCCTCACCTGACTGGAAACTTGAAGCTAACCTAAGTGCGGTGGATTTCGCTATAGTTTATCAAGAAAAGGTCTACAAATGTATGACGAGGTGAATCAACACGTGAAAAAAACACACGGAAGTTTTAAAGGTTCAAAATTTCTTTTGAATCTTCCGAAGGTACAATAAGTCTGACGTATAATATGCTATCCTATCACAATGCTGCCGTACGCTCCTCGTTCGTTCATTTAAAAAAAATAAAAAAGGTAAGAGGTTAAGTGTGGTGCATTTAAACGTTAGCAATACGAATTTGTTTTAATAAATAGCTTTTATCTCAAACTAAGCGATCATCCCCCGACGCGTGAGAAACTTTTCTTTTCTGTTTTTTTTTTTTTTGTTTTGCTCTTTTTTGTTTCCTTGAAGGGCAGTAAGACTCTATGAACGTTTGCTAGTTCTATACTTACGTTTTTTAATCAGATAACTCGTCCTACATTGGGTCACTCGCGTTCGCTTACGGCATACTTCCCCGTTAATACAGAACAAGAATCTTCCACGGTCCTACACGACAACTGATACGCTGGCCTTTTCACGATGTACACCGGGTTTTGTCCCGCCGAGAAGAGAAGTAATTTTTCCCTTCATATCTCCGTTTAATCGTGTTTTTTCCCTCTTCTTTTTTTTTTTCTTCTTCCCGTCAACATTTATTTCTTCTTAACTGTACCAACTGTTGTTTTTACTTACCTTAATGGACAAAGTTTCTTTTATATACGGCACTGATAAAAACAGCCTCAGGTCGGTTTCCTCGTAATCTGGGTGCAGTCTATAATAATTCGTGCCATGTAGGATCCTTTCTCCCTTCTGAAATACGACTCTACTGCGGTATCTCCCTCTTCTCAGACTCGTTCTTTCCTGATCTTTTCTTCTTCTCACTCGCCATGGGCTCCTGAAATTCCGTACCCCCGAGCATATAGCCTTCTGTATACAGCCTTCTGTGTACTCACAAAGCCTGGCAGTTCGACGACGGAGCCATTGAGTGCCCGGTCGCAGATTTGGAGCTCGAGAGTTTGGTAGCATAGAGCATTTCTCGGGGAACCTGAACGTCAGCGCACAGTTTTTGCAGCGGCGAGGACCCGAACCATGGTTTTCAAACCCGACGAGAAAAGAACCGGTAGCGCGAGGAACGCGAGGAGCACGAGCAGACATTCCATAGCTCGGAAGAAGTGTGTTTCGGCGTCTCGCCGCAGCGGGGCTCGGATCACGTGGTTCTCCTCTCATCCGTTGTCTGCCACTCTACCTTTTAAATTTCGGCGGCCGCTTTTCGTGGCGACCTGCCAGGCTTTGTCAGTATACACCTTTTCCACAAGGGCGCAGCCATCTTGAATGTCGTCACTTCTGGTATGCGGTAAAATATCGTTTTGATCTCTTCACGCCGCTGAAAGGTGTTTACAAAAAAATGCGTGATTGTCACACATTCTTGTTTTTCCTCACCTATATTTTCTCGCATGTTTCAGGTTGAAATGTCTTATTATTTTTTCGTCCCGCACACCAGATATGGAGCCGACGTGACTGAGAAGGACAGGAAACAGAAAACGTCTATAGAGGAGGCTATGCCCCGAGTCGCCTTAATATCTCCGGTTTCCCAATAATACCGCCATAAATATGAACTCCTTATAAACAACCCTACAAAATTCGTCAATGAAGCGAAAGTCCAAACAACGCGTATGGAAGGGTACAGGTAGCTGGGGAAACTAAGCATTCATGTACACACTTGCTGCATGCATTTTGCGCAAAGAAAATCATACAGACGTGTGTGAAAAGGAAGTTATTCTTCAATTTATTTTGCCTGGTGTGACGGCGGTTAAAAGAACAACGCCGCGGCCGCTGCGTTGTTCACTTGGCATGCATAGCGGTATCGTAAAAACAGTTTCAACAGAAACTCAACTGAAAAAAAAGCAGTGGCTTTTAATTTTAAAGTTTTCTAATGCATGGACTACGTAACTTAAGTAAAAATCGTTTAGCTTAGGAAAGCAAACACAACAAAGAGTCGTTTCGGGGAGTGAAGAAGGACAGGTTGTTTATTCATTGCCAGCACCCCCCACCAGAACATCAGCATGCACTGGTGCACGTAGGAAGTCGTACAGCTGGCACCGGGGTAGAGAAAGAGAGAGAAAAAATAAATTATTCGAATCGGGCTGCGGATGAAGAGGTTCTGGATTCGATTCCAGTTGGGGGAGGAGTATATATTGGTGAGTAAGCACTCGCGTACATTGTTTTGCTTATGTTGCAATCGCAATCAAACCGGTTGTGCTGACATGCCTTGTCATGGACCATGGGAGGACACTCGGACGCACGGACAAATTTCCGGGAGTTGGAGGTTCCGTTATAAAACATTCCATGTTGTAAAAGAAATCTCATCATTAGTGATTTGAGTGCAACCAGAGTCCCGCACAAGGCAGTATATAGAAAGAGTTGTCAGTTTCAGCCCACGCCGTGTCTCCGGACGCGTTCCTGTGCCGCGGGACATCCAATGGTTCACGCAGCTCCCGCGTGCAGTCTTCTGATCATGACCAGGCACCGTACCTTCTTTTTTTTTTTTCTTTTCGGCCCTGCCGCTAGCGCGAACGAGATCCCAGATGGCCGCCGCCAGTGCCTTGGGGGGAGATGGCGGAGAGCGGCTCGCTCCAGAGCAGCAGCCCGTCGCGAAGGGGCCAACGCACTCCCCTGCGTGTATATACACTATAGACTCCGTTCACCCACCCTATGCTGACAGCGCGGTGGGTGCTACGCACTCGCCGAACCAATCAACCGCCTCCTCTTCATCGACTGACCCCGCTCTCTGCGCCGGAGTATAGGCCTATTTCTCTCGACCGGGGGACGCGAGAGCGTCCGTAAGAGTCGAGCACAAAGCGTTACTGCAGCGTTCGATCATGCACGAGCCATGGTCGTTTACACGCGCGTGTCAGCATCTGTCTACACGTGGTAACAGATCCGTCTGAAGAATATTAAAATATTAACTAAACAAAATCAAAATGCAGCTCGCACTTTCAGTGTGCAAGGACGATAATAGTGCTCTTTTTTTTCTTTGTTTTTGTTTCTTTGTGTTGGCATCCGCGTGCTACGTGAGAAAGCGTAACGACGCGCAACCGAAAGGCGACCGAAAAATGTTTCATTTTACTCGCCAGGGGCCCTGCCCAAACTTGAGAGCTACAGGCGTATGGGCTGGAGCGTGCTCCTCACATGGCCAAGGATATATCGTACTGACTCGTCCAACGAGCAAGTACCTTCCACTGCACTGTCAGCTGAAGGGCGAACGGAGTATATATACATGATGCGTGCGTGTGTGCGTGCGTATCCGTGGTCGACGGACCGCCGTTGAAGCGCAGCCTTCTCCAAACACGAGTCGGGGGCGCAGAAGACTCGCACGAGGACCGCTTCCTTTTCTGCTTTGCGACTCTGGAGCGGATTGCTTTGGTCTGCCTACTTTTTTTTTTGGCTCGTTGATTCGAGTGTTTTACGTCTAGACGTGAAGCGCCCGCGGCGCTGGGCCAAAAGGAGACGTGTATATTTGCGGGGTGGACGCGCAGACCAAAGCGCTCCGTTCCTGAGAGCGGGAGGGTGATGACAAGTTAGTGGGAAGATTGAGATCTCATCCCTAGGGACATGTATTTGGCTACCAACAATCCGCAGCTGTTTGAGCGAAACGAGCTAACCAAAAGAAGTCATCAGCGGCAAACTTCTCAAACAATAGAATATAATACGAGGCATGTCTAAAACCCGGAATAAAATTACAAAAGTTCTATACGAGACAAAAAATAATTTTCGCTCACCCTTCGTTTTTGTAAGCATTTCTCGAAACGAGAACACGATGAAGTTTCTTCCGTTTGCCGTGTCAAGGCTGCTTCGAGTAAAGTCGCTCTCTGACACCTCACCGTTGCCTGACACATGCGCGCAGTGTACGAACCTAAACCTCCCCTGCAAAGTTCGAAATATGTGATTCTGGTCGGGCACAAATGTCTAAGTTTGCGATACCTCTTCTATTTTTGTTTTCTTCGCTTTCATTTGGTACACCGTAGCTGTCAGCGTTCCGCCGTTATTGTGCAAGGACGACACGAAGGGTTCACTAAAACTCAATTAATTCACCTTCTGGTCCCCGGAGAGCTATGCTGAATTCGAATAAGTCGATGTATACTGATGATTTCAGACCGAAGTGGCAAATCAGTGTCCCGAAAATCTATAATACTAAGAAATTGCTGTCTTCAAATAATTGGCGTGGTTGAGCAATGTAAATGTTCGTGCTAGACACTTTACATGCCGTATGAGTGAAACGTGAGCAACCGCCTATCAGGCGTGCAGTTGTTGATTTCAGAAGGTGTCCCGAAAATATAATCTAGCATGGAGAAAGAGCTGGTGCGCTCGTTTTCAGCGGAAGCACATATAAATAGCGCACACACCGCGACACTGTTAACGCAATCAAACCATCAACGTTTCTCTTTTTTTTTTTTCAGTGTTGAAGGATTGATCCCGCCAGTACCCTTCTGAAGAAATTGGAAAAAAGCGCCTAAGTCGTGTTCATGCGAACAGGTGTCGCGCATGCAGTGTACGTAATACATGCCACATGAGGAAAGCGGAAAGGCGTTCGTCCTTTCGTCACCTGGAACCCGAATGAACGACTTTCCTCAAGCACGGACTCCCATCCGAGTCTCGCGCGTGTCTTGAAGTTGGCTGTCCGTGAGTGCTGGATAGAGTTCACGAGGTGACGTCCCCTCACCAATCAAATAATTCCAGAAAAAAAAATATTGTGGTATTGGTTTGACACAGAGTCAGTCCGGGCGACTTTGGTCGTCGAGGTAATGCGCAGCGGATGCTACGAGCCATCGGAGCCAATTTAAGGCCGTCTAAGTGTCACGTGACCTTGGAGAGGGGGCGCAGCGACGCGCGGAAAGCGTATCACGGGCTACGTCCACAGAGCGGGATTGGCTAGCGTAGCTCGTAGCGTCCGCGGCGTCCGGAGGTAAGGTGAAACGGAGCATAGACAAAACAAGTGGGAAAAGAACAGTCGGCAGCGATTCGACGCGCACATGGAAGGACATTGCGACGCCCGGCCTCGGAGTCACCCGAACCCGGGATAGGCCGAGAGATCGGGCCGATGTGCAACGGCTGCGCCGGTGGACGCCCGATCCGAAGGTCCAACCTGTCCATCCGACACCCGCGATACAGAACCCCGTCGTCCCGTCACGCGCTCCCGGCTTTTCTTTTCTCTCTCTCTGCTTTTGTCGCGGCGTGCCATTGGCGGGTACCGCTCATGTGACCAAGGACGCAACGTGACCGGCGTCGACGCTTCCGCTCTTCACACGGCGTGAACTGCGCTAGGGGGAGCTACTTTACATATGCTGCTCTCACACTGCTGGTATGCATCGTACAAAAGACAGTCTGCATACACTCCCTGGGGCGTGTTTTCCTTTTTAGACTTAGGCTAGGTGGCGCAAGCTACCGCCCGTTACGAAGGTTATACGGAGAGCAAGTCGTCGTCTTCTTGTGCAGGAGTTGCGGTGATGTCAGAACGACGCCGAGCTCTTATTGGCTGACTGAGAAAAAAATAGTGGGTAGACCTCAAAACAACTAGCATTAAAAACGACCGACTATTTTTTTTATTCAGTCGGTCAATAAGAGCTCGGCGTCGTTCTGACATTACCGCAACTCCTGCGCAAGAAGCAGACGACTTGCTCTCCGCATAACCATTAACATTCATCCTTTCTTGTATGGCGGTCCTGTCACACTGGTCGTAAAAAAACTGTCTGCAGACATGTTCCAACCATAAATATGTATGAAGTAAACATGCTTCGACGATGCTTGGCGCGTGTCCGCAGAATATTCTGTCATCCTGTCTGCGGAGAAACTCCTTGTCCCTTGTATGATATGGGTTAGCAGTGTGACGGCGGCTTTGGGTGGCTCCACGCCAGCGTCGCGTTCAGGCGGGGAGACACCCGTCATGTTGGGTCAAACTTTCGGCTGCTCTTGTGACAGCTATCTCGGGTCAATGTAGCGCAAATTGCCCGAGAAAAACAGTTTGTTTTTTGCCCGCCTATGAATTACATTTGCACACTCCAAATCAGCAGGACCCAAGTGGCCCCCGCCACGTGAGGTAAGACCCAGTTGAGCTGGTCAATGGGCGTCTCCAACCTGGAAGACACCTCCATCGTGTGTACGTTTCGGTAGTATATTTGCCGCACTATATAGTCAGCGGTCTATACATGTTTTAAAGTTGTAAATTTACGCGGTGCAGACTATACAATTATTTCATTTTTCTCTCTAGAGATCGTTTATTACGACGAGACATGACGGATTTGGAGAATGTCAGAGTGCGGAACATGAGGTACTTGCGAGTTTAGTATTTCGTTTTTGTGTTTATATGTGAGCCATGTGTGAGTTTATGGGATGCTGATGTGCGAGGACGAACGAGAATATTAAACGGGCCCCGATCTTCGTTCAAATCTGTTTCGCGTTGACATAGACACTGGCCAAATTGCCCCTGCACCTACTACATAGCTAAGACACCATGGAGGCACCATTGAAAAACAGACTAACTCGCCGCCGTCGAAACGTCCGTACAACAAATTTGACTTTCCATGCACTGATTGCCATCTCGCGTCAACAGCGAGTGGTTTACAGTCAATCGGCTGTTGCAAAAAGAATATTGTCATCGTTGATCGTATCTCTTTTGTTTTTCCGCCTATATCCGGCACTTGGAGTAATGAGTCGTTCCCTAGGTTTTCATTTAGGCTTCAAGTTTGAACCGTTAATGCAAGCAGAAAATAGTGGGGGCCTCCTTGTACAACATTGTGCATGTACCTTATTGTTTGTTTGCCCCCGTTATACAACAACCGTTTCGGAAAAGAAACACTGTCTGTATGTTTGTGTTTTGGGCATCATCAATTGCTTTTTCACATTAGGGCTTCTATTAATGTTACGCTAACTGGCAAGCTTCCTCTCCCGCGTCATATTTGGTTCTTCTGCAGACACGAAATTTCTAATAGGCTGAACAACTTTTTTTTTCCAAACTGATATCGTCCGTAAAACGTAGTGAACGTAACTTTGTTTTGGTTGTGCGCAGTGTCTAAATGACGGCGATAACGCAATTGAGCAATCTACGTTGTCTGTCTTAATGGCTAACGTATGCAAACCTTGCATTTGTTACGTTTGGGATGCTGTAATCGCGGATGGCATGTACGCTAAAAAATATATTAACTTCCATTTATTTGCTGAAAGTTAGCCAAACCAGACCAGTGTCATTTTTGCGGGTATCTCGCCCGCCTTTTTTTTCTTTTTCTTTTTGTTTGTGTGTGTGTGCGCGCGAAAAAAAAAAAACGTTACAATCATGCGCGTCCTGCAATTTGTTCGTTTATTTGAAGTGTCTATCAACAACGCAGCTCTACGTTCATATATACGAGAAAAAAAAATACACCAAAAACGAGAACATGTCTGTGAGACGCTACACTGAATTGGACTGTCACTAATATATCCCGGGAGAAAGACGTTGAACCCTTCAAATAACCTAAAAAATACAAAAAAAAAACCTCAACTGGATGTGTTTTTTGTTGTTGTTGTTGTTGTTGTTGTTGTTGTTGTTGTTGTTGTTGTTTTTATACGTGGGCCGACAATTTTCGTATGAACACACAGTTTAGAAAATAAAAAAGAGGTCTCTCTCTCTAGCTTCTCTAAAGTTTCGATACGGCTCACTCAACAGTCGACAGCCGCGACGAGAAAGCCAATTGCGGTGTTCCGCACTTGACGACGTCTATGCGTTTGAAAAGCATACCTGTTGGCAAGAAAATGGCCTCCTGTTTTCTCCAGGCGCAAGGCGGAGTTTTGCGAATAGGGGGTGAGGCGTGACTGGGCAGGAAACGAAGGGAAGGGAAGACGATCACGTCTGAGACCCCTCATTAGGCCGCGGGTAGCTGGGCTTCGCGCTGTTGCGTATTTGCGCGCTAGAACGCAACACACTGTCGGGCACAAGCGTACAAAACGAGCGAATGTTCTCTTTTTTCTTCCTATCGAAGGCAGTAGACGGCCACGAACGATACTTGCAGGCCGTATTTTACAACGAGGGCACGCAAAATCCTGTAATGTCAAAGTCAACATATCTTCTTTTCTTTTTTTTTTTCTCGAAAAGGTGACTGAAGTCTGGGCTCTGGACGCCAGGTATACCTTACACTACTTTCTTCTAATATACTTCGTCTCACCTGAACGTGCTCTAACCACAAAGGCTACAAGCGCGAGCTCCTTGCATTCCACTTGCAGTCCGGAAGCCGTCTTTGACTATACCGTCCTTGTAGCCCACCCCTTCATCGCGAATGGTCGGCGCGTCATGCTGTCGGAATATCGCGATCCTGGCGGTTGGTCGTATAAATGCTGGCGAAGAAAGGCGAGCGGACGCCAGAGTTGCTGTCGTCGTGGCTTGTCTGCTTTGGTTTCAGTCGACTGTCCGGCCGCAGAGCTACCTACAACGTAACGGGCGTCTATAGTCTAACTCTAACGCATCCACCTCCGCTTCTATGCCACACCGCCAGGATCGCAGCAGGTGACAGCCTGACACGTTTATGACGTCATCAGGCGGAAAACGAGGATCCGAAACGCGTTCCAAGCGCCATGATTTCGCCACGCCTCGGCTGCATGATATATGCTCAAGCAGCGGGGGTGCCGGTGGAAGTCAGGGAAGTATTCACTGAGCGCGTGCTAACGGCTAACTTCCACAGATTTTTTTTTCTTTTTTTTATTATGCTTTTTGCATTATCAGGGCTGCCGATTTTAGCAGCCTATTAATGTGAGCTCGTTCTAAGCATGCGCTACATCGCCGTCAAATATGACGTCCTGTGACTACCCTCTATACGCGCCTCGCGGTTGTACAGAGCCTTTGCGGGAGAAATATAAAGAAATAGCGTCATCCGAAATGAAGATCTCCAGCCGGGAGACGCTCTTTCACTCGTTACGAAGCAAAGAAGAAAAAGGAGCAGCATGCGGCAAAATGGACTCATGTCGCCACCGTAGGACAGACTCATGCTCCTCAAACTTAACACCGCCCTCGGTAACACAAATATTGATCTATTGAGGGGCTACTCAAAGATGTATTTGTCACCGCTGCAGTTGGAATGTCATCCTTGGGCTGGGTTGTGATCGGGGAGTCGAAACTTCGCACGGTAGTTAGATCCCAGAATTCGCAGAAAATGTGCCAAAAACGTACCATTTTGCTGCGTTTGGAGAAGACCGTACCCTACGGTACCATGCAGTTTCCGCTGCCAAAGCCTTCATGCAAACCATTCACAGGCACCAGTGTACAGATATTGACCACATTTCGATTTGTTCACGCATAATCACACACCGTTAAGACTCCTTGAACAAAGTCCCTCGGCATAACTGTCGGCATTAAGCTCTCCGTGCTGTTTTTTCCAAAGCGGCTCTCTATTTTTGCCTATCAAAACAAGAATATATACATGCTCTTATGAAAATGTGTGCACGACGGTCGTCACACGCAAAATATTTTTTTTTATAGTGTTGTAGTGTGCCGAAGTGTCGAAGACGGGCGTGATACCACTTTTTGTGAGCGCGGTCGAGTGGCGAACTTTGAATCTGGGACTACATCACTCATATAAAGCAACGTAAAGCGCCACCGTAATGCGATCCTTTTTTTTTTTTTATGTACGGCATTACATTTGCATGATTTTCTTGCCAAGTTGTTTATAGTAAGACGAGCCTCCGCGAAGGAACCTTAGCAACAATAAAGCACCTTTGTACACCCGAACTCCCCCTACCGAAGGTTATTTTCTGCGTCACAAACAAAAAAGCGCTACGTCGGCAACAAAAAAAAAAAAAATCCATATGGGACTTCTTTTTTTCTTTTTATTCCAAAACTAAACGTTTAAAAAAAATATTCCGTAGCTACGGATCGTAAACAAAAAAAGCAGCGCGTCGGAAAAATCTCAAGTGGACGCCGGATGGTCTACCGCGCAAGGTGATCATAACGCCTTTTTTTTATTCCTTAACGCGATCCAAACGTTAGCCGGATATAACCACCGCCATAATCCTCGACGTAGCCAAAACCGTCTTGCAGATTTTCTTTGTTTGTCTCTTTGTTGATACCGTGTCTATTTAGTTATCTTTTTAAACCAACATTGAGAAAAACGGCACATCGTTTCAATGTAGTTTCTAATTTATTCGCTATATTATTTAGGCGTTCTTCCTTGGCGGCCGCGATTCATTCGCACACTAATCTGCATGGCAAGCTCTCGCTCGTGCTATGCAGATTGTCTCGCTTTACCGCGATTGTTTCGCTTCGCTCCACGCGTGTTGCGCGCACTGCAGCGTACAACCACCCAGCGCGCGGCACTAAGTGCTAACCAACGAGCCGGCGGTAATCAATCCGTTCGCGCGCTGTCAAACAAAGGGCCAAGGTGCCGGTGCCGTGCAACTCACTGCGCGCGGGCCGACCTGTCTAATTGCTGACCCGTGCGCAGCTTTGCGGCCAACCCTCGCCATTCCTATCGGCTCCGTCTCATCTTACGGCGGACCGCAGAGCACGCTCTACGAGGCAAGGAAGCGAATCGCAGTCCATTGGAGAGCCACGTGACTCGACACATTCCCAGCACTGGACTGCATGGCTGGGGTGGCTCCGTAGCATCCACCGCGGTCCATCGCAAGGCGGCACGAAGCACCAGTCGCACACGCGCGGAATCGGACGTGAGCTCATCGCGCGCGGAAACGACTCACGAGCAAAGTATAAAGGACGCTATCTCGTTTCCGCGTTTTAAGTTCGTGAGAAGACTGCGTCGTCTGACGCCGCTCGGTCAAGCGGGTCACCCACCGCCCGCTGATGCGGCCGGTGTATGTACGCGGCCCCGTTCGCCCCTACACTGACAGTGCGGTGGAACCTGCGTCCTCGTCCGACCAGTCGAACGTCCGCGTTTGGTCACGTGATGGCGCTCCCGCCCTAGCTCTGCGTGGGGAGGGCGGGGTCAGGCGATAAAAGGGAAGCAGTTGATTGGTCTGGCGAGTGCGTAGCTCGGACCGCACTGTCAACTTCGGCGTGCCGGATGCCGCGCCAGGAGAGAACGATGACTGCCCGGAGAAATGAGACTTCTTCGCTCCGCCTTTTAAATTGCGCGTCCGTTAAAGGGCCCCCGCTTTCCAAAAGCAACTATTTTTTTTTTTTTCTGGCAAGGGCTTACCGTTGTTGGCAACGAGTCTGGAACTCGGAAACTTATGTAGAATGAGCGCCCTCGCTTTAGGGTTATGTAGTGGATTGAGCGATTCGGGCATTAATCTAGCGTGGCTTCGCGCAGCGCCGTCGCGGCGGGCCGCCTGGACACGTTCACTTCGGGTTTGTGCGAGCCGGTAGGCAGGAACTTATAACTCAAAAGGAAGTCATTATGGCTCGCGTTCGAAACCTATATAACTTTCAAATGTCAAGAAAGACGCTAGCTTTTGCTTACGGTCGCGACACGAAGAGAAAGGGGAGGAGGCGTTGGAGGCTTTTGCGTCGAAACGCATTTCTACGTATTATCGGCAATCTTATAGCGAATTCGGGTGGTCAATCGTCGGCAACTTATTTTGCCGGAGAACCGGCGATAGTGTTCGCGTGGTCAGTTTCCGGCCGACACGCACCGTTCGGGTGGTGGTTCTCCGGCAAGCACCGGCAACTTTTTCCACCCGAGCTGCAAACGGCCGGGTGAGCAGGCGCCAGACTGTATCCGGTGTCGTCACTTCCGAAATGGGAGAGAAGGTGAGTGAGAAAAAAATGAACGAAAGGACGAAACTGATCTGAAGTCACTTCAGCAGCCACTACTCGAGTGAATCCAAGCCGTTGGGACATGGGTGACGGCGGCGACAGCCTTTCGCTTGCGGTGTCACGCGAGCAAAAGGTGAAGTAAACTGCCACCGTCTGGCGTTTCGTGCTCGCGTGCTGAGTGTCACGTGGTGTGCCGCCGGCGCGTTTCTGGTTGCCGGTTCCGCCGGCTCTGTTTCGCCGGCGATTGACCACCCGAATTCGCCATAAAGAATTTTAAGGTGCTCTGGAGGATGGCAAAAATACATAAATAAGGAAATAATGAGAAGAAAAAAACACAAAATATTTTGATGCCGGTATATGCATCGTTGTGTGAGCGTGATACCTCACGCAAAACAAAGCGCGTTGCAGAGCTAAGCTTGCATGCACGCAGTGTGTGTGGGACTTGCATAGCCCTGCAGGTAACTTGTGAAATGAAGTGTCACTTGTTTGCCAATCTCAGAGTTCAAACTCCGAGCCGATATACTACAACGATTCGTCGTACGACGACCCCGCCACCGCCCCTTTTGATCCAACACCGACAAGCAAATGAATGTGAGAGATCACGAGCACGATCTATTGCGTTTTCCGTGTCCGTCGCGCACGCTTTCTCTCCCCGCGGTTTCTCGCCACCACTTATTCCGAACCTCTCCCCCTCGATGCCTTGACACTGTTTCCCTGCCAGGCATACGCTTCCCACGTAAAATGGCGATATGTCCCCGACTGCGCCTCGTATCGTGCCGTCGCCGAATGGCAGCAATTTCGAGCGGCGGCACAGAACACGACGCACAAAAGGGCAAAGTCGTAAAAGGGAGAGATTGGGTCAGAAAGCATGGCAAGGAAAAGACCCATGCAGAGAAAAAAAAAAAAAGGTCTCTGCTTCTGGACGGCCTTCGTTTTCTTCGTCGTTCTTGTACAGGGACTGCCGTTGCTGCTGTCCTAATCTGAGGCTGACGGACTACGCAATATATATATATATATATATATATATATATATATATATATATATATATATATATATATATATATATATATATATATATATATATATAAAGGGGGAATGGTATAGGTAATAGACCTCTTGTTAAATTACCCAAGCACGAATAAGCATGCAGGGAACCTATAGTTACCCGCGCTGCTCGTGCTGGCGAATGGGCAGTAGCATTTCTTGAAGCAAAACTCTAAAATGAGTGTCAGTTCGTACGTGCGTCCGCAAACACCTTTTTGTTATGATTTCTTTAAAAACTTTAATACAGTTATAAATCGAGCGAGCGCAGCGCGTGTAACTACGTTCCCTGCGTGCTTCTTGATGCGTAAGTAATTTAGCAGTAGGTCTATAGGCGTAAGAATTGGTTGGCGGCATTGCGCAATATATTGCGCTGTATGACCATCATCCTTAAAGCCGGGGTCACACTGCTTTTACATCATACAAAAGAGAGTCTGCATACGGGCTCGAACGCGAGTCACCGCGAGATCCGTGCTTCGAATGCCGCGTGTCAGTGAGGCATTCGCGGCATTCGAACCACGGATATTGCGGCATTCGAACCACGGATATTGCGGTGACTCGTTTAGGCAGACTGTCTTTTGTATGAGGGATGAGCAGTGTGAGCCCGGCTTTAGAGACTGGAGTGGAGATAGCGTGCCTTTGGCACGCTATCTCCACTCTTTCGTGTTTCTTTTGCGTACCTGCACGTTTTTGAAAGAACTGCGGTCCGAACTGGAAATGGAATGCGAAGTTGAGGTCCCAGATACGTCGCACTATTTGACAGATTGAGTGAGAACAGAGCTTGTGGAGACCGCAGACGCACAAAGAGGCCGGGTCGCGTGTGTTCGAGCTCATATTGTCCACGGGGGTACAAACTGATGTATAGTATAACCATTAAAAAAATGTTTTTTGCACGCTGCCGTTTTTGTTTGCTGGGCTGTGGAACGCATTCTGAGTATAGGGCTTGGCGTTATTAAAACTTTTAACCCGATTAGGCGCCACCCTTTCATAATCGAATAATTAATCGATTAATCGGTCTCCTGAATTTCCATGCATAATATATTTAATAGAAAAGCCCCCCCAAAAAACTTTCGTTTTTGTGAATAGTGCAACAAACTGCGCAATATTAATTTGGATTTGAGATCAACCTTCATGGGTAGTTCAAAACAGTTGAAAGACACTCACGTTCACAAATTATTACTTCAGCTGCACGAGGCAAAGATGTTCGTTGATATTCTCCGGCAAGGGCGACCTCCCTAGATTGATCACAATAATCTGTGCTGCGCTAAACGGACACTCGGACGGCATTGAAGTGGACGGGACACTTGCAATCTTCAGTAATTGTCTGAAGTTACAAATCTCGCCCCTAAGTTTACTTTAGGCAAAGATTTCACCTGAAGTTTTCCCTTCATACACATGTACCCGTTCGCGTCTGCGTGGTGAAAGCGTTGAATTTTTATCTCTTTAGGTTTGTAAAATATTTTAGCGACTAACCAGGTAAAAAAAATAATCGCGATTAAACCGTTCATCGATTAATTGGTAGGTTAATCGATCAATTTGCCGGCCCTAATTCTGATGTGTGTTAAAATGCGTCTTCGACGCATGGGAGCGCAGGGAAAGGGCAACACAGCAATGATGAGGCAGCCAAGCTCGTGTCGTTGTCGGTTGAGGTCGGGGGCAAGCAAAAGCGCGTAGGCGCATTTGGAGGGGAAACAAACGAACCAGGTGCGCAAGGAGCAGGCGAACTTGCACTCCGTATAGCTCTCTTCTGCATGTATAGCAAACGCCGGGCATCTTTCCACAGTGACGTGGCACTTTTCTCCTGCATGGGTGATAAGAGCTGGACGGGCGTATAATACTCGTAAAGGCAGACAAGTTCTTACAGCCACGCTGCCACAGAGTGCTTCGTAAACCCTCGTATGTTGTCCCGCTATAGGGTTGTCGTGTGGCAAACAGATTTTTGTTTGTTGAGCGTGGCATAAAAACTACGATCGGTTCTTTCACGTTTCAAGAAATTGATCTGCTAGCTTTTACACAAGAGCCAACCGGCAGAACGAGGCGTCGCACAAATTCCCTAAAGGAGCATCAAAAGTAGCGAACAGCCGGGCTCCGTTCTGCACTTCTAGGCCTATACCACGCTGTCACGGCACATTATACCCACGACGTCGTAACAAAATTTTAGTCGATGTTTCGTGCCGTTTGGGTTTGCGGTCACGCCAGTAGGACATTCGTCCTGCGTTGGCCGACAAGCCTGCGAAGACGACGTGTTTCACACGGTTGAATGCACGATGACATCGCTTTGCTCTTCTGGGGCCTTAAAGTCTCGTCAAACATAAAATCGGGGCTGAAGTTCGCGGAACGCGCCCTCGCGGAGGTGATGCCGCGCTTTTGTCGCGAACGTTAGATCGGCGCGCTCCGCGAACTTTCGGCTCTTCGGTTGTTTTCGTAGAATGTTTCTGCGCGAAGACGTATATTATATATCATACTCATACTTCATTGCCAGCTGTCACCTCATGTTGATGCTTCTCAGGCGCTGTCGTAACGCTTGTTACGCAAAAATAAAGTTGCATAGTTTTATTTGGGAGAATAAACTGGTTTTCTCCGATAAATAAGCGAGTGCTCCCGGGCGGAGATATAGTTCCAATCCCGTTAAATCAGCCATGTTGTTGCGACAGCGGCACCGACGACCTGCGGGTATGTTGACCTCTTCAGACGAAACGAACTCCCGTACAAGCTCGAGCTAGGTGTACAGGAGGCCCTGATGCGCGCTGTCTGTACTCCGTTCACCCGTAAGCTGACAGTGCGGTGGGAGCTACGCGATCACCGGACCAATCAACTTCTTCCCTTTCATCACCTGCCTCCGCTCTCTGGAGCGGGGTCACGTGGCGAAAGGTAGAAGTACGGCTGGTCCAGGTGGCACGTAGCCTCCTCCGCACTGTCAGCTGACTGGGGAGCCAAGTATGGCCGAAAGAGGCGGGGAAGCGAGCCACTGTGCTACGCGTTATTGTGAGCCGCCGCTGACCGAGGCAGACCAGTCGGACAGGAAGGAGCCCGGCCAAAAGGCGATCCGGTCCCACAGCCCCGGCGGCGGTGGCGGGAGGCCGAGATGCCGACCGGAGGGGCGCATCCATCACGGCCGCACGACGCGGTCAAGGCCGACCCAGGTCTCGCTGCCAGTCCTCCTGACACTCGTGCACTGCGCTGCCCGATCATCGCCCCCTCGGAAAATGCCTTCCGAACAACGTGCCGTTTATTTCTTTTGTTATCGTTACTTATTTATAGGAAGTACACACTCGAGATGAGAAACAGCAGAATGTCGACGTCTGGACCCTTAGCATGTCGGCTACTTGCCCTTCAATACGTCCACGTAATAATAAAGAGCTTAATCCCACGCACCAATCCCTAGCTTATACGCAGGGTCACATAATAATGAAGAACTTAAGCACAAACAGGAGTCATCTGAAGAAGAAACAAAAAACACTTGACTAAGTTTACAATTATAATGTAATTCCACTAAAAAGAAATAAAACGCTATTTAAATGTAGATCACGTAAATGTTAGAAAGAGATTTTTTTTTCTCTGTTTTAACGCTCTATTCTATTCTTAGATTGCTCTGTTGTCAACTGTAAACTATTCCAGATTTTAATCCCGATAACTTCAAACTGTCGTTCACCGCATGATGAGGTGCAAGATCAAAATTACCGCATTCAGTTACCCTTGTGATAGCTAGAAAGTGGCCATGTCTTCACGTTTTGCTGGAGGCCAAGTGCTCGTTACCCGGCGGCGTTTGTGGCTGTATGTATGAGATTTTCCCCTAGCTATAAACTGGACAGCGCGCTCGAATATTTTCCGGGAGTTATCCGTTGCACTAAAGCTTCGAGCTTTCCAAATTTTCTCAAAACAATCCCTCCAACGCATATCCGAAGACGAAAAAAAGACCTAAAATCTAACAGAAAGTGGAACTTTTCCCTCGTGCGGCTTCTTTTTTCCGCGAAAGGATTTTCGCATGTTTTCATTTTGAGGGTATACAAACTGGGGTTTGCTTAGTAATATAAATTTAGTAGAGCTATAGCTTTTCATGTTTGGCGCTGAAAGTTAAAACGAGGATAAGTGAAGAAAAGTAAAAAAACGCAGCAGGCCTGGTGAATGACATCCATAGTAACCCGGAGACGTAGGAACAATAAAAAAACGAACAGAACAACGAAGTCTTAGAGACTTCATTGCTCTGTCCGTTTTTTTTATATTGTTCCTACGTCTCAGGGTTACTATGGAGTATAAGTGCCGTGCACTTTTTTTTTTTCTTTTCCACAGCGTTGCATTCTTTGCAACCTCGCAAATAAGTATTCGAGGTGGATGTTACATCTTACAAATAGCTTATTTTGTTCGTAGTTAACGCACGCGGCTCTTTGGAACTCAGAATGACGTGAAATTAGACATATACGAATAGATACTGAGAAAGAGGACGAGATGAGAGCCGAGATCTAATTGGCAGTAGAGAAGGTAAGCTCAAAGACTACCCACTATCCTGCCAATCAGAGCTCGGCGCACTGACGTTCCCGCGTGCTCCCATCCCCTCCCTTCCCTTAGTTTCTGCCCGTACATTTAGAAAATATAGGGAAGATTAATAATAATCACCAACGAGACAAATTATGTCCCCAATGTAAAGATGAAAAAATAACAGGCAAGAAAAAGCGAGAGACTAGCGCGAGAGACTAGCGCGAAATTCGGGGAGCTACGCGTGAGTGGACGAGCGCTCTCGGAGCTGGTCGAACACAAGGCCCGTTTACGCTCCGTTCAAGCGTGATCTTCGGCTCCCGGAGCCACCTGCTCGGCCTCTCTGACTGCATCTCTTGGCACTTTCGCGAGCGCTCGTCCGAAGGCAAGGTCGGCCTCCGAAGGCGAAGGCTGCTGCCGTGCGAAGCATCCGAACCGGTGCAAGCTATTGTTTCCAACGAAGGCCCGACGCCTTTGTCTCAGAGCGTGTTTATATAGATAAAACTTCAAAAAAAAAAAAGAACGTGATAATAATTTAGGTTTCGTATTCAGCGAACCCCAACGAGCCTAATCCGGTGAGCGTTTAATGTGGACGCTTTCGGCGCGGGGAAATTTTACGGCGTAGGTGCGCTGCCGTCCTGGGAATGGTTTTGGTTTATCAACATTTAACATTTCCATACTCCGTTTGTTTGTGATTTTGTTGCGGGTACTTAGCTTGTATTCAGAATTTGCTTGCTTGTATTCAGAATTTGAACTTGTATTCAGAATATCTTGGTTGTTCTGAAAAGTATCTATAGTCGTCACCGATAACGTAAGAAACGGAAGACGTGACTCATCATTGTTCAGACTTCGTGCTTCGTAATTCGTTGTTTCTTTTCTACTAATCCCGCAATCCACTGGCCCTCATTGATTATAGCGGTGCTCATTTCGCTGTTCCCCTGCTCCGTCCCGTATTTTTATTTTTTATTTTAATTTGCATCAGCATATTATACGCGCGTAGGTACCGCACTGATCGCGGTTGCGCGATCACGAGAAGGTTACCGAAGCGCGCTGCCTCGAAACATAAATTACGATAAACAATATATTTAACGCTGATGGATCGTTAAAAAGCGCTCATTTCGCAAACATATGTATGACATGATCGCCAAAGCCTCTTCGTTCACTTTGCGCGTCTATTATGCGCCCCGCGAAAGGAAAGCTGCACAAAGATCAGTCGCTTTTGTTGGCCAGATGCGAAAGGTATACGCGGATACCTGGGAGCTCAGAGCGGCGGCAGATCCGGAAATTAATGCTTGCCGAGAGATTGCATTGAAAAGCCAAGGGACGAGCCGGACGGCTACGGACCCCGTCGATAAAGTCACGTATACGCGCGCGCGCCTTCATTATGCGTGAGGTTTCTATTTATACGCGTCGCCGGTTATAGTGCGAACCGCTCCGCGTTGTGTGCCAAGCGAATCTTTCAGTTCGGGCGAAATTAGCCGGCACTCGTTGCAGCTCGCCGGTATTGCCTAACCAGCTTTCCCGCCGGGCGGTGCCTTATGGAAATTGAATGAAAAGAGTTCGCACGGGTTTCCTGGAGGGGACTAGAGCTAGCTTAGAATGTGGGCACCCCATTTCCCGATTTACTTCGGGGCGCCGCCATTTTGATGCTTAGTGCAGAGCGGGCGCAATTGGCCACCGCTCCGAAAAGGCGACTTTCTGAGCTTTAGAGGTATACGGCGTATAAACGGAAGCTCGATCGGTATTGTTTTGCTCTGTCGCAAACTGTTTAAACATGATACTGCTTCACAGCGCACAAGATTAGACACACTTAAAAGAAATTTCACGCACACAAAGGAAGAACTCTCACACAGCGCTGACTGACAACTCGAAATATATTATGCATCATCTTCTTCTTCCTTCACTCCGATGCAAATGGAGGTGAACCCCAAAAAACCGAGGAACGTATGTAAAAAGAAAAAAGGAAAGAAAATAAAAATAGAATAAAAACAAAAATAGAAGGAAAAAATAATGAATTCTCTGTACAGCGGACGTTGCTATTGTGCTTATTCTAAATAGTTCAACTCGTTTTCCGTTAAGGCTAGCGATGGAGTGCTCACACATATCCTATCTAGCCTTACAATGTTAGTGGTTTCTACTATCTCTCGCGTCAGTTTGTTCCTGCTCCGTCCCAGAATGGTGCATTTGTCCAGGAGGGGAGAACATCCACAGTCTCTGCAGTATCATGAATTACCAACTCGCCCAAGCTGAAGTTCTGACCTATTTAAACATTTCTTCTGGCGGTTCTAAAAGCGTTTCCTGCAATTTTAGATGAAAGATAACTTGCAACAGTGGTTTTGAAAGCCATAATGGCTCGCATGTCGTTACACTCAAGCATATATCGAGGACGAGATCCGCGCCAGTGTGTGTTGGCTGGAGATAATTCACTCCATCATATATGAAACGAAAGGATGCCTACGCTCTACGCAGAGAAGTGAATAGTACATTTTTGACTCCTGTTTTATGAGTACTGACGAACACCTCGACACCGAAAAGGCGTTAATTTAACCTGAAAAAAAAAAAAAAACGAAACCCGTAGCAACATCTAAGTGAGTAACCTGAGTTAAATTCCTGCATAATCTACCGATTGGTTTGGTGTCAGAGCCGCATGAGAAAATATGTTCGTCAGTGTAATCCCCAAAATGTATATTATGTTTGTCTTCCTTTTTTTTAAATATTTACCGGCTCTTCGTTTAGAAGTGTAGGTATATTATTTCAACGTCGCTGTAAGTGGCATTCAACAAGCTCACTTAATCCTCACGTGTATGCACGGACGAAAAGGTACATTCTTCTCACTTTGACTACGCTCCCGAGATTCTTCGATGGAATGTGCGAATGTACAATAGTTCACCGAGGAGCAACACTCTGGACCAGAGAGTTTTCTTTCCAGACTGTTTTACTACATCTTTCGGTAAGGTGGGAGGGTATATAACTGAGTGAATGAAGTTTATTTTGGCATCCAGAACATGTCGACGAGGAAGTAGCAAAAGGTTGCCGAGCTACCTGACGAGTTACTCATCTTGTAGAACAATATTAGACACACCTATTTAAATGCTCTCTACGTTCGTGTGCGCCCATACACGTCAGAGCCTGCCCTCGTGGTCAGGCTACCAAATCCACGCAGACGAAATGTCTGGGCCCAGTTCGTTCCTCGTACCGGGCTGCTTCCGGACAAGCGGGGGACTTGGCGAACAGGTGTGACGGTATACGGGAAGGCGCACGGGCCACGAGTGGCGGGAGCGCTCCTCCTGGGTGCGCCGCGACAGCGCAGCATCTAACGAGGCGAACGTGATTGCCCGGCTGCTTTCGATTCCTTGAATCTCGCCGCGTCGGCAGGCAAGGTCGCCGCCAGCCGCCGCTTCGCCGAACGGCCGTCTGTGGTTGCGCCATTGCGCGCGCGCGCTGGTGCTGGTGCCCGGCGCGGTCGCTCCCCGCGGCGTCCACTTTCCGGGCAGCGCCGGTGCATCGGGCGATGGCGGGTGATCGACTCGTGAGTCGATACCTGTCTCGGCGAGACTCGAGCGAAGCTTCTTCGCTGACTGCACGCTAGTCCGCCGCCTCTCTCTACCCGGGCCGTAACAGTCCTTGTACGGCGGGCACGGTTTTTCTGCTTCGAAGGGTCAAGCGCGTGATGACAGCGAGGGTTCGCCAGATTCATTTCGCGCCGTGTGTCGCTTATATCGCGCTTACATCACATGCCATACGATAACCTATTTTGACTACAGCTCGTACTGGAACAACACGTGCGTACCTCCTACACTCAGGAGCTTAAAAGAACCCTTTATAGGTTTTTCACGAAGAACCCTTCTAGGGGGTGCTTAAAAACACTTTTTATAATGCAAAAACTAAAAAAAAAAAACTAAAAAAGTGTTGTTGTTGTTGTTGTTGTTGTTGTTGTTTTTTAGAGTGCATACGAAGAGAAAATGATGGAGAGGAGGAGATGAGAGCACGAACGGGAGTGCCTAAAGCTGATTGGAAAGGTTAGTGGGTAGACGCGAAGGCTATAGCAACCATTGTCTCTACTCTCCGATCGAACGCGTTTCGAGTCTACCAGTATCCTTCCAATCAGAGCTCGGCGCTTTGACGCTCTCATCTCGTTCTGCTCCCTCAGTTTCTCGCCGTATATTTTCCCCGCCGTGCCGTTTGGAATGCTTATCCGCTTCTTTCCTCGCCCCCACGGTTAGGAACAGGATGCACGTGCACTGCCATAGCCCCATATACATACCTACATAGGAGGATATATGGCACTGCCGTTCAAGTATCTTGGTAAACCTAGGGTGCCTCAATGTTCTTCTGTTTAGGGTGATGCCACCCTTTGTATACTTCGTCTCACCCCAGCATGGACTAACCGCGAAGGCTGTGCTAGCGCGAGTGGTCAGCCTTGACTGCCTTGACTAGAGCACTTGCTGCACGAGCGCTCGTGCAGCCGCCGCAGCTTCATTCAAAGCGACTAGCTCGCGCTTTTAGCACGCGCGGCTAACAATAGTCCATACTAAGGTGAGACGAAGTATAGTACCCGATGCGGACAGCACGCGCTCACGGGTAAAATACAAAGAAATCAACGAAAACAAAATCTCGCCATAGTACAGTCAGCGCCACAAACACGTGCAGGGACACGCTCTTTCACGTGCTTCTGAACAAAAAATAAAAATAAACTTGTGGGATAAAATGGCGAGATGCCACCACCCTAAGCAAAGCGCACATGAAGGAACCCTAGGTGAACCTCGACAAGCAGCGAGCATATGGTTTGTCCCGAAGTGTTGTCGTGCGGAGAGGGTTCATAATATATTACGTGTCTTCCTCGCGGGTTTGGATGTACGGGTCGTCCGAGCATTCCCGCACACAAAGCGTCCTGTGAACGGATGAAAAGGAAGTGTCCGCCACCCGATCGGTGTGGGCAGCATGCCCAGCCTGCACGTCCGTTGGCGACCGGAGACGCGGTTCTTGTGTACGAAGGAAACGCTTCGCTCACCGCCCTCGTGAGTTTTCTTCTTGCTTCCCGGCGTGGCACCGTCTCCACCCCGTCTCCGAGAGGCGGAAGGTATAGCGTTTCGCCGTATACTTAACTTGGCTCGAGGTACGTCGCCGTTCTTTTTGGTCAGGGAAGGACACTCCTGCACAACGGCTACTGGTTGGACAATCCAGGCATGCGAGATTCACTATGTAAGTCGTCGTTGTCGTTATCCAGAAATGCCTCGTTCGTTATATGTATAATTCGCAACTTTCACGGCCTATAGGGGGCGCACTGGCGCCTATCAAAATGGCTGTCATCTGGATGATCGTCGTAGAACAGCGGTACGAGGCTGGGTCTGCGACGCGTAAGTAATTCTAGTTTTGCTATATCCGAGCATTATTAGAGCCTTACGTTATTTTTTCACGCTAGGAAGGTGTAGGCAAGGCCATTTATTATGAGGCCGATCATCCAGGAGCTAGGGAGAGCGATTCTCACACCGCGGTACCACCATCGCTGAAAGTTGCGAATAGACTGACGCCACCCGGGGCGCTTCCCGCGGGATTGATCCTCCTTGGAGCCATCAACGGCTCTTCAACAACCCGCGTGGAAATCCTAATTTTGTTCAATCCTCTATTGTTGGGTCAAGGTTGTAAGGCGTACTGCATGCCTCCCGCTTGACCAGGTTCGAACGGATCGAGTTTCCCCAGGATCGTCCCGTGAACCCGCCTACAGAGCGCAGCAACCCTGAGCAGCGCTGTCGTGTTTTTTGGACACAGAATGTCTTACATCACCTGGATTTTATGAGGAAAACGGTCACGAAGAACCGCCATGAAGGAGCGTCATGAAGACAAGTGACGTCACGTCATGACCTCACTGTGTCGCGTAATGTCATGACGTCAGGTGACACCGTGAGGCAACGTTATTAGATTACCTCAGTTGGGGAACTCCCGCGGATATGGTACCCCCCCCCCCCTTTTCACGCCCTTTAGTTTGCCTGCCGTCGTTTGAAGTGCAATCTAGATTTTAGTTTCAAAACTGTGTGTTCCATAGTACGGTGGAACGCCATCTCGACGATGTGCTTCGAAGTCGAGAACATACATATTCTATGGAAATACACTGCAGTTACCATAGCAGTCCTCCCCGAGAGACGGTGGCGCGTCGAACGACGGGGGGTGGGTGGGGGAGAGGGGGGGGGGGGGGGTGCTATGTTTCTACTGAGCTAATCTACTAACGTTGCCATCAGGTCACGTGACATCATGACGTCAACACGTACCTAGCATGTGCCCAGCTCATTTACAACACATTCTGTGTTCCCCGGTTTTTGTCAGCATGATCAAGCGAGTGCCTTCTTGTTGTTTTATGTGTGACGGCGACATGGATTGGTTATCGAACCCGACTGATGACGTATCCGCACTCCATGCAGCATCTTGTCGATGAAATGACATACGGTGCGAAAACGTGTTCCTCTCGATTACACTTATTTGGTCCTGCTCTGCTTCAAATAAGCGGTTAGAACTTTGTCGTTTCTTCCTCCCTTACATAGGCCCTCGCGCATTTTTATCCTATTCATTTGTTTGTTTGCTGAAATACAAAATAGCGCGCGCGCGAGAGAGAGAGAGAGAGAGAGAGAGAGAGAGAGGAAGAAAGAGAGAGAGTGAACAGCGGCAGAGAGCTGCGTTGCTCGAAGAACAATGCTCGCACGTGACTTTCCCACGAACTTAGGTAACCCTAATTACGAAATTGGGCGCGCTTGTTCAAGTGATTAGACGACGTAACCCTCCTTCCTGCGGAAGCTGGAAACGGAAAACTAGTAGTTTTTAAAAGCTGGGCTCCTGTTTTTACGCCCTGTTCGTTACAGCGAGGAAACAATTGGTCGTCACGCTCTAACCGGCACGGTTTGGTCTGCGTTTGTTGCCTTTTGTTTTTCGTGAGTGTGTGTGCTTTGAAGGGTCCGCGGGTCACCGCACGGATGCGAGAGCTGCACTCACGTACCATCTCTGTATGGCCCTCATCCCAATGTCGTGTGTAAGATTTGTGTATGGCGCCGTACTACCGCTGAACAAAACAAACTGACTTACGACGCGTGTAAAAACTCTGACGGCTCAGACGAAGGTATTCTTTTGCCAGAAGTTATGACAGCGAAAAGCGACATATGAAGAAATAAAGAGCTAGCTCGCAGTGTCGGATATCGGTTGTATGTATTTGATATCGATCCTGCTAAACCTCTCTTTTTTATTTTTTATTTGGAGAAAACTTTTTTTTTATTCAAACTGAGGCTTAGAGGATTTTATAGTTTCCCCTCAAACACACGCCACTTGGCAAAAAAAAAATGTTGAGGTAAAGTTTGGATTCGTTTTTCCTTTCAGTTGTGGTATAATTTCTACTTCGAAAATAAATCCGAAAATAATTGCTGAAATATATTCACCGCAAACATCCCTCATATTTAGAAAAAACGCAAACTAAGAGGCCCTTGACTTCCAGATTCCCGGTACACGCGGTCTGCACTTCGATCGCCAAACATGATTGCTTCGCCAATGAAATGGAACTGGAAAGCACCCCGTTGAACCCCAGTTTGACCTTGAACTATCCATTCAATTTGGGGCCTTGATTTGGGAGCAAAACGAAAAAAATCTGTTTACTCTATAGATCAACGCGCTCTTTACAAATAAGTCAGCGTTTGCCCACACCAAGTATGCGGAGCACAAGTTCGTCTGCTTTTTTTGTGGGGGTTGTGATGACGTAAGAACGCCGAGCTCTGTTGGGCTCTGATTGAAGGATGGTGGGTAGAGCTCAAAGCAAGCTGCCTTGAGGTCTACCCACTATCCTTCAATCAGAGCCAAACAGAGCACGGCGTTCTGACGTCACCACAACCGCTGCAAAAGAAGCAGACGAACTTGCGCTCCGCATAGCACTGCGCGTGCGCAGAATCCAGATTCGCATGAGGTGAAACGTCTATGCATGCGCCGTGCCAACAGCATCGCCACCGCAATGGGGTGACGTCATAGCCGCGTGTTGGTGTATAGACGAGACGCTGCCACTTTGATGATAGGGTGTATCTGTTCACCGCCCGGTCTTCAAAGCTTTGCCGGGGCGTGCCCTAGGTTGCCAGAATCGTGCGTGTGATGAGAGTTTTATCACTAACGGTGGCCAGACTAGCTTTTCAATCGCGGTTGATAGTGTTTCGGCCATCCTTTATGACATTGTTCCACTAGGGCGACAAACACAAAACAGTGCTCGCAGACACGTCGAATACATCTTTACTAATTTGTTTTTGTAGACTTTGGAGTCGCCGAATGGTCACAAAACAATATATCTGTGAACACGAAGTACCGCCAAAAATAATTCAAATCGCAAAAACAAAAAAAAAAACTTATTTTGCTTTACTTACTGGAAAAACCCGGAGACACGGGCCACGCAAAAATCTATTGTTGTTGTTGTTGTTGTTGGTGTTGTCCTGCACTATTTTCTTATGTCTGCCCCACTATACGTCACCAGCTCTCCTGCGTGATAACCTTTATTTCAGTTAGATTGTTTTGTCGGTGATAAAATTCTGTTCGTAGCTCTGGTCAAGACGACGCCCTTGCCCATGGCCTGCCTCAAAAAGCGCGTGCATTTCAGAGGAAAACGTAGCGTCACCGGCCCGTCACGACTGTCAGACTCATCGTGATCGTCCCGTACTCCACCCAAAAGCGCCGGGAGGACCGACTGAACCGCTCCTTGTGATCTCCTTGCCACTAAGGAGATCTTCGAGCCGTCCTTTCTCGCCGTGGCTTCGCGAACAAAAGAGGCGCTCCTGCTTGAGTATGCGCGACACGACTGCTGTGTCGTCATCGCGCCGTGCGGCTGCAGCGGCGATGGCGCAATTTCTCAGTCACGCCGTGGTACCATGTTGTGTGGGGTGGGGTGATGTCTCTCCTCATGTGGGACGCGTACGCACGCATCATCGAACTGGTGTTAGTGCAAGAATAAATTTATCGGCTGGCAGCGGCTGTTTTGTTCTGCGACTATAGAGTCTGAGGCGGTAACATCTGATTAACCGCTTTTCTCGTTGATCCAGTTGTAAACTGTCGACGAGTGCAGGTCTTCAGGCACCTGGTGTTGAACAGAACCCCTGATTCATTTGGCTCGGAGAGAAGAGATGCGGTGCAGTTCATAATGAAGGACTCACGGTCGCCTGAAAGGTAAACCAAGAAGCAAAACTAAATCTGAGCCGACCCCACGTAAGAACAGACACGCTAAAAGTGGGTTCTCCCTGCACTTTTTCCTTCAGCCGGGATAGTCACTTCCGGACGCAAATATCTGCCACCACCCAGAAGAAAGTATGCCGCTAAAAAGAAAATGTTCACATTCGCACGTGCACGACAGAGGGCAAACCGATACATGAGCACGAAAAGAAACGAAAAACTAAACAGCCGAAACCAGGCCTCCTCCCGACGTCGAAGGGGGACAGACGACACACGACGACTTCGTCTGCTACGCGAGGCGAGAAGGGAAGACCGCTAGCAGACGAGCGGCCCCTCCATAACTATTTCGAGCTGCCTCCGCTAGCTACCGGTCGCCCGTCTGCCTTCCTCATTTCCATGCCGCCCGTCAAGATCGTTACTCGCCTTCTGCTCGAGCAATAACCGTCGATTAAAACACAAAAGCAAAAGTGCAACCGAATAAAGCATTCAAAACCGCGCGGAAGAAGGATCCATTATAAGTGGGTCGTCTGTGCCGCCACCCCGTGAGTTCCCGCGCAAGCTCGATGGCAGAAGACCCTCAAAATAGCTTGCCGGCTTGGCGGTTCACGCCGAGGGGGAGCTAGCTGCCATCTTCTCTCCCGGCTTCCTTTTTCTTTTTCTTTTTTCTTTCTTTTTTTTGCGCTGTTCTAGTTAGTGCTGCTGTTGCTGGCTGGTGGTGGCTTAGCTCATTTTTCGTCGGGCCATAGCCGGGAAGAATGGAAGCGGCGATGAAATAAAAAAAGAAAATACGTAAAATACAAGCTGCGTTTGCTTCTCAGCGTGGGGCACGACACGCTCTTCTCGGTCTCCACAGGTGAAGGCGCGCGGAGATCTCGTTTGTATGTTTCGTACGGTTTTATGGCCAGGAGACCCTCCGCGAAGCTTAGTTGTAAATGTGTTGCCTGCTACCGTTGGACCATTTCTTGTTTGACTGTTCCCCCGGCAGGGGAAGAGCGCGGGGCAGCCTCCCTTTTTTTGACGAAGATAAACAGGTTCTGAGCGAAACGTAAACGAACTAAAAATACAAAAACAAATAACGAAAATCTAGGATGGTTTGAAACATCAACCTGAAACACCCGCAAGAAGAAGGGAAAAAAAAAAGCGCCGAATGCTTGTTTGGTAGAATTCGACATAGAGCAAAAGGCGCTAAGGGAGGGCTTGCCAGCAATCAACAGCATCGATCAGAAAAGCAAGAAGCGGCAAAGCACCAAAGGTGTTTCCAACGTGAGGCATCGCCGTGAATAGGGGCCCATCTCGTTAACCTCTTTATGTTTCTTCCTCGAACCTTTTCCGCTCTTTTCATCGCCGTTCTACGAGAAGCAGAAAAAAGTGGACGGCGTCCGTCAGGCGCTCTGCGAAGCCAACTTCTCTGCGCGAGTGTGTGTGCTTCGGTAATGGATTCGCAACAGCCCGACGGACGAAAGAAGCGCGGTCGGTCTTGGGCTGTCAGCGCCACGATGCCGAGATGGAACAGGTCGGAGGGAGGCGCGCAAACGTAACGCCATGCTCTCTCCGACGCACCGCGGTTGGCAATTACACGGTGTCCCGTTAACACTATCGCATTTACGATGAGTGACCGCCGTGGTATTGTCCCATTGCGGTTGTCAGAAATGCGTAATAGGAGCATGTACCGTTTGCATGTGATTGTTCTTAAGGAGCAGCGGGATAAGCTAACAAGAAACGAACTTACACTTTTGTAATGAATATCTTAACCGTGATCCGTGTTAGTCTCGATTATTATTATTAGTAGTAGTACTAGTAGCAAGAACAAAGCTGTGCACGCTTTAAGAAATGTCTGTGCTTCTGCTTGTCAGAAGAACACTCGGAGAGTCCCTGAGATCTACGGAGTATACCTCTGCGAGTAACGGTCGGAGACCTTGAAATCACGTCTGTAATGTGACATTGAACAGGGCGGGAGCACATGAGACGTCGTGCTCGGTGTCACATCGTATACTTAATTTTCAGCTCTGAACATATATCCTGCCCTTGTCATTCGCCGAGCCGTACATAGATCTCGGTGGATGGCTCTGCGAGTGCTGCGCGGAAAAGTAAACGCGGGAGTATTTCTGTAAAATTTGCAGCGCTATCAAAGGCATGGCCATGATAGCGTGACGGCACAACGCTGCCTGCCCACAGCTCTTGATGTAATATTACAATCTTTCCGGGACGTTTGAGAAACAGATGAAAATGTAATGTCGCTAGGCGTGTACCCTTTTCAGCGTTCCATCGCACGGAGCTACTGGTCCTGAGAAACAAAGCGAAGGATCGAAGTGTAACTTAAAGACCAGCTCAGGTTCGCAGCGGGCGTTCGTGTTTAGGGATTCATCGGCAAGAGATATGTGTGGAGTCTTTCAACGATACGCACTCAAAGGGGTGCAGAAACGAAAATCAAAATATACGGAAACCTTTCCGAAATGGGTGAAATATGACCTATGATATCCGTAAATGACAATCGCCGGTTCGTATTTTGAGTGGATGTTATATTTTTCATTTCTACGTCCGATTCTAGCGAGCGCTTCGAAATCGGCCATCGGGGCGTGCGATGCGTCATGGGAACTCCGTCGCAATCGCGACGTCAGGGTCCTCAGCACAGACAAAGGCTGGCGTGATTATGAGCGCTGCCACGCGATGGCTTTTGCGTGTTACAGTCTCGCGTTTCGGAGTGGCGGAGGACTGCACAGCTGCACGACGACCGTTCTGACGTATTCATTTCGGCCCTCGTAGTCCGCGGTGCGTTCCGCCATGATCTGTAAACTCGAGAGGACACGGATTTCGATTACCAAGGGGACTTGGAAGATGTCAGCGAGGATGAGTAAATGTAAATGCAAGCCAAAAGTAAATGTTTTGAATATTCACAATGAAATTGTGGACGATCCTTAGTATATTTCTGATACTTGCAACACATATTTTGACGCTGCCCGGTTCTGGAGGCAGTCTGGGAGCACAATGAAATCGCAGAAGGTAGTTTGCCGGATATATCTATTTCGCAGAAAGGTATTGTAAATTATCTCTTGAATATTGACGTTTTAAAGGCGGTTGGGCCGGATAACATTCCCACTGATTTTTAAGATGTGCGGAATGGAGTGCTAAGCACTGGGTCATAGTATTTAGGAAGTCGCTAGAGACCTACACTGTCTCTTCAAAGTAGAAAATAGCAAAGGTAATACCAATCTTAAAAGCAAGTGATTCAAGGGAGGTTTCCAATTATACACATATTTCTTTGCTTAGTATATATAGTAACATTTTGGAACATGCAGCGTTCAAACACGTATCATCATATCTTAAGCAGAACTTTTTTTTCTTTACTAATTCATTTAATGGTTTTTTCCAAAGACTTTTTACAATCACCCAGCTGACGGAGACGGGCGGCGGAGAAAAGCTCACCGGAGAAAAGCTCACCGGAGAAAAGCTCACCGGAGATAAGGTCACCGGAGAAAAGCTCACCGCAAAACTGGCAGATGCGGAGAAAAGCTCACCAGCCTTTGAGCGGATGCGGAGAAAAGCTCACCGATCTTTTTTTTTTTTTTAACTGAGATTCTAATTCATCAGAAATTAGTAATCACCCATTCTGTATATTAATGAAGCCGCAAGTATAAAATCAGAACATCGTACACCGGTAAAAGAGACAATTTATTGACAACTGGCAGGGTGCTGTCGGTATCTCTGTCAAATAAAGATGTTTGTTCTTTGCGAGCTAATATGAATAGCGGTGTATGAACCGTTTCAGATCCAAATATTGCGTAGTACCCAAAAGATAAGTAGGTGTTTGTTGATGTAATCAGTGTCGGCTACGCTGTTTTTTTTTTTTGTTTTTTTTTTTTTGTTTTGTTTTGTTTTTTTGTTAATTTTACTAACAAAACTTTAGTTGCGAGAACAGATTCGTCCTGTCGTGTTTGTTGTCTTCACTCCGTCGTCGTCGTTTGAGTGGTTTTTATCATGTATAACGTTTACCAACTCCCCCTATTTGCTACCTTACTGAAGACTACTTCTTATATTCGCGACTCCAGAGAACTATAGGGGGCGCGCTGGTCAGGCAAAATGGCGGACGAAAGGAGGTCGTCTTCGTCGTTCAGCACGCGGACCACCATACATTTCTTGCACTGTAGCGTAAAATCGGTGTTACACATGAAAGCATCGCGATGTTTCGACGGTAGATACCTTCTTCTAGTCAATGCATAGGAATGACACGGCGGAAGCATAAACATAATTACTGGAAACGATATTTGTTTCTATGCTGCCTACGAGTACCAAGCAGCGATAGCAGACGACAGAGTTGAAACGACCTCCTCTCATGAGCTTCGCGGCGTTGCCGCTACGCGGCGTCGATTTCGCTGGAGTCGCCAATAGGTCACGAGTAACAACGGTGCCAGTGTGCAGCTCTGAAGGTCATCGGTGGCTCGCCGTAAAAAGGCACTATCACACAAAGGCAACGTGTGGAAACACCAGCACGAATGGCTAGAAAACGTGCGTCTCCGTGAAAGAAAAAAGTTTCGACATGCTACTGACTGTTTTGTCCCATTTTCAAAGGTTAACAAAAGCTTCAAAGAGAATTTCAGGCACCGCGTTGTTGCGCATGCACTTTCGAATTTTCGGCATTTACTGTTTTGATTTTTAGGTTTTAGGCAGACATTATTAAGTTCTCGAACTTTTTCCTGTTCTTCAAGTTCATGAAAATTTGAGTTGGGCTTTCGTTGCCTACAGAGTAAGCCACAGAAAACACTTGCCCGCAATTATTAATTTGGAAGCAATATACCCAATAAGCTTAACAAATAATACAAAAAAGGACATTTTCTGTTTTACAAAGCTGACGAATTTTAATGATAATGAAAATGATATATGTTACGCATGATCCAACAGCCTCCAATATAAAAAGAAGAAAAAAAAATCGGTGAGCTTTTCTCCGTATACGCTCAATGGCCGGTGAGCTTTTCTCCGCATCCGCCGGTTTTGCGGTGAGCTTTTCTCCGGTGAGCTTATCTCCGGTGAGCTTTTCTCCGGTGAGCTTTTCTCCGGTGAGCTTTTCTCCGGGATTCGACGGAGACAGAACATGAGTCTGCGTCTGTAATGTAAGTCACACTCGCACATTGTGACGGACAGGCGATTCGGGCTAGAGCCGTACGAACCATCCCGACAGACCGACCGTCCGCCCAAAATCTGAAGGGGGTCATGAAATGCTTAGCATTTAATAATGGTTGACCAACTTGGAGGCATGCGCTTTTAGGTATTTTATCAACAGCGTGCTTACTTACCAGTTTGCTTCGCTTTTCGTGCGGTTCGCTAAGCCATCCTGTTTGTTTGTTTGTTTGTTTGTTTGTTTGTTTGTTTGTTTGTTTGTTTGTTTTAAATAGTCGGGCACAACCCCTGGTAGCAACCGAATATTCTTAGTAGGAAGACCCAGACTCGTGAGGACAGTGGGTCGCCTTTCATAATCCTCATCGCGAAAATGGTCACTGTACAAGCGATCGGCTTTCACCTGCTCCCGAGAGTCGATGGACGCGCTAGACGGATCCACACGCTTCGGAATTTCTCATGGTTCGGAAACCCGTCGGTCGGCGTCTTGCAGTTCGCCCTCTGTGCAGAGGGCCGCAGCCCCCTGCGTTTGCGTGCATCCTGCACGCAAACTTAATGAATAAATACAGAAACAACTCGGCGGTACGAAAACAATCGCACTCCGCGCGAAGCAGCGCGATTGCGTCATTGCGATCACGGCTAGGGGTGTACCGCCGAGGGTGGCGCCACAGCGGGAGTGGCAAACGATCCCCCAACAAAGCTAAAATGGGAAATCGTTTTATTCGTTTTAAAATTACTTTTGTTGCGTTTCCAAACGAGAGACTGACGTTGCTCAGGTGCCGATGCGACGTAGCATATACCTAAGCAATAACATGAGCCCTAATGTTTCGTTTCCGTACCCATTTAAAAGTAGCGCTCTCCGGTGCAACATTCTGTGGCAGAGTATAGACAGCCATACGCCTGCGCACTTTGGGAAGCCACCCACATTGTATGTGTGTGTGTGCGTGTGTGTGTGTGTGTGTGTGTGTGTGTGTGTGTGTGTGTGTGTGTGTGTGTGTGTGTGTGTGTGTGTGTGTGTGTGTGTGTGTGTGTGTGTGTGAGAGAGAGAGTATTGTAAAGAGAGAGAGAGAGAAACAAAATGAGGTGTTTCGGAGCGACCCACACTACTCCTGCACGTTGACAAAGCTTTCGCGTCGCACACTGTTTGCCAACCAGTACAAATATGCGAATTAGTTGGAGAAGTCCCTCTCCCTCCGGACGCGAGCAGACTTTGTTTGATGCGGTGATGAGACAGCGCGGCGAATCTCGTAGCCCTTGTCGCGCCCGTGTTCTCAAGGACGCCGGAAACGGAAACCGGCTGACGTTCCTGCCTTCCTTTTTAGACATCGGCAATCTGTCTTATGAAAGAAAGCTGCGGCTTTAACGGATGAGTCTTGTTTGCCACGCCGGGAAGGAATTGTTCCCGCCGGGAAGGAGTTATTCCTGGAACAGGACGACTAGCCTCGCCGATGTCATACTTGTACCGTCATTATATCGGAAGGCGTCTTGCCCCTGTCGAAACTTGGGAAGCGACATTGTTGGGGAGTGGCGTATCACCGGTGTAACGGAGGAACTTCACTATGGCCGCCATGTCACGGCACTGTTCTGGCGAAAATATACGAGGTGACCACCGTATTTCTTACGCTGTTAAACAAACCGGAAAAAATCGGCGACTGTACATAAAAAGCTCTAACCTTCGCCGGATGTGCATTTAGATGGTGTATTTTGTATCGTTAAATATCAAAGCGTGGTTGTCTTCGTGTAAAGCATGAGAACAGGGTCCCTAATCTACACGGCGGACCAAGGGACAGACAGGGCATCGCCGCCTGCTGCGATGTCCCGGTCCCAAGACTCTTTCCACTGTCACCGGCGGGCATGTTCGCTGGTCGCGGACGGCCGAGTTAGCGATGAAGATAACTTGTGGCACCAAATCCCGATAGGTGCGGCGAGTAGACGACGAACTCTCTTGTCTGCTCGCTCGCTGAGCCCATCGGAAGGTGGCATCAAAGGTTAGATTCATCGCTAACTCGGTCGTCTGCGAACACGTCCGCCGTTGCCGTTGACTTCGGTACGTTTCTTGGCCTGTTTTTTCGCGGGAAAAGAACTACGCCTTGAAATTTTGCACGGTAAAATCTACTACTGAATTGCACATTCGGTCAAAGTTTGAACTTTCTATCTGCAGTTGACGATTTTTCCGGTTCATTTTACAGCGTGAGAAACACTGTGGTCCAGGCACGTATCCAGGGGGTGGGGCCCATGGGGCCCGGGCCCCCCCCCCCCCCCCCCCCGAAATCTTTGATTTTGCTGGGACCTCCTCTCCCCCCTCCCCCTCATACAACATTTTGTCATGGGCGGGCCCCCCCCGAAACAAAATCCTGGCTACGTGCCTGCTGTGGTCACTCTATATTTGCAGCTATAATTATCGGAGGACAGTCTCGTTTATACGAACAGAGTTGATTAAATTTTTAGTGCGATCGTAGCAAAAGCTACACTGTAAAAACTTTTTGTAACATAACAGGAAATATCCGGAACATTTCGGTCAAAATAAGAAAACGTTTCTGTTAGATTACTATACAAACAAGCTTATCGGTTAAAAAAAAAAGGATAGGGCTTATGTTATTTGTAGTAAAGTGGATAGTTGAGCTAGTTGGTAAGATGGCATCATATTAAAAGTAGCGCACAAGCAGTGAGGAAGAGAACACAGAACGCTGTGTTATCTTCTCTTCCTCACTGCTTGCGCGCTGTTTTTAATATAATCTTATGTTATTCGTTACGAACACAAGTTTTGGGTAAATAAACAGTTTAAAGATACTTGTCTTATCGGCAAAAAAAAAAGACATGACTCTATTACACAAAGAAACGTCGTTTTTGTTTGTTTCGTAAGGGAAGCTGACGAGGGTCTTAAAAAAAAAAACTTTATTACACAAGAAAATACGTCGTTTTTTCTTAAAGGGCTGACGAGGTTCTTGAAAAAAAAACGAGTTGGAGGCAACTTCTAGAGTTTTTTTTTTTTTTTTTTCGTGAATCTGAATATCAATATCGTTTTTTTCGAAGACATATCTAAACGCGAGAAAACGCAAAAACCTCCGATTGGTTGTTACGTCATGCTAGGATCTTTCGGTCGTCAAGCACGTGTCGCTCGCGTGGTCAGCGTGTGCAATGGTAAGCTTGCCAGATATATTCCCCCGCACTGGCACCAGTCGTGACGTCTCATTCTGACCTTTCCTGAGAAAAGCAAGAGTGCGCGTGCACATCTCTGATAGACGCTGAAGTCGAGCGAAAACGGAGATTGCGAAAACTCCTAATATGGCGTCACGCTCCGGGAAGGAAAGGCTTCAGCGGTACTTTCAAATTTATTTTCTGCAGCCTTCCTGCACCTAATTGAATAATAATCTCGATATTCGTGATGTGGAGGCCGAATAAAGACGATTTAGGTGTTTTTCCTTAAATACAGAACCGCCTTCAGTTTTCCTTCAAATAAACACTCTACAAAACGTCCCGTTATCTGTAAGAAAACAAAGCTCATTCCCATATCCGAAACATATTTGGTGGATAAACAAAGTAAAAAAATAATAATAATTAAAAATGCATCTTTGCAAAGCCGATGAATCGCATGATGAATAAATCGGTGAATGAAACCATAGTTAAAAGAAATTATTTTATGAAGGATGTTTGTTCACAGTACAAGGTTAGTACATAAAATGTTGAGCAGTCTTGTGTTAATCCACAGCACACCCTACTAAAAAAACATTTGAAATAATTTAAACGGATTGCCAAATGATTACAGTTCTCCGGAAGTGTGTGTTATTTTTGGCAAAATACGAGTAGTTTGATTTTAAGTCGAACATATTTTTATAAGTGGGTATACGGTGGTTACATGAATGCCGTCTCTTCCCTGTGTGTTTTGGGGCTCGGAGGATGTCAGATGGAGGAATAATCGTCGTTATAATTGAATAATTAACTACATTAACTAAATCAGCGTGAATACTGTATTGTTTAACATGATTCGTCAAATCAATATTAAAACTGAATTAATCGATTTTACTTAATTCATCTACTGTGGGTTTTCTGAAGGTGCTGGATTAAGAGATTTAAAATATTCCCTCGGAAAATTCCGAACAAATATTAAGTAGGAGTAATGCTTAATCAGTCTCTACGTGTTTATGCGACAAATGTTGCAGTTACCGACAGAGTCGGTTTAAAAAATAAGACAGCCATAGATAGTAAAGGAGGGTGTGTGATTGGTTTGGCTGTTGCGTTGCTGTCATTTGTGTTTTGTTTTGTTTGTATATATCAGCGCATTATGGTTTATTTACAGCTTAAATGGCGAGGTAAATACCAGCGACGCAGTTAGCTGGTAGTTATTGCAATAAAACGGAGCACGTGGATCGATAGCTCGTGCTGCAGAGTCCAGGGACCCTGGGTTCAATCCCCACCCCTGCCCGTTTCGATCTGGATTAGCATCGTATACCAGCGTGCGGTCGTGTATTGCTACTGCGTGGTGCACGTTAAAGACCCCAGGCTAGCGGTTGTAGTGCACTGGCTAAATTTCTCATCTACAGCTGAGAGTTTAAACAGACTAAGTTCTGGCTGTATAAAGATGCACACAAACACACAATCGCTGTAAAATATTTCTTGCATCATGGAAAAAACAGAAACTTTTTTCACAAACTTCCTAAACAGAAACCAGCTTTTTTTTTTAACTGATTAATATTTTTAAGAACAGGTACCTTTTTTTTTTTTTTTGCTAGGCAATCGGCAACAGAAAATCTGTCATTTTACAGAAAAGGACAAAAACCGAATATTATTTTTTTAACAAAAATTGCGGAAACAGAGAAACAGACGAAAATAGATCATTTGTGGCAAGAGAGCTGCCAAGATTTTTTTTGCTTTTTTTACACAGTAATTTCTTACAGTGTACAAGAGCAAGCCAAGCAAGCTCTGGGGCTTTCAGCTTCCGTGCTGAGCACGCGTGCTCGTGCAGCGCAAGTATTGTTCAAAGCAACACGCTCGTGCTGGCAGCTTCAGCTTCGCTCGCTCATAGAGTGAAACAAAAAAATTCCGACGAACGGTATCTCATTATGTTGAAACTTTTGTGTGTGTGTGTTGGTTTTACCGCGTCGATATGCTGGGCTTATCGAACGCGAACTATCCAAACGCAGTCGACGTCGACTCTGGATTCGTAGTGTGATATTAAACAATTGCATTCTGCGGTTATCGCGTTTGGAGCGGTCTTGTGTAGAGCCACAGTATCGATGGCAACGCCAGTGTTAACGCGAGCGAAACCGAATATACGAGCACATATATGTATGTAATAAAGGCGAAACTATGCGGAAGTTTCCAGAGTGCGCGCGGCGTCATGATACACTCTTCGCTGAACGCGAGCGAACGCGGACGATTGCATGGCGCTCTCGATGTAAGACTACACCAAGGTATACACACGCCAAGAACCGAGGGACTCAGACGAAGCGTATCAGTCGAAGCTGGACGACGACGCAGCAGTTAGGGGCTCACCCACAAACAAACTCTAGGTGATTACTTTTTTTTCCTTTCTTTTTTGCACGTGTGCATACATCCGTGCGGGTATTTGTACATATGTGACTTTGTGTGCGAAACGCGGTGCTGTCGCCCGCACGTGAACTAACAGAAACGGGTGCACGACCGGGTCAAAAATCTCTTGTTGTCCGGCGCAGAGTTGTGAAAGCAGCTTTCCCCCTCCATTTTTTATTTTTTGTTTTGTGTGATTAGCAGCAACTATTTGCATTGTAAACGTTGCGATCTCTCTCGTGACACGTGTGTCGGGTCCGTACAATATTGTATTCCTCATCCGTAATGTCCTCACCCACGATGTCCTCGGCTCAAAGGCAACGCGTCTTCGTCTATGCAAAGTGACAACAAATTTTAGAGATTCCACCGTCTTGATTTTCGCGACGTATGAACTCCGTTCCGTGCCACCTCAAAGCGCGGCTGAAGTTGTAGACCGTTTCTAAAATAGAAAGACAGTTATACACACACACACACATATATATATATATATATATATATATATATATATATATATATATATCACTTTTGTGAGCTCGTGGTTTCATTGCGCCTTGGTACAAAGCCTTCAATGACGGGGACTGTCATACTTAGACGTAAGATATACATTTGACGCAAAATGCGCTATAACTTTATTCTTGTTTATCAATGTTTTCTGGCGCTTTAATGTTACTGTACAACAGTAATTTGGCAAAAAAAAAAGCTTTTTTGAATTAATTTGCAGGGCTTGGAACTGCCAAGATTCGGTTTTAAGAGCATCGCCATAATAATTGCATAATTGCCATAATTCACGTAGTAACGACGAAGTATAGCGCGATACCCTCCGCTTCACTGGCAGAGAAGCTTCCTATTGGTCGTTGTAGATTAAAACACAATTAACATTGCTATGTAAAAAGACGCTCATGTTGTTATTCATTCCTCTTGCATTCTGCTGTCCTGCTGCGAACCAGGATAAATGTATTTGACTATAGTCGCCGACAACTTAATAAACGCGTGGTTTATTATATTCAAGCTTCTTTCTTTGTCATTCGTTCTTCGGCCCTCTTATCGACTGACGCTTCAATCTCATTGGCTTCAAAGCGATCGAAGCGCGCTCGGGACTCCGCTTGCAAAGGAAGCGTTTCAACTACCATCTACGTTTCGTGACTCCGTTCAAAGCGTTAAGTATAAAAAGCATGTAAGCGATTTGGCGAGCGACGAGACAAGCGCCGGCAACCCGCTTCGCTGTCGCTCGGTCACTCGCGCGACGAGGCAAACCGCATGAAAGCGGCGGGACCAAGCGACCAAGGCGATGAGCGGCGTTTTCTAGAAATCCAAAAACCGAGCGACGCGACGAGCGACAGTGAGAAACCTCCGTCGCTCGTCTCATTGCTCGCTAAATTGCTTACATGCGGTTTTGCCTTTACCGAATACTGTTTAAAAACGAGTTAAACGAATAACGTACGTGGTGTAGTTCCAAAGCTTCACTAAGCTCTGCCATGGTGCGTCACCTTCCGGGCATGATAGGAAGCAGGTTCCAGAGTAAGGGTGCCTAAAAGCCTCTTGGTTTAAAACAGCGCTACGAGACAAGGACCAAATAAAGACGATACAGCGCGACAAAACAAGGTCCAACTAGCTCAAACATACCTTTTAGCCACGCCTGAAAGTCTGGAACCCAGGCTTCCAGAAACCACAGAGCCCGAGTCGAGCAGAATGTTAATAATGCGCATTAAAAAAAAAACTAAAAAAAAAAATGTCGAGGGTGGGAGGAAGTGAGGGAACAAAATCTGCAGACATGGGAGTCGGTTTAATTTTTTCTGTTTCTCTCTCTCTCTTCAATTGGGGCAATTTCCTCCGTCCTTGAAAATCCTAAAGGGGGTTCCCTGTTGTGGGCTATTGCCCGACCGCAGTTTGAGAAATGATCCGCCACGACTTAAAACATTACGAAAAGAGTCTGCAACCTGAGAGGAGAGAAAACAAAAAACAAAAAAATCGAGGCACGACTCTTCAAATGAGGACAGAACCCTGAGCTCGTGAGCGTTTCCGCTGGGAAGGGTCTGTGATGACGCGCCGGTTTGTCGCTGTGCAGATTTGGCTGCTTACTTCCGCCGCTGCGAGCTCGCTGCTCGCAAGCCCTCCTAACGGCTGCGTCTTTATGAACGTGACGACTACACGGTGAGCTCTGGTGTTATCTCCTATCACTAAGGATGTTTTTTTTGTTGTTGTTTTTTCGTCTTTTTGCGTTTTTTTTTTTTTTTCTCTGCATCCTGTTATCTGTTTGTATAGCACTTGTTTTACATGCTCCCGTATAATTCGAAAGGGTAAAAACAAAAATGTGTAGAAAACGCCGTTCACAATCGTACGACATCGTCACCGCATTATGTGAGGACTTATTTTTAGTTTAATTCTTTCCTTCTCTTCTAATCCTCGTGCCACGTTGTTATTGTTGTTTTCTTCGAGGCGGTTTCCCGTTAGATGAGCTGGTGGATAGACCCGAATCGGCAGCGCAAAGCAACGAGGAAACTAAAAGCTGTTTTGTTTTTGTTTTGGTATTGAGGTAGGCGGACGGCGCAGTGCATCTCTTTAATCTGTAATCTAAACTCAGCGTCGTGAAAACAGGATTAAGTTATCTGAACGCTCGTTTTTGTTTCAACGTCCCAAACAAACAGGCCTGTCCCGAATAATTGTGAGTACATTTATCGTGTTCGTTTATGTGCATATATCGGGACAACACCGTTCCAGCTATACATGGGCGAGAAGTCAACTTGGTATACGCTGCTTGCTTTTTTTTTTTTTTCTTAGTATATCCTTTGCCCGTCGCGAGGTACGCGAAAATTGAAGGTTTACTAAATGTATCGAACTGTTCTTTTTTTTTTTTTTTAATCGTCAGTCGTATGTATCAACCATCAACATTGAATCGGTCTTTTGAAGAGTCCACACGTTGGTACACGTTTGTGAAAGAAAACGTTAGCTTGATCGTGCAATGGTAAAAAAAAAAAATAACGAAAGAATGACAGCAATGGTGCATGATGCTGCCCTGCCACCTCGCGATTGTAAGGGGCCTACGAACATTTGTGGTACAGGTCCCTCACAGGTACACTGAAGTGACTGGCAGTGTTAAATTTTATGGGTATAGCACCCAAAAAAGTTGTGTTCCATACAACGCTCGCGGCGTTTCTAATCTAAAAATTCCATTATTTTTCCCCGCACATCGCGCTTCTTGAACCGGGAGCGTAGCTGGAGAGTGGAACGAGTTGCAATCGTCCCTTCTATTTCGTATTGTTTGCAGAAGGTAAAATCTTTGCCAATAAGCTTATTTTCTTACTTTCTATTTCTCTGTATGTGACGAGATATTTGTTTATGGATTTCGGAAAACAATGCGCGCTAATTAAAAACAATCGTTTTTTTTTTTTTAGATATGTCGTACTTGTTTTTTACCTCTCTTCAGTTACGTGCGCTCGTGTTAACCAGCTCTAAATAATATTAAACCGCCAACGTATACAGACCTGTACTCGGAAATGGTTCAGTCATTGACTGGCATTGCGTATACATTATGAATGTAGTTAACCTTCAGATAGCCTGCCCTCGTTCAGTAGCGTATTTTTTTTTTAATTACTTAGATGGACCGCGTTCATTTCAGTCTGCTGAGTGACGAAAAGCAGTATTTAAGAACCCCCGATTTAACTAAGCTTCGCGAGATATAATATTGAGAAGGACGCTAAAGACAATTTCGACGTGTTTTCTGCAATTGTCATTTTTCTACTTATACTAATCTCAATATAACATTCAATGTTTTGTAGTTGTTTTTTTCACTTCAAAGCCTTCATACACGTCTGAAGGACTAGTACACGCAGTTGACACATTGATTCACATCGCCTATATAATCGGCTCGTGGACTGAACGAAGCGTCTGATGACCGTCCTGTCCAGCTGTGCACGTTCGAAAAAACGAAATCGTGCTGAACGTCTTGTGGACGTTTTGCCCGCTGTACTTTCTCCTCCGTGGTCCACTTGAACTCCATCGGCGACGGACGGAACAAAAATAAACCGCCCAACTCGCCGGAGAGCCAGCGGACCGCTGTCACAACAAACACGGCAGCCGGAGTCACGTGGTAACCCACGGAATCACGTGGCCGACGCGTAAGCCATCAAGCGGCAGTCAAAGATGCGGAGATGGACCGTCTGTACTCCGCATGCTAAGAAGCACCGGCCCAGCTTTCTCGCAGCTGCGAGTCTCTCTCCGTGACTCCAGCCAGCGTTCTCCTTTCAAAGACGGAGCCTTTTCCGACGGAAAATGTTCTAAACCGAGAAAAGAACGTTGCCTCCTTTTAACTTGTTCTGGCCCATCTTGTTCAGGGGGGGGGGGGGGGGGGGGGGGGGTGCGGACGGACAAGGACGGGGGCGGGGCAGGGGGTGTACGGAGAAGCCATCTGGCGGCCTGAGGGGAAGTTGGTACGGCTGTGGATGTCACAACCCGGACGATTCGGTTGCAGGCAAGCTGGGGGGAAGGAGCTAGCATACAGCGTGAGTCTCGAGGGACCGAGGTACGCCTATAAAAGTATAAGAACAAAAAATAAAAAAAGAAATAATAAATATTTCGTTCAGCGCGAAGCCGTGCAATTTTTGCAAAAAGGGGTGTTGCGGAGGTAATTTCGTCTCATCGAAATTTCACGGGTCGTCATTCTTGATATTAGATATCTGGGAATTAAGTAGTTCTTAAAAATTAATAAAACATACCAAACAAACAAAAAAAACGGATGTTTTAAATTAGTTAGCGACACAGCGAGGACTTACCTCTTCTGAATGTACTTTCGCTGTGTGAATTTGTTTCACTGACGCTTTATAAAGCCACGTCCCCAAATTATAGCGTTTTTTTTTTTTGCTTATTGTTACAAAAACAACCTTTGTAGCAAACGGTTTTCATCAGCAATCATTGACATCTAAAACTCAAATACGACATTTATTTTTTTTTCTATTTGGAAAGGTACACGAGTCGCAGAAATGTTTCCACCTCAGCGTGCAGCAGCGGATTTATTCTCACACTTGTCTCGCTCCTGCGGGCCCCAACGTTGTTTGAAGATGTTTGACATGTTGCTGCCGTAATTTAGCTATTTTCTGAAGTACCTCTTAAATATGTTGAATCGGCGTCACGCGCTCTGCCCTCTGCCCGCAAATTCTAATATAAATTTTAAATTAAAAAAAATTAAAAAGACGTTTACAAATCTCTGTAACGCGAAATTAGAGCGCAGCTCTTGAGGAGAAGGAGGGGAGGGTATGCCCCTCCTCCGTGTCTTCTCCTCCTCCTCTGCTCCTCCCCCTCCCCTCCTTCTCCTTCACACGTGACACCAATTGTCCCGCTAAATCTAGCGGAGAAACTGATTTTGTTCATAGGTGAGGTGACACCAAGTCATGTGGCGTCATTTTTCCCGCTAAATTTAGCAAAGCAACTGGATTTGTGTTGAGGTCACGTGACGTCAATTTTCCCGCTAAATCTAGCAGAGAAACTGAATTTGTTCATAGGTGACGTGTTAGCAAGTCATGTGACGTCATTTTCCTCGCTAAATTTAGCAGGGAAACTGAATTGGTGTTGTGGTCACGTGATGTCAATTTTCCCGCTAAATTTAGCGCGTTTACGCCGACGGCGACGCCGCGAAACCCGGAAATGGGCGCCTAAGAGCTGCGCTCTAAAAAAAACATTCATTTCGGTAAAACCCTTTGAAATCGGTTCTCAAAGGAGAGTTACAGTTTCTGGAATAACAAGGTGTATGTATAAATACCTTAGCGGCGTTTACGCATTTGTGGCTTAGTTAGGCATACATACGTTTGCAAGTCCGGCCTCAGGGCACCGCCATCTCCCTCAGGTGGGGCACGCTTGAGCGCGGCCATAATCCGATTACGACGCCTTAGCTAGGCTTCGTAATCGGATTATGACGCGTCCAAGCGCACCCCATCTAAACAAGATGGCGGCGCCCTGAGGCCGGACTTGCAAACGTGTATATGTATATGCCCTTCTAATTTCCGGTGCTTTTAAAGCGATAGCTTTATGGGCGACACTTCGCAGATGTTTCATCCGTGTCCCTGGTCGTCGCCGCGCGCGCGAAAGATAGGAAAAACTTTTTTCTCTCCCCGCTTGTC
This sequence comes from Ixodes persulcatus, assembly GCA_013358835.2. Taxonomy (NCBI): domain Eukaryota; kingdom Metazoa; phylum Arthropoda; class Arachnida; order Ixodida; family Ixodidae; genus Ixodes; species Ixodes persulcatus. The sequence goes on along the minus strand of JABSTQ010011317.1, from coordinate 270,434 downwards.
GAGAGGAGAGGGAAGTCTTGACTCCCCATCCGCCGTGCCGCGCGAAGCGAGCGAATACAAGCGAAGAGGGCAGCCCTGGCTTCCCTCCAAGAACTTCGCAACGATGGGCGAATCCTCGTGTCGTCTGCTTGAAAGACTTGTTTTCAAACAGTACTCGCGTTATGCGAAATCCCGCTTTGGCAGTATCCAGTTGCTGCGCGTAGTGTTGGAGGCGGTATTAGAAACTTCCACCGCGCTTACCCACTTCACGGATCACTGTTGGCGGCCGTCAGTGGCATCCATGACGCCAACCACGACGGCTATGAGAATTAGCCCCATCGCACCTCCGTCCCACAGGTACGTGACAGCACCACTCCAATTGCATTGCGCGACCCAGCTATCGCTTTCGTTTTTCGCACGTTGTAAATGAAAAATACAGCTTTATTTTTCTTTTAAACTTGGAATTATGTATTAACTTGCCAAAATAACCACATACTGCATAGGCGCGATGCGGTGATGCAACGAGCAAGCGGCAAATGTCCGCTCAAACGCTCTCGCGCGAACGACGAGATGACATCGGAAAGAGACAGTCCCCGACCAACACCACCCAGAATAATGGAGGCCCGCGAACGACCTCCCTTCCTCCACTGAACGTCACCACACTCGGGCGTCGGCCAACTAAGCAGTTGGACCCGAGCCCTGTGCCGAGCGTCCCCCTGCGCGTTCATTGGCTACGAGGCCCGTCCGAAGGCTGACGCAGAACTCGTGTCCAATAGCAAACGATGACGAGCGCCGTGACGATACACTTTTCGCATACAATGTGCGAAGAAACGAAAGCGATAGCAGCAGCACGGTGTCGCGCAATGCGGGTGGAATGGTGCCGTCACGTACCTGAGGACGCAGGTGCGACGCGGTTAATTCTCATAGCCGTCGTGGTTGGCGTCGGGGATGCCACTGATGACTGCCACTAGTGATCCGCGAAGTGGGTAAGCGCGTTGGAAGTTTCTAGAACCATCTAACATTTTCGCGTATAGCAACTGCATACTGCCAAAGGGGGATTTCGCCTAACGCGAGTAATGTTTGAAAACAAGTATTTTCAAGCAGACGACACGGAGATACGCGCAATTCTTGGTGGGACGCCCGGGCTGCCCTCTTCACTCTCTTCACGCGGCAGGGCCGACGGGAAGTTCTGACTACTTCCCACATAATATGGGCTTTCCCGCAAGACCCTTTCCCCTCGATCCCATCCCATGATGGGTGGGAGACCTCGCTCCGAAGTTCCGACCCTGAGGTGCAACGCGCCTTAATGGAAAGGGCTAAGGGGGTCGCCGCCACCACGGCCACAACGAGGACCGCACTCTAAGGAATACTCATATTCCGTCAATAAGATATATTTTTCTCTCTCTTTATTGTCCCCTTTTTCGTCATCCGTCGTCTCCGGTTTTTCAAAAATGTGTAACCTACGAGGACGAAATCTCTGCAAAGTGTCGCCCATAAAGTAAAAAATAAAAGTAGGTAGTCGCACACACACATGAAACCGAGCTCAATCGGAGCTACAGATGTGCTCCGGCGACGAGCCCTCTTGGGTGACCGCACGAGGGGCGCGCCTCCGCGAACCAACATGGAGGAGCGGATTCCTGCTCCTCGGAACAGCGCGGGCGCGAGTCGCCGCCAGATAAAGAGCGCGGCTGGAACGAGGGCCGGTCTAATCATCCCCGCCATTAGAGAAACAACCAGCGACCATCTTACTCTCCGGCGAGCAGCGACGGAGAAGAGCGCGCGCCGAGCAGGACCGCCCAAAACACGCAACAAAAAATGCAGAGCCTCGGGGCCGGAGCAATGACTTTCCAGCGGCCTCCGCTCACTCGCTCGCCTCGCCGCCACAAGCTCGCGCGACTTTTTTCTTGGACCTGTGTTCCCTTTACTTTTACTCGTCCATCGACGCGCGCGCGCGACGCAAGCAACCATCAACACGTTTGCCGATGAAATTTAGCGGAGAAAATGACGGCCTTGCTCGAAGCGCTCGCTTGTACCACGGGCTTCCCGGAGGCCATCCTCGATGGGAAACGAGCGCGGACAAATTCCAGAGCAAGCGGAAGGCAGCGGAGGCGTCCTTCTAAGGACGCCTTGGCTACGTCGAAAGTCTACAACATACCGCTCTTCGGTGTCCTTTTTGTTTGTTCCTTTTTCCTCTTTATATTTCCCTCTTTATCTCCCATCGTTGTTTAAACACGCCAGGGAATCTTTTTCGCGAGATGGTGTTCGCTTATCTCGTTTATTGCAACACCCCCGTGTTCACGGAGAAAGAACAGGCCCGTCTCCTCCTTTTCTGCCGTCCTCGTTCGAATTAAAAGGGCGCGCTCAAACAATGCCACGCAGAAAAGAAGGCCCGCTCATGACGTCATCGTTAATGGCTCCCCGAGCGGCAAACGCGCTGGACCTCGACAAGAGACGCCGCAAAGTGGCAGACGCGACCGTCTTGGCGTCGCCGCGTCTCGCACTCGTCGTGAGACGCTGCGAGCACGCTGGTGGTGACGCTAACGCCAGCTAGGCGGCACTGCGTGGATCCACTGGGAGTGACGTATGGGGGAGAAAGAAGCCTCGACTTCTAGGTGTTGTTGGCTCAAAGCACGTTGGACGCAAGACGGAAACAACCCCCCAAACCGAGCCAGATGGGGGTGTTGTGAAATGTGCACAATGAAAAGGTCTGTCTGCCCTTCAGATGGCGAGAGAGTCCGATGCTGTACAGAGCATCTGCGCAACCCGAAGTCACACAGGTACTATGGTCGTGACTCATAAAGCTCCTCCTTGCGCTACGGCAACGGAGTCGTCGTTTAGCTTGCGTTTGCCAACTCATCAAAAGTACATCAACCTAAAACAAAAAAAAATGGAGGCATGGAGGTACTTTGGATGCATGCAGGGAGCTCCGTTTAGAATGATCTTGAACTGCGAAGGCTATGCATGGTTTCGTATCACAGTAGCTGAGCTGGTCCCTTTTTTCCAAATACGCCAGTTGGAGATGGCGATTTGCTTTTTGCGTTTTTTTTTTATAGTTTTATCTTTATCGGTTGTACTCTAGGGTACTTGCCGTCTCCAACACAGTCAAGCTCTGTCGCTCAAGATTGAAAGCGCAGCAAGCGAGCAGACGCCGCTGGGCCCTTCGTCTGTGCGGGAAGCCTCCGTGGCGTCAAAGCGAGTGAGAACTGGTCGCCTCGGTGTCGTGTCGCGAAGAAAGGGAAGCCATTAGGGAGAGGTTAACGGGGAGAACGCCCCAGCGTCCACTTTTGCAGAAAGGAGAGACTTCTCAAGGACGAGCCAGAAAGGCGTTCCTACCTCAAGAGGGGCGAGGGGGATTCTTCGTATTGGGACTCGAGCACTGTTGGAAGGTACTTCAAGTACATTGTACTTAAAGTACTGCTTCAAGTAGGTTTAGAAAACTTGTATTTTACTTGAAGTACATTCTCTTACTATGTACTTGTACTTTACTTAGAGTATTTTTTTTCTGGTACTTTTTTAGGAAAGTACAATTCCTGACTTCAAGGTACATTCCCCAAGTTTGGTTTTTTTTAATTTGTATAACAAAATGATGCTTTGTCAACTCCGAAGAAATACTGGAAGGGATATTCTACTCTCACCAGAAACGTGAGCAGACGACGCATCGCTACGTTTGTTCTGGGATGGCTTTCCCGTAGATTTTTGAACTCCCGCTACATCTCGCTCGGTCAGCGCAAGTGAGGAGGTTTAGAATATTAGGAGAGCAAAATGAATCATAATGGAGCGCCTGAGACCGTGGTGTGGAAAAATTGAACTTTCAGGTCGAAGAAAAAGACAACAGAGAAGAACGTCACAATGTTTTGAGACAGTCTCTTATGTCTTTACCTTTTGACTTGAAAGTTCCTTAATGTTTTCGCACCACAGTCTCAGGGGTCACATTATGATTAATTATCACCAGCTCGGTTGCACCTCAATGTTTGTTTCAATAAGGAGAGGACACTCGTCTATGAGAGGATTACTTGCGGAAGCTACGGGGTTGACGTCATGCTCACTCCTGGTACATTTAACCCTCTTGGGTGCAACAATCCAGTGTAAGCGGCGCCAAATTCAGAAGAGGGACTTCTGAATTTGGCTTCATTCCTGAAAATAACTACTCTGTGGCCACTTGGCTTTATCAAATATTCGCCCCTGTTTTTTTTAAAATAGGTCATGCCCCCCTGATCACCCCTGGGCGATGCATATGAGTTAAACAATCACTGTTTAGGGGAATAAAAGGGCATCATAAAAGATTCTGTTAAAATACTTGTACTTTACTTTGAAAGTACATTGTATTTATAGTACTTTACTTCAAGTACATTGTACCCAGTGTACTTACTACTTTACTTGAAGTACATCACCTCTCATTTACTTCGTACTTTACTTGAAGTACTTTATAAATGTACTTTACCCAACACTGGACTCGAGGAACGAAAGTGGAAGGCTTTCTAACCTTCCATGTACAAGTATTGGGGACAATGCCTAGTCGCATCTGAAGAAGGAAGGGAAGCCACGCTTCATGCTGCCCGCGAGCTGTTCAGTGCCAGCACAGTTATAAACTTATAATCGAAATACGTTGACATTTAGGCGGGGTCATGTGGTATATAATGACAGCATTGCTTGCATTCGATCTGGCTCGCCGATGGCGATACGGAGCTTAAAAGAAACAGCGCGCCTAACGCGCCGCAGCTCGAAGACACGGAGGTTGATGGAAGTTTTTGTACGAGAGACTTTTAAAAACAATGCAGCCGAGTAATACATCTGTCAGCGGGAGAGCCGTCGCACGGAATGGGTAAAACCATAACATAGTTTTCTTGTTGCTTTCCTTACGTGGTCTTGATCTGCAACTTTTTCACCTCCGACATCATTCCTGTGGGGTTGATATCATCATAACTGTTTGCATAACACAGTGCTTGTAACTTTCCACGTGTGATGTCCGCATAGCTTTTCGCATGAGAGGGTGCTTTCAACTTCCCACATGTAATATCAATATAACGTTTTGACATGAAAAGGTGATTTCAACTTCTTGCATGTAATATCCGCATAAATGTTTGCAACTTCCCACATGTATTCTTTTTTTTTTTTTTGCATAAATGGGTGCCTTCAACCGTCCCACATGTGATATCCGCACAGCTTTTTCACATAGGTGGCGCTTTCAGCTTCCCACATATGCAAAAAGCGAGTGCGCATGCAGGAGTGCACACGTCAATTACGCGCGCTGCAACCCACTAAATGGTATTTCAACGGAGCCTCAAAACTTGTTTTAATGTTGCCCTGCCTTCTGTTTTCAGTTTCATGACGTCACTGAACTTCAGGACTCTCAAATCAGTTGATATGTGTGCTAATCTCTGTCAGTAAGTACGCAACAAGGCATGTAGGTGGAGTGGTGCAGCGCCCTGCCTGTGTGTTTCTTCGTCCTGGTCCTACGTCTTTTAGCGCTGTTTCCACCAAACAAGTTAAGTAAGTGTGTTCAGGAGCTGAAATCGTTCGCTTCACGTTTCTCAAGCTCTATGGCACATAAAGAAAGAGAGAGAGAGAGAGAGATACAGTTTTTAAAAGAAAGTGAGGGCGTTTGCAAAACCGGTAGGCTCTTAACTTCGTTTCTTCTAATCAGCTTCCGGATTGGCATGCGGGTATGCGCGTGTGTGAGGTTAAGGGAGAGAGTAGGTATTGCGGACAGGAAAGTTCTTCTTTGGTCAGCTTGAATATTGTGACCCAAATAAGTAAGCAACGACGTGGAAAAAAAATAAAATCTTAAACAACGAGTTTTATGGTGCTTACACTGCCAAACTGTGTACACAGATCAATGGCCTCGAGTCCGGTCAGCAAGTTTTATGGGCAGAGGCGGCGCTTCCCGTTCACGACCGTGCCGTGCACGTCGCCAGCCGCGTACACGGCACGATCCTCCGGGTTGAGATCTCACTCGCATGTCGACCCTAACAGGCCGCTCCGATTCCAATCTATAGTGGCCCGAAACACGAGTACAACATACTTTCACCGCGCGTCGATGGCCAAGATAACCCTCGGTGCTGCCGCGCCCCTGCGCATGGTTATCGCAGTCCCAGAGTTCGCATGCATCCTCTCGAAAGACGGAAACCAGAGAGGAACTAACTCGGCCAAACGAATCTGAGCGAAATGCAAATGGCGTGCACGTCTAATCTGAGAGCCGTAATCACGCACCAATCGTAACTTGTACGAAACTAAGATTTGTGTGTGTGCAGCCATGCGCTACATCCTAAATAGTAGTGTACTCGTGTGCTGCGTTCTACGTGTGCCGATGTAGCGTACAGAGCAGTTATAAATACTGTCATGGTTTGTCTTTGCGGCCTCCCTTCTTCGCTTAAGCATTTGGCATTTTGTTTGGCGACTCAGAGCGTCTGTTATGACCGTACACCACTTCCATCGAATGTCTTTATTCCCTTTGGTGTTCTGCTTTCGGTAGGCTGTTCGGAATAAGGTAACACGGAAACCGTTTCTTGTTTTTAAGTGATCGCCATTGTCGGAAATGTCACGGAATACACGGCGAAAACTTCGAACTTCCTTTGAGTTCTGTCGCGGACCTTTAAAGTGCTGAAATAATTCACCCCCCTCCCCCCCCCCCCCCAAAAAAAAAAAAAGAAACTAAGGTAAAATAATTTCTGAACTCATATATGGTCAAACTTTTATTTCGTAATCAAAACGCAAAAAAGAAAAAAAAGATTGACTTCCCTCCTTCCCTCTTTTTCCCACAAAAAAAAATGGTTTCAAATTTTGTTTTTTTTTTATGTTCGTGAAGTGCAGGAAGATGTTGCCGATGGGCGCTCAGGAAGTACTTTTTAGATGTTTGACTAGCCCTGTCTTGACGGAGCTCCCCAAGGGAGTCCACACGACAGTGGCGCCGCTGCAACCGAAGCCGCCTGCCCGTGGCGGCCACTTGCGAAGTCAAGGCACGCGCTCCGGCAGCCAGCGCGGCGTCGTGGCGTCGGTGCCGCCTCCCAACGGCAATCTGGCGCAGCTCTGGGCGTCGCACGCAGGGGCACCTCGCGATTGGCATCTGGAAGCGCGGACAGATAGACGGGCCACTAGCGCCGCTCAGATAAGCGCCACAACACGATTTACGGCCGGGGACGTCGTAAAGGAGTCGCTCTGAGCGAGCCTGGCCCGGTCGTGTTCCTCAGCGCCTCCCTAGATGGCGCTACCTGTGAGACGGCGCGTCAAAGGGACTGGGCCAACTTATATTTTGTTGCTACTCCGCGTAAAGTCGAAATTCCGCAGTGCCCGACGAAGACAAATGTTTGCCGGTGCCATTTTGACTTCCCTATTTTTTCCTGGGCGTGTGCGGGTGTGCATTGCATTGCCGCTGGTTTCACGGCTATAAACAAATCGAGAAAGGACTTTTGAGTGGAGGCTTAAGATTTTTAACTTTTTAACTGCCCGTGGTAGTCATAAATATTAGTAGGGAGTGTTCGTCTTGCTCGCTAATGCAGAGCGTGTCTGACAAGCATCATAAGTGTTCACATCAGTAATAGCGGACAGCTTCATCTAATCAATCAATCAATCAATCAATCAATTTCATTTCCTTTCGCAGAAAAAGATTGTAGCCGGGGCAGAAAGCTGCAACAAGTGCAGCTTGACAAGGCCCCGGCTCCAGAAAGGTTTCAGCAACTGCAGTTCTGATGGCGTTGATAAAACGTCAACAACATGTGTCGTTGAGCGCGGGACCTACTTCATTCCGGTTTCTAGGAATAACACCTGTTGATTTAACACCTCTTCTGTAAAACATTCTCCTACAAAATGATCTCCATTCCAGCCATATAAATGCCGTAGCTTGTACAATTTTTTTTGTCGCTGTTTTTGTTTTAATTTGAAAAGTTATTCTTGAAACGCCAGGATGAAAAGCATCGAATAGTGTATCGACGACGGCAGTTAAGAGTTTGACGATGCGAACGGGAGAGATTTCGGAAACACAAACGCAAGCCGCAAGCAAAACTGCGGCGTTGCGCAGCGTTTTTTTTTTTTTTTTATATATATATACATTTGCGAGGCCAAAAGGCTTTCTGGCCGGATCGGCTTCGCCGCAGCGCGTGGGTGTGAGAGGGGTAGCCTTTTCTGGTATGCCCACTTATCGCTCGACGGGTAACGGCGCCTACGACCGGCTCCGCAACGAAAACAGGTAGAAGAGTGCCGAGGAAAGGACGACGACGCCGCCGCAGCGGGTGAAGCCTGGAAGAGAACCGCGGGGCACAAGGTGCCTCTGGTGAACACCGAAGAAGGAGAGAGCAATGGGAGGACGAGGAGGAGTGTGTGGGCTGCCGTAGGGCGGTGAACCAAACGCGTCGAGACGCGACGTCGCCAGGGGGAAAGCGGTTTTGTAACCGACCAAGGAGGGAATCGGGCAACGCACGCCGATGGATCGCTGCGAAGCCCGGTTGGGACTTTAGAAAGAAAAGTACAGGCCGTGGCATGGCTGCGAGCAAACAGCCAGCTGGAGATGTTTAGGCTAGAGTAGGGATGATGCGAATCTGCTGCGGTTCGAGTTCCATCGGGTTCGAGTTTCGATCGGGTCGTTTGAACGCGAAGTTCGACCGGAGTTCGACTGTCGTTCGACGGTTGTGCGCATGCGCGAAAATTGAGAGCGAGCTGACACCACCTGGCGGAGGAAATGAATCGCCGATCTCTGTGGTCAATGGATTTTAGCCATACAAATAATAAATGTTTGCTTTTATATTGCGAAAGCATTGATGATCATTTTCAATAATTTAAAATAAACTACGGTTTTCAAGCTGTTGAAAGTTCGCCAGCTTGCATGCATGTTCTCTGTTATTTCGATCTGTCTATAAATCATTTCCTTTTTTTATAATATTTGAAATGCTTGTGTCGAAGCCGTGCAAGGCCGTTCAAATGTCAGACCATTGGAACATCGCGGTTCGTCGAAAGTGCGCAACATTCCTATACTTTGTTTCACCTTATGATGTACCGCAGGAAAGGCTACAAGCGCGAGCTCCTTGCTATGGGGCACATCCCGGCGGCACAAGCTCTCGTGACTTAAGAGCAGCTGCCAACGCTATGAGCTCGCGCTTCTAGCCTTTGCTGCGGTACAACATAAGGTGAAACGAAGTATAATTTGAAAATTAGGCTGGATCAGGCCGTGCTCGCTTTCCTCTTTCGCGATGTGCTACTTTGCTGCCTTTCTCGGCTTCCTCGATGCAGCTCGATCGAGACGGACATTTTAAGATAGTTACGCCTGTGTCAGGAGGATGCGATAATGTCCGACGTTGCACTGAACAGCTGTCCCCCCGGAGCCCTAGCTGCCTCGTAGGTCCTGACGTTATCGGAAAGGCGATAACGTCTCGACCTTGGTGCGCCTGTGGGGAATCGCGGTGTACCCCGCCGCCTACACTGTAAAAATATTTGCACCCTTAAAGGTGCATTTTCGTGTCTATAACTCACCCCCTTGTACCCCTAAAAAAGGGTGCTTCCGAAAGGCTACACACCCCTTTTCATGGGTGTTGTGGTTCAAGGTGCACCTTTATCAATAAAGGGTGTTTGCAGCCGGTCACCACCCTTTGATATAAGGGTGTTATAAGGGTGCTAAAAGGGTGCCAATTCTAGGAAGCCATTATAAATGCTATTGAGCCTTATTGATGCATGCCACACTTCTGATGGTCATTGTAGGTCTGGAATACTCGAGGACAACGTTCTGTGGCACTGCAATCGAAGCTGTGGTTGGCCGGGGTCAATTGGGCACTGGTGCGGAGCGCAGTCATCGGCTGCTCTCATATCGCAGCCAATGGCTGCGCTCCGCACTGTCTCCCAGGTTCACCCGCCATCCTCAGCTCCGGCTGCATTGCCAGAGAATGCTATGCTCGAGTATAGTCATTTAAAAAACACACAGAGCGGAACATTTAGTCAAACAGTTAATTGTTTCTTTAAAACACGTTGGTTTGTGAGCAGATCATTGCTTATTTGGAAGAGATGAAGCGTTGTGTTGCGCACCTTGCTTTGTAACACGAACACCAAAAAATAAATGTTCTACAACGCAGCACAAACTGTGTGCTGCTGTAGCATAGCTGATGTCAAAAAGATAGTATGCCGCCATCACTGCAGCAATGCCTTGCTCAGCATCAGTCACACGCAGTAACTGCTGCTTCTCATTGCAAAGGAACAGGTCGTCTGCCTGCTTAACAGAGGTGCCACTGTAAGCGATCCAGTGCCCGCCCCACATTTTGGTGCCGCTCCTGGCTGGTTTCTGGAGTGTTTTTATCAACTGAGCTTTCCTGCAAATACCTGAATTAACAAGAAAAAGCACAATTTATCAGGCGTACGAGGAGAATTTGACAATTATACAGGTACCTTAAAGTTATAAACAAAAAATAAATATATTTAGTTTCTTGTTACACTGAAAATACATATAGACCAATCTGCTCATCAGCTCCATTAATACTCTTCACCAAAACATAACAAGTGTAGAAAAGAGGAATGCACTGAAATATTGATTCTGTCCCACTCATTTTGCAAAAGGAAACGGGCAAACCAATTTCTCATTGACACAATGGACAAGTGGGGAAAAGTAGAGATGTTTCTTTACAGCGAATGTCAGAGAGCAGCTAGTAATAAGAACGCACAAGTGAACGTCCTTACTTTTACAGGATTCAATTAGGTTGGAAAGGTTAGGAGAAAGTATAATACACATTGTAATGTTGCAAGCTGTGGCACTGACCTCTCCACTTAGAGTTTCACCGCCATGTGCTGTCTTCACGACACGAAGAAGGGCCATGTAATGAATTTTGTCCTCGTCAAGTATGTCCACATACTCGTTAAAATTTTTGTCCAGCACCTGTCCGAAACGTAAACAGTAGGCTTAGAATTAATACGTTAGCAAAAAGCCAGAACACTCTATTCGGAACTGTGTTAGCTCTGGTAATAGCTGAAAATGTCCAATGAAGCTGTCATTAATCTCCATATTATTGTCGCAGTCATTCCTTTATTTTGCGTAGAAAATTAAGAGAGCACGAAAAATTAGTGCGCAAACCAGCAGGTGAAGGTTTAACATAATTACTGCAAAACCCCGGTGAGGCTTTCTGTTCTACTGTCCTTCATTTTTCCCAATCTCCGGGTTTGAGTAATGATATTGAGAGAGCACCACACTTTTTGCAAGCCCGATCACAAAGGCAGCTTGGCGAAGCTCCAGCATACCATAAGTTGTAGTGATTCGCCACTGATCATTGCGAATTTAAATGTCAAACTTGGAGCATCATTTCGTATGCCTCATTGAACGCAGGAGGAAACACACTGACGTGAGGCGTTTACAACGCGTGGGAACGACTATAGAAATAGCAACAGAACGAGAGCAGGCAAGATTCACGAATTACCTGAACAAGCCAGTGATCGCGATCTCAACATAGGTCACTTAGGTCTCGATTAATTCAATGTTGAGATTGATTTTTTGCAACGTATAGGAGGTATTCACTGGCCGCCATCGATGTGGTCACTGACTGCTGTCGAACACGTGCAGACAGCTAGCTCTCACAGGCATTCTTTCGCACCATCAAAGCTGCCTTTCTTGGCTGACAATAAGTTGCTTTACCCACGGCTCGTGCAGATGACGACCCAGGGTGGGAATCGGGTCCAAGCCGTTGGCAACAATACGTTATAGAAATTCAAAAATACACACTATCACAGGTCACAAGAAATCAGCATAAAAAAATCTATGTATGCACAGGCAGTGTTCGAATTTTTTTCAAATATGTTCACATTACCTGAAATCTGTCCCTGTCGAAGTCTATCTCTGAAGCCAGAAGACTGTAGGCGCTCGCGGAGGCCTTTATACCACGCCAGTTCGCTTCTTCAAGTGTCAACTTCCGACGTGCACCATTAGTGCCCACTGTTAGGAGGCACGTAACCGACATTTCAGTATCCGAAGGCGCCGAACTTTGGTTAACTAATGAGCTAACCCTTATTGCTACCCAACGTTCGAATCGCGAACCACAATGCTAATGCGGCACCCGGATGTAAATACGGCTACGGCCGGCCACTTTTTTAAAAGTTGCTAAAGGTCGTGCTTCGTTAATAATAAAATTAAACTTGGTCAAAATGTAACAAAAAAGTCGTCAAAATATAAAACATATTTATTTAGATAATTACTATGTTTGTAAAAACAGAAAAAAAAAAAAAAGAAAATTCGAAACTACGACGTGGACAGGTTCAGCATAACCAGAGCTGCGAATATATATATTGTTCGAGGCGGGGTTTAAGCCGCACGTCCGGAGGCTTCCTGGCTCGTGACGACGACCATTCCCCGAAGTGAAGAACCCAGGGGTCCAGTGGAGGTGGGAGAATTGGTAACGTAACGAACGGTTTAATTACATGGTTGCGAAACAGTCGTCCAAATCCGAGAGAACAACGGAGCAGCCTCACGCTCCGCCTTATATAGGGTCCGTTTTCTCCCTCACTCTCCGCCAGGGCAGCAGGTGCGAGTAGCAAACCGCCGCCAAGTGCGTTGCAGCAAAGTCCGCCGCGTCGTAGCCAGAAGTGCGTCGTAGCCATGGTTCTCCGCAGTTAGGCCATGCCTCTCTCTCCTTCCGGAGCGCACGAACCCACACGCACACACACACACGTCCCGTTGACGTCACGGACGCGTTGAGACTCGTTTTGGGCAGGCTCCGACAGGTGGGCGACAGTCCTGAACAGATTATGACTCGTTTCCGCAGCGTTGAATCTCGGAAGAAGGTTGCCGAAGGTTCCATTCTTAACAATATATATAAATGCACCCGTACACTCTACTAATCTACAACACCTTTGCACCCACGCACCCTTAAAAGGTGCATGGGTGTTTTAAGGGCGTTTAGGCGATGGCTACACCCATTTTCAAAAAAACATACAAAACAAAAGGGTTTAGAAGGGTGTTTTCATCAAAAAAGTACCCTTGAGGGTGCCAATTTTTTTACAGTGTACGTAAAGGACCAAGCGGGGGAAAATATGCGGTTCTCGTTCATGAACGAATACAGCGAAATGTAGAGCGCCATTTAGTAGCGCGACGAGAACTACGTGCGGCATCTTGGTAGCGGCGAGAAAACGAAACCAGTGACCCGGCCGGCAAAGACCCCATGTAAACAAGCGACCGCGCTTCGTGCGAGAGATGCGATGCCAACGCGTTGCTGCGTTCCGCTGCGGATGCAGCGATAAACCTTCGATTCGTGCGGGACGTGAACGCAAACGTGAACAGGGTGCACAATTTTTGCTTACTTTTATTTGATACTTGAGACGCAGCTTTTGACAAAAACAATCGGTGACAACGCGAAGAAACATGCGGACGTTATCGCGCGGCGTGAAGCCATTTACAACTATTAAACTGGGCCTTAATCCTTTTTACAAAATCTTACCAAATTCATTTCTGAATTATTATTTTTCTTTTCTTTTTTTTTTTTATGCACGTCGTAGTGTTGGTTTGCGTTTTTCTTGATCCGCAAGCAGCTCAAGGCATGCGGACGAGACCAAGGATGTTAAGCGAGGCAAAAGAATGAGTTTTAAATCTACGCCATCAGCCATAATTGGAGATGGGTATGGTTAACAGTGAACAACAAAACCGAAAGCACTAGAGAGCCCTCATCTTAATGTTATATATTAAAAAAATATTAATTACTTTGGAAAGCCAGAAAGTCAATTGCTTTGCAGCGATTTCTATACACTTGATGTGGCATCGGTAAACGAGGTTTGTAAAACACCTCTAAAACTAAACAGGAGAGTTTGTTGATAAAATATTCTTGAATATTTAAAGCGCCGTCATGTAGAATAGAAGACACAATAGACACGGCCAACTTGTCTATTTGCCCAACACTAACAAAAACATAATTGATTTTTTTTTTTTTTTTTTTTTTTTGTTGAGCGTTACATTTGGTTACATTGAACGTGGCGTTCGACTTAGGTTCATCGCAGTGGCTAAAACTTCGATGTCGGCGGCGGCGAAAACTTACGTTGCTGACGTCGAGTGGAGCAACACGGGTGGTGACAACTTCATTTCACAAACTCCTTTTTTTTTTTTTTAGCCGAGATAAAAAAATTGTTTGGTGCATAGAAGCTCGGGGGTAGTTTTGAGAAAGTCAATGCGGTTATTCTGCCAGGGTTGAACAAATCTTCATTAATAACGCAACATCCGTCAACTAAGCTTGAGGTCAAAGCTATCTGAAACCTTTGGAAGCTCTTTGCAACGCCTGAGAAAGATCGCCCAGGGCACAGTTTCCTTTAGAAGAACACAGCTTCCGCCACCCGGTCAAAGTCTTCTTGTTTGACCGCTTGTGTCAAAGCACTCATCTTCGAAGTATGCCGAACACGGAACGTCAGTATTCTGAGGCGACCGACCATCCCCCCGCCGAACGCCACACTCCCACGCAGCACGCCGAGTGCTGTCTTTCGGAAAACCTGCGACGTGTAAACATGTTTAAGGATCTATTTTTCCGTTCAAATGCACATAATCATCGACCTTTCTCCCGTAAGCCTGCTCACATACAGTAGTAAGCTATAGCGAGCAAGCGAGATTCGTTGCAACGTGCTTTCTGCATACTTACATATGAAAAGTAATTCCTGGCGTTTTCACGCGATTTACGCAACCGAAAGCGACGCAGGAGCCCACCATCGCCTTCGGGAACGGCTGCAGTTGCTTCACAATGAAACGCCGCATAACGCATCAGAAACCTCCTTGGTCGTACTAAGCCACAGACTGCGTCGATCCGTTTTCTGGCCTGAGTAAGATGGCGACGGTCGGTGTTTTTGGCGTCAGCTACGGGGCGCCACCTTCACTCCAGAAGTTGTAATACAACCTCCTTGCTTGAGCCGCATGTATTGGCGTGGAGCAGTCTACCGCTAAACAGTATGATTTCATGCTTATTCGCATCGAAAAAAAGAACATTGAAAGTGTCCTCAGAGATGAAAGGCATGACATCCAAGTCCTTTGTCCATGTTGGGTGATCGGAAGTCAGAAAACAATGAAGTTTCCGAATCGCACTTAGTGGCAGAGCGTCCATGCCCCGGAAATGCTGAGAAACCAAAACTCAAGATACTTGAAGCTACCAAGATGGCCGCGAGCACAGTGGTGCCAGACCAGCAAGCAGTTTCGCATATCGTCTGTTCGTTTCTCCTTTTGGCTGTGTATCGTTCTTTTTTTAGCTTATCATCATGTTTTAGCTTACTGGTCTGCTAAAAAGTGCTTGGTCATGGCACTCGCCGTCTTTGTGCGTTTGCTTTTCAGTCACGCAAAGTAAATGCACCGTGATCTTCGTTTTTGTTTTTTCTGCGTTTGATTGGTTTAGCTGGTGATGGCGAACCTACAGAGACAACGAGCGCCGTGACGATGCACTTTTGCTTTGCAGTTTGATTTGCTTCATCGGATCCGATAGCTCCGGTCGAACTTAATGTGAAACGCGGCGGTAGTATACATAGGTACCGCCACTTCAGCGCAACAAGCTCGTTTTAACGCGACAGCGTTAAGGAGCGAATGTCGCAGAAAAGCCGGCGTCGGTGACCTGACGGGAAAATCCTGATTGGTCGATAGACCAATCAGGATTTTCCACGTGACCTCGCGCGGGAATTTCAAACAACCCATGACTTTCACGTGAAACGTGACGTCACGAGTGGAATGAAAGTGATTAGAAGATACATGACATGTAATGGGAATTAAAGGTCGCCGCATGTCTCGAAAGATTTCACTTTATAAAGTAATTCATTTATCTTAAAGAAAACATTTGAAAAATTTTAGGCGGGATTCAAACCCACGACCCTTCGGTAGCGAGCCAGACACGGTATACAGACTAGGCCACGCAAGGCACGCTTGCACGGCGAATGAGAAGGCAATGCGAACGCGGCCTGAGAACGCTATCGCGTTGCACTCTTAAAGGCGAAGCTTAAGAGTTTTGTCATTCCAGGTAAAGTGCTAATCATTCTTGTTTTAATTCATCGAAAGAAGCGCGCGAAAAGAAAAGGAAAATTAGACGGGGGGTGACGGCCCCTTCCGGACACAGACGAGGAAGAGACATCATTGGCGTGTGGAGCGTGCGTGTGGAAAATCGCCATCGGGAGGGTTGTCCACTGTCTTGTCGGACGTCCTTGTTTAGAGGCTCGCTGTAGGCTCACCCGCAAAGCGAGGCTTTCTCCGCTATCGATGGGGGGAAAGTAAGCAAAGAAAGCGCGCGTGACGTTGTCTCCGGTCGCTCGATGCGTGACCAGGAAACATCGGCGTCGGCTCCCTTGCGAGGAGGAGGACCAGGAGGCCGCTGGCAACATTAGCACTGCTGGAAAATACGAAAAAGGGGGGGGGAGAGGAATGCCGCGCCAGACGCCCAGATGGGAACGCCGATTCCCTGTATACGGCAAGTGCGGTGAAGATGTCGACGTTTCTGGCGGCCGTTGCTGGATGTTGTCGACACTCGGGCGATGCGCCCGACATGGTCTCGGGATGTGTCGTGACTTCCGCTGAGAGTTAACGGAGAGCCATGTGCAACGGAGACCATGTCGGGCGCATTGCCCGAGGTCGGACTCCGTTTCACTTAAAGTCCGACCTCAGCCAAAGCTACAGTCTGATGGAACCAACCAAGCAGCGCCAAAAGTGCATCGACACGGCACTCGTTGTTTGTGTGTTTTCAATCACCGACCATCACTCACTAAAAAGGATCGCACCGAATTCACTCTGTGTGATTGGTTTAGCTCGTGACAGCAAACTCAAAAACAAAACGATGCAATTTTGGCGCTGCTTCATTCATTGGCTCCATGGGATCTAGCATTGGTTGCAGTCGGAATTAAGGTGAAAAGGAGTTAGAGCTCGTCGATTCTGGTCAGCGAGGCATGAACGTAAATCTTAAAATCAAGAATATCGACGTCTTGCATGTGCTTGCTAGACCCGGTGTTCCGTGTTGATGGTAAAAACAAAGTCTGACGTATGCCCTGTCATTAAGGACTGTCACCTGCCTCGGACGGCGGACCCCCTGACTGCCAGGTGTCCGTCTTACTGAGGAGTTTTAGCGCAACTTTACCGTTACCACCCCGCTAGAACTGAACCGGAAACGCACCGAGAAGGAAATGTTTTAACCACCTGTCATTTTATACCGCTATTCTTTTTTTTTTTCCTAACTCGTTCTGTTTTTGGTACGTTCGCGGTCTATTTCCGGCTTGGCCTTAACGGTGGGACGACAACTCTATGCTGAAGCTTTCTTCTATCTCTCAACTCACCACACCTCCTCGTTGCAGTAAGGTTTTGGCTAAGTATATGGTCGCTGATTTCCTAGCATTAGTCTCTTGACACCTCACTTTTGTAGGTACAGCAAAAAAGTTCTTTCCAATCAAAAAAAAATAGCGGTGGCTTAGCTCGGCTACGCCAGGATATACGTAGCGTGAGCTTATGCGCACAAAATGAGAGGCGCCATCAAGCGGCTCCGGTGCAGTGTCAGACTTGGCTACTGCGCAACGGAGGCGCACAGCTGGGCACGCGGCGGCGCCAGTGCGTCTGCCGCGGCTATGGCGTCACTCCTCTGGACTGCTCAGACCGGCGAGGCGGGCGCGGCGGCGGCGGAGCGCGCGGCGGCGGCGGCTCCGGCGCGCCAGCTGTGCGCCGTGTGACGTCACTGCTCCTCGCGCATTCGCAGCACAGAGCACGGCTCATTATGCGAGCCATGCGAAACTGCTCAACCTCGGCCAGTGTAGCTCACGCTACAAAAAAACAAAACACTGAGGTTGTTGAGTTTGTCAGGAGTACACGGAAGGAGAACTGAGCCACCACGCAGGTGGGACGTGGGAGGTCAAAAGGCTCGGATTGTCCGCGGTATCATTGCACCGACCCGGTGCTCCGTCGAATATTCATAGCGCTCGTGCGAAGGAGACTCGAGCGGCTCCCGTATATGTCTCCCCATCCGTCAAACAAATGGGACGAGAAAAAAAAAAAACTGTCTTCGCCAGGGGTGCGGCGCGGGACCGTATAAATCCAAGCATTCGTAATGCTCAACGTATACCATTCGCCGGCTCCTTCGTTCGGGCATAAATGTACCTCCTTTCTTTCGCGGAACCGCACCCTCTTCGCAAACTATGAGGTTAGATTGGACGGGCGACCTTATATCACTCGGAGCACAAAGAGGCCAATTCCCCATGCCGCTTCTTTTGTGGGAAGCTCTAGGGTCCTTTCTGGTCTTCGTCCTGGGGACCTTTGAACACTCTCCCGTCTCGAAGCGGCATTGTCCTTGCCCCCATCATCGTTAACAGCCTGCTCAGAGGGGCCCCCGTTTCCTATTGAGCGTGCGTTCGGTCCGAAACGTCTGAATGGTTTCTGGTATAGGGCGGGCGGGCGCGCGCTGCTCGCCGAAATGGGCAGCGCGGAGGAGCGAGACTGCTCAACGGAGCAACTCTTGTGTGTGTGTGTGTGTGTGTTACGGTGAGACGAGACGGAGCATTGGTGCACCACCGCCTTCGGAGCCGTTCTTTTGCGTGATGTTGATGGAAGAAGCTTTCTGGAAGAGCGTCTCGTTCAGTGGCGGCGTGGGCTCCGGCTAGGAGGTTTACGGGTATGCCGGTCCATTCTAAACGGGACGGCGCCCAGCGTGGCTTCCCGGTTTTGAGAAAGCGTAGGTGGGACCTTTGTCTGGCGCGGGGCGGTGACGCGCGGCCAGCGAGGGGCGACCAGGCGGGCGAGATGTCTTGTGCGCGAGGTCCAAGTCCGCGCCGCCTAACGGTGCTGACAATGCAAATAAGGGGGGTCTCTCATCTTGCGTCGAAAATAGCGCCGTCGGGATTAATATCAACCTACGCACTGTCCTGACGCTGTAGCGGGGTGGTGGGAGCGGTCTCTCTTGATTTTTATAAAGACCGTATAGCAACAACCCCATGTGTTTTTTTGTATTGTTTTTTAGCAGTTGCCGTAGCATGTAATGTTTCTCGTATAAGAAGAATAGCAGTCTTAAGTCTTAACACGCTTGGGAGTAGCGGCTTTTCTTTCCAAGCAAGGGGCTAGCCGTGCACCCATCATGGCCGAACGCCACGCTTAGTTCTTTTTGTTTTCTTTTTCTTTTTTTATCCGTCTTCGGCGAGCTTTCCTACAAACTGCCTCTTGCTCGCGCGTAAACTTGAGTACCATTTGACCCGAGCTCTTGACGTGGAGGCAAGACCTTGCCCGGCTTTGATGTACCCGTTCGCTCTACGCAAAGCGACACACAAAAACGCACAAAAACGCTATCGAAATCCTTTCGTGTACGTTGATAGATGCGCGGCCGCCGTCATGCCCACCCATGACAAAATACTGTAAACGACTTAATTTTCGCGGGCTCAAATTTCCGCGAATTGGGCCAAAGCTGAAAATTTGAAATTATTCGCGGGTTCTAATTTTCGTGAATCGAGTGTAGCTTCCGTAGCGTTCACATATTGCCAGGATTGTTCGCGGGACGTATTTTTCGCGAATTGTAGGCGATTCGTGAAATTCGCGAAAATTAGGTCCTCGCGAAAATTTAGTCGTTTACAGTACTCTATGAGGTGGAGGGGGGAGAGAAACCCCAGCCAAATGGAAGGGGGGGGGGGGGGGGGGAGGCATGCCCCCCCCCCCTTCCCCCCGCCCCGAAATCTTCCAAAACCTTCTTGGATACGTGCCTGGATCCTAGGATTTGTTGCGTTTTATTGACAGTAAATATAACTGGACCACAAAAGTAATTTCTTCACTCGCAGGTCATATATAATGAAATCCCACATGTCCTCTCTTTTTAATTATATTGTCATTACGGTTACCACATAACATCTACATATGTGCAATGTCTCAAATGACTTAGCTGTCGGTCAAATGATTTCTGAGTTTAAAGGGGCGATTGAACGATTTTTGTATTTTGCGCAAATACCGCTTAGAACGGATCCGTGACGTTAATGACATGTGAAATACCCGTTTGTTTTTCACCACAGGCAATCGAAGTCGCAGAAAAAAATTAAGAAAAACGAGCAGAGTTCACCCCCTCAACTCGCAGCCAGAACAAGCGGCAACGTGATCTGGAGCCGATTATATGCCGCCAATGTTGATCATAGCCACGCGCTGGGGTTGGCAAGGCACAGGACACGCGCTGAGTTCCAGACATTGTTATGGTTCGGTTGTTGTCTTCATTGCAGCGATTGGATACGGGACACTACCCGAATTATTCTCGGGCTATAGATTGTCACGAGCCCAAATCGAGTGCCCACGCAATGCTCGGGTCCAATCTATGAACCGCATTCAAATATCGTCACTAGGTGGTACTGCAACCGCCCAGCTACGTCATCAGGTTTTGCGAAGGAGAGATTGAATGAAAACACTCGGTTTTGGCCTTGAAATTACAGCGCAACAAAGGAGTTTCTTGGCCAGTGGCGTTGCGTGCGAGTATCCTTGAGTCCCACTAGTGCCAGTAAGCTTGTGTAAAGTGAAAAACATTCCAATTGAATATCGTTGCACCGCCCCTTTAAATGCATGATCTTGACAAAATGACTCGTTGATAAAGATACCTTCACGAAACAATTCCCACTAAAAACTTGCCTATGTTTTTTTGGGTTTTTTTGTTTTAATTTTGTATAATGATTTGTTTTCTTTCTGTTTTTTTTTTTTTTAAATTTGAGTTGGGCTTTTAAATTGTGTGCCTTTTCAGAATGCAACATTTCTTTTTGCATTAACTAGATTCAGTCATCCACACTTTATATGCTCGGAGCATTCACTTCTTCACTGTAATTGCTAAAATAATAAACGTGGTCTTGCTGGTGATTTTATTCAGCTTGGTAAAGTCCAGGCTGTGTATAGAACAACACGCGGCCCTGACGTCACGCAGTTGCGGTGGCGCTGTCGACGGCACTGCGCATGCGCAGGCGCTTCACGCGAATTCGGTTTCTGCGCACGTGCAGTGCCCACATCTGGTGTGGGCCAAGGCGGGCTTGTTTGTAAACAGCGTGTCGGTCTATAGAAGCGAACAGGTACAGGACTGGTATTCAAAATATGCAACAATCGGAATAGAAAACTAGTAAGTTTATCTCAAGGGAGGAAACCAGGCCAACAATGGTGCCTTTCATTGTTAGCCAAGGAAGTGGGACAAGGAATTTTTCTGAAACTCTCAATTAAAGTCATAAAAAAGCTGGAAATTTAAAACATTAGTGACTTAAAAATGGGATGAAGACCTGCCAGACGCAGAATTTGTAATCGGCCGCGACGAATGCAAAAACATGGTATAAAAAAGAAGAAAAAACTTATAGCCTTTCCGCTCTGGTGAAGAAGGAAGACCAGCGAAGCTGTACTGTGGAGGGAATGAAGTAATGGCCGTCTGCAAGTCGGCAAGCCAGAGTGGAAAGGCTGAAAAGGTTGTCGCGATCTATGTGAAGGCCCTGTCACACTGAGGCAACAGTTGGACAACTCTATCCGGCAACACGGGAAAGTCGTGTTGCCGGCGACCCTGTCAAATCGCGGCAACAACAACAGTCGGGCAACATGTTGCTGCCGCCCGGCAACCGTGTTGCCCGATTTGTTGTCCGACAACCCTGTGACACCGCGCTGACGGCGAGGACAACACGGGGAACACTCCGCCATCTTGATTGTTTACCTTCGTTCGTGTGCGGCGCGGAATCGCTGCAAATGTGACTCTACAAGGTGCTAGTGTGTTCGAAGGGCCGGGAATTACCACGGTACGACATCAACCAGTGACTGTGATTAGAAAACTTGACACGGGGAGTATTTTCCGCTCTTTATGTTATCGAAATGTTCTTCATTCGCTGACAAAGCAAATAGCCCTAACCGAGGAAAGTGACATCGCTGATATATGTTCGGGATTTACGCTACCATATGAAGTGTTTCTGTCTGGTTCTTTCATGCAATTCCTATTTCTACTGTAAAATTGAGTTAGCACCGGCAGTACTCCAAAGCGTCTTTTGTAGCGTGCTGTTGAGCTGAACTGACAGTGCTTCGAAACTGCGACACCGACACGATCGGCCTGCATAACAATCGGTGGAATAAGTATTTTTCAACGCTGTCTACTTGCCTACCGCCTGCTATATGATCGCTTCATTCTCCCAAAACGTCCTGGGTATTTTTAAAACAAATCAGGTGTCTGGTAGTTCCAAGCATCAACAATCATGATCAGAGTGGTCGTTTTAAGCTTCGATTTTTTAATCGTTGGTTTTATGGATTATTTTTATTATACTTTATTAGCGGGTGAGTAGGCATGCCATTTTATTTCACTATCAGTAATGTGAGCTGGTGTCTCGGCAGTTCTAATTTCAAAACCAGTCTGAACGTTCACGACCGTAGCTGTGACCATTTCGAACATCGCTTTCCGTAACTACGCAGCAAAAACATTAATCGAAAATATTTTAGCTGCACGCCAGCCCTAATGTTAAATAACATTTTCCAAGCATTTATTTGAGTAAGACGTTATTGATAGGGGACTAGCTCTACCATCGAAGTTATCATTATTGTCGTGTTGCCGGCCCGAAATTCACTCAGCCAGCGATCAGGGCAACACACGTTGTCCAACACAATATGCTGCTGTTTTTGTTGCCGAAAGCTGTCATACCGAGGCAACATTTTAGTTGTCGTCCATGTTGTCGTGCTGTTGCCGCGATGTGACAGGTTTGTCGGACAACACGGGGAGCGAGCAACAAGTTGCCCGACTGTTGGACAACGTGTTGTGTTGCTGTTGCCTTCGTGTTGCCCCAGTGTGACAGGGCCTTGAGCGACAGCGGCAAGCAGACAACCGGCAAACACAACACTCTGGACAGCTACCGCCATCTATGAGCGATGGCATCAACCAGAGTGTTGTGTCGACATTTCAGTGCGGACGGACACGATCCTGGGGAAGGTAGCCCTTAACAGCTCCGCTGTAAAAAAGACAGAATGAAAAGTTACTATCGCAAGACAGCGGGTATGAACGAAAGCGCATTCAGCTCTGAGAAGCAACGGCAGCGTCCTCACTTCGGGTTGTGCCGCGCTTCCTCTAGATGGCGACATCGAAACTTCTCACCGCGAATATGGTGACATGCTCGCTTGCGCCAGCCAATGAGACTGTGGCGCCACCCGCGAGGGAGCCGTGCTGTGGCGATGACTCTATTGCAATGGCTACTACCAAAGTTCGAGATTTACCCAACTCAACGAACTCAGTAAACTTTTTCGGGCGAGACATCGTCCGCCAAATTTAGCGGACAGTGGTCACGTGACCATGTCACGCGAATGACGTCACTTCCATGTCGCTTTTTTGTGTGTGTGTGTGGTGTGTGTGTGTGTGTGTGTGTGGGGGGGGGGGGGGGGGGGGGGGGTCGGTCTTTCTTTTTACTCATAGTCAGCCAAAAAAAAACGATAAATATGTTTGATAAATACAGCAGTCTTTCGTATGATATACAAGCAGTGTTGCTTTCCACGTGCCTCGGCGCTCCGAGGCAAAACTGCCAGACTCCGCACCACGCGTCGCATCTTCACGCAGAAATCGCTGCCTTCCCTCTGAAAAGAAACACGGCCAGCGCGGTGCTTGAGCGATCCCTGTCGTCTACGCTCCCCAGTCACTCAGGAGAGCAGCCGTGCGGGAAGGTCTCCGACGCGAGAACAATGGGCCGCGTCCTTCCTTCATTCACCGGTGTCTGCCGTGCCGCCGAGACTAATGATAGGCGACCCGCGCAACTTCCGCATTGACGCCGTCTGCGTGCCTTCCCTGAACGCGGGACGACGAGTGTGTGTCTGCCCGCTCGCTCTGCTCTTTCGTTTACCTGCGGCAGCCGAGAGCTGCTCGATCAATCACGCTAACGTGTCACCGCTTAATAAGACACCCGACTACACAAAACACTATGCGCGCCGTTTTTTTTTTTTTTTTTTTTTTTATACATTGTGGATTTTTTAAGCTGTGTTTCTCTAACTTTCTGGGTCACTGTGTAGAGATGTGCGAACGCGTACTGTTTATCTATCCGCTTTGCTCTGTGAATTACCACAGTAACCTTATCTGCAAAAGTATTTGTGCGAACTCTCGCGCGTTTGGCACGCACCGCAGTGATCCGCACAAAGGCATTCGGGACATCTTGTGACGATCGTAAGGTCACAGCGAACAAAAGTCTCTCTTTTCTCTGTCGTTTTCTTTTTCTTCCTTTAATTATAAACGATAATCATAATTAGGTAAATTACTGCCAATATCTCTACTACCTTCATTTATTCTGTATCTGTTTCTCTGTCTCTCTCTCTCTCTCTCTCTCTCTCTCTCACACACACACACACACACACACACACACACACACACACACACACACACACACACACACACACACACACACGCACGCACACACACACACACACACACACACACGCACACAACTCGAGAGAATTACAATTACAACTACGTTATTCTAAAAGTCGTTTAGTACAGTTAAAATTACTAGTGTGCAAAAAAATAATTCAGTATAACGATCCATTACTTTCAGAAAGCTATGCAATATCACTTCGCGCTTAGATGCATTTGTTCGTTTCTTGTCTGACGTCTGTCCTCGTCTGAGATTATACGGCGTTTGACATTCGTCACAATTTGTCTATTCGTTTCGCCTGTCAGTAGTAGCGTGATATGGGAACTTGGTTGTAGCTTTTTAGTGTGATACGAGCGAGTTGTTTAATTATCTTGCGAGACCACCAAAAATGTTGATGATGTTTTTAGTTTAAAATTATGATGGGGGCTCAAACTCTTAAAAGTAATGAAAATGGCCGACATGAGTCATGATGTACACATCGCAATCGCATTATTTTTATTCATCCTGACAATGAGATGTACTGTCGCTTTGTGTGGGGCATTTTCTGTGCATCTCGGAGGGTGCTGTGGGAAGGTGGTGAGTTGAGCGAGTTGGTCCTGTCTGTTTTCTTCTACTGTGTCTTTGTCTCATTTGTATATATGGCTTTGGCAGGTTCTCAGCCGTACGTCCACTCTCGGCACCCTAAAGCAGTCTCGGAGCTTTCAGAGTTTTACCAGTTGGCTTAAAGGCAATGAGACAGACACTTAGTGTGTGTGACATCCATGAAAAAAGTTGTTGCAATAAATTCACTTTCAGTCAAAATGAATTAATTCCAGCATAAATCACTCAAATTATTTATATTACAGTGATTAAATTTCTGCCCAAGTATCATCGCCATACATGGTGGTGATATTGGCCTACAGAAATGAAGCCATATATAAAGACGTATCTATTTCTGTTCGAAATAATACAGAGACATATTGCAGGCCCCCGAAAAGCAGCATTCTCCTTATGTGTTGGGCCAGGCAATTAACTAAAATGCATCTGTGTTAGATATATTCAGAAAGCCATAACAAGGAAAGGAACACCTGAACAACAAAAAGACAATGAAATCCAACCTACGAACATTGTAGAATGGTACCACTGACAAGACCATTCGTATTGGGTGGAAGCTAGCGCCACCTAGCGAATGAAATCATTTTTTTTCGGTCCTCTTAATGTAAAACATTTATGAGGCCTCACCAACCTTGAACAATGTTCAGCAAAAAAAAAAAAAAACTGTTTGGAAGTTTACTGAAGTTGCTAGCTCAATACCACAAAAAGAGCGTCTTCGAACACAGCTTTTCGTTCTGAATGACCGTGATGTGAGGGGGTCGCGCGTGTTGTGTCTAAATTATCCTTCGCGTGCATGTGCACCCGAGGTACACTAGCCCACTATTCCCGAGGGGCCGAGGCACGGTGTAAGATCCCGAGGTAATCAAGTGCGAGACTAATTAGGCGGATCGCGTTTATTGGCTGGCGGGGCGCGTGAGCACCGCCGGCTAATTGGTACGCACGATCCGGCCAATCAAGATCCCGCAGCCGATATCCGCCGTCGGGCGCGTGATAGGGCCTCGGGGATAGTGCAGGGGTCGCACCTTCGAAAGGCGCCCGAAAAGCGCGCAGTTCCGAACAGCTCGGCCGACCACACGTGCGCTGCGAACCTCAAAGTGCAACTCATACGGGAAGCAAGTGGACACGTTTTGGGCGCATGAGTACGCAATGAGGGGCATGCCAATCAAAGGGCAACAAAGAGGACAGGCAGCCAAGCGCGCGCCGTCATGGGTTGAGGTTAGGGGGAAGACAAAAGCACGTGGGCGCACTTGACCGCTAAACAAAGGCAAGAGGTGCGAAAGGAGCGGAGGAACTTGCACGCCGTATAGACCAGTGTCCGGAATCCTAGCCTCCAGCGATAAAAATGGGAAAGGGAATTAATAATCTCAAATGCAGGCTCTTCTGACTCA
Source organism: Ixodes persulcatus (assembly GCA_013358835.2). Classification (NCBI taxonomy): domain Eukaryota; kingdom Metazoa; phylum Arthropoda; class Arachnida; order Ixodida; family Ixodidae; genus Ixodes; species Ixodes persulcatus. Next base: position 244,224 of record JABSTQ010011317.1, on the reverse strand, counting down.
GAGAGGGGCTGCGCATAAAACAACTTTTTTTTTTCTTTTTACAGCACTCTCGGTGTTGTTCTTGGAGCTTCTTGACTATGCATTTCTGACGTTCTTGCACTAGGATATGTTAGAATGTTTCTAAAAAATTCAGTCTTGCGAAAAGAGCGCCCCCCCCCCCCCCATTTACTGTGTTATGGCGTCAGCATAACCAAACATGGCAGCGCCCATGCTGGTATGAGAAGGACGTAAAAAAAGGGACACGTTTCCCTATTTTAAGTATTTCTAAACGACCACTTGGGTACCATTAATTCAATAATTAATTAATCGCTTAATTCACCGAAAAGATTGTTAAAGTATTGCGAAAGTATAAATATAATACTGTACATTTGGGGGGGACAAATGCATGGATCTTTAGCGATCCGGGGTTTGCATACGTCTTAATAAAGGTATTTCATTTATTCGTTTTTTTTTGTTGTTTTTTTTTGGCATACATTCATTCATTGAGTAGATGGCATGAGCTGATGGCAAAGCAGAAATGAGAAAAATAAATATATGTGCAAATCTAGTCACGTCAGGTTGCCAGTTACTAAGCGTTATTTTAGTTGCAGAAAAGTGAGAGATGCGCTTTATTCACCTAAAAATATATATTCGATTCAAATGGGTGGCGGCGGACTTTAGAAAAGCAGCGTCGTGCTCTACTGATCTCTAATTCCGCTTATCGTAAACAAATGGGAACACAAAAAAAAATGACAGCGACCTTTACTTTTAAAGTTTTATAATGCAATTGTTTTGTGGGGAATTGGTGTTTCAGGTGACGTATATTTTCCCGCTAAATTTAGCACGGAAACTGAATGGTTGTATAGGTCACGCGACGTCAGATCACGTGACGTCGATTTCCCCCCGCTAAATTTAGCGGGAAACCGCTAAATTTTACGGGGAAACTGGATTGGTGTCTAGGCCACAAGACGTGAATTTGTTCCGCTAAATTTAGTGGATAATTGAATTGCTGAGTCGGTGACGTGACGTTAGTTTCCCGCTAAATTTAGCGGGGAAATTGAATTGATGTTTTGGCTGCAAGACGTGAATTTTCCCGCTAAATTTGACGGAGAAAGTGAATTGACGTATACGTCAATTTCGGTCAATTCAATGCCGTCAATTTCCCCAAGGTGTGTAGGTCACGTGACTTCACGTGACGTCACTTTCTCCGCTAAATTTAGGGGAAAACGCAGAGATGGACGGACGGACAGACAGAACTTTGGGACCGGGGGTAGCGTTAAGAAGCATTTCATGCTTTAGAAAAGGGAAAAGGAAACAACGCTATTCGCCAACTCAAATATATGACGTTACGGCACTGCGGTGGGGCTGCTCTCGGCACTGCGCATGCGCACAAGCTTCACTTCACGCGAATTTGGTTTCTGCGCACGCGCATTGCCCACATCTGGTGTGTGTGTGTGGGGCGGGGGGGGGGGAGCAAACGCTGACGTGTTTGTAAACAATGTGTTAGTCTATATAAAAAAAATGTAATTTTTGTTTAGCTTTTGATGAACTTGGTATAAAAAAAGAGTGATAAAAGTGTTTAAAGATACTAGATACATACTCGTAGCTACTTCTCCACATATTCATTGAACATATTTAGGAAGTTATTATGACGTGACATGTCGTAAAATCCCGAGAGATAGCTCGTTCAACATTAAGAGCAAATTGGTTGAAAATATGGAGTGGCCTAACTTTCGGTGTACAATCGAGAAAAGTTTTAAAAAATGCTATTTTTAGGTCGTGTCCCTTCCAAGCTTGCTATGGCGGCCAGGGGCAACGAAGCAAAAATGACTGTACTTCCCAGTCAGCAACGTTCGCTTATATGCCGCCATAGCTAACTAGCCGCATTTGCATTGAGGCCATCATTGATCCCAACAGTACTATTACAATGAGTGGGCTATTTCTCGGTGTTTAAAACGAATATAGCAAATCAAGTTTAAAATAGGGGTGGGCTATATTTCGGGGAGTGGGGCATCCCTCGGGATTTTACGGTAATAAGTTTTTGGGTGCCATCCCCAAAGAAGATTGCCGCCTGGGTTCTTCTCAATCATCCCAACAAGACTTAACGAGGCTGTCAGTCGTCACAGACGTTCTTTGCTGACCCCGCTTGCTAAAGACGTCTGGCCGTCCTTCCCTAAGCTTCGTGCAGTTTTCTCCACACACATCGTTGTACACGTCTGTGGCCAATGACGGTCTTGTTGGCGCATGATGGAAGGACTGAGAACCTGCAGACGGCAACCTTCCCCGGGGAGGGCATTCGAAAGCTTATTATGACGCGTCATAATAACAGCCAAAAAATCTGCAGTGATTTTGTAAAGAAGAAGTTAGAGTAAGTATCTACATTCTGTGTCTATAAAAAACCGCCATCAATCTTGTTAAATGTTTTACCCAATTCGTCGGAAGTTAAAAAAAAAAAAAAGAAAACATTCTTCGTTGTATATATACTCTAAATAAAGCCAGTGCGTCTATTTTCCCGCACAACACTCGGAGAGCCAATCACCGCAACTTACGGAGAAAGCTCAGCGAATGACGATGCCGAAACATATGTTTCGACCAAAAAACGCGGTCTGGGTTGTGACATTAAGCAGTGCAAGCGTGACGTTTTGCATTGCTTAATGTCACAACTCAGACCGCGTTTTTTGGTCTAAACATATGTTTCGGAATAGTCATTCGCTGAGCTGTCTCCGTAAGTTGCGGTGATTCGCTCTCCGAGTGTTGTGCGGGAAAGTAGACGCACGGGATTTGTTTAGGGCGTAGATTTTATTCAAGTTCGTAAATTCTTTGAGCACAGGTTGTCAGTGAGCGCTAATCTTTCAGGGCTACATTTTTTATATATATTGAGCATGATAACAACGACGGATCACTTCAATATCTAGTCGGTGGTTAATGCCTATTAACCGCCGACTAGATAAGCGATTAATTTCACAGCCCTAGTCAAAACGAGTCTCGTGTTTCATCCCCTGGTGCGTATGATTCACAAAATCACTTCCTTGTGTCGAATGGGACGGTCGGCTTCTCCGGGTTCGAATTATTTCGATCCACGCGCCTCTTCCGAAACAGCGTGGTTCACGAACATGAAATCGGCTTTATTTGTTTCAGAATCGCCCAAATTGTCCCAGGTGTTTTCTTGGTACGGGAATTCAGACTGTCGTGCTATTTGCCGCCGGTTGTAATAGAGCGGTACGTCGTATATGATTTCGGAGACTGGCATCTATGCGCAATATTAGGGAGTTTTAGTAGATCTTGTTCACTTTGCGCTCCGAGCCTGGCAAACTGGGCGTGCGCTCAAACTCAGAGCGGCCGCGCGTGCGCAGCGGCAATTGTGCCGCTTCGTAGAACGAAGAGGGCGTACGAAAGCGGTCTACTAAACCTCGCTCATTTTCAACGCAAAGTTTGACTGAGGTTCGACTATTACGCGCATGCGCCTAAATGTAGACCTAGCTGACCCCACCTGCCAACGGAGGGAAACAGGATTATGAAAAGATTATACGTGTGTTTTTATATCGCGTAAATATCGGCAATGAGTTCCTAAAATGTAAGATAAACTATCGTATAAATCTCTCCAACTCTTCCCCCCCCCCCCCCCCCCCCGGGGCCAAAATAATATTGATATTTTGTGTAGAAGTCGGGCAACACTGTTAAAAAGTCGAACATCGGTTTTTTTTTTTTTTTTTTTTTTTTTTTTGCTTTAAGTTTAAAGGTTTAGCGTACCAACCGTTCAGATACGACAAGAGGGAGTTTTCGTAGACCGCGTTCCCTCCTCCGCTAAGCCCTCCGCAACGAAGAAGTTGCTACTGCGGCTGCGCGCCGATAGCTTTGACTGTAGAGTTACGGGTATCGTAGCGGGTGGCGGAGGGCGTTGCGGGACGGCGAAAACGATCTACGAAAACTCCCTAAGAAGTTCGCGACATACTGGGAGTGGCGGTGCCCGTGTGGTCCACCAGAATTCTTCTCTGCCCGCAGTAACTTCTGCCACGTCGTCATCCTCGGTCTGGAATTCACTGGACGCCACATTTGAGCGCGCTCTTCCCTGCGAATGCTCGGTACGCCCTCCCATTCACAGGCTGCTGAGACCGGCGATCTCGATGGTGCGGAATGCACGACGTAAAAGAATTGAGGAAACTCGCCGTCAGCACGCGCTCAGCAGCCGCGCACTCGGCAGTGGCCGCCAGTGAATATTCCCGATTGAGACATTATCGACGCTGTGGGCGAACGAACGCTGATTACCGCTCACCGCAAAATAAATCCTTCGTTCCCTCATCAGCATCGTTACCCTACTTCATTTCGTATCCGGGAAGTGAGCGCACGTTCTCCTTTCCGTCTAACCGAAGCCTAACCACGCCGCCTCGACTGCGGGGGTACGCAAAGCATACACGGCGCCGGTATGCCGCAATCGTTTCCCCGCAAAAGGGCAGGCGCGTGTTCGGTTCGGCCGGAGAAGGAAAGGGAGCCTTGAGTGAAGCCTACTTAGGACCACGTGGGTGCCTCCTGCCGGCCATGTTGGCCAAGGCTCAGTCTTCCATCCATTACCGGTCGGCTTGAGCGGCTCCCAGCCGGCGAGGACGCAGAGGAGACTCGGGCGCCTTTTTTTACGGCGAGGTGCTCCGCGATCCTTCGCCGATTACGACGTTATATACGGTTCCGCGAAAGTTCCAGCTCAGCCCATAAAGATTTTGATGTACAGGTGCTAACTACACGAGAATGAACGCTCCTGAATGTAGCCTGCGATCGTGTGTGTCGGGTGCACTGCCACTGCGTGCTTGATGCACGAAGTTCAATAGCCTTTACCGTCTCTCTGTGAAGCGGGGTTGGTGAATGTCTCAGTCTTTCTGACAGAGCGTCTAAAGCTTGCCATGATCCGCTTTCGCAAGGCGTTGAGAAGGATGCTCATGAATTGTTTTGTGGTTAATGCCCATGGAAGTTGGAACGATTGTCGGCATCAACGTATCGTTTTTAAAGCGCTCCAGAAATACGCCGGAGATACTGACTTCAGGATAAACTTTAAGTGCTTGCGTGCGTGTGCGTGATTTACTCTTATTCTAAATGTCTCTATTCCTCTCTACCCTTTTCTACAAAGTAGCCAGTCAGAGAACGAGCTCCGGCTTACCTCTCCATGTTTCAATAAAAATATCTAATATATACAGTAGCGGACAAAAGTACCCGATGAAACACTTTTTCGACCATAAAATGTTTCTGCTGGACCAAATCGGCTCATTCTTGGATCTGATATCGGTTTATACGCGGGTACCTACAATGCCGCGTAGGTTGTACTGTGTTCAGAACAATGTCGTCGCTTAATAATGGGCATATTCCAGGGTCATCGTGTGGTTTTTTTTTTTTTTTTGGTTTTTTATTATCACGCTTCATTATTAATGCGCCTGCGAGCGCAAAGCTAGATTAGCACAGTATAAACCTTTGCAAAATTCGCCTTCTGCGCGCTGCCATCTTTGTCTTCTGGACGGTGGAAGGCCTTCTGAGCATGCGCTGTTGCTCTGCTGTGCGGTATATCAGACGCTGCGTCCACAGCTCAGTGACTCAGCATTTTTCGCCCGGGTGATAAGCGAGGGAAAGGTCTATACAGTGGGGAATAAACCATAATCCAGCAGTTTCTTTAAGTTTTCTAACAAATGCGCGTAATGGACATTTCGAAGGCCCTCAAGATCCCACAGCCGTTCGTATCAGGTACCCTGCAACATTATAAGCAGACTGGGACCATCGAGAACTCTCAGCGATCCGGCAGGCCTCGTTCCACTTTGCGTCAGGATACTCGTATCGTCCGTCGCTCAAAGCTGATCTCACTTTGACTGCCGTCGACATCGCCACCGAATTTCGCGCCGGCGACAGCCTGACCATCTCTCGTCGTCTCAGTGGTGGTGCGGTTGAATGGGATCCGTCCCGCCAAGAAGCCGCTAGTCAAGAACCGACGCGTTAGAGTTTCGTTCGCGCGCCGTCATCGTCACTGGACCTCGGCCTACTGGAAGTGCTGTTCATTGATGAGAGCAGGTTCAACTTGTTCGGTAGTGATGGCACCCGATACGTACGTCGTCCGTCTGGCCAGAGATTTAATCCCAAATTCATCCTGCCGACTGTTTAAGCACGGTGTAGGATCGGTTACGTTGTGCAGCGCCTTCTCTCGCAATCGGATGGGTCCCATAAGATTGACAGAATAATGACGGCCAAAGCTACAGGGACATGATGATCAACGATGCCGTTCCGTGGGCCAACCAGAACATGCCTCCCGGATGGATCCTGCAGCAAGACAACGATCCGAAGCACACCTCCAAGGGTCGCGAAGGACGCCTTCCAGCAGCATCATGACTGTCTTCTGGAGTGACCTGAATTCGATCGAACACATATGGCAGGAGCTACAGCGAAGACTGGCGAAGAAAGCATGCCGAATAAGGATCAGAAGTTTGACCAGCTGGCTGAGGAAAGGGCGCGTCCCTCAGGCAACCATCGAGAAGCTTGTCGACTCCATTCCTTCTCGTCGTGAAGCCGTAATCAAGTCTGGCGGTTTCTCGACGAAGCATTACTACTGTTTCATTGTTTCCGAGTCACTATTGTTTGTTTTTGTTGCATAAAATGAAAGTGACACACCTTCTTAGTCAACTTGTGTGATTTTTGCGATTGAGCGCAGTACCTTATCTGTGTTAAAGCTTCAGCTCCACATCAGCATGGGTAATGTTCAGAACTTAATAACACATATCATATCCAAAAATGAGCCGATTAGGTCCAGTAGAAAAAAATATCATGGTCGAAAAAGTGTTTCATCCGATACTTTAATTTGTCCGCTACTCTATATACGGTCAGCCACTGCGAAATATTTGTCCGTGGCTCATGTGATTTTGGTGATGTCGTGCGAAAGTAATCATAATACAGTCAATATGGACACCATTTTCGGGAACAAACTGGGAAAATACATGAATTTGTGTTCCGTTATTATGGACAACTCACATTGTGCACGATTTTTGGGGGAACGGAGGTGTCTCTATTAACGGCACACCACTGTAATAATAATAATAAGAAATAATAACAAAATAATAAACCCGATTTTTTTTTTTTTTTTTTTTTCACTACCACGTTTTGATTTTTTGGCAAGTTTACCATCACGACGCTCATCACCATCACCTCGTATCTGCACATTTTGAGCCTCCTTCACAAAATGACACAGTCTGCGTTGGGAGAGCGAATCATCATTCAGAACGCGCTTTGTACACTATAGTATCCCCAGTACTGTGGAAGATGTCGCCCAGCAAGCGTGCACGCCGCCCCTTCCATTTCTAATCGTTCAGTAAACATTCACGTCACCCGCGGTTCCCTAAAGCCGCGGTCACACTCTTAATAGATGCACAAAAGATAGTGTGCAGAAACACTGTCTGAAACGCGTATATATGACGGTCCTGTCCCATTGGTCTTGTAAAAAAAACGTCTAGAGAAATGAGCCCGCGTGAAGCAAACATTCCTCGAACATATACTTGAGGTATGTACGCAGATGATGCTGTCATTGTGTCTGCAGCAAACAGCCTGTCTTTCGTATGATGTTGTATGAGCAGTGCGACACTCCAGGCTTACCCCGAATGTTTCCTTCCTCTCCGCTCGCAGGTCTCGATGGCCGCCGGCCCCAGATCGAGATGAGGATCGCGGTAGATGAGGCGATGGGGAGCCGGACGACCTGGTGCGGCCGTCGCCCGGGCAACTGACCGACGCCCCGCGCACTCCGCAACGGAGCCATGGCCGCCACGTCTTCGTTGGCCAGGCTCCGATTCCCGCTTGTACGGCACGCGCCCCAGCTGGCGCTCCTCTGGTGGGCCCTGCTTTGCACCGCAGAACCTGCGACATCTGCCTACATCACGGTCTCGGAAAAGGGTGAGTCGCTTCCGTCGACGACGAGTGGGATCTCTGAACCTCCACGTGGTCGGACTAGAGTGCCTTCATGTTCACTTCATGAAGGCACCCTAGGTCGGATAAGAGGATCAGAGCTCGCTGTGACGTACGCCGTGCTTACGGTGGCGCGCTCCTGTAGCTTTTCCGACCTTTTCTTCGTATCATATAGCCTGTTGCAACATAGGAGCTGCAGGAGAAACGCCACCCACTCACACACACGCAAAAAAAGGGTTCCGTTTTTATGTTTAATTTGTAAACGCCAATTAAATAATAATAAGAAAACGTTACCAAACGGTCTGCTGTGTGGAGGGGGGATTTCTGAGGTCCTCTCTCCACAGAGTGAGTGAAGGCCAGACTTCATTTTTTCGTATGCGCCGCCTGTCGCTTCATTGGAACTCACGCAGCGAGGGATATGGCATCTATCTTTCGGATGCCCCCGACGTATGCTGGACGCAGTGGCGTACCAACTTGCTTTTGAGTAGGGGGGCAAACGCCCCCCCCCCCCCCGCCCCCACGGCCGGGGGGCGGTGCCCTTGGTATCCCTTGGGCGCCGCCGGCCAGTGTTTGCCCTGCCCAGTGGCGGCTGTTTCAGGGAGGGGGGTGGGGCAAAACACATGCCTTGCCCCCCCACTCTGAGAACTGGGGAGGGGGGGGGGGGAAGGGGGGGGGGTCAAGCGCCCCCCTTGCCCCCCGGTTGGTACGCCCATGGCTGGACGCTGGGCATGCGAAAGAGACACCGTACGCTTGTTGATAGGTTTTCTCTTCTCCCATTCCCCCATAGGAGAATGGAAGAGGTCTAACGGTGGTCCGTTAGACCTCTGAAACCGGCCCGGCCACTGGTACCTTTCCCCTTCTTGTGCTCACAAGGAAGGCGTCACGTGTAACTTGCCCGAGGACTCGATGTTTATGTCGGGCCTAATAATGCCTCGTTCCAATTTCGCGTTCAAAAGAAAAGTGAACGTGTTATTTATTCCCCGCGGAGAGGGGGCTTGAGAATGTTCCTCTCAACTGAGATGGCTACACAGCGGGATTAGATGGAGCCACTTTCGTTGCACCTCTCCGAAGCGCGTCGAGAACAATAGCCGAAGGGACCTTTAACTCGCTCCTCCCTAATTCGAGCGAAAGTGGGGGCGTTGCATTCAAGAGCGGACCCTGTAGACCCGGCCAGCGCGTGCCTGTGTGAGCCACGCGCTCTCAGCACGGGCATTGTTGCGACAGACAATTAGTGTCTCGTTTCTCTGGAGCGAATTGGAACTCGTTTTGAAGTCTCGCCGCCCACGCCGCTCCCGCGCGAGCTCCAGGAAGACTTCGGGCGTGAAATTGGACCGCCCGTCGCGCAAGATGCCTGGCTGTTCGGCCGCAATTACCGGCTCATCATATCGGTCCGAACTTCGAAGCGGATTTGAGAGGGCCGCCTTCCTGAAAGTCGCTGCAGGATTCGCGCCAGAGCAGTTACACATGTAAAGGGAGTCCATATCACATGAGCGAATGACGTTTCAGCGAACAGCGCCATTGGAGCGAATCGACGTTTTAGCGAATAACGGGGGCGCCTGTTAAAGGGATACTGAACCGAAATTTTGAGCTCACAAAACAAGGCTGGACGGATAGGCGGGACGCTGCAAAACCTCAAAACATGACTCATACAGCGATATCTCTAACGGATCGCCGTATTTGTGGTGAAGAAGTGCGCGATTGAACACGGCCGACAGACATGTGACGTCACGACTCTCATTCCCTCTCCTCCTCGCTACGTCCCGTCGAGCTGGTGAACCAAAGCGAGGAGGAGAGAAGAGAGGCCGCTTCCCCTCATCCTCAAATTTTCCAGGAGGACAATGACGTCATAGACCTCGCTTGATCGCGCACTTCTTTTCCAAAAGTACGGCCATCCGTTAGAGATATCGATATATGAGTGATGTTTTGGAGTTCGCAGCGTCCCGTTCAACGCTTCTGCGACCTTATTTTACAAAATCCAAATTTCGGTTCAATGTCTTTTTAACCCATCCCCCCAGCTGCGTTCACGCCGCTTCGCAGCGGCAGTCTGCGACGGCTCATTACAATAATGTTAATCCACAATTGGCCCACCCGTAAACAACGCTTCGCGGCGGACTACCGTTCGCTAAAGTGTCATTCGACGAGAAGTCGGCGCTCGCTAAAACGTCGTTCGACCAACTGGGTGCCATTTATTTCCAATGGCGCCAACACGAGGAAAACTTTCTGTGGCATTTCTGAAGAGAGAAGTGCACGTGTACACAGCTCTAACCGGCGCTCAAGCGCGCGCTCCCGTACCTTTCATTGCAGAGCCACAGAAAGTTCTCTCCGACTGTATGGAAAAGACCACCAAAGTAAAGCCCGAACCCAAGTTTTAATGCAACATATTTCTTCTGCACTTCCTTTTCCCCCGTGTTAAACAAGCGAACAGGACCTGTCCACTGCGATTGCAACCCCCCCCCCCCCCCCAGAAAAAAAAAAGAAAAAAAGGAGAGAAATAAAGATAAAAAAGAAACGCCCATGGTGTCCTCGTGCGTAACATTGTGGTTCATCTTCATGCTAAAGACTCTTCTTTCTCGCACCTCCCGGGAAACTCTCCAGCCTTAGAAAAGTTCTGGGGGTAAAGGAAGGCTGAGGAGGAGGAAGCAGACGGAACGCTGAAAGAGGAGGAGGTATCCCTCTCTCTTCTCCAGCATTCCGTTTGCTTCCTCCTCCCCAGCCCTCCTTTCCCATGAATATCTTTCATAACCCGTGGCCAATCCCTCCTCGTCTGGTCTCGCTTCCTCTCCGGCGTTCGCTCTGGTAAAGTGGAAAGAGTGGAGGGCTTTGGGGGGGGGGGGGGGGGGGGGCGGGGACGGAAAGCTTGTCTTACTCCTCTGTCGAGTGAAAACTAGCGCGTTTCGGAAAATTTTTAAGGCGTAAATTCGGCTAAAACATTCATCCCTTTTGGTAACATTCGAAAATAGAAATATATAATTCTAAAAAAGAGAAACACTAATATATATATATACTGTATATATATTTCGGCTTGATGTTGTGAAGTTTCAAATTTTACAAAAAAATATGTTTTCTAAGAAAAAACAAAGAATTCACAGCGTGTTTTGTTTTTGTTTTTTTAAGGCACCAATTTTTTTTCTTTTTATGTGTGTGTTTTGCGTTAAAGACCGCGAAACGTTTTGGGGCAAGCAGTGCTTCCTCCGGTCCTGACATACAACAAGTTCACTTTACTTCCTCTCCATAGATTTAGACGGCAAGATGGAACGGTTCAGTCACGGAGACACCGCACACTTCACGAAACTCCTGTTCGACATCAACAGGTACCAGCTTATCGTAGGAGCACGGTAAGAATTTATTTATTCATTTACCAAATAATGGGAGACGGTATTTGAAAAAGAAGGCAAGATTGTTTCTTTAGCGTACATTATTTAATTTCCTTATCAATAATCAAACCGCGTAAAAAAGGCCATCCCATCGTTAGTGGATCCCCCTACTCGCCCCGAGTGTAACAGGAAGGATCCAGGGAGGGGGGCGACGGGGGCGGCTGCCCCCTGCCCACAAACAAAGTCGACCCCCCCCCCCCCCCTCCCCCCTTCCCGGAGGGCAATTTGACATGGGTGGACGCTCCGGGGCACAAGAAAGAATGGGAGAATAGTATTTTTTCCGCCCGCCCCCCAAAACGGAGCTCTGGATCCGCCCCTGAGAAGTAAACATGCTAAAGCTCGACGAAATCAGAGTCTGGCAGAACCAAAGCGGCACAGGCAAGCAACCTTGGCACCTTGGCGCCGCCGGTCGCCAACATTCGCTCGTTTTGTCCTGCTACACGTTGGGGTTTTAGCGGTTTTAGCTGCAGGCACTTAGATACAGGTGCCGCAGGATGGTAACCGGAGCCGCTAGCCATAGATGAGGGAATGAAATACCTAAAAGAACACGAGAAAGATGTACTAAATAGGGGGGAAAGAAACTCGGCAATTATGAAACATAGAGCGCTGTGGAATTTTAATAGATATGAAGTACTAAGGGGTATATGGAAAGGAGTTATGGTTCCGGGACTGTCGTTCGGTAATGCGGTACTGTGCATGAGAGCTGAGGTTTAATCAAGTTTAGAAATCCGGCAAAGAAGTGTGGGCAGGTTGGCACTAGGAGCGCAGGGGGGCACGGGGGATAGGGGCTGGTCATCATTTGAGGCTAGAGAAGCTATCAGTAAACTGAAATTCGAGCAAAGGCTAGATGAAATGGAGGATACGCGTTGGGTGGGGAAGGTGTACAAATATTTATATATGAAGAGCTTGAACACACAGTGGACAAATTAAACGCGAAAGCTAAAATTTAAAAACCTACAAACTGATGATGGGGGCGAGCAAAACACCACAGGCGTAAAGGAGACCGAGGGGAAAATGTGGAAGGGGAGGATGCTGACAAAATCGGCTCTAACGTTATACAGGTCGCATAAACATGAAATAAGAAAAGAGAATATATATGATAACTCGCGGGAGCGCTTTGTTGTTTGAGGCAAGGACAGGAGTTCTGAGAACTAAGACACATAGGGCAGAACTTTCTGATACTAACACATTATGTACGGTATGCCATAGTGAGGAGGAGACAATGGAACATTTGGTTATAAACAGTGCGGGGCTTCCCCCCACCCACCTGGAGGGGACAGATTTAGCGGGAGTACTGGGTCTGGTGGATGGGGATGGAGGAATGGACGAAAAAATTATTACAATAACAAAGAGGAGGTTTGAAGATTGGTGGAAAAGGTCTAGAGACATCCACACGGCGTCGATTCTTGATCGGTATCCAAGTGTGCGAAGGCTCAGAGACATGGCACTGCGGCGTGCCAAGGAAGCTTTGAGCATGCCGCGAGACCGGCGAAACTTGCTTTCGACAAGCTGTGTTTTTTTTTTTTTTTTTTTTTTATTTGCGGTATTGCGCTTTGTAAAAATATCCACTTGTTCTCAACGGCAGTGTATCACTGCTCACACAGGGTTTTACAAACGCCTTCGGCGAGTGACGACGAACGAGTAGAAAACGTATCTTTGGCATGCTGCCGCCGGCCTCTGCAACGCTAGCAAAACGAAAAAAAAAAAAAAACTGCGTGCAAGATAGCCGTCGGTGGCCGCACTCGCGCTGCAGCGAACAAGCGGGGATCCGAGCCACGTAGCGCCTCCTCGCCCGATCGGTCCGAAAGTCACGTGACCATAGGCGTAGACTTCGAAAGGGGGGGGGGGGGGGGGGGGGGGCATCGGGGCTCGTGCCCTCCCTAACGAGATCCAAGGGGGGGGGCAGAGCCCCCCCCCCCCCCGGGCCCGGGCCATGAACCTTACCGAGACGCTGTTTACGTGCCATGTAACGAGCTTCTAGTAGAGGCATGTAAACAAAATAACGCCCACGTTGCCTTTATTGACAAAATACATGGGAAATGAAATCCCAGCGTGCTTTCGTAAGCTTCAATCTCCAGTTCTGGCGAAAAGGTAACGCGCAGCACCCCCCCCCCCCCCCCCGGAGAACTTCTCAGCCTGCCCCCCCCCCCCCCCCCCCGGGAAAATGGAAAGTCTACGCCGCAGCACGTGACAACATGACCTTCGCGCCATCCGTGCTGCCATTGGCTGCGGCCCTCCAAAAATCGGACAACGGTGCGGCGATATCTGGCAAGTTGGTCGCACGCCGGCGCCGGACGGAGCCCCCGTCCGACGCTCCGGTACGACGAAAATCCTCGCCTCCGAACGTCGTTCCGGCAGTTCGCACGTCGGATCGGACAGTTTGGACGCGCATGTGTTTCGCGCTTTAGGGATGCCCGATGAAGGCGCCATCTACGCAATGCAACATGAAACTACAGCCACTACAGCGATATCTCTTTCACGTGATCCTGTTCTTCCAACAACATTACTAGAACCACTCAGTTGGGAAACTGCCATGGAGCCTGCTTTAAAAAAGTGGCTCCGATCCGTACTCGAGAACCGAGCTAATGGCGATCGCAACGCCGCCGGTGGCGCCATCTCGCAAGAACTTTCGTGTTTCAACTCGTTGCTAAAGGATGGCGCTGTTATCGTATTTAGCTCGGTCTCGGTGGACGCTAGCGGCCCAGGTTTCGAGGGTGAGTTTCCCAACTGAGTGTTTTAGTAACGTTGTCTTCCAATCACAACTCGCATCACTTGAGTTTCTCGTTTTCACTTCCTCTCCTCCCCCCTAAACCTTCACTACAACGCCGACCACGACCACGACCCGACCACTCCATCTGGAAAAACTCTAGCACGCACCTTCCGGAGGGCCGAGTTTCAGCGGCGCCTCGTGGCGGGGCCTGGAACTCTGTATATTTTTTCTGTTTTTTCCGCGCTGCACCAGGTTGTTTTGGCCTCTATGTTGTTGGCGGCGCGCGGCAGCGCGCGGTCGCAGTCAATACCATCTGGTGTTGGCTGCGCAAACTAAAACAAAAAGCGAACTAATTCCTTTACATAGAGAAAAACATTTTACAGCCTGAACGTGTTTGAAACCAGGAAGCGCGATCAGATGGCACACACCCACGGATAAAACAGAAGAACCCGACGAGGTAGGAGGGGGAGTTTTTGTGCCGCCTAGTGAGAACGCCTCTCACTAGGCGGCGCTCAAACTCGGCCCTCAGCGATACAAAAACGTCAGGAAGCTTCTAGAGAACACAGGCATTCCAAGCGTAGTGGGGAGTCGGAAACGGAAGTAAAAAGAAGATGGGACACTTTTATAACATGTCGCCGAGAGGCATCCAGTTTGATCAATGCGAAAATTCAGAGAAAGGGTGAAGAATGGATGAGTAATGTAAGCAAGAAAGATAAAAACGCGGCCAAGAAGTTTTGGGAGCACTTGAACTCACTCGGTGAAACGACGCAAGCTAGACAGAGGTTCATACTCTCGCATCAGGGAGATCAATTAGAGGGAGATGATGCGATACGATATATAGGAGCAGTGATGGAGGAGAAATTTCGGGAACGGGTACATTTTGAAGATAGGAGAAGTATCAGTCCAGCTTTTGACATCGCGGATTTTGGACAAAGAGAATGGGAAAAGGCGGAACGAAGAGTCCCTAGTGGCACGTCGACAGGCACAGATGGTATCCCAATCAAGCTGGTGAAGAATTTGGGTCCTAAATCTAAGTGAGCACTATGGTAACAAAAGGAAATATTCCAGATGAATGGAGGCTTAGTAGGATGAGTATGATATATATGGGAAAGGGAGATAAGTCTGACATTAGGAATTATCGTCCCATAACCGTGACACCAGTTATTGGGCGCGTTAAGTTAGTGAGCTCCAGACTCCGGACATCTGCGCTCGAGCGCGCGGGTTCGGAGCGTAACTTAACGGCGCACTTTGGTACCGAGGCGCCATCTGACGCCTATTTTTTTAACGTTTCCGGTTCCGGGTTTCTGGCGCGCGCTTAAACATGGCTTCCGTCTCGTCGAAACATCAAAAAAGTGTTTGCTAGACGACGACCTCGATGAAATAAGTGAAATATTAAACAGCAAGAGCTTGTATTTGTGCTGCACGCTGTTGCCGAACGTCTTCTGAATTCCCAAAAGCCTTAATTAAAAGATTGACGGCTGAATGGCCGAATTCATCGGCTCGCCTGATCCTGAAATTGCGGTAAGGTACATGAAGAACTTCGACAAGCATTTGAAGAATGTATGCATACCTGTCTACACCAGCACCTTTCTTTATTTTTATTTTTTATTTCCCACGATGACGGAACGATTGCACGAGCTGCCAAGCGATCGCCGTCTAAGTATCCAAGCAGGCGCGACTTGCGCGTCCGAGGGAGTCCCTAAAGGCTTCGGCGCAAGCACGAACGACGCCGAGAGCTCCGAGCACTGCATCGTAGTGCAGAACGAGCAGCTCCTACCTCGGTGCCGTTCCTGGCTGCGCCGGAGCCTTTCGGCCGCGGGGTTCAGTTGGTGCGGTCGCGGTCGGCGAGGTTTGGTGAGGTGAGCACGGTGGCATCCTCAGAGCGTCCAGAAACGATCTCGCTCGCCAGGAATTGCGCGCACACGACGCCTCTGGTCCAGAGTTGCCCGGCAGCCCGGCCCGGAGCCCAAAACGCTTGTGTTTTGATGTTTCTTCGATCTCGAGTGAGACCATCGCGTGAAAGACCCGTGAAACCACCGCGAGTAACCGCGAGATTGGCCGCGAGAGCGGAAACTCCGTCATCTCACCGGAAACCGACCTGTTCGAGCTCTCGCGCACCGTCTCCGACGACGGAGCTCGCGGAGCGCGCTCCGCCACCGTGCACCGGAAGTGAGACGATGTCGTTTAGTTTAGCCCGAGTGCACTCTGACCGCTGGAGCGCGCTCGAGCGCGTTAACTTAACGCGCCCATTTACAGGACTGGAGGAATGGGTAGATTGCGAGGGAATACTGGGCGAGTTACAGAACGGGTTTCGGAAACAAAGAAGGTTGGAAGACAATATATTTTCTCTAACACAGTGTATAGAAATAGCGCAAAAAGAAAACAGACAGCTCTGGCTGGCATTTCTGGATATCAAGGGTGCCTATGACAATGTGAACCAAAAAACTCTGTGGGACATAGTGGAGAGCTTAAACCTAGATGAAGGACTAACAGCAATCTTAAGGAACATTTACAAAGATAATAAGGTGATTATTAACATGGGAAGGAAAGGCAACGGGGAAAATAGAGATAGGACGAGGCCTTAGGCAGGGGTGCCCGTTGTCGCCTTTGCTGTTTATGTTGTATCTGAGAGGATTGGAGGATAGATTAGAGAAGAGTGGGCTTGGATTTGACCTTTCGTACAGTAAGCTAGGCCAAACAATTCAGCAATCCTTACCGGGACTGATATATGCGGATGATATCGTACTAATGGCTAACAACAGGATAGATTTGCAGGAATTAATGAGCATCTGTGGTAGAGAAGGAGAGGAATTAGGTTTAGAATTCAGTAGTGAAAAATCAGCAGTCATGATTTTTAACAATGATGATGTTGAGAGACTGAAGATACAGAATATTACAGTTGAGAGAGCTAGTAAATACAAGTATCTAGGAGTATGGATATGTGATGGTGCAGAATATCTCAGTGAGCATGAAAAGTATATAATAGGTAAGGGTACACCATAGTAAGGGCAACAGAAGCGGCTGTAATGAAAAATAAGCACTTTGTGATTACAACAGGTATGAGGTGGTGAGAATTTGGAAAGGGGTCATGGTGCCTGGCTTGACTTTTGGAAACGCAGTGCTATGCATGAAATCCGAAGTGCATGCAAGACTAGAAACAAAACAGCGTGGAGTAGGTAGGCTGGCTTTGGGGGCACACTGCAAAACACCAAACCAGGTAGTACAAGGAGACATGGGATGGGCGTCATTTGAGGGCAGGGAAGCTGTGAGCAAGATAGAATTTGAGGATCGGTTGAGGCAAATGGGTGGGGAGCAATGGGCACGAAAGGTTTTCAGCTATTTATACATGAGGAGGACACAAAATGGAGACAGCGCACTAGGCTATAGACCTTTCCAAAAAGAGCGTTCTGGCCGCCGCCATTTTGCGAATTGAGCGACCCCTATCAGCCAGAAATATCTGGCACCCACCTGAGCTGTGGAAACCCGGTCAGCGTGACTCCCCACCTGCAGTGTGCATTCGGAGTTCGCCGGCTTTTCTTGGAAGTTTTTACTTTATTTGCCTGTTTAGGATGCTTACCCTTTGTGTGTTATCTTCCAATGTGAGAACCAGGGAAAAGCAGGGCTCGTAGCCTGCTCGGCCTTCGCAGGAAACGAATGAAGAGAGCGAACGTCAAGCAGCCCGCGACGCAGGCATTTCAACGTTCTTGGAGGATTATTTCCGTTTAGACAATCTACAAAACGCCTCCCGGCTATCTTCCGGGTCTTCGCGAAAAATAGCTGATAGGGTCGGGTCCGGGGTGTGGGGACGGAATAGACACGTTCGTTCATTTGCTTTGAAGCTGTGCAAAAAAGCAGCTTTCTTCTTGATGTTCTCCAAAACACACCGGATTCCGTCCGATTGTAGTGAGGTGACTATCGTCGATCGTCGACACTGTATATTGGACATGCTGTGTTATTTGAGACCTTTCTCAAATCCTGTTCGGATAACGTGGCACCGTGGGGTACGTATAATATATGTTGTTCGATTGACGATACTGGTTGAATTTCATGCAGTTCATGCAGTTCAGATATCCTGTGTGGTCAAATATTTTCGACGGCTAAGACCTTTGTAATTTGACACAGCTGAGTGTACGGTGCCGTTAAAAGATCAACATAAAATGAAACAAATTTTCCAGTTGCATTTGTCTTGTCGCGCACGGACTCACCAAAGCAGCTTTCATTTTTTCGTTTTTGTTCCCAAAAAAATAGTACAATGCATTCTTAAAAGCCCCGAGAAATTCTATTCGCCATAGAACACAAAATAAAAAGTAGAACGCGGCAATTATGCCTCCACCAGCGCCCGGAATCGCGCCTATACGCAGGCTGCCACAGCCCACTGACTAGAAAACCCACAGCTCAGCGCAGTCGGGCAACACTGACGTACCCTCTCAAAACCAGGGACGTCCGCTGTAAATCGCTTCGTTCGAGACTGCCGCTGGAAAAGTCTATAGTGGGGTTACGGAAGAGCAGGTCTCAGTTAAGAAGAAAGTAAAGGCCCGTTCACACTCTTGCGACCTCTTAAACCTGGGTTGCTTAAAGGGGCCCTCCAACAGCATTTGAGCGTCTACTTTTTTTTGCGGTTTCTCCACGCTAGTGGTCCCGGAAACCCAGTGGACAACGAAAGAGTTTAAAAAT
This sequence comes from Ixodes persulcatus, assembly GCA_013358835.2. NCBI lineage: Eukaryota > Metazoa > Arthropoda > Arachnida > Ixodida > Ixodidae > Ixodes > Ixodes persulcatus. The sequence goes on along the minus strand of JABSTQ010011317.1, from coordinate 225,570 downwards.
ATTAGCGCATCATATTTTAATTGACCCCGTAAGTGATGACGTCACAACAAGGCGTCTGGGTCCAAACAAACCGTTGCTAGGGACGTTGCTATGGACTAATGCATGGAGACTCCACATGAGGCTAGATTTTTGCTTACAAGTAAGTAAATAATTTTTTGTAAGCAACCTAACTTCTTGATATCGAATTATGAAGATGTTCTTGTCGTCTCAGTGTCATATTGCAACGATGAAAGCCATTTCTGAAGTATTACACTCCGCTTTGCTTTGGTAGCAGACGACACGATAGATTCGCTGCCCTCTGTTGCAGCGGGCGTCTTCATTGAATTGCGTCGGTAAACGATCGAGCGACTAAAACAAGTGCATCGCCATGGCCGCAGGGGCCTCCGCAGTGTGCGTGTTTTTTTGTAAAAAACCCAGCTTAGTTCAGAGGGGTGAAAATGCCGTAAAATCAAACCACGTCATGCAGATCAGTTACGACGACGACCTGAAGTGCATTACCGGCTTAGTGCAGGCCAGCATGAGAAACAAATCGTACGCCGTCGAGATAAGTTGTTTGTTATTATTATTGTGGTTGTCAGGTTATTAAAGAATTGCATGTCTATCGCAATTTCGCAGTATTTTGCTTTTTTCCCCCCTTTGGTATACATCAAATTCCGTGGATGTGCTCTTTTGGTGAAGATCTCCATCGAACCCGCGCGTCTTTCACCGCGCGATGGTTACAACCAGGTATATGAAGCACCCTCGCATAGCGCGAGTCCGCAAACAAAATTTGGGATCTCTACCGATCGCCTGAAGGGCTTTTCTCACGGGTGCAATGCGATCTTTTAGCGGACGATCGACGTCCGGACTTTCGATAAACCATATTTTGCATCGCACCCCACTATGAATTCTTATATAAGTGTCTGAAACTCATTATATTTCAAACAAACGCGATGTAAGAATATCGTCTTTATTCACACGATTCAAACGACGGCCCCGGTTTGGCCGGTCGGCGTGCGGCAGACGGCATACTTCTTGCATTCGTCGTCTGCTGCAGGCATCTTGAGGACCGGAAGTTGCAGTCGTAAATATTTCAGAAACGAGCGATTACCGGCACACTTCTGTCGAAACATATATGACATTCAAGCTTTCTACATCTGTGATTTTTAGAAGTTTAAATCCTACTCCTGATTTTTGAACGGTCGGGTTTTCGTAGCGAAACCGAGCCACATGTATTCGTCCATAACAACGACCCTAGCAACCGTTTGTTTGGACCCATGACGTCACACTTACGGAGTCAATTTGACAACTCGGAAACACCCAGAAACACCTCCTCCGACGGTGGCGCCGCGAGGTGCCGAATGCGCGCGCATAACGGAGCTCCCTTTCACTATACGTCACATTCACTGGGTTTCGTGATTGGCGAGAGCCGTCCCAGAAAATTTGAAGCGGAATAAAGTATATCACACGTTAACCGTCATTATTTCTCTAAAAAGTCGTTTTTATAGAGCTAATAAAGTTGCAAAGTAAAGTTCAAAAAGGGCGAAAACAACGCCTCGACGCTCATGCGCGCCTCCCAGCGGCGGAGTACCTCCTACTCGCCGAGGTGGCTCCGGGGCTCCGGTGGCGGAGTTGCGGGAGACGAGGCTTCCGCGGCTGTCGAAGCGGACTCGTCGCGGCGCTTGCGTGGTGTGTCCTCGTACAGCGCGACGCCCAGCTCCGCACTCCTTTTTAAGAATTCGGCGCTCAAAATCCGATAAGCCCGGTAAATTCATCGATGATGGCAACCCGAGTCCAAAGCTACGATGGTTGCAGCGAGGCCTAATGGCCGACCGGGCCGACGGGCCACGACGTCGTGCGACGGGCGATCAACCAAACTCGCGTCCAATTGGCCAACCGCTTTGCTCCAATCGCTAAACTGTTTCATTTTACGTCATGAAGCGCAATGTTTTGCTTATTTAAAGTTGTTTTCTGCAAAATTTAATTTGCTAATAACTCAGAAAATATTGCGAATTTCTGTAATATTTTTTTTTTTTCCTCGGTGTTCCTGCTTTCATGGAGCTCCGTTAGAGCGCGAACTTCAAACCAGTCAAAAAATTGTTGGTGGGCCCCTTTAAAACTTCTTAAACCAGAGTACCAGAGGACACACTGGCGCCATCTATTGGGTAGCAGTGTAAACTCGGCGGTCCGGCATATTTTTTTATTTCTCTCGCGCATTATCCTTTCTTTCTTGGCTCGAAAAGCATTTGTCAATGTTATAAACGAGCCTTTCTATGGGTATTACGCACATTTGACCTCGGAAATCCCGCAAAACCTTCGCTCTTGTGAAATGCAGTTCCAGGGTCACCGCATAGATGGCGCCACAATGCCAGCGTGTCCTCTGGTTTAAGAAGTTCTATGGAACCCAGGTTTAAGAGGTCGCAAGAAGGGTCGCAAGAGTGTGAACGGGCCTTTAAGGCCACAGAAAGAGATCGGTGGCTAGAGGGAATGCAGACAAAGAAGGCTCTGGAAGGCTATAGATTAAACAAAACAGTTATTGCCAAAGAAAGCATTTATGACAATTCTTGGGGAAGCTCATTGTTGTTTGAGGCAAGGACAGGTGTTTTGCGAACCAGAACATACAGAGCGAAGTACCAGGAAATGGACACAGTGTGCGCTGCTTGTGGAGAGGAGGACGAGGCGGCTGAGCACTTGATACTCTCCTGTAAAGGGCTTCACCCTATGCATACCGAAGACAACATAAGATTTAATAAGGTCATTGGGTTTTAGAGACAGCGAAGGAAAAGTGGATTTCAAGACAGTAGAGATTACCAAGCAAAGATTAAGTGAATGGTGGCAGAAAGCGAGAGAAAACTAGGCATTTTCTTATTAACTGATGGCAAGGGGGATTTATAGCCTCACTTTCTTTTCAGTACGGAGTGAATATAGTTTTCACATTTAAATATTCTAAACTTAAAGAGTAAGACAAAATGGCTAGGTGGCGTAAGCTACCGCCCGATCCAAAGGGCTCAGCCGTATTCATCCATCAGAGCCGCTCTGTCATCCATCCATCCATCCAGCCGGGAGCAGGCTCTTCCATAGGGAGCGCTCAGATGGAGTGGTCGTGACGTCGACATACGCACACTTTGAACCTGCGTTGCCTGCGTGCCTGTGGTGCCTGTGTTGCCTGTGGCGTGAAGTGCGTGAACCCAAAAGCTAGGGTGCCCACATGAGCCGTGGGCGAAACGGGAACAAATGCTGCCAGGGACGGAATCACCAAACTCTTTCAACTCAACAGCAGCAAAGACGTCACTCGCTCCCTCCCCGTATGACCGAATGTTCGGATAATCGGAGCATGGTTGACCTCTCTGCGGCCAGCCTACCCTCTTCAACGGACCTTCATCTTGCTACCGAAGTTGATTCGAGTTTGGATTTGTGCAGTGTTCTCGAAAGCATGCTGAAAGGGGAACCAGGCGGACTCGCACTCAACAGAATCCTGGCGTTTCTCAGAAAGCACACCGGCTGGAAGACCCTGGGAGGCACCGATGTCCTTGACGTCTGCATGATGCACAGCGAGTTGCTTCTCTTCAGGGTCCTTCACGGCGAGATAGTCCTTTTTCTCAAGGAGTCGTCACCGTCAGCTGGATCTCCAGCGGTGCCCATCGAACAGAAGAGCTTCTCGCTGTTCGAGCCCGTGTTGCTTCCGCAGCTGTCTTCCAATGACTACTTTCCGGTCACGGTAACGCACGTCGCCACTCCCCACGAAATTGTGCTCAATATGCAGACGCCAGAAACGTCCCAAGCGACGTCTTCTTTGGTGAGTGCCATGGCCGACTTCTACTCCGACCATCGCGCCCGCACGGCTCTCGGAAGATACGTTTCGATAGGATGTGCTTGCGCTTTTTTCGACGCCTCTGCTTCAGAGAGCGGCGGCCGAAGGTGGCGTCGAGGCATCGTGACGGACGCGCTCGGGGGCGACCCCGTCGAAGTCTTCGACGTCGACTCCGGCAAGAAGACGCCTGTGCCCTGTGAAGACCTCTACGTCCTGCTTCCGAAGTTTCACGAGCTCCCGTGCCAGGCCATCAACGCCAGACTGGCCATGATCCACCCTCTCGGCGGGACCGGCTGGGACACCGCCGTGTCGGACAGACTGGTCGAACTTTCGCGTGACAAAGTCCTCATGTGTTCGGTCGTCGGTTCTAAGGGTGGAATCCTGTACGTACTGCTGTGCGATACTAATTCTCTCGAAGATGTCTGGCTCAATATGATGTTGGTCGAGGAAGGACTAGCCATGTACTACGACGATGACTGCGATGTGCAGAGGTGAAGCGTCATCTGGCTAATTTGAGATGCAGTTCGTTTGGCACTTTTGAGCATGTTTCCATGGCGTAGCACCATGCGTTGCGGTGGCCTATCGATATTACGATTTAATGTTAGTCAAACATGTTTCTTAAGTCATTCCAAATGCTAGGGTGAAGTTGGTGCCTTCAGAGTCTGCTAGCAAGTGCTTTTGTTTTCGCTTATACTTTTCATATCGATATATTGCTATTGAAAGAATTGCACGGTATGCTGCTTATTTTACTGGACTAAGCAAAGTCTCTTATCTCGAGTCACCTTTATATAACTATGTGCCTTGCTTACTCTCAAGAGAGAGTGCAATAATAAAAAAAAAAAATGCTACAGATCATTTCATTTTGATAGTGTTTATTTCTAGAGTATCTTCTCTGACTACAAATTCACCTTGAGTATAATTGGCACACTGTGTGCTGATATGCTCCAAGATGTTTCATGCGCACAGAAAAATTTTGTTCCCGGCATTATATTTTGTTGAGCCGAGCTAGTAGCTAAAGTGTATTGCAGGAAATGCTTCAACATTATTTGAAAAGCACTATCGGAATTTCTGCAGGTTGCACGATATCTGTTATTAAACTAATCTTGACATCCGGATAATGTTGAATTTAGGAGGGTAGACCAAGGTTCAACTAATGTTTGCAGAGAACAGCATTCTTTATTGTTCATTGGGATTTAAAATAGCCTCCCGACTGATTGATTACAATCATCAATGCTCATGTGGAGCTAATACCGCAGTAGCTAGATGGCTAGCTAGAACCCTTATTTATGTTCAGTGGGAAACAATTTGCTTTCATGGGCAATGTGCTTAGTCTGGCTTCATATGGAAATGATTGTGCTTACAGCCTTCTACTAAGAAGCTTCATATAGACAGTTCCTGATGCTGTATTGATGCTTGTATTGCTTAGTAGCAGTCTCTGGGAGGTTGTGAGCCTGGAGCTGTTTAAATATTCCCGTGACTTCTAAGTGTATACAGTTCAAGGTGGCCATGACTCCCTCGGAGAAAACAAAAGAAATAGGTCTAAAATTTTGTATGTCACAATTTCTCGCTGTGAAAACATTTCTAGTTGCTTTGGGAGCTTTTTGGGACTGGCAAAGCTTTGGACTTCCCAAGTATGAGCAGCAACCCAATAGCCATTTTTTTTAAAGTGAAATAAGACAGATCACAGCAAGCTTCAAAGCTTCACATTTGGTTGGAGCATTGGTAGAATTAAATATATGTCGAGGGGGAACATGCACAACAGGTAAAAATCACACAGAGACATCAAGAACAACTGGTATATGACTAAAGTCTTTATTTGTTTATTTCAATCGAGCATTTCTCAGCCAAGTAATTTACGGACTGAGTCTCTCAGTTCACTGCTTGTACTTGGATAGAAAGAGACAATGAACTTCCTTCCCTGAGACTGTTGGCACTTCAACATTCATTGTTTGAATTTCCAGGGATCACTTGTTTCGCCTGAGTTTAGAAGGGTTCAAGAAGTTGGAAGAAGTAAACGTACAAGCTCCGAATACTGCTGTCAAGATATGTCGAAAAAAAGGACGGTCGGAGGTGAGTTAACTGTGCCGGCCAAACTATTTTTGTTGTGTATTCCTGAACAACTCTTACAAGTGCATTAGAAAAAAAAAAAAAAAAAAAACTTTTATGCAATGTTCGGAAAAATAAAACAATGTTGCTTTATGTGCAGCATTGCAACGCAAAGTTTTGTAAATGCTCAATGAAATATTTCTAGACACTATGTGTAACTAGATGTTCAGGTCATGTAAAGACAATAATTTGATGATGTAAGCAATTATCTTAACATTGTGGCATGAAAATCATTTTTGAAGAAATCATACCAAGTTGTTTGTTTCTATTGACAGGAGGACTGCAGAAACTACTTCAAAGTGCTTCTGTCCCACAACGGCCAACTGTTCAGCTGTGGGACGAATGCATTTGCACCCAAGTGTACGTGGAGAGATGTAAGTGCATTTCAGAGTTTACTAGAGAAATGGTGAAGCCTAGTAGCTTTGAGAAATTCAGTGGAGTCCTGAAAAAGAATTTTAATTCTTCCACGTTCATTGATAGAGCAATGGGAACAATAAGGATTTCCATGAGTGTTGGCACTTCACTATAAGCAGTGTTGGGGGAAGTACTTCAAGTACATTGTACTTAAAGTACTACTTCAAGTAGGTTAATAGAACTTGTACTTTACTTAAAATACATTATGTGAGTATGTAATTGTACTTAAAGTATTTTTTTTCTCATACTTTCCGAGGAAACCAACTCCCATTCCCCAAATTTGGTCCTGTAAATTTATATTGCAACAAAATGATGCTTTGTCAACTCTGAAGTAATACTGGGAGGGATATTGTAGTCTTACCAGAAGTGCAAGCAGATGATGCATCGCTCCGTTTGTACTGGGGACAACTTTCCTGCAGCATATCGGACTCTCGCTACTTCTCGCTCGAGCTCTCTCTTCGGTGCATGTCAGTGCAAGCAGTGCCAAATTTTGAAGTCGGAAGGTCTTGTGAATTTGGCACCATTTCTGAAAATAACTAGACTATGGCCAGCTGACTCTCTCCAATATTCGCCACCGTTTCGAAAAAAAAAAATCCTGCTTTATTTTTAAACTATTTTTAAAACAATGCATTAAAGTTAAAATAAAAACAAACTATATGGGAATGAAAGGGCACTATGAAAGAGTCTGTTAAAAATGACTTGTACTTCACTTTTAAATTACATTGTATAGTGCTTTACTTCAAATACATTGCACCTGGCTGGCCTGGCAATGCGTGTAACCGGCTGTACGCACATGGTTTTGCTCAATGGTGTTGCTTTGTGCAACATGCCACCAAAGGGGATGTCACTGGAGTACTGACTACCATATATTGCATCATTCCGCTGTGTAAGTCGGGCACTCTGACGTCTACGGGAGTCACCTTCCAAGAGTTCCTGGTGACCGTGTGGAAGGTGTGGTCGAAGGTATCTCGCCGAGCTGAAGAAATTTTAATGAGAAAATGGGGTCTGTCTGTGTTAACAGACATCACTTATCTTCGTGTATTCACGGGCCTGCTACATTTTAGCGGAGACTGAGCATTCAGTGATGCATAGTTTATTTTTGCGGTGAGAAAAAATATGGCTCTGATTTCTCTTGAACACCTGGTATGTTTGCTTTTCTTATGCACAAATTTATAAATCAAAGAAGCAATAAAATTACTTTGAGTGAAAGGCACGGTAAGAGTGTTACTTCCAAGCAGCTGCTAAAAAACTTTTCATTGTTTTTTTATCCCAAGTATTAATGCCTCAAAATGTTTTCTTGCAAAGTATAGCATATTTAATGTAGACATTTACATAAAGTACTGCCACATTATTTCCAGACATTTAAAAAATTGTTTATTAAAATTTGTATTATTTAATTCTTAACCAACCAATGATGCAACGAAAAAACTTCCAACACAAGGCAAGTTCCGTTACGTGTTCAAAATTAAACATATTAATCGGTGCTCTGGCATAAAAAGTTAATGAGTAAATAATAATGTAGATTTTTTGAACAATGACTAAATGTTTGTGAAGAGTGTGCCAGGATTCCTCGTTTAATTTATTACCAACCGCAATTTACTTCCCAAGAAAAAAATGTCACTTTCGTACTGCCCTTCGCCAGCTCGGCTGTGTGTCTCGTTACTTTGACTGCCTATTATTTATAACATATTCAATTAGGGCTCTCCTGCAATTTACTTTCAAAATACAGAAGTGTCTGCTTTAAGAAAGCATGAACTTGCAACTTTACCGTTTGCTTGTGCGGACAATTTGAGAACGATCACAAAGAACGATGCCAGCCACAATTTACTCGCACAAACCGACAGCGGAAGATAAACACTCTGCTACTTGCTCGTCACTTGCATAGAGCCCCGAGTGAAATACGCTGCCAGTCAATTCAGTTTATTAGAAATGTAACAAAAAAATAAGAGAGCACCGATAGAATAAAAATGAAAACACGCTTACTGCTACGCGACCTCACGACAGCCACCTGCCCGCTGCACGTGGTGATAAACCATAGCGGCGCCCCGTGGATTTTTTGGTCCCTGAGCCAGGGTCACGTGGTATTCCTAGGCATGCGCGCTCCTGTAGAGCGGGGAGAGTTGGCCTAGTCGTTCTTAATAGAGGAGGTCGTGGTTAGAATAGACCCTTTTCAAAATCCCATCGAGCACCATTCCATTTCCTAGGTGCAAAAGGTGTGATTGGATCGGGGTCCTCGCCAAATGTTGACGCAGCCCTTGTTTTCAAAACGAGATGAGCCGAGTTCAAGCCGAACGCAGGCGCCGCCCTAGTGTTCAGTACATGCTCTCAGAGTGTGTGCCCAAACAATGATGGGCTCAAATAATTGGCGGAGCAGCAGCTAGATGGCGCACACTTTTGAGGAGATTCTATTTAGGCTGCAAAGAGCGTGACATGACCTGTTGGTGAATTCTGTTCCAGATCAGTTCCCTGGTGAATGTGATTCAGCAGGTGGATGGAGTGGGCAATGCTCCGTACAGCCCACACTCCAATAGCAGCGAACTGATGACGGTGCAGGGGGACTACTACGTAGCTGCTCCGCTCGATTTCTCCGCCAGGGACTACGCGCTGTACCGCAGCATGGGCAAGGGCCGCCCTCTGCGAACGCCAACCTACGACCACAAGTGGCTAAGTGGTAAGCCCCTCCCGTATGCTTCGTCCTCAAAGTTCTAAAAAGCAATGCACCCCCTTTGTGCATCTCTTTTACTTTTAAAGCGGTAGCTTTATAGGCCCAACCACGTTCAAGGCAATGTCCTCATCCTCAAAATCATGCCCTCTTGGTCATGTCTTCAAGGTCGCGTAATAAAGGTCACGTAATGCCCGTGGCTGGAGTGCAAGGTCGCATAATCAAGGTCACGTAAGCGCCGGTTGCATAAGCTTCGTTCACATAAGCGCCGGTTGCATAAGCTCTGTACGCATAAGTGCCGGTCGCGTAAGCGTTGGTAGCTGAGGCTGATGTCCTTGACGTCGTCCTCGACGTTGTCCTAGAGGTCGTCTTTGGGGTAGTCCTAGAGGTCATTCTTGATGTCGTCCTTTAGGACGTCATCCTCAAAGTCGTCTTGGACGGCGCCCTAGAGGTCGTTTTCGACGTCGTCTTTGAGGTCGTCTTATTGGTCTTCATAGGGGTCGTCCTAGACATCGTTTTTGAGCTCGTCCCTGATGTTGCCCTTGACACCATCCTTGACGTCACTTTAGAGGTTGTCCTAGACGCCGTCCTTGACGTCGTCTTCGATGTGGGCACGACATATTACAACCGTTTCATCGCCATACCATTTCCTTTCCTAATTCTTTTCGCTAACAATGTGCTTGTAAAGCTTTTCCATTTCATCGCGTTTGGTTGAAAGAACGTGCCTGCAATTTTTGCTTTATAGATGGGGGTGACGAGGGTGGTATGGGTACAACTCAATGTAGCCGTAAATGCATCTCAAAGAAAGAGCGTGGCATCGAATATTGTATTTAAATATTTGAAACTTGAATGCAGGTGTGAGGCAATGCAAAGAAAAGAGTGCAGGATCAGTAAAACTTGGACAAAACTGCTGCTTTGCTTTGTTTTTTCTGAAGCTCAGAATCCCGTAATTGTAGATTTTCTTTCATTAGAAAATTGTGGCACATTTCTTGTGGTTGAACCGAATTACTGCAATATATTAATTTTTTTACTCCTGGGCTTGTGAAATATTTTTTTTTTTCTTTTTTACTCATAACTGTCCACATACCCCAGCTTTGTTATTTTTAAGCACTCTTTTATAGTCTTTCAGTTTACCCATTCTGTTGGTAAGGGCTCTGAATAAAGAGAGCTGTGCCACACCTCATTTCAGAACCAAGCTTTGTGGGGTCCTTCGAGATTGGAGAGTTTGTCTACGTCTTCTACCGGGAGTCTGCGGTGGAATTTATGAACTGCGGAAAAGTAAGACCATCTTTTCTTGTACATGGAACCAGAGTTTTTATTGAGGTGCGCACAGCCTCTAATTTGAGTATAAGAGTAAGTTTTCTTTTGTCGACTTCTGGTACTCTGTTGGGGCATGAATTGCACATGAAAGGTTTACTTTTTAACTCAAACTGTTTTGAAATTATACTTGTGGTTATACGCATAAACTATTTCTTACAGCTTAGCTGAAACATTGCATGATGTCCTCAGAAGTTTTCTGTTTCTAAAACAGAATGTTTTGTCTATTAAATCAATTTTCTTTTGTTTAACTTAGATATATTACCTTTTATTTTCGCTTGTCTTTCTTTTGTGACCATAAAGCACCGAGTAAGCACATTCAAAATCAGTGGTAGGCACTTCCTCAAACTGTATTCATATTTCGACTTTTCTGTCTTTTTGCAAGCTGCTGCTGTGTGAGAAAAACATATAGAGAATGTTTTCCTAAATAGTGTATTGGGTCTTGCTCCAACAAAAAGCACCCTTTCAGAAAAAGTGGAAGGTCTTTTTTAATGTCTTTTTAAGGTGCCACTGCTAGGGAGTACTTAAACGCGGCCTGTACTGAAAACGTGTGAACCACAAGACAAACTCTCACCCTCATCAGGTTCCATTCTACTTTTATTTGTTGGCAACAAGTGCTTCACGCACAGGAAAGGTTTCAGATTAGCAGTTGCACTCCAGTGTCTAAATTGGTCCCCAACAGTGGTGAAACAATATCCTCTGCCTAAGGAAAAAATTTACATTGCAATGTATGAACAGCATTACCGCGACAGATTTGGACATAGCATAATACACCGAGCACGCTTCCATTCCAAAATCGAGATCAACGATCTCGAAAAACTGGAGACTGGGCACTCATAAAGTTTGGGAGCAGAAAGCAGAAGGAGGTATGAGGTATGTTGGACTTCATCTCTTAGGAGCGGTGCAGCACTTCAACCTTCATTGCATTGCGCTGGCGTACCCGGAGGTGTGGTTGACACGCAGGAGCATCTCAGTCAGCCAGGTGCTGTGCTCAGAAGCCTGGGTTCAATGATCGATATGTCCTTTGCATATTTTTTTAACTTTCTGAAAGGAGCGGGTTGGCGCTTATTGTGATGTACGTGCGTGCTTGGTGTTTTACTGTCATGGAGGTAAGAAGCTTCTGGAGGTAACGTGAGGCCACCGTAGGTGAAGCCAGAGGTACGGAGGGACACGCAACCAACGATGACCAAAACTAAGAGATGCTATTGGACGAAAGGGAGAGCTGACTTGGCACCAACAGCTCGTTTGGGTCACTCGGGTGACCAGAACAGCTGTAGGTGCCAAGTCAGCGCTCCTTTTTGTCCAATAGCAGCTCTTGGCTTTGGTCATCATTGGGGACATGTATGTCCCTCCACACTTCTGGCTTCACCTCTGGTGGCCTCATGTCGCCTCCCGAAGCTTCCTACCTTCATGTTTACGGTAGCTGGTTCTCTACTGGCTGTGCACGTTCACCATTTATTTGCTTCTCCATTCTTTTGTCCGTACGAAGATGTCTCCTCTCTCGGTGACGAGGGCCGCGACTGGAACGTGTACCTCCAACGTTTTTATTGCGCAGGCTGTGTACTCCCGGGTTGCCAGGGTGTGCAAGAACGACCAGGGTGGCAGGCTGAGCCTGAAGGAGAACTGGACCACCTTCCTCAAGGCCCGACTCAACTGCTCCCTGCCGGGGCTCTTTCCCTTCTATTACAACGAGATACAGAGCGTGCACTACCTGGAGGACGAGGAGCTCTTCTATGCCACATTCACGACGGGAGAGTGAGTAGCCCTTTGTTTTGCCGAATGCTCAAGGTCATGCCTTTCTGCCATGAAGCGATACTGCTCTTATCTGCCAAGCATGAATCAAGTAGACCTTTTGCAACGTTTTCTGCGGGTCTAGATGGAGACATTGGAGGGTCCTGACCTCAAACTCGTCACTCGCTCGACATCCGGGCCAACTCTCCAAAGGAAATATTTGCACCTAAAGCCGCCGAGCTCTACTCCGACCCCAGGCTACCGTGCTGACCCGTTTCTAATGCCTGCACTTGTTTTTAGAAACAGATATACCTAGAAACTGACTGTGCACTGGTTCACACACGCTCGTGATTGCTTATGACCAAATGCGTTAAATTTGCACATCGTTCTTCCTTAATTGACTCAAAAAAATTTAACAATGTTACGAACGACCGTTTGTCGTAGATGTCACATACATTTAATCTCGCAAATACTGCAAAACCTTCACTCAAGTGAAATGCAATTCCAGGGCCACCTCATAGATGGCGCCAGTGTGTTCTTTAGAGAGCCTGTATTACGGAGAGTTTCGCAACTGCTTGATCGGGGTCACGTGGTGTATGGGCCGTGTTTGCAACACGAACTGCGAGGAGGTGACAGAAGCGTTGTTCGTCTGCAAGTGTCTCTGCATTTCCACCCGCTTTCCTTTTCGCCACACGACGACTGCAACGCGTGCACACTTGTGACCAATCGGTGCTGGAGGTGCCCGCTATTAAATTGCTCCTTTTTAAGTCTATAGGCTCTCTATTGTTCTCTCGTCGTAAGAGATCACAAGAACTCAGTCGTAAGCAAATGCAAGTGTGTGATCTAGACTTTACAATCGAAACGGAAATCGGGGCCCTGTTAGAATCATTATTCTCGGGTATAAAAACTGATTTTGTGTTAAAATCGTTGCCGTGTTAGAATCGGGCAAGTATGGTAGGTACTTTGTACAGGAAACATATTTGAGGTTCCATTTGTGTCTCTTTGTGCATTGTAAATGGAACACCAACACTCTCAAGTTGTACTCAAATGCTACCAATAATTTTGCCTGACGTCTTTCGTCACGAAGGACATTCGACTGACATCTCGACAAAAATATGGATTAAGGTTTTTTTTCTTTTTGGAATCTGCAGTTTTTTTGTTGTTTCTTTTATTATGGGGTGGCCATCAGCGTGGGAATATTTTAGGATTGAAAGGAAAGAAGTTACCAAATTTACGGAAGTCACCAGCAACATGGTAGTTTTCGGATAGAATAGGCTTGCACCATGAGAAATGCGTGCAGTACTGGTCAGAAGACGGCATTTTGTTACAGTCAAACCCGTTTATAACGAACAGCAGAAAACGCTACGATCAGTTCGAAATAGAAAATAATTCGATATAGCCAAAACCATTTACAGCGAACTTCTACGATGCGTTCGTTGTAAGTCAAGGGCTTCTCTTTGTTTCTCATCTCTTCGCTTCCGCCTTGTAACAACGCGCTGGAAAGATTTTTTTTTTTTTGCATGCTTGCAGAGTTTGTTTTTTTCACCTTATCTCCCTTTGTGAATCGCTTCTCTTCGTGGTCAACCGTTTTAGGATGAAAAGTTTTTTTTTTTTTTTTTCGGTGTGTGCATGCAGAGGGTATTTTTTTAGCTTTCTCCTCTTTTGAATCGCTTTTCTTCACTCAATTTTGTTCGCAACTTGAGCTTTCTTTCTCTCGCACTATTTTCTTTCTCTCCCACTATTTTTTGGAGGAAGGGACAGGCTAGAAGCCGACTGTTTGCGCGTTTTTGGAAGCCTTCCCGAGGGGAAAAGTTCGATATAGCCAATATGTTGTTCGTTATAAAAAGTACTTTTTACATGCATTTCTATTTAAATTTTTCGTGAGTTCGATATCGACAATAATTCGCTGTACGTGGGTTCGTTCTAAAGGGGTTTCACTGTAATGCCTAGGTTGGACATCAACATACGAGTATTTTTTTTTAAATCTATTTTGCAGGAACAGCATTTATGGGTCTGCAATCTGCGCCTTCAACATGTCCGCCATCAGACGAGCGTTTGACGGGCCACTGAAGTTCCAAGCAAATTCCAAGGCCGCATGGGAACGTTCACTTACATCTGGCAAGCAATTTCAGGTACCTTTGATGTCTTGTGTACTCTCTAACACTAACCCTTTTGCTCTTGACTGAAGGGAGAAATGAAATCCACTGACATATGCTATAAATACACCCAGCACTTTGTATTGGCACACTTTATTCAGTTAAAACATAAATGCAATAGGTTTCATGAGCAATTCTGAAACGATAATGGGGCTTACTGCAACATTAAGAAGTATGGGAATATTATGAGCTAGTGACCAGCTGCTATACATCCCTGTAAAGTCTGTTTGCTTGGCATGTTCCTGTGTATCAGTTATTGTAAACAAGTCACTGTTGATAGTTGGTTTTCTTAGCATATATATTATGTGAAATATAAATGAGCTCCCTTGTTTGTGCCTCATTTTTTTCTACAACTGTTGCTAATTTGCATTCTGTAGTTTTTTTTGTTTTGTTTTTTGCAGTGACGTTTTTTTTAATGTTTTTAATGTAAAGCCCAGTCCTATCATGCCTTCTTCAAGAGGACAGTAATATGTGTAAATAAGAAAAGTAGTTGATTAAAAGGTTAAGCATTACTTCGGTGGGAGAGACGATGGCAGATTTGTAGAAACTAGGAAATCTCAGATTATGAAAGCTTTGTATTTTTAAGGGGTTAGTCTTTTTTTCGAATTTAGGACTTGACCATTTAACTTGTTTAAATAAATGATTGTGAGCCTGACTTAAGTTTTGATTTAACCATTAAACCAAAAACAAGCAATGATAAGATTAGTAGGTCCCAGGCATGTGCAAATAGTGAATTTTGAATTCAAAGCGAATAGTGAGTTTCGGCCGAATATTTTCGAACATAATATCTCTCTAAGCCTTTCACAACCACACCATGCTTAAACGAAAACCCAGCTGAAGACATGAAGGTTGTTTCCAAGCTTTTTACTTGTCCATTTCTAAGCTAAGGTATCTAGTTATATTTATGAACTGTGGCCTCAGAAAGTCCAGTGCCTACTTGGGGAGTAAATGAGACGCTAGACGTAAAATTAAACCTATAGAGGTGCCCAGCTAATGAGAGGATTTATAAATATTCTCGCTATGTGCAAATAGCCTCTCTTCAATCTCGAATTTTAAGGGGAAAAAAAAGAAGACAGTAAACAATGATTGCCAGAGGTTGTTAGGGCGTCTCTGCCTAGCATGTACTCGTGCATAATAGCCATAGTTTAATCTTGAAAATTTTACTGCAATGTAAATATAAACATTCACAAAGTGCCCGTTTCTTTTTAAATAAACCAGGTGCGTGCTTGCCAATCCCGCTTTGAAAGCGTGCTTTTCTCCCAAGCACGCGACTGCGATATTTGTACTTTCCAAAGTGACGATTGCGGCTGGTTAGCTCCTTTGAGCGTGCTTCTTTCCAAGCACTGGTACACTACGAAGAAGCAACACCTGCAGAAGCGAGCTCCATGGATGTTGCTTCTCTGCAGTGCACCGGTGTTCGGTAGGAAGCGCACTCAATGAGGCTAACCCGCCGCGATCACCACTTCGAAAAATATCATATTGCAGTTCATATCGAAGTAAATACCAAATAGCGTATTATCCGGAACTACTATTAGAAGACTGTAATATTTGCACAATCCTAGTAGGTACCAAAGAAATGTTTCCCTTCATCTCTAATCGCCCAGCTTTTGTGCACGTCTGCTCTTTTTTATTATGTCATTATTCTTAGTTTAATGAGTTGTTCCAACTGATTGCCCATATCTTGCTTGTGGCACGTATTCATTCAAGCAGTGCGATAAACCGCGAGATGACACCCAAGTGCTGGAGGCACGGAACTACCAGCTGACCGATGACGCTGTCCAGGCAGCAAGCCCCCGCCCTTTCTACACCGGGGAACTTGAGAGGTGCGTCCAAAACTAGTTGGCATCCTCTTAGCGTTATAGGGGTTATTCACGTGCCGTTGTAACTGTGCATGTTACATTTAGCGCATGCTTGCAGCGAGCTCAACCACATTCATTTCACACCACCACAGTTGTTGTTGCCAGGCGACATAGGTACGTTACTCTACCCAGAGCTTGTCGGTAAAGTCACCGCATGACCATGCAGACTCCTTACAGTGTTGGTTAACATGGTCAGTAAGCATACTTATGGTGTGAATAAAAAATACCTCTCAAAAGACCGTTTGAAAGAACACCTATTTACTGCTGATTAAAAGCAGCTTGAGAAAAATGTCAGTTACTTTCAAAGTCGTTTTTGTTACCATCAGAATTGCTTATAATCGTGTTTTATTGCTTATAATCATGTTTTTTGGATTGTTATTGATGACAAGCACGGAACAGCCACCGAAAGACATGGCCAAGGAGTGTTATAACTAGAAAACAAGTGGCAGTACATAGCACGACAGAGTTAGCACTAACAAGCGATCGCCAGTTTTTTTGTATCTCTCTTTTAGAATTGAAAGGCTGTCGTCAAAACTGCCAGGGTTGTGGAAAATGCTCATTCGGGCTACAAGCCAAAGCAGCAGCAAAATTTTGTGCTCGTCAATACCACCGTTGCGTAAATTAAGCAAAAGCGGTGATGTTGTGTTCACGCTAACCATGTCATGCAGTGTACACATGCACTCGTAAAAGGCACCGCTTAGAGCCACTACACCGACTGACGAGTTCACAGCCTCTACTACGGAGTAATGAAAACAAATGTGCCTGTGTTCGCCTTTCCCACGGTGGTCTTCTGTTCACGTTCTCCTGCTTGTTCTATTTCGTAAAGGTGTCTTTCTCCTTCCCTCTTTTCTATTCTTCTCGGATACGCTGTGCAGGCTGACGCACATCACGGTCGACGTGGTGCCCACCAAATACAACCACGACGGCGTCCACGTGATCTTCGCTGCCACTCTGGAGGGCACAATCAAGAAGCTGATGGTAGTGCCAAGGGTGCTCGAGACGTGCCTCATAGAGGAACTGACCCCGTTCCCGCCCAGGACACGCCACATCTACACCATGAAGCTTCTCAAGGACACCGTGAGTGACTGCCTCTGTGCGATGCCTTTCAACAGAATTTGTGCCCTTTTTGTAATACTCACGAGCGGCAGGATTACTGGCAATAAATTGGTACAGTGGAGGGTAGATGTTGAGACTACTCAACTGCACAGACTGCATAAGTGCAGCTTTCATGTTTTTTTTCTTAAAATTTTGTTGAGAATAAAAAAAAATCTCCTGTGTGTTTGTGTGTATGTACAGATTTGTACATATGCAGATGTGTGCATGAGTATATGCGCAGTATGTGTGCAGATGTGCAAATGAATGTGTATATGCAGTGGCAAAAACGATTTTTAAGAGCTTTTTGAATATACAGGGTGTTTCACGTAAGAGTGACAAAACTTTCTACAATTAGTGTATTCCAGGTAGGTAGATAATTTCCTCAGGACTGCATTACTTGTGGCGGCGGACGTCAGAGAATGGGCGATACTTACTAATTCACTGATTAACTAAAAATGACCAATTACCTTTTTAGGTAGTGAAAATAGACATATGGTTCCAATTAGAAACTTGCTGAGTGTTATCAAAAACCACTAAATCAGTAATTTTCAAAAAGACTTTGAGCGCGTGAGAAGCGTAGTTGTGCGCTAAAGTTACCTCTCATGGAGCAGGTACAAGGCTGAGGCTCTCATAAGAGACGGAAAAATTGCGCGGGTGCCTTACTGCAACCGCTAGCCTTGTGCCTGCTTCACGAGTGGTTACTTTAGTGCACTACTACGCATCTCATGCGCTCAAAGTCTTTCTGAAAATTATTGATTTAGGGGTTTTTGATGACGCTCAGCAAGTTTCTAACTGGAACCATATGTCTATTTTCACTAATTAAAAAAAATAAAAGACGTTTATGATTCTCTGTAATGCCAAATTAGAGCGCAGCTCTTGAGGAGCAGGAGGTGAGGGTATGCCCCTCCTTCCCCTCCCCTCCTCCTCCCCTGTTCCCCTCCCATAGCGGAAAATTTTTGCTAAATTTCCCGCTAAATTTAGCGGGAAAATATTCTCGTTAAATCTAGCAGGAAATTTACCAACAATAGGGAGTTTTCGTAGATCGTTTCCGTCGTCCCGCAACGCTCTTCGTAACCCACTACGAGAATTAGGTTTCCTCAGTCAAGGCCATCGGTGTGCAGGTGCAGTAGCAGCTGTTTCCTTGCAAAGGGCTTAGCGGAGGGGGAAACGCGGTCTACGAAAACTTCCTATTTTCCCACTAAATTTAGTGGAAATTTCTCCGCTAAATAAAGCAGGGGAACTGAATTGGTGTTGAGGTCACGTGACGTCAATTTCCCCGCTAAATTTAGTGGGGAAATATTTCCACTAAATTTAGCAGAAAAGGTTTTCCGCTAAATTTCACGTGACGTCACGTGTGACATCACTAGGGTAAAATTTCCCCGGTAAATTCGGCGGGAAATTTGTTCGCTAAATTTAGCAGGAACATTTCCTGCTAAATTTAGCAGATAAATTTTCCCGCTAAATTTAGCAGGAAATTTCCCCGCTAAATTTAGCGGAAAAACTTTCCCGCAAAATTTAGCAGGAAACGTTTACCCTCGTGACGTCACGTGTGACGTCATTATGACAAACGTCCCATAATGCAACGCGCGGTTACGCCGATGGCGACGCCGCTCAACCCGGGAACGGGCGCCTAAGAGCTGCGCTCTAAAAGTTAAAGGAGCTGTGCAACAATTTCAGGGCTTTGCTTAAATAATTGTGGAAGTTGATGCCTGACACTTCTGAAGTGAACTACAGAAAACTGACTTTGCCTGGATACCCAAGTTTTTATTTAAAAAAATGAAAAAGATCTAGGTTTTTGCCACCTCTCAACTCGTACATTGTCTTCCGGGTCACGTTCGCAGTGACGTCGATGGGGTAGGTGCGGGGTTTCAGTAAAGTTCTCTCTCTAGAGCCATCAGTAAGCAGCGAGAACTCATCTGCTCGCGACCGCGTGACCACGTGCTGGCGGGTGCAGCGTGAACAATATGGTGAAAGGAGGAAAGTCTCATCCGGGTCCGGCCATACCCGTCCGGCCCTGTCCCCCTTCACCTCCAGCTTCTGTTCGTAGTAGCAGATAGAGCTGACGGTTTTGTGGACCTAGGATAGATGGTGCCACTAAAACTCCGTATAATAAAAATTTTGTCGATGTTACCAGGTTTTTGACGCTTTTATATTTATGTTGGAACGACAAGATTTATAGAAAAGTTACCTTTTATCTAGCAGGTATTCGCACTACCTTGCTATCTTTCTACAGGAACCCCATTGATGTCATGCCGCGTGTTTCTCATGGCCGCCGCTCGCGGCTGCAGGTCGGGGAATATTTTAATTTTTGCCTCGCTATTACGCGGCGGAATCGCAACATTTCGATGAAAGGAGGTGTGTTTTCTGTCATTTGTGACAAGATGAACAATGTCAAAAGTAGAAGATTCCAATTATTTCAACGTTAAAATTGTTGCACAGCTCCTTTAATTATCAAACTAATTAGTAAGTATCACGCATTTTCTGACTTATGCCACCACGAGTAATGCGGTTCCTAGAAAATTATTGTTTTACCTGGAATACACTAATTGTAGGAATTTTTGTCACTCTTATGTGAAACACCCTCTATATAGGTAATATATAAATTTAAACCGGAGGGTCTCCTCATTTTTCTTTTAGAGCTCGCTGTACCTTGGAACGGATAAAGAGGTCCTGCGAATCATTCTTCACCGCTGCGAACAGTACAGAACGGAGGAGTGAGTATCTCCCGCACTTTTCTGTTTTGTTACATAAAAAAGACATTTTAGGTGCTGGACTCTGTTTGGTTCCTAGCTTGGTGTCAGTTTCTGTCTTTATTGATCGCAATTGTTTTTCATTCAAATCAGTCTTTGAAGCAGCATCTAAACTAGAATGTTTCTCTGTCTAACATCAGAGAACAACTTTGATTGAATTGCACATTATCAGGGGACCATGTGCTAAAATGTTTGACAGGTAACCTGGTTAGCGTTTGTTAGGGCATTTAGAATACTACAGCATATACACCTACGCCTCAAACCCACTTCAAACAGTACAGACATGTGACTAGGTGGAGAAAGTTTGTAGTGAAAATATCAGCGGATGAACTAACCTTATTCGAGAAAGAAAAAAAAAGAACCAGTTTCGGTCAATCTACGGTGGCATATGTACAGACGGTGTATTAACGGTGTCTGCCGACATAACGTGCAATGTGCAGTACGAGAAGAAGCAGCGCCTCATTCGATCATCTCCATACAACAAATGGGGGGCTCTGGGGGATTTACATACATCCTTTTACAGCGGAGCTGTTAAGGGCTTCTCCAGAATCGTGTCCGCCAGCAAATAAATGTCGACACAACACTTCTGACAGCTACCGCCATCTATGAGCGATAGCGGCAACCAGACAACCGGCTTGCCACTTGTCTGGTTGCCGCCTTCGCTCATAGATAGCGGCAACCTTTCCAGCCTTTTCACTCTGGCTTGCCGACTTGCGGCGGGCCTTTACTTCATTCCCACCATAGTACAGCTTCGCTGGTCTTCCTCCTTCACCAAAGTGGAAAGGCTGAAAGTTTTTATAGTTAGTTTATTAAAAATTATCACACTTTGGGAATCATATCTTAGAGAGATGCACGCCAAACTAAGGAAGCATTTTCAAAATTTTTGGAAGGTCGTCTGCTAAGCTCGGCGCCGGAGCGTCCTCAATGCTTCTGACGTCTGTTGGCAGCGTTGCACGGAGAGCACATACCGTCTGCTAATGCTGCCGTAGATTGCCCAAAACAGGCCTTTTTTTTTTCTCTCTTTTTCTCTCCTGAACAAGGTAAGTTCATCCATTGATGTTTTCACTCTAAAGCTTCCACCACCTAGCCGCACCTCTGCATTAAATCGCAGTGCGATACACTGAGAAATCTATTCTCGCAGACTGTCTAAAGTGGGTTTGAAGTGTTAGTGTCCATGCTTTAGCATAGGTGCACAAACAATGAAAACAAAGCTTAGCAACTTAAAGTTACACTTCACATTTTTATGGTGAACTAGAGCCGAGGTTTTCACGTCTTTCCGACCTCAAGAAACCCTTATCTGTCTTGAACGACAGCCGAAGAAATCCTCCCGGTCTCTGCATTGATGCAATGAAGCAGTGCAAAAGCCTTAAGACCATGTGCACAATAAAGGCTGAACTGCATGAAAGCTATTTAGCGAGCGACAAAACGAGCGACGGCGATGAGCGACAGAGATTTCTTACAGTCGCTCATCGCATCGCTCGGTTTCTGGATTTCTAGAAAATGTCACTCATCGCCTTGGTCGCTTGCTCCCGTAGCTTTCATCCGGTTTGCCTCGTTGCGCAACTGACTAAGCGACACCGAAGCGGGTCGCCATCACTTGTCTCGTCGCTCGCCAAATTGCTTGCATGTGGTTTATACTTAATGCATAGTATGTGGCTCATAGTTCGGTATAAATGGGTTGAATTGGGAAAATACACCAGCACCACCTGAGGTAGGGGTGATCGAGGAAATTTGGGTTCTTGGGTTCCCCGAGCGCCAAAGCTGGGGAGCCCCTGGATTCATAAATGAACCCACTTTTGAAAACCCATAGACTGGAGCGTTTTAAAACCCAGTTCATCAGGAGGACTGGACTGGAGGGCTTTTAAACAAAGCTCATCATAACTTACTTTAACTGAGAAGAACAACATTGCCTTTGGCAAATGTCTTACAGTTATACGTGGCTTGCACATGACGTCATTTACGATGACCCCCAGAGAAAAGGGGAAGAAGGAGCTCCCCTCTTATCAGGATCCTCCTTTGTGCCTCCCGGATTTGCACAGGTGTCGCTATTCTCCTCCCAGAAGATTATAGAAGATTAACCTGTCACTCAAAATTCTTACAAAAGCAGCTTCTCTCTCCTCCTCTTACATGGTGTTCAAAAGTATGCGATGTGACGTCAGTGCAAGGAGCCTATTGAAAGGAGAAAAAACTGCCGTACATGGCCAGAGGATGATACTTGAGGAAAAATCCCAGCAGTGCAGATCTGACCACCGGTGCAGGGAGCTGATTTTATTGGGTAAAGATAATCTTTGTTTGTCATCTAGGTCCTGCCTGGGATCCATGGACCCTTACTGTGGGTGGAACAAGCACCAGCTCTCTTGTACCACTGCCCCACAGCGCAATCCACTCAGCACAGTCTGGAAGCAGGACCAGACAGCGTGTCCAGAAAGCAATGTTCCTGGTGAGACCCCATCCTTCGAGATGATCTTGGCCCTTACGTCCTTTCTCCTAATCCTTGGCAGATTTTTCTGTTCTGCTGGCAACCCACTCCAGGTGGCAGCCCCAATGAATCGCCACAAGGTGTCTCGATCGTCTTTTTTATAGCCATCTGTTTTGAAGGACAGGCCTCCTCTGTTACCTCGAGTGTCACCAACCTGTGCTTCGTAAATAGCTGCAAAGGCATTAGCCACAGAGCTATAGGTATACCTGCACTAGGACACTTGTGATCCAGACCAGAGAAAAGCTCACCAGAATTAACCCCTTAAGTGCCAAATTTTTTTTTCCAAAAGTACCCTAAAAGTGCCAGATTTTTTTTATTTCGAATTGTTACTCCTCTAGTATTGCACATAAAATATGAAAAGTTTATTACGCAAAAATCAGCGGAGGCGAAAAAAATATTTGCCAACTAATACGAGTGCTGCCATCTATGATCGGCGCCGCAAAACTACTCGGACGAGCCTAGCTTGTCCGTGGAATTGAGGGCAACCGAAAAAACCACTGGACGAGCTGAGCTCGTCCGCGGCATTTTTAGCCAGGAAGTGGCCGACGAGTTCAGCTCGTCCAAGGCACTTAAGGGGTTAAACTTGCAGGAAAAACGCTCATTAGAGGAAACCTCAACCGTTTTTTGACAGACCCAGAGAAAAGCTCACTTTGAATTCAAATTTTTTGTATGGTGGTCATTATAAATTTAGACATTTAGTGCAACTAAATCTACAGGCACTTCTCACACAGGAGGCACGCACTTCAAAGCTTGGCACTCTACTCCAGCCCTCATCCCACCTTTGTGTCAAACTTTTCGCGCTACTGTTGCCAGTAATTAATTGCGACGTAGCTGCAATGAAGGCAGTATCAACTTTTATTTTTAAGGCGAAATCGCCACCTCGGTGGCTCCGAGGCAAAGTGCCGCCAGCCTACGAATCCCCAGGTGGCCCGTTCGAATCCCGGCCGAGGTGCCCGCAGTCTGACGGAGGCTTATTGCGGAAAAGACGCTGTGTAAGGCCTCATTCACACAGCTGTTTTTTTTTCCCCTATCCCGGCGAGAGCGCCGACGGCGTTCCCGCCAGGGGAGAGGGTTTTCGGACCGGTTTGGGACCCAAATCGCACCGCCATACCCGAAGTGCGCCGAAAGACAGTGTTCTACGTTTCCGGCGCTGACGGGAAACAAGGGACGCCGAAGTCCCGCCCCACCGGGGGAAGACCAATCCCAAAATAGGAAACTTTCGCTCAATCTGGCGGATGCTCAAAAGTTGGGTGACCATGGGCATGGCGCTCAAATGCGAGAGCGTGATGTCACTGCCGCAGCGCCGTGTGCAAAAGGTGTGCTTCGGACTTCATCTGTGCTCGTTGTGTGCTTCATGCGATGGACTGTGAGGTGACCACGTCTACATCTACGGCCTCGACATCGGCAGCAGCATCTACATCTACAACGGCTTCCACAGGCAAACGTGGCCATCCAAGCAATTACGCCACAGTCCCCTTAAGTGTCCTCCTCTAGGCGTCATTCTCGACGTCATCCTAGGCATCGTCCTCTAGGCGTCGTTCTCGACGACTCCCTTAAGGCAGTCCTAGAGGTCGTCCTAGAAGTCGTCTTAGACGTCATCCTCGACATCATCCTAGACGCCGTTCTTGACCTTGTCCTATATGTCATCCGAGAGATTGTCCTCGGCATCCTTGACGTCGCCCTCGACGTCGTTTTAAACTTTAATTCATGTACTAGAAACATTACTCAAAAACATTTCTCCCGTGGGACTATAATGCATGCTTTCACCTTCCTACATGTAAGCAGTCCGAGTGTCCTCCTGTAATTTTATTTTCCAATTAGAAGGTCATAAAATTGTAAGTTTACCTTCTTAAACAAGTGATAAAATGTCAAGGTTTGGCATAGCTTATGCAGCACCTGCTTCTACAGGAAAGTTAATTCAATATAGTATAAAAATCTTGGGACTACTCAAGCTGCAGTCTATTACACATGTTATATTTTACTCAAACTATATCTTTTAATTAGCGTTCCAAATGGAAAGTCTTCATTTTATTTTCATCGTACCACCACCCAGGGTGTGCATGTGGTACACCTAAAAATTATCTGATCTGATAGTTACGTGCAGAATTACTACATGCACATGTAGCATCCAAACAACCTCAGATGAGTGAATGTTTTGAGCTGAGTAAATGCTCGAATCAGAAATTTGTAGGTGAGTTTTTCTCCACATCTGCCAGTTTTGCTGTGAGCTTTTTTTCGGTGAGCTTTCCTCCAGTAAGCTTTCGTCCAGTGAGCTTTCCTCCGGTGAGCTTTTCTCCCGTAAGCTTTCCTCGCCGCCTGGACTCTACAGGGTATACGTGCAAATGGTGTGCATGTATGAAGACACCCTAAGTTCCCAGCATGGCAGGAATAAATTGGCATTCCATAAAGCAATGGCAAATGCATGAGGATCATTAGCGGATTTAGAGGGGGGGTGGGGGGGGATGTTCTGACCCTCCTTGAATTCTACACGTGTAAAGGTTAGGGTGGAGAAAGGTGGGGGGCGGGGGGGGGGGGGGGGGGGGCGGCACGCTCAGACATCTGATACACTGACCGCCCTCTCTGGACCCAGGCGAAAATCAGTCCACTTCCAGCTGGATTATGGAACTGGAAATGAGGTAGTCCAGCTGGAATCCAGCTGGACTACCTCATTTCCAGTTCCATAATCCAGCTGGAAGTGGACTGATTTTCGCCTGGGGAAACACCTGCATCCGCCCCTGATGAGGATGATGGCATTTGCAAAGGTGACCTTCAAGGGTGTACAGTCACGAGGTTCGTGCAACCATGACCAACATCTTGAGAACTTTCCCCTCCGTACAAATATTTTACCTGGGAAAGATTAGCCCAATTTCACTAAATACTGTAGAAAATGTACCTATGCACCTGTTACTACAACTGTGCTGGCTTTCAATGGCTCTACAGTTCTAAGAAATGCAGTAAGAAATCATTAGTACCTTCTAATGACTGTATGTTTTTATTGGTCATTGAAGTACTTGTAAGTTATACCACAAAGAAATCTAAGAAAGATCAAGTTAATGGATTCTTGGTGGCATTTCCGATAATCTTCACTTCATTCTTTCTTCTGTCTAACATCTTCTAATAACTTCTTATGTGAGTAGGTCATCGAGGCTTCATAAGCAGGGGTGGATTTAGAGGGGGGGTCCGGATGTCCTGACCCCCCTCTTGATTTCTGCATGTGTAAAATTTAGGGAGGGGGTTCCTAAACAAATGGTACGCTGACCAACACCTGACCCCCCCCCTCAGGAAATTCCTGCATCCGCCCCTGTTCGTAAGTATACTAAGAAACGTAATGCAAGGTCAAAGTCATGCATTCTTGGTAGCATTGTTGACATGTTGTCATCCCCCTGTCTTGTCTTCAGTGGATGGAGGTTGGAGTGGCTGGAACAGCTGGCAGGAGTGCGACCAGGTTGGGAAAGACCCAATGGGAGACCGCTGCTTGTGCCGCTCCAGAGCATGCGACAGCCCAGCGCCGCTCAACGGTGGGAAGCCCTGCGAGGGATCTTCACTGGAAGTCACCAACTGCACACGTGAGTCACTTCCTAGAACCACAAGCCTCGGAATATGTATGTGTTTGCCAGAGTGTCATCTATCCTCTGCTTTTGGACTCCCAGGATTTCCGTCACTATGCAGCTCTCTCCTAGTAACCCAGACACAGTGATTGAGGAAGCCTCTTCTAGCTTTCATAGTGCATGGAGAAGCCTCTATGCACCCTTAAAGCAAACACAGTCTTCAGCATCTGGTCACTTACATATATGTGTTGGTACATGCTGCATTTTAGAGATCATTTTAACACCTTTAAAGCAAGATTGTTAATGCCAAAGACAAAATGTGTACACGCTCTTCTTGTTTGATCCGCGTGCATTCTTGCTAATGCCGCACTCGATAAGACTGCAGTCTGCCGAACAGATTTCTGATCAACTCGCGTTCGAGCAGCCTACTGCTGTTGGCATGGGCAGGCGGTGGAAAGCATTAGTTTGCTCATAGCAACCTTAATAGTGTTGAGACTGTAAAATCTGGGCCTCGAGTTATCCAAAATCGTTTTGTGCTCACTAATGTACTATAGTCGAGCCATTTCTAGTTCACCCGGATACAGAGAATTAGCCTTTATATGAAACGTATATACCAGGGCTGCACAACTCAAAAATGTCGCCGGCCAAAAAATTGTTTATTGGGAACTACGCAGTTTTTTATTAACTGGCAGACAGGTTTTCAATATCTGGCATCATCGCACTGGTTGCCGTCTTGAGCATATCTAGCAGTGTCATGTCCGCGACCCGCACAGGAAGTGCCCGGCCGCGAGCCGGACACGGCCCGCGGGCCGCATGTTGTGCACCCCTGGTATATACAGTTGAACCTTGAATTAACGAAACCCGATTTTACGAATTTCCCGATTTAACGAACGAATTCGGATTCCCCGAGCAGCCTATGCCCGCAAAATAACTTTCTCGATTTTACGAAGTTCTCGATTTAACAAAATAATTAGCGGGTCTCGGTGAATTCGTTAAATCGAGGTTCAACTCTATTTCCTACAAAAATGCATGTAATACTTCTATAAAAAAACAACGAGTCGGCTACACTGAGCTCGATCAGAATCTGCGACCCTCAAAAATGCTCAAACACCTGTTCCATTTTTAAAAAGGGAGAAAAAAAAACTCGCAAGGAGCAACACCAAACAAAAAGAGTGGGGACAGGGAAACATAGAGAGAAAAAGAGAAAAAGATGCAATGAAAAAAAGATGAAAGCCGTTTACAACTCCCTGTAACGCCGAATTAGAGCGCAGCTCTTGAGGAGGAGGAGGGAAAGGTACGGAGAGGAGGCTATGCCCCTCTTCCTCTCCTGCTCACCTCCCATTTGGGGGAAAATTTTTCGCTAAACAGCGGGGAACTTTTTCTGCTAAATCTACCGGGAAAATTTTTTCTGCCAAATTTAGCAGGGAAATTTCTCCGCTAGATTTAGCGGGGAAATTTTTCCGCCAGATTTAGCGGGAAAATTTTTCTGCTAGATTTAGCGGGGAAATTTTTCCGCTAAATTTAGCGGGGAAATTTTTCCGCTAAATTATTTACCCATAATGCACCACGCGGTTACGGCGAAGCCGACGCCGCTCAAGCCGGAAACGGGCGCCTAAGAGCTGCGCTCTAAAACAAGGTCAAGATGTGCGGTTCGAATAATCCAATGCAGGCTTCCCACCATTTTGTTTTTCGTTCCTGCACAATCGGTTGCTCATGTTATTCCGAGGTTTGTTTCCTTTACTCCTCGCCAAGTGATCTCCGCCTAGAGGCCGAGACCAGCGCGTGCGTCGTCGGCTTTATTCATTGGTAGCTTTCATTTTTGTTTGACGTTCGTGTGCTAACCCCGTTCTCGTAGAAATGGCGACCATTTCCGTCCTCTAGCAATGTGGAAATACCTTGTGATGTGGAACACAGTAAAGGGCACAAACTTCCACCCATTCGTGGCTGGATGGGAAGCGGCTGGCACCCACATGTGCCATCAGGGGGTACCCAATAGGATAGGACTCTCCAGCTCCCCAAGTGGTGGCACAAGTGGCGCTTTCACTTGTGCGAAGTGTGTGGTGTAGCTCTGTGCGGGGAACGCTAGTTTTATTTGGAGTCTCAAGCCAGAACAAAGAAATCGCATCTCTTTTAAGAACATGCTTGACATAGTGCAGACTATGGTTCCAACACAAACAGACGAGCACACATATAGACAGGCACTTTCGGATCACCCCAGATCGGTGTGCTTTTCACAGAGCTTCCTAAACAGATAAAAGATAAAACGCTTTATATTTTTTTCGCTCTAGTCTGGGTGCTCCAATCTCCTGGACATCCCACGAATGAACAGTCGTGCAAGCCTTTGACCATTTCATCTATATTAGCCTGCATAGAGTATTATACCATTATTAACGCGAAAGCATTATATGCCCCATTACGCGAAAATCCGGCGTCGGCGACGGCGTGATTGAGCGATGTAACCAAAATTGGCCCACAGCACAAAGAGTAAAAACATGTCAAAAATGCTCGGATTGACGTCGAATTTCTCAGGGAGGTTCTTGTAAACAAAGTAAATTAATGGCTTTGAAAATAAAATTTGGTACATTTCTGTCTGGTTTGGAATCGAACCCGGGCCTCCGGGGTACGAGACGATTGTGCTTCCCTGATTCCACGACGGCTCCATGGTTCTGGCTGACTAGAGGTGTGCCTGGTGCGTGCGTCATCTACGAGTGATTTCGATCTGGTGTCCTGACGTATATTGTGCATGACGAACGATGCATTGTTGTATGCGGATGTGTTTGGTGCCAGGCAGACGCATACTATGATGAGTCCACTTGGCAGCAACACGGCACACATTTCGCCATGATCATACCACTCCACGAGTTGGACGGTTGCGAGTTTGACGTCGGGTTTGGCGTAGATGGCAACTCCTGCCGCAATGTTTCCTGGTCTCTGTGCACTGCTTACAAAGTGGTACCCCGGGATCTCTCTGCTGTTTTCGGATTCATCCATGTTTTTTTAAAGCACAGAATGGACGCTTCGTTGAGGTTGAAGTTTTGGGCTACGTCTTCTTTGTGTTTTGGTAGGGACACAAAGAAACATCAATCTAAAACATTTCATCAAAGGGACTAAATGCTTTCGGATTCCCACACGTAAGCAGTCTTAAAAGTCTGCCGAATTTTATGTTTTCCAGATCAACCTTTCTTTTTTTGTTTTGCTGTCCACAGGAGGACTTATTAATGTGTGTACTGTACACCCTACATCAAAATTGTGTATTACGAATACATCCATGGCTTTTAAATTCGTTATATGCGGGTTTCTATGTAACAAACTACCTGACAGATTGAATTAATTGTGCGTCCGACGGAGTTTGCTATAAATCGGAGGGCATGAGTTGTGCTTCATTTCAGGTTGAAGTCAAATGAGTTGTGCTTCTTTTCAGGTGGAAGTCAATTTATACTCGTGTAAATCTTCTGCAACCTGGGACTTCCCAAAATCATTACATCTAATCATCAAACGTCTGGTGCTGCTTACCCCTGTGGTTTGCACGATTAAGTGTGGCGGTAATTGTTAAGGGGGGACACTACCCAGAAAAACAATTTCTGCAAAAAAAGTTCATTTTGAAAAATGCCATATTTACATCCACCAACATCTGAGAGTTTGCACAGAAAGTTTCATTTGTTACACAGCATAGTTATTTTTTTATAAATTATTTTCGGTCCACCGATGCTAAAGAAAAGGTAGATGTTCAAGCACTTTGTACACGTTTTTCTTAATTCAGCTTTTTGGCAGCAAATCCCACCTTAATATAACTCGTTTCAGTATGAAAGTTTCGAGAAACTTAATATTTGCAGCTTATACGTCTAAATTTTATGGAGTTTGTTATTATAAACTTAGATTTTGCATTTTCATGTTCCTTTATTATGAAAAATTGTAATTTGCAGAACCTTGTAAACATCAGGGAAAAAAAATTACATAAAATTTTTTTACCTGGAAAATGTGTATTTTCTGATATTTCTTTTCATAGCAACTGGCAACAGGTATTCCAGCATGCATTCCACCACAAAAATATGTGATTATCAACACCATTTTTCAACAATAGATTCATTGAGCAGATTCCATGTTCTGGGGGTATAGGACCTCATCAAATTAATTCACAGGGCTGAAACTTTGCATGCCCTCTTTTTATATGGCTACAAACACCACTTGCAAATATTACGCCGATTGAGAGAGTGGTTCAAAAGTTGACATTCCCAGGTAGTGTCCCCCCTTAATGTTTGTTTACTTCACTGACTGCTAGCTCCTGGTTAGTTCAGTTGGTACAGTACACCGCTGTCTCGGAGAGGTCCCAGGATAGAAAAAGACCAGGCAGGTTTTTTCAGCGGCACGCCAGTTGCCTACAATAGAGGGTGCAGGTTCTGCCTCGTTTCAAGTGGGAGTAAATTTAGTCTCGCATAAAAGAGTTTGACTGTGCAACTCAATCCGTGTGCCGTCTCCCAACCTTCAGTGTGGTGTTGCCCCCAACAGAGAATGGGCAGTGGACGGAGTGGTCTGCCTGGTCGGCCTGCTCCCAGAGCTGCGGCATAGCGATCAAGTCCCGCCGCAGGACGTGCAGCAACCCCAAGCCCAAGCACGGAGGCCGAGTCTGCCTGGGGCCCGAGCAGGAGCAGATCTACTGCAGCTCCAACCCACCCTGTCCCGGTAGGCACACTCTTTATACTGTAGGGCCCAATCTTTTTTTCGCTCAATGGAATGCAATGATGGTGGGACGGGGCATGAAATGACTGAGTGACAAAGAAAGTATGCTAGTCTGTTCTAGCAGGCTAGTTTTTAGTTAAAAAAGTGGAGTGAAAGAACTTGGAGGGTGGAGTGAGTGTGGTGGAGCTCTCACCCCACAAACTTGGAGGGTGGAACTTGGAGGGTGGAGTGAGGAGGGTGGAGCTCTCACCCCTCAAAGACAATTGATGGCAGCACGTAGTGAGTGGCACGCCCCCTTGCATGCAGTGCCGACCACCCCGGCGGTGACGCGGCAGAGCAGCTGGTCCGAGTGGGGTGCGTGGAGCGAGTGCAGCGCCCAGTGCGGGGGTGGGTTCCAGTGGCGCCGGCGCCAGTGCCACTCGCCCAAGGGCCGGGACGGCTGCGGGGGCGGCTGCGAGAGCGACTACCGGGCCTGCAACACCCACGCCTGCTCGGAGAAGCGCCGCTCATCCAACTGGACCAGCTGGATGCGGGTGAATGCCACCCGGGAGGGCCACTTCGAGCAGCGCTTCCGCTTCACCTGCCGCGCCAATGTGGCAGACGACAACCTGTTGCACATGGGCAGCATCAAGAAGGAGGAGCGCTACTGCCACGAGACATCCAAGAGCTGCATGGACGCCGGTCAGTCTGGCTCGTTGCCGGGGGAAGGGCGCAATTGCGAGGGGAGAAGTCGATAAATGGGTTGCACGAAACTTGCAGGGAGTTGAGGTCTCACCGATGCTGGTACCACTATTTGAGATCGCGTTGCAGGATTAGTAGAACCACCCGTGAACATCCGCGGAACTTTTTCGAGGGTGGGCAAATTCTATTTTTCTGGGCGGGGAGAGGAGGTTATGCAATTTTTTTTTTAGATGAGCAACCACAATTGGCCAAACTTCAGAGTCCTTTGGTCATATTATTATTCCGAGTGAGTTAGAAAACATATTTACTAAAGGAATGGATACATCATGAGCTCGCGCTTTCGTTGACAGAAGTAAGAGTAACATCAGTCCGTCAACTTTGAAGGCGTTGGTTTTATGAACAGCATGGCTCCGAGCTTCCACCGCGCTCGCTACATGTACCATCGAGCTCGTCGTTCGCATTTGATAATCCTTGTCGCGAGCAGGAACCATAAAGCCATAGTTGCACTGCTCATGCGTTATACGAAGGACCCGGTATTCGCAGCGGACATAATGACAGAAGTGCCTGCAGAAACGCCTCGAGCAACTTAGAAGCTTGTTTGTGCCACGCATAAATGTATGCTTTACATGTATCTGCAGTCTGTTTTTGAATGATAGCAGTCTGGGTTGTGGCCGCGGCCTAAGAGTACACGGCTGAAACATCTCCTTGTCATCAAGCAGCTATCAAGCAAGACTAGGCGCTTCTTCAAAAGGGCCTCAAAAACACAGGATGCAACTCATTGGGCGGCATACAAGGATCTCTTGAGACAGCTGAAAAGGGAGATAAGAGTATCCTATCGGAATTACCTCTGCGACATGGCAAGCCAGGCAAGAACGTGCCCCAGACGTTTCTGGCAGTTCTATGGATCATTACGACGTAACAGTGCTGCTACCCAGTTTCAAATAGGAGGTACATACACTGGCAATGCTCAGGTCATCGCCAACTCCTTTGGCCAACACTTCAGCGACGCGGTGCCCGTGTTTAACAACTCCTGCCCTCCTCCCCAAGCTGAAAGTCCCCCTGCTGAGAAGCACAACCGCACAGAGTCAATTCCTGTGTTCGTCCCTCCACCCGTTACCACCAAGGACGTTGCGGCTGCCATCTCCCAGCTGAAACCTGGCGCCTCCCCTGTCTCAGATGGCATTCCCCCCTTCCTGCTAAAGGCCTGTGCTGCGGCACTCTCGTCCCCATTGGCAGACCTGTACAACTACTCCTTTTCCAGGGCACTCATCCCTGATGTCTGGAAGCTAGCGCATGTGACCCCTGTCCACAAAGGAACGGGGAAACCATTGAACTCTCTGGAAAGTTACCGGCCAATAAGCCTCACCTGCATCCTCTGCAAAATATTTGAAACCTTAATTTGTAGTAAAATCTCCACGCACCTAGAAGTCAACAACCTTTTCTGCAGCTCTCAACATGGCTTCAGGAAGGGGCGGAGTTGCGAAACTCTGCTCTCTCTCCTGCACCACGACCTGAGCAGTGCCCTGGACAGCTCGAAGGAAGCAGATGTGCTGTCCATAGACTTCTCGAAGGCCTTCGACAGTGTGAACCATGACCACATCCTTACCAAGCTCCCAGGCTTTGGGATCTCCGGAGCAACCCTTAAATGGATATCGAACTTCCTGGGTAATCGCCGTCAGCGAGTTAACTTCCACGGTGCCTTTAGTCAATGGCACAATGTCAGAGTGGGTGTGCCTCAGGGCTCTGTTATAGGGCCACTCCTCTTCAACCTCTACATCAACGACCTTGCGGTCGACATACAATCTAACATTCTTCGGTATGCAGATGATCACATACTGTACCGCACAATCCACTCCTCTCACGACCGCCAAATCCTGCAGTCCGATCTGCACAGGATCTGCAGGTGGTCAGAAGTCAACGGACTGCTCCTTTAAAATATCAAGAAAAAGGAAACCCCTCGACGTCGTCTACAATGCACAAGGGAAGCGCATACAAGAGGTCACAGACACTAAGATTCTTGGTGTTTGGTTTGACAAGACCCTGTCCTTTAGAAGGCACGTTGACTACGTCTGTAAAAGGGCGAGCAAACTGAGAGGCTTCATAACCAGGACAACCAGAGAGATGCCAAGCCATGCCTTTTGTACACTGTACACGGCTCTTGTACTGCCGGTTTTGGAATATTGCTCCTCTGTCTGGAGCCCCCACCAGGTTGACCTACAGAGGAGACTAGAGTCGACGCAAAGAAAGGCCACAAAGACAGCACTCTACTTGCAGGACAAGAGGGCAAGCAAGCTACCCTATGAAAGGCGGCTGCAATCCCTCCGGTGGTCCAGACTTGATAAATGTCGACTGTTCTTCAAACGGGTCCTCCTCTACAGGTACCTACATGGTGTCTGTCCCATCCCCGATGGTTACTTGAGGAGGTCTAGGCGAGACCCCTCGAAACTTGAACAGCGCTTTGCCCGCACCATTAGTGCCTCTACCTCCCTCTTTGTCCAAGCGCCTATCCTGTGGAATCACTTACCAGATGCTGCTCGCCAGGCCCCAAGCGTAGACGAATTTAAAGATCTGGTGCGGAATCACCACGAAACCTACTCTCTTCATTAGACTAAGTATTCTCACCCTTGTGTAAATTTCATTCCACCATCTCCATTTCATCTGTTAACGTATGGCCGAGGAGGAAATCAGCATATGTATGCACGGGCTTCTGCCTTTTGATTGCCTCAGGCTCTTGGTCGTATGGTTGTTTTAGCCAATAAACACCTTTGAACCTTTGAACCTTTGAATATGCCCCAGAATCCCAATGTGAGGTCCGGCTTTGGTCAAGGTGGGAGCGAGAGTGTTCTCGGCGTCTGATTGAGCATGGCACCGCAGCTTGTGCACAATCAACCATTCAGACATTTTTGGCCTGTTTGCGAGTTCAGAATCTCGCAATATTTTGGTGAGGATGTCTCACCAACTTACAAAAAGCGAGAGAGGTCTCACGTCCTCTTATGTGCTTGCCATTAGCACTCCTTCGTTCACCGGTCTATGTCGGCTTGTGTACGTCAGCAGAGCAACTATGTGCAAATGAAGTACGAGTTGCCAATGGCTCTTGGCGTGAGACGGTGGATGATTGCAATTTCGGCTCGCCTACAATCTCGCCTTGCCGCGGCGCTCGGTTTGTAGCAGGCAATGAGCTTTTTTCCCTGGTTTGTGTGCAGACAATGTACGGTGTTTTTTTTCTTGAGAGTCACGGGAGACAATCTAGATCTTGCTCTCATTCTCATGGTGACCAAAATTCGACCCTTGAACTTCCCTAACAGAAAGTAAGAGCACAAACAAGCTGGTGCCAATTTAGCATAATTGCAAAGAACTTCAAGACCAAGGCAAGACAAGGACAGCACAAATACGAATTCCTTTGCTTGCCTCACTCTCGAGGTTTGTTGCAATTACGATCTCCCCTTTTGTGGTGCACTTTTAGACTTATTACCGAAATCAGTGTTGGCTCATC
This sequence comes from Ixodes persulcatus, assembly GCA_013358835.2. Lineage (NCBI taxonomy): Eukaryota > Metazoa > Arthropoda > Arachnida > Ixodida > Ixodidae > Ixodes > Ixodes persulcatus. Next base: position 190,812 of record JABSTQ010011317.1, on the reverse strand, counting down.
GACAGTTAACCGGCAAAGCTGCTTGTAACAAATAAGAGCATGAATTTTGACAGCAGCTGAAACATAGTGCACATGCTGGCCATCGCTCACTTTACTACAAGCCTCCACCAGCACAAGTTGGAGAAAACTTCTTTTAAATTTTGTTTCTCTTTCTACTTGAATTGTGTCATAATGTGCTGCATGCTCGAAATGTCCATCTAGTGTAACCATGGGTGCAAGGTTGCGTGTACTGGAAGGGTCTGGCGGGCACACGAAAAAAGTGCAGGGACCAGCACAGATATAAATGTCTCATATATCTGTACAAGAAGGAAACAAACTGATGAGCCATTATCAACGTCTGTATGACTGCAGAAAGGAGCTCGACATGATGAGCCAGCATATGTCCTCAAGACACGCCTTAACCTGCGTGCCTGTTGCAGCGTACCTGAGCAACATCGATGGTGACTGGTCAGAGTGGGGTGAATGGTCCCAGTGCTCGGTACCCTGTGGGGGTGGCGTCCAGCTCCGTGAGCGGCTGTGCGACAACCCCAGACCCTCCGGCAAAGGCGCCGAATGCCAGGGTCCCTCCAGAGAGCAGCGAGACTGCAACATCCATGAATGCCACAGTGAGTGCGGTCAGCCACTCGTACGGACAAGTTGCAAAGTTCCAGCTTCCTACCTATTGGTGGCTCTGATCGTGACATCAGAGTTACATTCCTCACCTATATTTCAATGCCCTCCCCTTGCTTGTTCCGAAATTGATGTTATCTCTAAACATGTGGACACTTACAGATGATTCACGTGCTTGCTGTTATTCTAGTGATTTTAGAGTAGTTGCAGAAATCTGCAGATGGTGTGTGTGTAGACTCTCACGAAAAACTCTTTCGTGACCTCTCCGGATGTAGTGCTACTCCGTGTGGAAGCAACATCAGCCGACAGACCCATCAGGTGGCTTACTCAGCTAAGCAGCCACAATATAAACAGTCGACTCTCAGTAATTCAAAGCCATTTTATTCAAACTTTTGGTTAGCTCGAGTATGGGTGTGATCTCGGACATATACAATGCCGTGAAAAATGCCTTGGAGTATTTAACCCATTCGCTACCAAAGCGGGCGAATCACCGGGATTGCCCTCAGGGGCTATATTGCCAAAGCCGGTGATTTGCCGGGCTGCATGAATTTCTGTTTTAAAGAGCCATTCATAGATGGCGCGCTATGTAGACTTGAGGGAGTATAGTTAGATACATTGCCAACAGATGGCATGGGTCGTTCTGTTTGCTGTGTTTGTTCGTGCTTGTTCTTTTGCGTGTCATCTTTCCCGCTCGATCGCTGCCTGCTTGGAGAAGATGGCAGTGTCCAGTGTACGGTGTGGCCTTTCTGACTATGAAATTATTGATATCCTCTTTGACAGGGATGATGACGGGACTTCTGGTTAGGATAGTGAGTTTTCGGAGCCTTTTGTCGACGACAGGAGCGATTCCGACAGCAGTTCTGAGTCCAAATCACGACAAGAGCGCACTGGTTGTGAGACGCCTAAGCAACCGAGGATGGAGTGCTTTAAGATCTTTCATACGAGGAAGAATCTGTGAGGGCCTAGTGATATATAGACTTGAACAAACCACTTAAGCATGTAGTAAATGAACATGTTTTCTTGTTTTCTGCACTGAGGTTTACTGTAAAAGCTTATTATACAAGCAAAACAGTCACGCCTAGTGTGGCCCTGTTTTAGGGGGAAAAGATGCGGTACGGACGGCCCGGCAGCTCGCGACTCGCGCAGTAGCGAATGGGTTAAAAGGCTATCCTCTGCACCTGATTTATTCGAAGGATTTTTTTTTTTGTGCACTTCACAAGTCTAGAAGCTCCAAGAGAACAAAAGACTCCACAAACGTGCCGATCACGCCAAGCACAAAATCATCTGCGCTTTGATTTAATATTGCGGCCATGCACACAGCAATGAGACAATGATAGTCCAGCGCGCAAATGCAGCTGTCTAGCCCTGGGGGATGTTCCATTCAGTAAATACATCGATGTCGGCACATGCACCCTAGTCTGTGGTTCACTGGTTCACTTTCAAACTGTGACAATGTGCAAGTGGTTAGGCCTACCTACACTACTTAGTTAGGTAATCCAGAGCAAGGAAATGACTACTCAGTGCCTGTAGGATCGCTTCCTGCACCATGTGCCACTAATATGTAAACTATGTTGGTCGTTGTTCCCTTGGCAGAGAATCGGCCGATGACAGTCTCAGGTATGTTTAGACCCTGGTCTTCAAACACAAAAATAACAACAACAAAATGTTTTTTTACCTTTCTTTTTATTTACAACTTACAAATTCATTGTAAGGCACTACACTCAGGAAGTCCACATTTATATATAGTTACATCGATTCAAAGTTTTATATCCAGGCTGTGTTTGTAAGCATGTTTTGAAAAGCTCTCCTTGTTTTCTCAGAATTAATTTTTTTGTCACAAGACAAAGTTTTGCCCACGGTATCTGAATCTAGAACTTGAACCTGAATACTTTTTTGGTTTAATACCTTATAAATCAGAGAGTGCAACGAGACTATTATTTCTGAGAAATGTTAACTACAAAATCGTTTAATTGGCACAGACTTTAATAACTTATTTCTAATTATTAGAAAAAAAAAACATTTTCAACTCGTGATAACCTTTTTTTTTTTAATAATGCTAAAATTAAAACGATGGTTTTATTGCATTCTTTGCTGTTTGTAGAAAACGCTGACATACTTTGTGCCTTCTTTTTTATGGGGTTTTTTGTAAAAATGTTGGGCAAAAACATTTGTGATAAAGTTTAGATTTCTTTGAAAAATATAATAGGCAGAAAAAAATTAGCTTATGTTTGTGCTTAGCACAAAACTTAAAAGTAGATGTGAAAATGTAACATAGATTACAACACGCGGGCAGCGCTCGTCTCGTGTGTTTCTTCTTCGTCCTCGTCTGTTTTTCGCGCTGTTTCCCATGATGAATTCGCACCAACTCGCCCAACTATCCATTCTTCTATAGATTAGAAATGACAGGAAAATGTTAAAAACCAGGTTCTCCCCTTAAAGGGTATGCTTACCTTGGAAAATCTGCATCAATGGAAACAAGCCGAAATCAAAGACTTCTTTCTGTAAGCGAGTACTCAATCAAAATACAAATCCAAAATCAAAAACATGAGTGCTTTTTTTTTTGTTTTTTATACTTCAAAGCTTTTTTCATTTGAATTATTTCCTGTCCCCATCCAAACCTAATTACGGAGTCGACTACTAGAGGAGGTAGCATGAAAGTTCTGGCAGTAAACTCCTACCAATATGGTGGTCACTGGAACTTTGCAATATTTTTGTTTCTGGTATAGGTTTTTTAAAGAACTTAAAGAAGAGTGTATTGTTCGATCATGTGGTGTGTTTTATGTCAAATGAAATGAATCCTTGTCAGTGAAGGTTTATAGTAGGATCAAATATATAACTTTTTTAGCAAAATACCAGGGCTATGCATTTGATTTGTGTAAACCAAAGTGTAACATCAGCTTGCAGACATCAATTGAAGCACAAGTATGACCACTCTACAAAATATAAAGAGAAAATTAATTTTTTTTTAAGGGGGGACACTACCCAAGAGGGTCAACTTTTGAACCTTTGGCTTAATATGAATTAAATTTACAGTATACACTGGCAGTTGTGAGGCAGAATGCAGTGCAAAGCTTCATCTGTGTACATGACTTGTAAAAGAAATTACTATAGTTTTTTTCTATCAGGAACACACTCACTTTGTTTAGGAAAACTATTGTTAGAAAACTAATGTAATACCCAATGTTTTTGTTCACTAGATGTGCAGCAGAACTTTCTTAAAAGTAATTTTTTTTATGCTAACATCGCAGTGAAAAATCAAACCAATGTTTTGCCTTTTATTTTGTCGACAAAATCTTAACATCTTTTATAAAAGACATCCACAAAGTCAAGAAACAATTCCACAGTTGCATTGCCATAAAATTCCAGTTAAGAAATGCAATGAGTGAGTCTTTCCTTTTGTCCCTTTAACAAACGATAGTTTTCCGTAAGGGAAATTTATGCCAAAAAATGGAACGGAGAAAAATGCATTCGAAGTGCTCCAACCCCTACCTTCTCTTTAGCATCGGTGGACAGAAAATAATTTATAAAAAATTAACTATGCAGTGTAAACTAATGAAACTTTCTGGGAATACTCTAGATGTTGGTGGATGTAAAAATGTAATTTTTCAAAATCAACTTTTTTTGCGGAACTTTTTCTTTTCTTTTCTGGGTAGTGTTTTTCTTTAATAGCTACAGCTTCGTATGGGAAAGCCTGCTTATTGTATCATTCCCGACCGCCGAGCCATGCAGCCATTTACTCTGCTCCGGGTTTTACAACAATCTTTTAATTTTATTTGAATTTTTTCTATGGTGGCAGAGTGCATGTGGCTGCTCTACATATAAATCTATATATGTGAGAGTATGCCAAACTGAGTCAACCAGATTAGTGTGGAAGATTCAGAGAAAATTCCAGGAATATGACAACTGTCAGAAAGTAGTGACAAAATTTAGTGACATTGTATTATGCACTGGCCTCCACTATTTGGTGAAATCCTGAAATGAAGTAACACAGTGGCTTAGCCATTAATCTTTTTCAGGGTGTAGTTGAGATCTTCATGACAGGGTGATGGTTAGTTATAAGGCTGGTTTTGTGTGTGTGTTTGTGTGTGTGTGTGTGTGTGGGGGGGGGGGGGGGGTGGTTGGACCCTAATACTTATGCATATGCCACTAAAGCAACAAGGAAAAATGAAAAAAAAAGTGAGTGTTCAGGCGAGCTGGTAACACTTCAGACTGTGGTGCGGAAAACTTGGGAAACTTTCAAGTCAAAGGTCTTTTCCTTTGACTTGAAAGTTTCTTAAGTTTTCCGCAACACAGTCTCAGGTGTTACATTAGGGTTAAGAAAAGAGAGATACATAGTCCCAGTGATTAAACATACACAGATAAGTCTGAATATCTATATTTAAAAGGATTTGTTTCATTTGTTCTGGTCAAGAGTGATTGAAGAAAGAATTCAGCAAGTTGTTTGTGTAAGAAGTTTGAAAAAAGTCTTGAAGTTGCACAAAACTTGTGCTGAGTTGTTATCTACCAGGTCAACTTTACAAGTGCAGCTCTGTGAAATGCATCGTATTTTGTTTAGTATATTTATTCAATTTAGAGTGCTTGTCGTTATTTTGGCAAATGTTTTATATTATGCATTGTGAGTCAGGCATGTAGTAGAAAAAGCATGTCTTTTTTTTTTTGTCTCTTTTTAACATTTTAATTTGCATGACAATAATGAATAATTTAATGGAAAAATTGCTTGAACAAACCCATATTTGTTTTGATGGTTCTAGAAGCGATTCTGTAAAAGTATCAAATTATAGATGAGGTCATTAGCAGGTTGCATGCAATGGTTAGTATGGAGAGCTGGAGCATGTACGCAGATTTCCTTAATAATATCCTAGGAAGCTTGTTGTTAATCATTGCACAAAACATAAAAAAGGAAGTATGGTTCAAACAGTCAAGAGAATATGAATAAAATTAATCGTAGGTCTAATTTCTAACCTAATTGCTCACTTCCAGCAAGATTGCCACCTTTACGATGGTGAATAACGCCTTGAGCAGGCCTCTAGCCCTCCAGTTTGAGCAGCACTTTGAAAACAAGGAGCCTCTAGCAGTACTGTGCTGACTAGAATGACAAGAAATATTGTGTCATGGGGAAGTCACAAGTAAAAACTGCCACTAGGATTTGGACTTTCTTTTTTGTCATTTAGTACTGTTTTTCTATTACTCTCTCTTCTGTACAGCCGTGTTATGGTGCGGCTAGAGAACCTTGCTGATCTAGATTGCACGCTGCATGTAAAGCTGCTGCAGTCAAAGAAATCTAGTTTGTCTGCATCTTTCTCACCAGCCTACAAAAGCTGCAGGTGTGAACCGCCAGTGGAGGAGGATCCCAATGTGTATAAACTCTTTCTGCGGAAGCATCTTTAGAAAGCTTTCACTCAGTACCAGCCTTAGGGGTGGGTTGACCTGGGCAGTCGCACAAGCCACCATCAATAGGGGGCGCCGCCGCGCCCCCCTATCAAACTTTTTTTTTTTTTGCTTTTTTTTTTTTTTTTTTGCTTTTCTGGAAACGACTTAATTTTCGCGGGCTCAAATTTTCGCAAATCGGGCCAAAGCTGAAAATTTGGAATTATTCGCGGGTTCTAATTTTCGCGAATTGAGTGTAGCTCCCGTAGCGTTCATATATTGCCCGAATTGTTTGCCGGATGTATTTGACTACATTCCAGTCAGGCATAGTAAAATGCAGGAGGGGTTTAAACTTCGGTAGGATGATTCTGTCTGAATAACTTAATCTGGAGGAATGTGATGGACAAGCACCAGTGGCTTAACTAGATATGACGGCACCCATGGCAAATGAAATTTCGGGCCCTTATGATGATAGTGATAATGACATCATCATCATCATCATTATATTATTATTATTATTATTATTATTATTATTATTATTATTATTATTACTCGGCTCGGCGCCCCCTCCCAAGTGGCGCCCGGGGCACTTGTACCCCCCTGCCCCCCCTAGTTACGCCACTGACAAGCACACATGGAACACCTTGTGCACATTTAGTAATACTATACACTAAATTTGTCTTTAATGGACAAGACAGAAGAGGTAAACAGGACACGGCTTTTTCTTTTGCATAATATTTTAGATTAGCAACCAACTAGCCCATGTAGCTATCTTACAAATTTAATCCACTTCGTTTCTGGTGCACCGGGAGAGATATACCTTCCGACTTGTGTGCTTCACGGTGCTGAGGTGCTGCATTGCTGAGAAGAGCATTTGCTAATGGGGCCTTATGAGTTGACTATAGATTGCTACATCAACATTTAAGTTCATGCTCTGACAATTAGCCCACCGAATAGTGCTTTTGCTCTGCTTTCACAATCTCAATACTTTGCTATGGCTTTTCTGCATGCTGCATGGCTTTAACATGCATGGGCATGTTGAAAACTTGAAACTTGACTGTTACATGCAGTTTATCTTGTTGCACCACACGTATTATCTAAAGACTTGTGTCTTCTTTTTTCTTTTTTTTTTTTCTTATTGTGGCTTTGAAAATTGCATGGTGAAGGTGAGACTATCTTGAGCATTGTGCTCTTAACATTCTAGAATATGGATGCTGACTGCTTCTAGACACTACTGGCAGCTCTTCAAATAAAGAATGAAGAACATAAATTTTACATAAAGCTTATTCAAAAATTTTTGACTAATACTGTGACTCAAACATCTCAGACTAGGTAATGAGGGGAACATAACTCGCGTAGGATTTAATTATGAAACTTTAATAGGTTTTACATAAAACACAATCATCAAAACCAGAAGGTTGGCCATATATGAGAACATAAGTTGCGCATCTTCTATGCTGCTGAACTGTAAGTGTTTGCAGAATGCATCCACTGAGAAGAAGTGAAAATCGATTGCCTCTGCATTCAGTCTATTGAAATTACATGTGCAGACACGACAGGCACAGGAATTAATGTTTCACCGTTTCAAAAAGTGCGAGGCCACGCCACATCATTGGCTCACTTTTGCGCAACGTTTTCACCTCGAGTCAAATTGGTTTTGCTAACGAATCTCTGATGGCGATTCCAGGCATACATAACCTGATTCTGTAGCAGTCAACATTTTATTCTGCACCTTGCAGCCGATCAATCAACAAAACAATCCTTAAAGATGTTTTACGTCATTTCCCACGAGCACCTGCTCTCTTTCATATTTCTATCTAATTTTCAAGACATAAAGTGGAGAGTATCCTCCATTAAGACTTTGGTTTGAGCTAGTTGGCTCATAATGATATAGAAGGTCAAAAGTGCAAAACAACAAGGACGAAGGCGAAAACACACATGACACATGCAGGCACTAACTTGCAACTGATATTTTATCCCAGTCAGTCAAACCAGCGCCCATGCATGAACAAAGTCCACTCATGCCTCCACTTCAGATTTTAAAAAAAGTAAAATCAGTTGCAAGCTAGCATTTGTCTGTCGTGTGTGCTTTCTTCTTCGTCCTTGTTGTTTTGCGCTTTTAACCTTTTAAATCAGATATCCTCCACTTTGTGTCTCGGAAATTAAATAGAAGTATGAAAGAGAGCTGGCGCTCGTGGGAAATGGGATCAAAAATCTTGGAAGTTTCTTTTGTTGATCAATCCTAGCTCTACCCACGTTAAATCGCAGCCACGTTGCATGCGCGGTGCCTGCCCGCATGCCCGTTCCTTTGTCCCTCTGTGTGCCCGCAAGACCCTTCCGTCTCTTCCTTGGGTGGTGGCTTTACTGTGGCGTTCCCTTGCCTTCTCTCCCCGCACCCCTCTGTCGCCACCCTCTCCAAGGCTTCTGGTCCTGTTGGTCCGAGTATAGCGAGTGTTCCGTCACGTGCGGTGGCGGGGGCACCAAGTCGCGCACCCGCACGTGTGTGAGGGAACCCGGATCGGGCACAGAGTCCGGAGCGTGCGAGGGGGAGGCCACGCAAGTGGCCCCCTGCGACGCGGCCCCTTGCCCCACCCCCCGTGAGTATGCCCCATAGGAAATTTAAGCACTTGGGGGTGTGGAACTGCCATCGTAATGCCCCGTGGGATGGCCCGCCTTACCCGTCTCTTGGCGCGCGACGCAATTAGTAGAAACGTGCTATCGCTGGTTTGACTCTTTTTGCAGTGTCGGCTATTAGTGGTCCATTCCCCGGTTTTTCGACGGCGTGAGCGTAAAATAATTTATTCATCAACAACGTATCGACACTAAATCAATGCCAATATCAGATCACCGTATGACGCCCGATTGGCGCCATACAGCGCCGATCATGCGCTGTCTAAACAGATCATGTCGTGTGATCGTCGCGCAATCTTTTTTCTCGTGACTGAATGGGCATCATTCAAAAATGGCATTGGAACTTTGGGCCCGCTCTGAATAAGCCACACCTAGATTTTGGTTGTGCATCATTGCACTGAAAGTGTTTCTAGTTAATGTATGAGTCTTTGGCTCTGTATGTGCAATCAACTGCTCAAACTTCCTAATTTGCAACTATATCCTGAAATTATATCATCTTTCATTTCTTTTCCTTGTCTCAGAAATTACATTTGAATACTGCAAACACTGTCGAAATCGACCATTTTTTTTTTTTTTTGTAAGGGCCTCCTTTTGTTTGAAAACAGACATCCCAGGCGAAAATCAGTTCACTTCCAGCTGGATTATGGAACTGGAAATGAGGCAGTCCAGCTGGATTCCAGCTGGACCCAGTTGTATTCCAGCTGGACCCAGCTGGAATCCAGCTGGACTGCCTCATTTCCAGTTCCATAATCCAGCTGGAAGTGGACTGATTTTCGCCTGGGATGAAAAGCTTATTTGTAAGTTCTGTTAGAGATCCATAAAGAATGACCGCCGCTCGGATACCAGCTACAAGTATAACAAAATGTTAAGTGTACAAGATATTGTTTTTATAAAACTACTATGTCACCGTGAATTTTGACTGGCTCACTGAGAGTGGAGGGGCCAAATGAGAACACTCCCTATCGACAGTGGCATCTCTAGCAGCAGCCTCTGCCCCCACAGCATACTTTAGTAGAAGTTTCGTGATCAGAAGCATACTGAAGAACTGGTGTAAGGCAATGCCCAGATGTGTGGCAGATTTACAGGTGAAAACTTTCAATGCTCAACACGGACCCACATGAGTAACATGCAAATGAAAACAACAAAACTGAAAATTCTAAAATCAGTGGTTCGTAGCAGAAACTCCTTCAAAAAGTTAGCATGGCAAATGCCATAGAGGCACAAGAAAACAGTGAAAAAAAATAATCAATAGTTTGAAGCAAAAAAAAAAAATAAGAAAGTTGATGCGGTATTCATCTGTCTTTCTTTTATTGTGACAGTTAAAAAAATATCAGAAAAATGCTGTTAAGGCTAATTTCAGTCCAAGGTGCCAAAACCATGACATACTAACCCCCCCCACCCCCCCCCCCCCCTTGCTTCCCGCTTTTCTGGTTGCGACCTCAATCTCGGGAAGTGAAAAGGGAAAGGTGGGGGGGGGGGGGGGCGGGGGGGCGGGGCGGCTAGGCTACAAAAGACTTGAGGGCCCCAAGTGCCAGATAGCCTAGCTACACCACTGGGTTGAAATCTTTCTTTACATGTCTTTATATTAGCCTGTTACCGCTCACAAATTAAAAAACAAACCATCCCTCGGCACCTCTATTGTAGAGAACTTCCTGGGCTGATGGTGAAAAAAAAATATAAGATTTAGGTTAGATTTTTTTATCTTTTGGCTGCACACAGGTTGGTGTGCCAGTCTGGTGAACCATAAAGCTGTACCAGCGACTGTGCCTGCTTATCATGTGATTGCCTGTGTTTAAGGTTGTACAGTGTACAGAAAAAATTGTAGAGCTTGCATACAAAGTGGAGGGCCTGACACTGCTCTCAGGCTAATGCAACATAGAGGTTAGCTTGCCTCTGAACATGCGTAAACTACTAAGCAGCCACCGGCAGCCATTGTCTCGGTTTCCAGAGTTGGTGTTCAGAAAGACCCACACCTTCAAAGAAATTCCCTTTTTCTTTTAGTTTGGTACGACAGCCAGAACTTTTGGTTAGAAAAGAAAAATTAATTTCAGGCGATTGACACCAGTATGTATAGTTGCCTTTGTTTCTACAGTATATTGCATGGGAGTAGCGAGTGTGTGGAATACATACAGCAGTCATCATGGTGCCTCTGGTCTCGCCGCCTGCAGGTCCCCCAACCGCGGAGGATGAAGAGTGGACCGAGTGGTCCGTGTGGTCGCTGTGCGACCACAACAACGAGCAGCACAGGCGCAGGACCTGCACCGTTGTGGATCCGAGCCCCGAGCAGTGCAGGGGGTCCACCCGCGAGAGCCGCATGTGCATCGCCGGCCAGGACAGCAGTGAGTCCACGCGTCATCACACCACTGGCTAGGCTCGTTATACGAGATAAAGTTGGCGGCTGCCTCGATTGTGATTTTGGTTCGATAAACTGCACAGAAGTGCTACTATAGGATCACGCACCACTACTAAAAAAAGGGGTTCCCAAATGGTGGGCTGCACTTCTGCGGAGAGTGCTTAGCCGATGCGAGGAAGAGCAGAACGTTTGAAGTCAGTTGCCAAGACATTTGCGAGCATCTAGGTTACGACATGGATTTGGGGACATTTGGTCGCTGGATCGAAGCAGATAAGAAAAAAGCAGGACAATCTTCTTAGGGCCCCAGCCTGGAAGAACAGCATCTCGGAAAAAATAACAGTATCCCCATACTCTTCCGAGACGGTGCCAGTACACTAGGCCAGAAAGAAACCTTAGCTCGTTGCCAGCAGCAGATTTAATGCCGTTACAGTCGCCGACAGGACGAGACGGCAGGGAGGTGTCGCAGTTGTCCCGCCTCCCGGACAAGCTTCCTGCCTTCGGTAACGCTTGGACGTCTTGTACGCCTGGAGTGCGCATGTGCAGACAAAGCACGGCGAAAGGCAATGTGCGCGAGCTTCAGGCTGGGCGTTTGAGAGAGGCACACTGCCGTTCTCACGTGCATCGTGCTTGCATGTCTGGGTTCGAGTATTGCACCCTTACGCCACCATTTATTGGGCTGCCTCCCTAGATTGCAATGATAGACCCTTTTCAAAACCCTGTTGAGCAACACCAGCAGTCGCCATTTCTTGGGCACAAAGCGTGCGATTTGGATCGGAGTCCTCGTCAAACGCCGATGCCACACTCGTTCTCGACACGAGCCAAGCAGAGTTCACGCCAAAGGCCGACGCAGTGTTCGTGCCCAAACATTGGCAGACTTGGACAAGCTAGAAGATGGCGCACACTTTTGAAAAGGGTCTATTGGCCCTCGGTAGGCTTTGCTGCAAAGTACATGCCCGGGTCTCTTCTACAAAAGGGTGGCTCGTCGTAAGAGTCGGTACGTGAAGCGTGTCGAAATAAATTTTACGGTGTCTTTATCGCCGCAAATATAAACTGCACATCTTCGAGCGCTCATTCTCCGCCCTAATGTAGCACTGGTGGTTCAAACCAGATGCCAAAGTTTCGCAACTAGCCGTCATCTCATTCAAAGTTACACGAGCAATTTTTGAAAAATTTCAACGGGGAAAATGGGGCTCGTTGTCGGTGACTGACGCCATCCAGCTCCATGTATTCAAGAGTTCCGTCGGCCACCATTTTCCCACTAAAGAATTTCGGAATATCGCTAATAACTTTTGAACAAAATGACGGTTCCTTCTGCAACTTCAGCATCTGGTTCGGATTGCTAGCATTACATTCGGGCGGAGAAAAAGCGTTCGGCGACGCGCAATTCATTTTTGCGTCGAAAAACCTACCAAATTTTTTGGGGGGACATCTTGTACAATGCAATCAACAATGGGTGCGACGCACTAAAACGCGTCTTCTTTCTCCACCCTCGCTCCTCACGCCCTGCAGTTGCCAGCGTGCCTCGGATGCAGGAGACGCGCGAGATCTCCACGGGCATCAGGGTGGAGCACCTGGTGGGCGCCTGCATCGCCTGCCTGGCCCTGGGGGCCCTGGTGGGGGCACTGGGACTTACCGCTACGCCAAGCGGAGGGGAGGCCGGGGGGCCGGCGGCGTCCCCAAGCACCTGGGCACACCCCTGGTGCAGGCCGAGGGGAACACCTATGTTCCCCCTTCCCAGTTCAAGAACAACTTCTCCACGCTCACGAGCACCACGTCGCCCAGCAAGTTGCAGCGAGAAGCCACCATAAAGAGGAACGGCTTCAGGGCGCAGCTGCAACTGGACCAAAACTTCTGAGTGCCTCGGGGACCGGCGTCGGATGCAATACGCGACGTGGGACGACGGCGCTTTTCCGGCGTGCACTGCCGGAAGCCGGTTCAAAACATGGAACGTTTTGAACTCGAGCGAAACATGGAACGTTTTGAACTCGAGCGAAACAAGGGAGCCTGCCTGCGGTACGCGGTGAAGCGTCGACGCGGCTGTGTCGGTAGGACGTCATTAATGATTTTTCTGAGACACGAGCCAGCAGAATGGAGTGCCACCTCGAAGATGGAAGAAAGTCCAGCTCACCGACTCTGTGGTGTTACCGACTTTATACTCCGGCGGAGGTGAAAGAGGCGTCGAATTAGCGGGACACACAGATTGTTTTAGCTTCTATCGTGCATGTGTGTGTGTGTGTGTGTGTGTGTGCGCGCATTTCTTAAGAGCAGCTAGGAGTGAAGACTATCCGCATGAAAGGACAGGAGATGAATTAAGGGTAAAGACAATTGTGTTCACTAGACTGGCGAAATCCTTCGGAGGTGTCTGATGACTTGGCCAACCATCGATGTGTGTGCATACATACGTTTATCCAGCTGCAGGTTTGAATGTGGTAAGACCCAATAGTGCCTGGATATTCTTCCATTTCTATATATGTATAGTGTGAAATGGTGCTGCATACTTCGAACAGAATGTGTCTTTTGGACTGCCATGAACAGCCACTGGGTGAATGTGAAGCAGCAGTAGCAAGATTCAATGTACAAAGAGAGTGAGAGTGAGAGAGAGGCAGACTTTTATTTTGGAAGCGTAAGCCACACTAAGTCAGCTCGCGGTGTGAAATGTGAAATATACATGTTTTGATTGCCAGTCTGGGAAGATGGGACCAAACACTAAGATCAAGAAGCACTGCCAAGATGTGCATTTACGAACAAAATGATGTGTATTTGCGATTCTGACCTCCCCCCCCCCTTGTCCTTACGAGAGATTTAAAAAAAAAAAAAAAGTTTGGAAACAGATGTTTGTTTTGAAAGTTAACACCCACCTCTCTTTGATGTAATCATTCTGGAAAGACGAATAAGAGGTGCTAAGAATCGGGTAAATGTGGTGGCTAAGGTCTGTCGGGTTTCTATTGGTGATACTTGATCCGACTAACAAATCGTTGTTAGTGGTGCAGCTTCAAATCACGTCCGTAATGTGGCATAACCGTGGTGATTTCATTCCATTGTCTGTCATTTTTTTCCTAGCCGACTACAGCGTTATACTTGCGAAAATCCATTGAAGTAATTGATAATGTAGTTCAAATTCACAATGCAAGTCGGTAATAAGTCAAACTTCATCTGATCACCAGGTTAGGTGTATATGCACTGTCAATGACATTGCTAGTTAGGCAGGCTTTTAGAAGGTGTCTCTAAGATTTAAAGAACTTAGATTGTAATATGTCAAAACAAGAATGCCTGAAGCTACTGTACTTTTTCCTTACTTATTTTATATGGGGTTTGTAGATAGAGTAACCTGGATGCGACCTACTGAACAAAGTTTCTGTATATAGAAGGCTGTAAATATTCAGTGTAAATCTGTCCTCGACTGTACACACCTCGCTCAGTGCAAGCAAAGTAAATGGATGTGGGAGAGACAAACAAATGACAGTTTACTCATTCAAAGTGCCAAAAAGAAAGTTGTCTATTTTTGTATTCTTTCTTTAATCTCTCCTCCAAATAATGCCTTTTGGCTAATGAAGGAATAATTTGATAAAAAAAAAAATGTTAGTGCGTCATACATTTACACTTGAGCCACTAGCTCACCTGCATCTTTTCTCGGTCTTAGTGCATTCTGCATTTATTTTAAAACTTTATCACAAAGTAACGAGTTTAGAGTAGCAACGAAATCTTAGTAAAGTTAATTTAGATCACGGAGGTTGTGATCCCCCAGAAATCGCAGCCCGATGGAAGTGCGTGCCGAATTCTTTTATATAAACCATAAGCTTTTCTCGAAGAAGAGACGTCACAATGTACGTTTTCATAAAGTATCTCATAAGGAATCCTTCCTGAATATGTTTTCAGACATTTTATGCTGAACCATAACTTCCAGACTGTTACACAAGATGCACGATGTCATCGTCGACTGCCCTTCGAAATATGTTCAAATTGTATTTTGATTTGTTTTGTTTTTTTACTATTGTGAGTGTGCCTTAATAAAGTATAGTGAAGACAATGGTTCTCTGTTACTCGTTGCCACCATTATGCTCAAAACCTTTACCAGAACAACACGAAACTATTAGACAAACAAAAATGCTTTTTCAGAAACAGCTGGAAAATTTAATGATAGTTCATCTTTCTAAAAACAAAAACTAAAAATCGCCCATTGTTTAGTAGCAGTCGAGTGCTGTAGGATGTCATGGTGTGGCTGCTGCTCTTTAGAGAACTTCCTATGGACTTGCTGCTAAGTAAAACATAAATGCTGTCAAGCAGTGCCGTGCACGGTATCCTAGAGGTCTACAAGTCTGCTTCAGAGCTTGATCTTCAGGGATGAACGAATGGATTCAGGTATGACTGAAAAGAAAACGTGAGAAATTCATGTTTTAGCCTCCGCAAAGACTTTTTTTTTTTTCCAATATTCGTAGTATAAGAGTTTTGGAAAGGTCGATTTAGTGCGGGAGAACTTATTTCTTCCGCTCAAGCTCATCAAGCGAGCCCACAAAATGTGACCTCTCTTCACAAGCACGATTCACGAATGTCCATTTTACCAGGGTGTTAGTATCTCTTGCGGATTATCGTAAGTTTGCATCCCCAACAGTTTACCACACCAGACTTTCGTTACATAGAACTAGTGACGCGTGCAACCCACACATTTTTAATAAAAATACATCACAAGAGAGGTCATGTAGGACAAGACCGACACGAAAGAGAGCTCATCAGCCTAACTGGTCAAGTGACATGCTCACGTGATGTAATCAACGTGACCATGTCACATGATGTGTAGCCAGAGGAGGTACCAATGTTAACGACCCCATAGCTAAGGTTTCGTGTTCCTGGGTTGTTTTATTCCAATCCGGGGGAAGTTTCCCCCTAGATTTTGTTTTTCAGTATCGATTCTGGGGGTCAGACGAAAAGTAGGGGTCTGCGGGGCTCATCAGAAATAAGACACGGGATCCGCCAACCTCCAGGGAAAATGTGTGAGACTTGAGTACTTGGAAAAAGTCCCCAAACAGCTAAGAGAAGGAAACGAGATATGCGGTTCCATAGCAAAAAGCCTCATGTTCATTTGGGGCTGTGTTCTGGGTGGACAGAAAATAAAGCTATAGACAAGATTTTCTTTTTCTGATGCTAGGGCGGCTCCAATTGGAGGCTTTTCCGGTTTCCACGATTTTGATAAAACTAGATCAGGAGTTCATTTTCGGGGTTTATCGGTATTTACCAAAAACATGGAACCCCCACCCACAACGTATTCACATCAGTCTTGGGTAAGTTACTTTTAAAAAGTAATTTGTTACAGTTACAGTTACTTTCAGAAAAAAGTAGCGAAGTTACCGTTACAGTTACGGCAACAAAATAGTAACTCGTTACAGTTAAGGCCTGTTCACACTCTTGCGACCGAGTTCGACCGAGAGAGACCAGTCCGGTTTTTAAGCCTCTTGCGATCTCTTAGGACCAGCTCCGCTGCAGCGGAGCTGGTCCTAAGAGATCGCAAGAGGCTTAAAAACCGGTTTGGTCTCTCTCGGTCGAACTCGGTCGCAAGAGTGTGAACGGGCCTTTACAGTTACTTTCAAAAAGTAACGACGTTACTTTTCAGTTACTTTTCTATAACACAAAAAATTAGGAAAAACTAGAAAACGCCCCTCACCAAGTTGCTTTGCATAAAATTAAAAAGTTCGCTTTTTACTTCATATTGTGACTTAGTAGCAGTTGCTTCTCGAAATTGGTGTGTGAAAGCTTCCCTCGTTTAATGGCGAACATGTGTCTGCCCTTGCTGAACAGGCGCCCAACTGGCACCCTGGAAGGAATTGCATGGAGGCAAACGCGGACCCAATACAAATGCCCTATCCTTGGTAGCACTAGCAGATTGCTGGCTCGTTGACGGTTGCGCTGGGTACATAGAGTCCCTGGACATATTTCAGTTCGTACCCAGCAAGCCAGAAGCAAACCCCGTGCAAACAGCAGTAAATTTTGCCTCAACTGTTGACACCACGCCGGTGTAGTGGCACAAAATCAAAATACGAAACATGCACATTGCGGAGTAGTGGTGCTAATCAAAACACCAAACATGTGCAGTACCCTCCGCGTGTATAGTTGATTCACGGTTGATTCACCCGATTAAAAAGCGTTTGTGCAGAAAAAATAACACCGCAACATAGATAGTGCTTCAGATACTAAGATGTAAGTGTTCAGTCACAAAGTGCAAGCGCGTGCGTAAAGATAACTACATTTTTTTTCATCAAATCTACACGTGGCTATATTCAGGACGTGACTCGCGAGAAAGAACGCGTATTCACAAGTTTGTGCAAGGCCAACTTGACACTCGAAATATCGGAACAGACAATTTGGAAAGTGCGAGGAATAGCTAGATTGTACTCATTCAATTATATATTATTCATAAAAAACTGGAAAGTAACGACAAAAGTAACGTCGTTACTTTTATCGTTACCTGAGAAAAAAGTAATAGAACTATGGTTACAAGTTACGTTTTTAAAAAGTAACTTGTTACAGTTACAAAAAAAAGTAACAAAAATACAGTAACGCGTTACTAGTAACGCGTTACTACTTAAGACTGATTCACATATAGTACAAATGTTTCGTCAAGGGTGACCATAACGGGCAGCAAGGTTTCCATTTTCAAGATTGGTGACCCGAATTTTGGCCCCTACTTAGTGTTTAATTATTCTTTTTCAGTTTACCGGCTTCAGGAACAAAAAGAAAATGCAGGGACATACGATACTTACATGTCTTGACATGCGTCAAGTCGCAGAAGGGTCTGTTGTTTGTCTGTTTGCAACGGCACAACAAATACTTCTTAGTCGCATCCACGGTGAAGTGAACTGGCCCAACACCGAGGTCTTTGCCCTTGTGGCTACCATCGCAAAAGGGCTGCAACCAAAATGGTACTGTAAGCGATAGCATACTGAAGTGCTTAAAGGGGCGATGCAACAGTTTTAATGTTGAAAGAAGTGCCAGTTTGCATTTTTTATATTGTTTACACAAGCCCAAGTGACCAAAAACGTGTCACCTTTCCCCGAAAAACTGCTATTCTGCTGCGTAATCGCAAGGCAAAAAACGAATAATCTGCCGATCTGCAGCCGCCTGTAGCGGCTACGCCACAGGCGGCTGCCTCCTCTGCAACAACAAACCCTGTCCCCCTCCGCTGCTGCACTCGCCGTCAGCCCCATGGCGAACCGTCCTTTGTGTCCATCGCACGCCGCGACCTTCGATGAGGCTAATCCTTTGAAAGTCGACAATTGCGGAGGAAGCGGCTGGGGTCTCTGAAGAGAGGGCCCAAGGGGAAACTATGTGAACCCCCAGAGTACGTCACTCGAAAGTCGGCGTGGAGAGTTGAGGCACTTCGACCTTCGATTTGTTTCATTTTTTCTAAATAAGAACTAGCACTCGCAAGAAAATGCGGTTTTCGGTTTTTCGTTCCATAGGTGACGCAGATTAATTTCTGCAGTTAATTGGCCAAAGTCTGAAAATCGTTGCACTGCCCCTTTAAAATTTCACGAATTTGCAAAGGTTCCACGTTTTAGAAAATTTTTACAGGAACGAAAGTTTCCAATTGGGGTGTGGCGTTCCATGAATCCTACCCATTGTTGCTGTGAACGAAGGCGGAGCAAAATTGCGGCATGCTGAAATTTAAACGCTGGTCTTATCTCCGGCTGCACACTCTTCCGCACCGCCGATACCTTCACTAGGGGCCACCATAAATGGCAGACAATCGCGTCTGCTATAACTATGCATGTAGTTATACCAGATGCTATATCTTTACAGGATTGCCTTTCCATGTCTGAAATCAACTAGATTCATGCCTGCCATAAAACAATTGAAAACGCAGGATTTATGTCATTTTCACTAATGTATGCCCCTCCTATCTGCAAGTAGTGAAACAACAAATGCCACAATGCTTGCTTTTTGTTTTGTTCTTTGAAGTGTGTCAAACAGTGTTTCTTGGCTCGAGCTTTTAGTGTCTTGGCTTTTAACCTGTGCTACAACTGCGTCTTGATTTTTGGTGGGGTTTTTTATGTTTCCTGTAATCGCACGCAGCACCAGAAGAGGCACGCTGCTACAAGCGTGACAGTCTGAGAAGTGCAAGTTTGCACAACAGTGCACTAGAATACAGGGTAGTATTGAAATCGCTGCAGCCTGGCAATGGGAGCTTGTGAGGCCGTGTGTGTAGGCAAAACGCGCAGCGCTGAACTCGTAAGAATAGTAAAATATGCTTGCATCTCACCGAGTTTGACCGAAGGTGCATCAGGCGTTTGCAACTGTTCGCAGCACCCTTTCTTTTTCTTTTTTTTTATCTTGTGCATTGGTTGCATCTGTTAGCTGAACATACTATCCTCATTCCCTGTTTGACCGTCGGCAAGACGGCCACAGAACAGCTGCTACTGCTCCTAGGGCTGGCTGCCAAACCCGCTGCACAGACGTAAAGGGTGAGAGGACAGCACCTTTTTTCTATGTTCCAAAAGACAAAGCCGCAAAAGACATTTGGAAAAGGAATTTGCAAAGAAAGGGCAAACGTGTCGAAGAAATACCGCTGTCTGCAAGCTCCATTTCGAAGCCAGTTTCATCCTTTATGATATTTTTCACAACCTGAACTACCGAATGGCACCTAAATTCTGTATTCCCCCGTCTTCACCGCGCACGCGCACAACCTTACTCCTGCTGCGCCGGTGTCGACGCCCGTCGAGATCTACGCCACGTGCCTCGTGCAAGCCACTTCGGTCCCAACACTGCCCCGTACTCTAGTATAGACGCTTTACACACGCGCCAGATTGAGCCGCCATAGCCGCCCTTCTCTTGTCTTACCGAGATGCCGAGCCACTGAAGCGGGCTTTGGCGAGCCTTCACAACGGCCTGCTGGGGGGAAGGACACAGTAACACTTAAAATGGCAATAACCTGTCCTGCTGTGGAAATGATGAAGTCAAGCGAACGAAATAAGAGGGAACAAAAACTGAAGGTCAGTTATGGCGGCGCCCATGCACAGCTGCTGTAAAGCGTCTATACTGTATTTGTGGGGGGATCGGTGGCCGAGTGGGCTAGCGCACACCAGCTCGGAGCACGTGGAGCGAAAGCTCGCGCTGCAGAACCCAGGGATCCTGGGTTCAATCCCCACCCCTGCCCGTTTCGATCTGGATGAGCATCGTACCGGCGTGCGGTCGTGTATCACTACTGCGTGGTGCACGTTAAAGACCCCAGGCTAGCGGTTGTACTGCACTGGCTAAATTGCTCAACTACAGCGAGTGACTCGTCGCGACTTTAAATGGCTGACCAACTACACGCTGTATAAATATCCCCACAACCACAATTATTATTATACTGTATTTGTGCTACCCATTACTGATAAACAAGTCGCTTTTCGCAGCATCTCCTCAGGCGGTCTGCTGGTGAATGAGTGCATCTCCCTCCAGCAGCTAAAATGCTCACAAGAGGGATTTCGGGGTCACATGACCTACTTCATAGGGACAGGGTGCCTATAAAAATTAGACTGCATCAACTATTTTCTGCTACGTCGTCAAGGCTAGCTTAGCTTCCACAGTGCTGCAGCTCGGCACCGCTGCAAGAGCATGTGGCTCGTCTTGCATCTTATCCGCACACGCCCTTGTGCAAGAAAGACGCCGAACAAAGCGACGAGCGCTCAAGTGGCTTTGACAGCATAGAGCTCTGTGGAAGTAGCACCAGCCTTGACTATGCGGCACAAAATAATTTGACGCCGAGACAGGCGAATGGCTGCCGTAATTCCGTTCTAGCCTCGATTATTCAAGTCCACTTTAGCGTGCAGAAATAGGGTGAACAAGCTTTAAATCTAAGTGAAATGAATTGCACTTGCGAAGTTTAGGAGCGATATGCAAGGTTATTTCTGGGAAGGTCGTGTTAGGTGAGAATTAAAGAAAATGACAGGCAAGGCCTAGGTCTTCTGAGTGGAATCGGCTGGAACGCTAGACACTTCCTGCCTTCTGGGCCAGTCATGTGACCAGAAAATTTGTGTTGCTGCTCTTTTAGCAGCTGGAAGAGATAGCCGCATCAATCTGCAAACCGCCTCTGGGCAACACAGGAGGTCTATTGCAGGCACCTTTGGCACTGGTTTCAGTGGAAAAAAGGACTGGTCATGCTAACAAAGAAAATCAAGATTGTGTTTCTGAGGACACTGGCTCATAGAGACATTTCTTATTTCTGCTTTAATATTTAATCCAGGTAACGTCACATGCTTAAACTTTTGCATTGGATCACCACCATTCGCACCGAGGCCCAGCTTTCTGCGATCCGCAGTTTATGTATGTGGGCTGAAGAGCAGGGTTTCATTTTCTCTATCAGATCTTGTAGTCAGAAAAAACAATGAGGACAAGTGGCTCGCAGGACTTTTACCTAAAGCCCCTGCTTGTTGTTCAGAATGATATTACCTGTTTCTTGCTCAGGCCACAAGCACACCAGGAATATTTCTTGCCTCCTTCGAGCTGCACAAACGTTGGAATGCGCTTGTAGATCACTCCTTTCTTCACTGGACCCTCAGGTGATGGCGGCGCTGAAGACGCCGCACTGTGGCAACATGCCTAGGAACGATAAACATAAAAAGTGACTATTGATACCAAGGACAGACCAAGTCACCGAATTAAGACAGCAAGTTGGGCCAGTTTGTTCTGCTTTCTTGAAGTTAATATGCCAAAAGACGGAAGCAGAAGAACATAGATGCAAACGGGACATGTCCTGTTAGCATCTATTTTCTGCTGTCCCTGTCCTTTGGCATTTTAACTTCAAGACAAGTCAACGAGCTGATGAAAGGTAAAACGTTAATGGTGAACAAACATTATCCTTTCGCATTTCTGCGTTGTCAAGATAGAAAACCCATAGGCAATGTGACAGAAGTGTGGTTCTACTTAGTCAATAAAAATGGGAGTGCCAGCAGTCGACATAGCACCCCCGGAACACAATTGCCGGCAGTGTCCTCTCATTGGCTAATTACATACAGGACATCCGGCTGCCGTACACTGGCATTTCTGAAGAGAGGCGTGTGTGAGCACATCTTTAATCGACAGTGAGCGCACACGCTCGCGTACCTTTGATTGCATTGTTACAAAACAGTTTTCACTGCAATCGCATGTGCCACCACTATTTGCGTACGCTGTCACCTCACCTGGTTTACAGGGCAAAAGAAGGGAGGAAAGGGGAGGCTTAGGCTATGTTATGTAGTCTTTCAGTGTTGAACGTTGTGGGCTTCAAGTGTTCTCAGATTTGATTTTGCTCACGGAGCCACCATCTCATGCATTTACGCCCGCTTAGCTCCTACAGAGTGCCACTGAGTGCCACATGCGCTGTTTTTAGGGGATGACGTTTTAGCGAATAACGGGGGCACGTGTTAACCCAAACCCAACTCCAACCCCCCCCCCCCCCCCCCCCTCCGCCCCCCCGCGCGCGCGCGCGCACGCACGCACGCACGCGAACACACACACACACACACACACACACACACACACACACACAGGCTAAGCTTACGCCGCTTGGCGGCGGCAGTCTGCGGCGGCTTATTACAAAAATGTCAACCCACTTGGCCCACCCGTAAACGCCGCTTCGCGGCGGCCGACTATTTGCTAAAGCGTCATTCGGTGAAACATCCGCGTTCGCTAAAACCGCATTCGATCAAATGTGTGCCTCCCGGCACGCACAGTGTCTAGAATCAAGGCTGTGAAACAGATATATAAATTTCTGCTGCAATGATTTTTTCCAGATCTATTCTGCCTGCAGCTGGCACAATGCCGCCTCCAAAAATATGCCGGCAGTAGTCACGTGACTGTAACCAGCCAATGGGGGAAAACTTTACGCAATAATCTTCTTCCTGGGCTGTTGTGCCGGCTGCTGGAAGAATATCCACGTCCTCTAATCTGAAAGCTAATCGGTGAATCTCGAGCGAGCTAGCGAATGAACGACACGGTAGTGCGCCAGTGAGACTGTGAAGTAGTGATAGTGATCGCGACAACAGTTTCCAATTAACGTACCAATTGGAGCTGTCTCGAAGCCAGGTCAAGTCTAAGTTTCAACGCCACACTTGCCAGAGACGACATGTTTTACTTCGTTCGAATGGTTCGAATACCGCAACTACAGCAAGCAGCGACGTTGTTGCCACTACGGTCACTACTGGTACTGGTGTCCCGTCACCAGCCAATGTCAATGCGATTTTTAAAGGACGAATGTCGAAAAAAATCAAGTTTATACGTATTCTAGATAAGCACGAGGAAATATTTTCCACTTGACTAAATTGGGTGGCGGCTTGCGCCATCTAGCCAGCATGTTTTCGGTTTCAACCCGAGCTTTCTGACGTTCCTGGTATGGTGGCTTTCCTGGCTTCGATAACACCTGAACGTCTCATGCACAGTGAATGGGCTCGTGAGTTTCGTATGTGCGCGCAGCCAAAGCATGGCGGAAGGCGAGGAACGTGTGCTCTAGGCTGGGTATCAGAAAGAGACGCACTGCGCAATTGTTATCTTGCTTAGTTTTCAACCATGGACTCGTCAGGGTATTTTTATGGTCACCAAAATCTTTGACAATCACTCACAGAATGAGAAAGGGGCCCACCTACAGCCAGTGGGCTCCCCTTTTGTGACGCCACTGCCTCCAGCGCGAGCTTCTTACCTTCGACAGTGCTTAGAGTTCGGCCTCTCGTGAGGTTCGAGCGCACACACGCAGCCAAAACACGGTGGAAGATTTGGTTTAAATCAGGTTAATTTGATTTAAATCACAGGAGCTAGCTGCTTAAATCAAAAATTTTCATCACTTTAAGTTGATTGAATACAATGTTCATGGATAATTCAGCGTAACATGTGAAATGCTTCTTTTTTTTTTTGCAATATATATATATATATATATATATTGTGAGCAGGCTCATTACTAGCGCCACCTGCCGACACCTTGTTCACAAAGCCTGGCCCAACCAGGGGACTCGAGACGACGTTCCCGCCATGCCATGTTGCCGCCATAACCGCCGTATTAGTTCGCTATCGTTATTAAACCCTTTTAACTAACGTTTAACTCTGCCTCTGTCATCCGTACCCTCACATTTGGTGCAGTCGACATGTCAAGGAGCCTGGATGCCACTCGCCCGCCCGCACCGCCTGCCTAACTCGCTTGAAGAGCGAGTCGCATCTTTTGTTTCGCCCGCCCGCCCGCCCGTCCGCCATGCCTCTTGTCAATTGGGCCGAAGCCACGCCAAACGACCTCGCCGGCTTTACGGCAGAGTACCTTCGCGACGAGTTGTCTCGTCGCAAACTTGACGTCGCCGGATCCAAGGAGGAAATCATCCACCGCCTCCTGGACGACATCGCCCGAAGCCCCCCGCCACCGCCATCAAGCCCTGCCTCTTCCCGACTCGGCGGCCTCCGCAGAAGGCCCGCAAGAGTCATCGCCTCTCCCGAATCTCGACCCGGCGCAGTCTACGCAGCTACTGACAAGCTTGCTGCAGCAGTTCCTGACCGTGTCTCAACGTGCGCCAGCCCCTGTGCAGGTGACTACCCTGCCGGACTTGTCCGCGTCGCTTCCAACTTTTAGCGGCGATGGAGGTATTTCGGCCCGTCACTGGATCGAGGAGCTGGAGCGAACTCAAGGACTGGCTTCTTGGGAGCCCTCGACACTTCTCGCAGTCGCCCTCGGCAAGCTTCGAGGCCCAGCCGCTAACTGGAAAGCTGTTTCTGGACGCCAGTGCCTAACTTGGGACAGCTTTAAGGCCGCCTTCCAGGCGCAGTTCGGTGATCGCCTCACGCTTCTACAGTGGCAGCACAAGGTCACCGCTCTGGTGCAGTCGCCTGGAGAGAGCCTCGTCAACTATTCCCTAGCAAAACTAAAACTCATCTCGAAATGCCCCGTCGTGCTGACTGATGCTCAGCGCATAGAGTATGCCGTTCAAGGCATCAACGACGAACATCTAGCGACATCCATCACAGCGCAGTGCCCTGCGACGGTCACTGCATACATGGACATTGTAACACGACTCGACCAGACCTTGAGCCATTCTCATCTAAGATCAAACCGCACGGAGGCTGAAAGTGCAAGGCCACCAGTTGCCAAATCACACGCAACGCCTTCCTCTACGCAACCTTCAAATCGAGCTGAGCGTGTGTCTGCCATACCACAGCGCATATCGTCTCTTTCACAAGAACAGCAGGAGGCACGATACCTTGCCATCACATCAAAACATGGAGCTCCCGCCCATCGCCCCGGCCAAGACTTGAGCAAGGCTGTGTGCTACAATTGCCGGCAGCTGGGTCACCTCTCCGCCAAGTGCACTGCTGCAAGGACCCCACGTAATCAGCAGCCAGCCAGCTTCAAGACCAATGCCCCTGCCATGTCCTGCCTCCAGAACTCTGAGCCACTTGAGGGCTCAATGGTCCAGTGTGCTGTAGTCCAAGCCGACGTCCCAACAATCGGCAAGGTTGACGCTTTCCCTGACAGTGGGTCTAAGTTGACCATACTGTCGCAAGAGCTTATCGGAACCTTGAGCTTGCTACCATGGACAAAGCCACCCATTGCCGTCGTTGGTGGCAGCACAGTTGTACCAGCTGGTACTCTGTGCACTCGCATCTCCGTCGGTCCCATCTCCGCTGTGGTGGAGGTGATGGTACTTGCGCGCAACCCCCTGCCTCTGATCCTCGGAGAGGACTGGTTCGAAGCAGCACATGCAGAACTTGTTGTGAGGCCGCCTAATCCAACCGAAATTCGCCACCCCAGCTCGGGTGCCGTCTTGTTGTGCCAGGAGAAGGTGTTGCCAAGAATGGCAAACGCTGTCCTTCTCCACACCCCGACTTTTTCCCCATTCGCACCGACAATCCCTTCGACTGGGGGTCTCCAACTTGAGCCTCTCCCAGATGACAACCAGCCCTTGTGGCTGGCTCTAGCATGCCATGAAGGATCGTCCCAGCCAGAGCGTGATCCTCCAAAGACATCTAGCCGAACCAGTTTCGAAAGCAACAAGACAAGCTCCATTCTAAGCGATGCCCAAATTGGCACAGAGCTACAGCCAGAAGAGTCTACTGCGATTCAAAATGTCCTGCAGCGACATATTGCTCTTTTTGCTACAGATGACAACGACTTGGGACTCTATGAAGGAGCACAGCACTCCATTGACCTCGCTCCAGACGCTGTACCTTACAGTCGGCAACCGTATCGGTATACTGCTGATGACCGACAGTTCATTGAGCAGCAAACTGAAGAGCTCCTGAGGAAGGGCATCATAGTGCCTTCTTCCAGCCCTTGGGCCTTCCCCGTTGTCATTGTTTCTCGTGGAAGCAAGAAACGACTGTGTGTGAACTACATTCCACTTAACAAGCAGACAGTCAGTGTCGCTCAGCCGCTTCCCCGTGCCGAGGACATTATGGACGACATAGCAGGTTGCTCGTTGTTCGCCTGCCTGGACCTGAAGAAACTGCAGGACCGCTATTGGTGGCCACGGATGACCTCAACGGTGACCCAGTACGTTGACGGATGCCAGACATGCCAGGTCAACAACCGCCCTACCACACGCAACGTTGGAAGGATGGGCTTCATGCCGACAACCGAAGTCCCCTTCAGCACTATTGCACTGGACCACGTTACAATGCCTCTAAGCGATGGTGGCAAGTACATTTTGAACGTTATAGACTTCGCCACACGTTTCATTGTGCCAGGTGCCGTCTCAACAACTTGCACCAATGAAGTGATTCAGCACTTGTACACCGTCTTCTACCACTACGGTGTGCCCGATGACTGCCTGTCCGACCATGGTCGTGCGTTTGAGTCCTGCGAATTCACACGATTTCTGGCTCTTCACGGTATTCGACAACACTTCTCGGTAGCTTACCGCGCGGCAAGCAATGGGCTTGTCGAGAGAAGTAACGGAACGCTCGTCTCGGTGCTGAGAAAGATGTGCAATGCAGAGCCATCACGTTGGGAAGAGAAACTAAGCGCCGCAGCCTTCGCTGTGAACACAGCCGTCAGTGCAACTTTACAGTTTTCTCCTTTTGAGTTGCTGCATGGGTATCTGCCCAAACTACCCATGGAGAAGTTCCGGCGCCTTGGATCCACCACCCTGGAAGCAAGACTTCTAGACCTTTCAGAACGCCGCAGCGAAGCACAACAGAATTCTGAGCAAGCTCAGCAACAACGGAAACGTCGCTATGACAAGAGCCATCGCCATGTCACCTTTACACTGGGCCAGTATGTATGGCTACGACGTCAAGAACCAATCACAGATGGCACGACAAAACTTGCTCCAACCTACAAGGGACCTTATCAAATCATCGCACAGAAGACTCCGGTCACCTATGAGATCCGCCGTGCAACTAATCCAGCCGACAACTCGTCAAGAGACGAGAGAGTGGCGCACTCCAGCCAGCTCAAAGTATTCTGTCCTCCATACATTGACCCTACCCTCCTTGCCCATCTGCGACCTGCATCGACAGCCAGTGATGAAGCAGAACCTGGTACAACTGGACCGACAGCCAGTGCCGAAGCAGAACCTGTGACAACTGGACCGACAGCCAGTGCCGAAGCAGAACCCGTAACAACCGGACCAACACCCAGTGTCAACACAGAACTTGCAACCCCCGGTCCAAGCTCAAGGACCCAACGAGTGCGACGCTTGCCCAACTACTTGACAGACTACGACCTTTCTGAATGAAAGCTTCGGGACCAAAGGGCCTTGGTCCTATTAAGAGGGAGTCGGATGTGAGCAGGCTCATTACTAGCGCCACCTGCCGACATCTTGTTCACAAAGCCAAGCCTGGCCCAACCAGGGGACTCGAGACGACGCTCCCGCCATGCCATGTTGCCGCCATAACCGCCGTATTAGTTCGCTATCGTTATTAAACCCTTTTAACTAACGTTTAACTCTGCCTCTGTCATCCGTACCCTCACAATATATATATATATATATATATATACTATATATGAGTATATATA
This sequence comes from Ixodes persulcatus, assembly GCA_013358835.2. NCBI lineage: Eukaryota > Metazoa > Arthropoda > Arachnida > Ixodida > Ixodidae > Ixodes > Ixodes persulcatus. The sequence continues at coordinate 162,910 of JABSTQ010011317.1, read as the reverse complement.
TATATATAGTATAACTAAGCATAATTATATGCTATTCCAGGTTCCTCGTATAAGGTAGCCATAACTTTATATGCAGATGTAAAATAATGACTATATAAAATACCAACATGCTTGATATTTAGAGGCAAGATTGAAATTAATATGATCGTCCGATGTCATGTTTTCATGAAGGAAAAAAAATACCTAAAGTTTTAAACGTAGGTACAATTTCAATTTTCGAAGAATTTAAAAAAATATATCTTTGGTAATCTAGACATATTTATTTCTTGGTCGAAATAAGACTGCTTTTGTCTTATTGGTATTTATTTTTAGAGAATTACATTTACTCCAACAATCAAGTTTTTGTAATATTTCATTGGCGTCACATATAAGCTCTGTGGCGTCTTCTCCAGTAAAAAACAAACTAGCATATCAGCGTAGACAAAACAAAATTGGTTGTTGAACTTACGTTTACTATGTCATTTATATTGATATTGTATAATAAAGGCCCAAAAATACTCCCTTGAGGAACGCCGGATTTAATCAGTTTTATTTCAGATGACTGACCATTTATATCTGCATATTGTCTGCGGGAAGAAAACTATGAATTTAGAAGGAGTGGCACTTTGCCACGAAATCCATACTCATTTAATTTCCTAATTAGCAAATTATGATCCAGGTTGTCATCTGTTTTAGTGAAATCGGCGTATAAACCGTGTGGGAGTCACTGGTTTCCCTCCCCCGAGAAGGCGTAAGCTAAGCAGCGGATGTTCCGGGCGAAGTCGTTCTCGCTTCGAGCCTTCGTACCGTGTCGGGGAGACTACGTCACCATGTTGGCCTGCCCTCCTCCGAGTGTACGGCCGTCTGGTCGAGGAGTCCTGGATTGGACTCCGGGCGGCGGGTCGAGTCGCGGCGTGAGCTCGTCCGACCGGCGATGACTCCACGCTAGCGTTTCCCCTTGCTCTGACAGTCGGTGTCCCCTCCTCCTAGTGGACATCCGTCTGCCGAGTGCCCTGGCCCAAACTCATGCGACAACGGGTAGCGCGGCGTGAGCCCGGCCCACGGGCGATGACTCTGCTCGCAATCACCCCTTTCGCTCTCAGGTCGACGGGCGCTGCGGGCACCCCACGGCTCGCTTGACCGCATTGTCTTTTGGGGGACCCCTGGATTAGGGAGTTTTCGTAGACCGCGTTTTACCGTCCGCGAAGCCCTCCGCAACGAAGAATCCGCTACTCCGCCTGTGCGCTGATAGCCTTGACTGTAGAGTTCCGGGTATTGTTGCGGGTTGCGGAGAGCGTTGCAAGACGGCGAAAACCATCTACGAAAACTCCCTAATAAACGCTGTTGGATACCGGGATCATCGTTGCTGGCATGGTATGGCCGAACCCGGCGCGGCGACGCGGCGACCGCCCTCACTTGTAGCGTCGGCTGCCCGGTGGGACGGGCATCGGATTCCCCTTTGAGCACCGGTCCCCACACGTAAAGGTACGTAAAAATCCTTCCCACAACCAAGTGTATGGATTTCGCGCCTAATTAGTTTCATTTCCTGTACATCGGGCCCATTCGCCGGTTCACCCTTGAACCCGTCCTTCCTCGTCACCTTGATTGTCATCTTTATTTGTCAAGCGCGAACCTACAGTTACTGCCTCCGGATGAAATTGTTAGTGTTTATTACCCCCAGAAGCCAAGGCTCTTTTTGGCGGCTAATTCCCTCCATTGGTAGGTCACGGGACTGGGAGAAGGATATGCAAGATCTTACAAGCTGAATGGCATAGACAAACTCGCCATTACCGTGATTGCCTACACTTTCAACTGTGTGAAAAAATAAGTCCCTCTGATGGTAAGAAAGAAAAAAGATCGAGGTACACCTAAGCATTCTTTATGAGTTGTGAATGCGACACGCAGCGCCATGGGGTGAGCGGTCGTGGAAACTGATGAGCGCAGCGGCCGATGGGAGCCCCGTCGATGCGCGGCAGCCGATGGAACCTAAGGAAACTAGGTGCCGTTTTCGCGCTTCAAACTGATGACGTCAGCTCGCTCCATGAGACAGTTAATGATTTCGCATTAAAATGGCGCGAATTTTTGACTATTACAGACCAAACAACAGAGCTTCTGTGGCGACCCACCTTGAACAACCTTCGCGCCATCACAGGTCACAGCCAAGAAGACGTCTGCATATAGCAGCCCCGTACACGCAATTAAAAAAAATTGACCGCATCTCCACGTGGTGAATGATGTTGCTTGGGGCGAAGCTCTGGTGGTGCTTGTCTGCGTAGACGCCGAGCCGCAGCATGCCGAGCCTTTTCATTCATGTCAGTAGGAGAATGTGTGGTTTTCTTCTTTTTCTTTTTTTTAAGCAGACAGATGGGATGGCATCTCAGAACCCCCTACTTTTTTTTTCTTCTTTTTCTTTGAGCCTTTTCATTCATGTCAGTAGGAGAATGTGTGGTTTTCTTCTTTTTCTTTTTTTAAGCAGGCAGATGGGATGGCATCTCAGAACCCCGGCCCTACTCTTTTTTTTCTTCTTTTTTTTTTTCATAATTTTTTTCATCTTTTTTTTCCAATTTTTTTTTTTTTTTTGCCCTACACGAGCACGTGAGCATGTGCTTACGTGCTCGTGAGCACGTGATCTCACGAGCAGAAGCACGAGCACCCGACGCCGGCCTACGGCGGACGGCGGACGGACATACGGACATGGCTAGACCCTAAGGAGCTTCGCCCCTAAAAAATACAGCTACCAGAAAAGGTGCGACAAGTCCTCAGCATTGGACCAGCTTCGCCGTTGAACCAAATAAATCGGCGCCAGAGCAACTGTCTCTGGTAAGGCACGTGTCGAGACGAGCCCCCGAATCAGTGTGATAGATGCACTTTTGAAGGTGCAGACATCCTATATCGATATAAACCTCCAAAACGTCCTCTGCCTCTTAAAGAGGTGGAGCCTTAATTAAAAGAAAAATATTTATATCTGATGCCAGCAGACAAAGAAGGAGGTTTTGTGGTCATACCCAAAGATGTGCTTAGAACCAAATCCCTAGTAGCTATTGACTCTGTTTTTCACCGCCATGACATTTCACTAGCAAAGACAAAAGGTGAAGCAAAGAGGTTAGCGCTGGACTTGAAGAATTTTGCTCCTACATTGGGAGAAGCAAGAAACTCAGTTTGTAGCGCAAAGACACGAAGTTGTCTGTCCCTTAAGAAAACCACTACAAAGATGAAAAAAATCTTTTTTAACAGTCTGGTGGGACACGCGTGTCAAAAAATGAATTTTACGCGGAAAAAAAAAAAAGAGCAATATTGACGGCGCAAGATGTATTTCAAATTCTGCGAGCAAAGTCCATGATGTCACAGTATGGTCATAATCACTTTCCACCTCAACGAGGTGGCCATACACTCTCTCCACCTCACCGTGATGGCCAAGCCGATGCCAAGGGGGGAAACAATTGTGGAAAGGAGGTGACTACCAACTAAATCCACCTCGCGCCGTCAATATTGCTCTAATTGTTTTGTTTGTTTGTTTTACACGGGTGTTTGTTGTCATATGAACCAAGGGGAAATAAGCTATTACTTCAATTTAATTCGGCACATTCCAAGTTGGTAAAAAAGGGCTTAGTAAACCTATGCTTTGAAAACTCTATTAGCAAATCCTATCCGCATTCGCCCCAAATAAGCTTTGAGACACAGATATCTAGGCTACAACAAGCGGGGTGCCATAAACACCTAGTAACATCTGTAGCTGAAAACTTCCTTAAAAATGTCAAGAATGGTGAAGGTACAGCAGGAAAGTCAAGAAAAAGAATGAAAAGGCGATCAGTTATACCTTCTGTTCATAACATTTCACACAATCTCAAGATAGGAAACCGCGTAAATGTAGATGTAGTCTTTTCAGCCCCCAACAAACTCTTAGGATTATGAAAAAAAAAAAAAAAGTCAACTCTACCCAAAATCACAGTACAGGCTGCACAAAAAAAGCATAAGCCCCTTACATCCCGTGCACAAAAGGAGAGGTTTATTCTATTTGCCTCTCGTGTGGCAAACAAATGTACAAACTGAAAGATGTGTAAACGACCGCTTAAAACATCAAGAAAGCAAATTCTGGACATCTAGGCATCCATTGCCGGGACTGCGGATGCTCAGCACACTTAAAGAACTGCACTGTTCTCAGCAGGAACCTTCGGCAGCTCACGCGAGAAATATTTGAGGCTGAGAACATTGTGAAGCTAGACGAAAAATGTGTTAGTAACGCCTCTTTAACGTTATCCAGGAAAGAGTTATTTTTACCTTGAAACAAAGAGAAAATAACGAAGTGTCGATGTGCTAAGGTGTAGAAGAAAACGAAATACAACTGAGTTGGTAGTCAGCGCTGAGTGAGCGATTCAAATTTACTGGTTAAAGTCCGAAATATGTAGCTCCAACCAAATCTCGAAAAGAAACCCGACGTTTCAAAACGGTTTCTTCTTCATCGGTGACTGAAAGCCCACTAACACACACCGGACGCTACTTCGATTTTGACTCCAACCACCCAGCATGTCATGGGGCGTCAGTGGTTTCGAAATTCCTGGTAGGGCAACAACTAAGTGCTCGTCGGAAACCGATAAAAGGAAGAAAAAAAATAATAATTACGGACCTTAAAAAGAAATGACTACTTTAATAGCTTTATTGAACGCATCGCCCGACGCCAAGGTCTCGCCAGAACCAGAATAAGCCACTATAAGGAAGGTAGCCCCATCGAGTGGCGCGCAAAAAATGCATCGGCGCGTCCCATACGAAAAGGGGACCAGCGAAGCGCTCGCGCGAGTACTGGGAAAAGAAGGAATTCTGGTGGCCCACAAGACCGCGTTCACACTGGGAAGGTTCATGCAGTGGCGTAACTAGGGTGTGGGGGGGGGGGGGGGGGAGGGGGGGGGGGGGCAGGGGGTATAAGTGCCCCGGGCGCCACTTGGGAGGGGGCGCCGAGCCGAGTCCACCCAACATGTGCCCGATGGATGATGGTGATGATGATGTCATTATCACTATCATCATGAGGGGCGCGAAATTTCATTTGCCATGGGCGCCGTCATACCTAGTTACGCCACTGGGTTCATGACAAGACCCAAAGATCGTCTACCAAAAGAAAAAGCACAGAGCGTGGTTTACACCATTCCATGCGCATGCAGAGTGCCCCGCAACCTACATCGGCGAGACGAAGAACTTTCCCGAGCGAATGCGCCAACACAGGAACGACGTGCGAATTTCGACACCAAGCGCAGCGCCATCGTCGAATATGCGATATATACCCTAGGCCTTCGCATTGATCTCGCCAACGCGGACGTGATTGACAAGGGCCAAATATTCGAAGACTTTTCTTTGTGTCATGGCAAACCCGAATCCCGGACAAAAGCTCACCGGACAAAAGCTCACCGGACAGAAGCTCACCGGACAAAAGCTCACCGGACAAAAGCTCACCCATTTTTTCACAGACCCGGACAAAAGCTCACCACAAGAAAATTTAATATTGGTCTTAAGACGAGTGCGGACAACTTAGGTGCTGCCTGCGACACTAAAATGCAACGATAAATTTAATCTGACAGGCGCATGGTTTGTTGATTAGAGTAGAAACAAGTTTATTTATCGATTGGTTAAAAGCGAATGCATTTTCCTACTAGCTCCAGCAGTCTTGGTAGATCTCGGTGCACCTCTTCGGGTTCAAAAACTCAGGTTCACGAAGTTTCTTGGGCGATACACAAGGGTGCTTCGACATAGCTTGAAAAGTTCAGTCAAGCAAGCTTGATCTTAATCAGCTCCACTCAGTTTCGGTTATCTTAATTTTGTTCCCAAAAGTTGCTTCTCTGCCTGTTATGGCTTATCTGTCGACACCTTTGCATGGGATGGGGTACCAGTTCACCTAAAAATGGTGCAATGTCCATCGCGTCCGCACGTTATCCAAGCCCTTGTTTCGCCCGGGTAGCGAAAAAAAAAGAGGTGAGCTTTTGTCCGGGTCTGCGAAAAAACGGGTGAGCTTTTGTCCGGTGAGCTTTTTTCCGGTGAGCTTCTGTCCGGTGAGCTTTTGTCCGGTGAGCTTTTGTCCGGTTACCGGCAAACCCAGCATGAACCCTAAACAGGTCCTTGAGTACCTTGTCCTCCGTGTGCGCACATGGTCTCTGTGACCTGACAGAAAGCTGAAGGGATGACCGTCTTCGTAACTAAAAAAAATGACATTTGAATGTTTGTAATTTTTATTCATTGTTTTGAAGACGAAGACGAAGGAGATGCTGCTGCTTCACGTGCTTTCACTCCCCGAAAAAGAAACCGAGCTGGTTTCAAAACGTCGGGTTTCCTTTCGAGAGTTGACTGGGGCTACATTTTTCGGACTCTACCCAACCAGGCAGATTTCTGCCGAATATGTTTACTTCAAAAATTTTGGTGGTGTGCGTGTTTGTGTGTGAATGGTTCTTGTGCGCTGTTTTTTAGAAGTATAGTGTGAGATCGAGAAAATTAAACCCGGTGTTTCGGCCCGCATATATAAAACCACGCATCGCAAGGAGCTGAAACTCCGTGAGACGGTGACGCTAAGTGGTGGCGATAAAATGCGAAAATTTGACCACATGACGTTACCTAAATCAAGATACAAAAAAAAAAAAAAAAAAAAAAAAAACTTCTGAGCCGACGTTTACCTAAGCCTAATTTTCATCATACCGATATTGGAGATTGTGGGCGCCTGTAGCATTTATTCCAGTGAAAAAAACTTGTCAGTTGGAAAGACAACATTGTTTTCTTTCTTGCTGACAAGTTTCTTTACTGACATATATAGTTGCTACACGCGCCCACAATCTCAAATTTATATTTGATGAATATTAGGCGTATGTGAACATCGGCTCATAGAGAATTTTTGTTTTGCTTTTGTATCTATTGATCCAGGTAATGTCATGTACTCGAACTTTCGCATTTTATGACCACCGTTAGCGTCACATTCACACAGAGTTTCTGCTTTCCGCGATGAGTAGTTTATTTGCGCGGGCCGAAACCCCGGTTTTATTTTCTCGATCGCGCCCGGTAAAACAAAAACAGTTTTTTTTTTAGTTAGTTAAAATGTTTAATTGGCTTTTTTTTTTTTTTGCTTTCTAAGTTGTTTTCAATGGCACGTTACGCAACTGCCGGACGAAATAGAAGCTATGCGGAGCGTAAATTCGCCTGCTCAGGTGCACAAGGATAGGGATGATGTCAGAACGCTGAACTCTTATTGGCTCATTAAAACAAAACAGGAAAAAATAGAGGGATGATTTTAATTCATGTTGCATTGAAGTCTACCCACTATCCTTTCAATCAAAGCCAATCAGAGCTCGAGGTCGTTCTGACGTTTAGTTCCTGCGCAAGAAACAGCTAGACATCTTTCTCTCCGCATAGGAAGAAGCTCAGTGCTCCGATTTGCTCAGGAGAGCACCGCTCTTTGCTCGAGTTCAGCATGGTACAAATATTTTGAGCTTGATCAATTCTTTGATTTCAGTACAAAACATATGCGCACAAATAAAGTCAAATGATAGATAAACGATAAATAAAAACTATTTTAATAAATATATATATATATATATATATATTTCTTAAAATAGTTTTTATTTATTGTTTATCTATCATTCGATGTTATTTGTGCGCATATGTTTTGTACTGATATCAGAGAATTGATCAAGCACGGTTTGAGTATATTTTTATTGTAAAACTGGTTCGATTTAAATCAAGACTTTTTATTCTACACCCTAGTTATGGGGCTGGGCACCTAAAAGAAACGCCTTGCGCTTTATTGTCCTTTTCAGAAACAAACGTATCGCAAACATCAACGGCTTCATTCTAGACGAACGTAGAGAGTTAATTCTGAGCGCCAGATAGCCTAAGTTTAAAAAAAAAAAAAATTATTAATAATAATTAGATTTTTTTTTTTTTTTTTTACTGCATTATTATATACGTGCGACCACAGCAGGCAGGAATTTTTTGTTCGCTGGTCTCCGCTTGCCGCTCGCGATTCGTTTCAGTGTCGATATGGCACAACAAGGGGCGCCGCCGACGTGATAGAAAGGGCAGAAGCACAGTGCTCGTATCCAAACCTGTGCATAGCTAATACCAGCTCCTGCGTTCGACGTCTCACAACGAACGCGACGTTAGCCACGCGGCGACGCCAAGACGAATGCCGCTTTGGGGTGTATACTTCGTTGAGCTTCGGCGGGGTTGCCGCCGAAGATCCACTAACGATGACGTCATGCCCAGGCCTTGTCTTCTAGGTGGGCACGGCACAGTGCTGACGTCTCGACAGTACAGCTATAATTCCATTCGCTGAACGCACGTTTTAAAATTCTCGCAATTACAGGGAAGCTATATTCACTGTGTGTGGAAACAGACAGACGTTCCCGCTAATTTAAGAAAACAAAATTGCCTAAAGGCAATTTTATTTCACATATTGAATTTTCCGTTTCTGCGCTTTTGTCGCCTGCTTTCTAAATTTGAACAATGATGGACGCGCGGAATTTGACTTTTTCTAGCAGGTTTTGTACCAAGCAACATGTTAGTTAGGAGTAGCTATTGATTTTTTTTTTCAGATGCCAACATTTGTTAGCACATTACTTGAACATAAAACGATGATTGCATCGCTAAATGAGTAAATCCTTGATAATGTTGTTTATCTTTGATAATGAAGCGTATTACTCATTACCTTTACTAATATTAATACGCAGAAATGGACATAGAAACTACAAAGTGAACACACAGCTTTCTTTTAAAACTAAAGCTCAGGCCAGAGTAAGTTCAATTTATAATTAGAATAAAAAAATAAAAAAAAAGATTAAAAACACTTGTAGCAAGACACTTCAGTTGAAGTGTCTCGCTACGTAAAAAGGGGAGTGGTGTCTCTCTCACTCCCCTTTTTACGCTCATAGTTTAGGTAGCCTGTCAATATCATTTATGTAAATTTCTGGGAAAATCCAGCATATCCGCTAAAACGACGATCGATGAAAATAGTTACGTCCCACCACGTTTCATTAACCTAGCAAGCTCAATAATCTAATATCATAAACGGAAAAAAACACTATTCCCATATATTACCAAAAAAATAAAGTTGTGCTTTAGAAGTGAGACTCATTTAACTCTGCAAGAGTTAGCGGCCTTAGAGCCCAAGTTGAGTCAGATCATGTGGATAGTTTTGTTTCTTTTTCGACCGACTGGTGCGCCGGACCTACCAATTGTACCTACTCTTTTTTTCTTATTTTTCTTTCTCGGCACCGCTCTTTAAAAGTATAGGTCGACCTACACTCCGTGTCACCAGCTGTGTGCAATGCAGGCGAGCGCAACACCAGGCGTAGACACAAGGGGCGAGCACTAGGAAGGCTGGGGAGTGGGAGAGGAGGTTTCTCTCCTGATCCCCAGCCTGCTTGCCCCTTCTCCCCTCGCCTGGCATTGCCTTCGTTTGCACTGCACGCACCTGGTGACACGGAGTGTAGGTCGCCCTATAGGCTCCTTGCACTCACGTCACATCGCATACTTTTGAACACCATGTAAAAGGAGGAGACGGAAGCTGCTTTTGTAAGAATTTTGAGTGACAGGTTAATCTTCTATAATCTTCTGGGGGGAGAACAGCGACGCCTGTGCAAATCCGAGAGGCACAAAGGAGGATCCTGATAAGAGGGGAGCTCCTTCTTTCCCTTTTCTCTGGAGGGCATCGAAAATGACGTCATGTGCAAAGAGTACACAATGAAAACCAAAAGAGGTCGACCTCTTGTAATAGTACTGAGCCTAAATTCCGAGCCCATCGGCTAAAGGGGTGTCCAAACAGGACACTACACAACGCACGACTCCGACAAATCGTGAAAATTGAAGCGGACGCCGCTTCAATTTTCACGATTTGTCGGAGTCGTGCGTTTTGTAGTGTCCTGTTTGGACACCCCTTAACCCGGGTGCTCCCCCGCGTCAGCCGCTGCTCCTAGCACACCGATGCAAAGAGGTGAAGCTTGACCCACGCACGCGTGTGCAAGGCGGCGAAGGTTTGAAGCGAGCAGCGATAGTGCCACGGCACGAAGGCATGCGGCCGAGATGATAATTAGGTGACCTCATCAGGAGTATGAGACCCTGGTTTTGTGTTTTCACGGCAGCCGCTATACCACCATTTTATTCTTTTTTTCTCGTGACGTTTACCTTCGCCATGACGGCGATGACGTCATCGCGGCATCGTCTGGGAGTTCAGACGATAACGCGGCCAGCACGGTCGACGAGCAAATCTTACCAAGGGTGAGCCCTTTTCAACACTTTTACTTCTTTGAATATTAGCTTCGACCAATATTAAAGTTGTTTTTCTTCGTTTAATAAGCTCCTCCTGACGCTGCGGGTGTGGCGCCAATCTTAGGGGGGGAAAAATGGCATTTTGGCGCAACATGTACCAGACTTCCGTCTACGGTGCAATTTAGCGCAAAAAACGCGCAACACTTCCATCGCTGCTGAGAACAGAAAGAACGTGGGAACATATATTCATTATTGCGTAGAAGTGTGACGCACTCGTTTATAGCGCGTCGAACATCCTTAATTCCTAAGCGCACGTTCAAGCTCGTTACGCAACATAGTTTTAGAAGAGCGTCCTTCGCCCAGCCCAACACACAGTCATCTCGCGCTTGCACTCTAAAAAAAGCCCGCGCATCCGCTTTCCCGCACAACACTCGGAAAGTCAATCACCGGAACTTACGGAGGCAGCACAGCGAATGACGATGGCGAAACATATGTTTAGAAAAAAAAAAAAAAAAACACAGTCTGAGTCAAGCGTGACGTTTTGCATTGCTTAATGTCACAACTCAGACTGCGTTTTTTGGTCTAAACATATGTTTCGGCATTGTCATTCGCTGAGCTGCCACCGTAAGTTGCGGTGATTGGCTCTTCGAGTGTTGTGCGGTAAAGTGGACGCACAAGCTTTTTTAGAGCGCAGCCTTAGGCGCCCGTTTCCGGCTTGAGCGGCGTCGGCGTCGGCGTAACCGCGCGGTGCATTATGGGAAATGTCCCATAATGCACCGCGCGGGCCCCCCCCCCCCCCGGGTCACGTGACCTCGGGGGAGGGGAGGGGGGTCACGTGACCCCCTTGAGGTCACGTGACCCCCAGGCCACGTGACACCCCCCCCCGAGGTCACGTGACCCCCCCCCCCCCCCCCGGAGGAGATTGAAGAATGAGGGGAGGAGGAGGAGGAGGGGTATACCCTTTCCTGAGTACCCTTCCCTCCTCCTCCTCAAGAGCTGCGCTCCAATTCGGCGTTACAGGGAGTTGTAAACGGCTTTCACTTTTTGTTAGAGTGTGAAACGTCACCGAGATTGTAACCACAGCTTTGATTGCTCACACGAGCATGGTAGCAGTGATTTATACCCCTCCCCAATTAATACTTCTGCATAAACCCTTCTTGATAGATGATCCCAACACGTTGAACTACGCAAAGAAAATATATATACAGGGTGTCCCCAAAAATAATTTACAGGGTTCTTTTTTCCGCAAAAATAAACTAGGCATAGCCGAACGCTCATTCTCCGCCCGAAGATAGTGCAAGAGGTCCAAACCAGATGCCAAAGTTTCAGCGCGAACCGATATTTTATCCGAAAGTTATAAATGATTTTCTGAAAATGTCAATGGGAAAATGGTGGCCAACAGAGCTCTCGAATACATGGTGCTGCTCTATGGCGCCAGAAACCGAAAACGGGCGAACATGGGAACCAATTTTCCCATTGAAGTTTTCAGAAAATCAATTATAACTTTTGAATAAAATATCGGTTCGTGCTGAAACTTTGCCATCTGGTTCGGACATCTAGCGCTACCTTTCGGCGGAGAATGACAGTTCAGCGATGCGTAGTTTGTTTTTCCGGGAAAAAAAAAAACCTGTAAATTTGTTTTCTTGAATACCCTATAGATATATGTATATACCGGGTGTCCCAAATAGCGGCCAGGCTCTTTAAATCGACCGCAATATTCGGTTTCTTAACCTATCGCGCTACGATTTTGTGCAACGTTGCCCACAGATGATGCATTTTTTTTTTTTTGGTAAAAATTACAAAGAGCGAGCTTACATGAGGAAAAAGAAAAAAAAAAGAAAAAGGCTTAATTCCTATGAAAATGCAGCGAAGCCACCGGTATTCAAACCATGGGGCGCTCTATTGTTTGAAGACCGGTGGCTTCGCTGCGTTTTCATGGGCAACGCTGCACAAAATCGTAGCGCGATAGGTTAAGGGACCGAATTTTGCGGTCGATTTAAAGAGCCTGGCCGCTATTTGGGACACCCGGTAAATATGGTTGTCCCAACTCACCAGGCTCGATCTAAAATGGACCGTAAAAATCGACGCCTGCACGTAGCAATCTAAACTTTTCGTCAAAGGTACCGTGTATTTCACAGGTCGGTTTTTAGAGCGCAGCTCTTAGGCGCCCGTTCCGGCTTGAGCGGCCTCGCCGTACGTCACCGCGCGGTACATTATGGGAAGTGTCCCATAATGCAACGCGCGGGACTCGTGACGTCACACGGGTCCCGCGCGGTGCATTATGGGCCATTTCCCATGATGCAACGCGCGGGGAGGAGGAATGAGAGGGGAAGAGGGGAGGAGGAGGGATGAGGAGGAGGAGAAGGAGGGGGAGGAGGAGGGGAGAAGGAGGACGAGGATTAGGAGGAGGAGTAGCAGGGAGGGTGAGAAGGTGAGGAGGAGGGAGGAGGGGTATACCCTCCCCTCAGTACTCTTCTTTCCTCATCCTCAAGAGCTGCGTTCAAACTCGGCGTTAAAGGGGTACTCCGGCGATTTCTTCATGGTCCCCGATTTCCTTGAAATTTTGCTTAACTTGTCAAACAACATTGCTAAAATAGTATCCCAAATATTAGGTTAAAATAATTTTTTTTCACGAAGTTATTGAATTTACAAGTTTTGTCCTCACCGTGTTTTTCAAACTGAAAGTCTCTACTGGCAACAACGAAAAAGTGACGTCAGTGGAAGGCAGGGGTTCACTCTTTGGACTGTAGAATTTGTTCCCAACTGATTGGAAGCAGTTTCATGGTGTCAAATGAATGCTTTGGAAGCTCGCTCCAGTACCCGCGCGCCAGCACGGATCAAATGATTGGCATATTCTATTTTTTAGACTGCTTGCTCGACTGGCAAGCCTGCCTGCCACTGACGTCACAGCACTGAAAAGTGCGGGTATATTTGAATGTTGTTTTTTGCATCATTTTCATTTACCGATTTCACAATAACTAATATGAATTTCGCGATACTAAATAGCATACTGGAAAGGGTAAAGGCCGGGGAGTCAGAAAATATAGTTAGTTGAGGTAGCTCAAGAAATCGCCGGAGTACCCCTTTAAGGCCCGTCCACACTCTTGCAACCGAGTTCGACCGAGAGAGACCATACCGGTTTTTAAGCCTCTTGCGATCTCTTAGGACCAGCTGCCCGTTCACACTCTTGCCGAGTTTGACCGAGCGAGACCATACCGGTTTTTAAGGCTCTTGCGATCCCTTAGGACCAGCTCCGCTGCAGCGGAGCTGGTCCTAAGAGATCGCAAGAGGATTAAAAACCGGTCTGGTCTCTCTCGGTCGAACTCGGTCGCAAGAGTGTGAACGGGCCTTTACAGTGTGTTGTAAACGTCTTTCATTTTTTTTCTTGGAAAATTACAAAGCGTAGCTTTCTTTCTGTAAAAGAATAGGGCCAAGAAACTTGCCAGGGCCAACGGCGGACGGCGACGCAGACGACCTAGTCGAGTTGCGGGGTGTGTTTGGCGCGCGTATTGACAGATGGCGGGAGCAAGCCAGAGTTGCGCGTCTGTCGTCCACGTGCCGCCGCGCCGATATACGCCGAGATCCAACCGCATGAGGAGCAGACTCCGAATGCCGTGCAGGAAAGACGGCGCTACGGAGATGAACGCGCAACTCTGGCTCCCGTACATCCGAAGGTGTAGCCGACCAGCGAAAGAAAGCAGACGACACGCAGACAAAATCCGTGTGCAGCAAAAGCGCCGTCGTTATGCAAACGCGTTTTTATTTTTATTTTAATTATTGATTTTATTGTCCGCATTTATTTTTGAACCAAAGGCAAATTGCAAAAAAATATCATTTTAACTTTAATAAATTACGGCGGCCGCGCGAGCAGTCTCGATAAAGAGGTAGCGCCATCTATCATACGAGCGCCAAACGCGACCTGGTACTCGACTTGGTCGTTTGCGTCGCCGCCCGCTGTTGACCCTGGCTGGCAAGTGTTTTGGCCCTATTTTTTACAGAAAGGAAGCTACGCTTTGTAATTTTACAAGAAAAAAAAAAAAAAAAACTACCTGTGAAATACACTTTTGACGAAAAGCTTAGATGCTACGTGCAGGCGTCGATTTTTAAGGTTCATTTTAGATCGAGCCTGGTGACTTGGTACACCCGTATAAATTTGTTTTACGGAGTAGTAGACAGCGGGAAGTTACACTGCCTCGAAACAACGCCCCAATGTCACTGTTTTTTTTTTTTTTTTTTTTGCAATGCAGTACGCTGGTTTATTTTAGTGGTGCTTTTACGAGGCTGCGAAAGGCCTCAAGAGACAATCTTCGCCCTTCAGTTCGACCGCCGCAAGTGAACGCCCAGGAGCGTCACTGCCTCGCCCAGGTGCAGTGTGTTGTTGTGTGACTGACTGTTTAGATGCATTGTGTACGTTAATACTAATTCTGAGCGGCGATATAGAACTTAACCCGGGACCTATGTCGGAGGCACAGATCAAACAGTTTAATGAAATGTTGAAGCTTCTGCAGGATGTTAACGAGCGGACTGTACGCTTTGAATCTGGGCAGGATATGCTAATGAGTTCCGTAAGTGAAATTAAGAAAAACCAACAACTGATGGAAAATAGACTTACCTTAGTCGACAGTAGGCTCACAAGCGTAGGGAAGGAGGCTGCAAAGTTTAACGAATGGCAGAAGCAACTACATGCTGCACAGTGCATTGCTGATGACGCTAGGGCAGAGAATTCTCTCCTGCGTGAGCGCATGGACGAGATAGAGGACCGGTCTAGGCGTGATAATTTAATTTTCCACGGAATTGAGGACGTTCGGTCAGAAGCGTTGAGTCAGTCTGAGGAGAAGGTTAGAGCGGTACTTTCGCGGGTAATGAATATGCAGGTCACAGATGACGCCATAGCTCAAGCGCACAGGATAGGCCTGTTTTGGGGGAACAAGTGCCGACCGATTATTGTAAAGTTTGCGAATTCGAAATCTAGAGAGAGCATCTTGTCGTTGAGAACAAAGGCAAAGGGCAGTGGCGTTTCTATTAATGAGGATTTTTCACCAGCTACACGTCAGGCTGAAAAGAAATTAATGGAATTTGCGAAGGCATTAAATCCTGATATTAACTTTAGATTACGGTACAACAAGCTTCATTTTGATAAGAAGGTTTATGTTTACTGCTCCGAAACTTATAGCGTGCGCGAGCTCGGGGCTCCTTCTGAGTTGAGTCTCGCCGATACAGCCACTGGCGCCCTTGCTGAGTCAGCGAGTGAACCCCCTCCGTCATAGCAAGCGAGAAACGATCATTGTCATTCTTCGAAAATATGTCTATCTTTTTTACTAACATAAGGAGCGTGCTAAAAAAAAGTGAAAGCCGTTTACAACTCCCTGTAACGCCGAATTGGAGCGCAGCTCTTGAGGAGGAGGAGGGAAGGGTACTCAGGGGAGGGTATACCCCTCCTCCTCCTCCTCCCCTCATTCTTCAATTCCTCCGGGGGGGGGGGGGGGGTCACGTGACCCCGGGGAGGGGGGGGGGGGGGGGGTCGCGCGCTTGAGCGGCGTCGACGGCGACGCCGAGCCGGAAACGGGCGCCTAAGAGCTGCGCTCTAAAAAAAGAAAGCCGTTTACAACACCCTGTAACGCCGAATTGGAGCGCAGCTCTTGAGGAGGAGGAGGGAAGGGTACTCAGGGGAGGGTATACCCCTCCTCCTCCTCCTCCTCCCCTCGTTCTTCAATCTCCTCCGGGGGGGGGGGGGGTCACGTGACCTCGGGGGGAGGGGGTCACGTGACCTCGGGGGGGGGGGGGGGGGGGCTCGCGCGGTGCATTATGGGACATTTCCCATAATGCACCGCGCGGTTACGCCGACGCCGACGGCGACGCCGACGCCGCTCAAGCCGGAAACGGGCGCCTAAGCTGCGCTTTAAAACGAAATGAGTTATGCGCTGATCTTGACTCGTCATCGGCTGACGTTGTGGTACTCACCGAGACGTGGCTTTCCGGTAGAGTACGGAACAGTGAAATATTCGACAGTCAAAAGCGGTTTAACGTGTATCGTTCCAGTAAACAGTTTGGATCTGGAGGTGGTGTACTAATTGCAGTAGCTGACTGTATTGTTTCCTATTGTGTAAACTTGGCGTTAAATATTGAGTTTCTCTGCGTTTGTTTTGAGGTGAATTATAAAAAAAGTTCTTTGTGTTTGCTATCGTCCGCCGAAGTGTACCTCTAGTTTTGTATAAGAACTTCATGATGCTCTTAATATAGTTGTAACAAGGTTTCCAAACAGTCCAATATTTCTTCTAGGTGATTTTAATTACCCAAACATCTGTTGGTCACACGAGAGCCCGTTTCGTAATCCATTTTCGTCGGAGTGTTTTGATTTCTTGAACATGTATTCCGATTTTAATTTATCGCAGCTAGTTACAGAACCCACTAGAATTGCAGCCCCGTCAGCAAATGTTCTTGATCTTGTTCTAACCTCCACACCTGATCTTGTATCCCTAATATCTCACCTACCAGGACTAAGTGATCACTGCTCGTTACTTGTCTCTCTAAGCATACCAAAGTGTAATAGTAGAAAAAAGATAAAACTTATTCGAGACTACCGAAAAGCTAATTTCGACGCTATAAACGATGCCCTGAGTCAGTTCGTTGATCACTATTTTGTTAACTGCTCCGAGCGTTCCGTTGAGCAGAACTGGAATATGCTTAAGGGTCAAGTCGCCGTCCTCACCGATAAGTACATTCCACTGCGATCTGTAACGTCTCACCCTCAATCACCTTGGTATAACCCATCACTGAGAAGGCTATCGAACAAGAAAAAGAGATTGTTTCGTGCCGCTAAATCTTCCAGTACCTTTAACCGGTGGGAATCTTATCACAACGCCAATGCAGTTTACAAAAATGCAAAATACATAAATACATAAATACAAAATACAAAAAGCAGTTTTGGAATGTTGTTAGTAAACACGAAACATTCGTAATTTCACT
Source organism: Ixodes persulcatus (assembly GCA_013358835.2). Taxonomy (NCBI): domain Eukaryota; kingdom Metazoa; phylum Arthropoda; class Arachnida; order Ixodida; family Ixodidae; genus Ixodes; species Ixodes persulcatus. Next base: position 145,732 of record JABSTQ010011317.1, on the reverse strand, counting down.
CAAGGCTGCGAACGGAGATGTAATTTCTAGCGATGAATGTGCTCGCGTTTTGAATGATGTTTTTATTAAGTCTTTTCAAACTGTTATTAACACGCCTACTTGTAGACTTGACGCGAGTGATTTTTTGCCTATGGGACCCGTTCTTGTCGATACTAATGGTATTGTTAAAATAATCGATAACTTAAAACTTTCTTCCTCTGCTGGCACCGACAGCATTAACTCAAAGTTCCTCAGAAACACAAAAATGTATTGCTCTTTGATATTATCTCAAATTTTTTCCCAGTCGCGTTCACTTGGAGAGTTGCCTGCTGATTGGAAGATAGGGAAGGTGGTGCCACTCCACAAAGGAGGTGATAAATATTGCCCGGATAACTATCGACCAATTTCGCTTACTAGCATTCCATGCAAGATACTAGAACATATCATCTGCTCACAACTAGTTCAATTTTCAGAATCTAACCTTTTTTTCAGCACCGCTCAGCATGGCTTTCGTAAATCCTTCTCTTGCGAAACGCAATTTTTGTCATTCACCCATGATTTGCACCTAGCGCTTGACCGAGGGTCCTAAATAGACTGCATTTCTTTTTTTTTTTTGACTTTTCCAAAGCATTCGATAAAGTTTCGCACAAGCTGCTGCTATTAAAACTTAACAGTCTTAACATTGACGCAAATGTTCTGTCCTGGATAACTTGTTTTCTCACTAATCGTTCCCAGTTTGTAACCGCTAACGATGAAACATCACCACTAGCCTCCGTCAATTCTGGAGTACCACAAGGTTCTGTATTAGGTCCGCTAGTCTCCCTAATCTATATTAACGATTTGCCGAATTCTATCTCTTCTTCAATTCGTTTATTCGTTGATGATTGTGTTATTCACAGAGAAGTCACTAACGCCTCCGATGTTCTGAATTTACAAGCTGACATTAACCATGTTTCAAAATGGTGTGATTTATGGGGGATGGAACTTAACACGACTAAATGCAAGGCCATGAGAGTATCGCGTAAATGTAATGTTCTTTCTTATTTTCTCGAAAATGTTCCATTACTTTCTGTCTCTTCTTATAAATACTTAGGTGTGTATATAACCTCAGATGTTTCCTGGTAAATGCAAGTTGAGTATGTTATTAATAACGCTAATCAAATGCTGGGTTATCTAAAACGAAACTTTTCACTTGCCCCTTCATCTTTGAGACTAACCCTGTACAAAACGCTTGTACGCTCTAAATTACAATATGCTTCTTCTATCTGGGACCCCGGTCATTCCAAACTAACTAACGCCCTGGAAACAGTTCAGAATCGCTCTGCTCGTTTTATTCCTAATAGCTTTCATCGCACCGCAAGCGTGAGCTCCATGAAAACTAGCCTATCGTTGCCTAACCTCAATTTACGTCGCAAAATAGCTCGCTTATGTCTCTTTTATAAGATATACCATACTAACTCATTACTTCACAATCAACTGCTGAATCATTGGTCTTATATTTCGTCTCGCATTGATCATATGTATAAAGTACACATTCTAAAATGTAACACTAATGCACTCCGAGAATCATTCATTCCGAAAACTATCGCAACAATCGTTCCTGACCACTTATTTAGAACTGCCATTAATAATCTATACTGCTCAGATTGAACTGCAAAGTGTATTACTGCCACTAACCCCCACTCCCCTCTGTAATGCCGATGGCGTTGAGGGTATTCCAAATAAATAAATAAATAAATAAGTGGTGACGGTCAGCTGTGCCCGGAAGCAAGGCGAGAGGCGCCTTGGGGTCGCCAACGTGCCTCGTGCAAAGGGACGACGTGGCCTCCAACGAAGGATTATCAAGTTGACCGGTGTCAACACGGGACGCAATTACCAACCCTTCGTCCCCCGACAGCCTTGGGACGCACATGGACAAAGGAGGGGGCTTTGAGCCTTTTTCTCAACTTAGAGCGCCTGGGATTATTCCCCTACCGCATGGAAGCCAAGACGCCTGCTATTAGGGATTTCTCTGCCTCCACCTTCCATCCGGACTTCGATGGCGCCATTCTCCGCCGAGATTGACCGGCGACACCGTGACCAAGGACGTCTGGCCCTTTGGTGTGCGTGACGCGAGTGGCGGTGTGTGAAGGAGAGAGGGGAGGCGTGCCTGAACGTTACGCCACCGCTTTGGTCGAGGCATTTACCATGGGGATTTCCTGATAGGGATAGGGGGAAATTTGTCGTTATAAAAGGAGCAGCAGGCGACTGCTACGTGTGTTCGCTAGTGCTTTCAGACGATGTTGAACCTGTCAATATGTACATAGAGTTATACCCCTGTCAGACGGGCACCTAAAAGGAACTTTATGCCAAAGGACCTTTAGCGTAAATATCATTTAGGCAGCGCCACACGGCAACTCAAATGGCATTTAGCGTAGAGTCCTTTTCGTGAACCTGAGTTACCGCAACGCTTTTACGGCTGCCAAAGGCGTACTCTCGTCAGCAGCGGTCTACACTATAGAAGCGCATTGAAATAAAAGATCGTACTGATATCTAAAATCAATGTTTTTCTCATTTTTATTACTGAAAAAGAGCGAGTTTCACGTATATTCTGTACAGACCTTGCTCTTCTAATAGTTTTCTGCAGACGGCCCCAGCTACTTAGTAGGCCTCGTTGCCCTGTTGCTCGTCTGCTCGCATCGTCCTTACAAGTTGAACCGTAGTTATCTAGCTTTAATTGCTTTACTTTATATTTTATCATCGTTTAATCGTGCATTATTAACTGTACTGTATATATTTATTATTGCCACGAATGACAAATGATGAGGCAGAGAATAACTGAAGAAACTAAACATTGAATGGGGCGAACTTGCGACCAAAACAAAAATAGAGAAAGGCTAGCGTCGCAGGCGTCAATGTCGGCGGAACAGCAGGATCGAGCGCTTGGGCGAAACTGACTCCGCTCGCCTTGCGGAGTCCCTTATGTAGCCTCGTAGGTTTCTGGATCATTCGGCGTAGAACTTTCGGTGCGGAGAACATTCGGAACTCGATCAGACGAGATTGTTCTCGTACTTACGAGAAGCAGAGGTCGGCATTTTAGGTCGCCTTTACTCACCCTCACCCTCACAGCCACACTCACCTAAGCCCCTCACTCACCCTCACAGCTACACTCACCTTCAGCCCCTCATCCTCAGTCACACTCACCTTCAGCCCTTCACTCACCCTGACTGAACCTCACGCCCCTCACGCACTCATGGGCCTCGCGCCCCTCACCGCCCTCACTCACTCATGGCCCTCACGCCACTCACCGCCCTCACTCACTCATGGCCCTCACGCCCCTCACGCACTCACCGCCCTCACGCACTCATACCCCTCACGCGCCTCACGCACTCATGGCCCTCACGACACTCAGGCCCGTTTCAGATGGGTAATTTTGCCCAGAAACTTGACGTCGCAACACCAGCAACACGGGCCGCCTTCGTACACACGCAGCAACTAATTGCTGCAATTTGCCATCATCATCATGAAATTGTATTTTTCTTGCACTATTTAGACACACAATTACGCGCTATAAACGTGTTTTTATGCATTTAGATCTCGTTGAGAATACTAATGTATTTTTCAGAAACAGTTTACATCTAAAAACGATCAATTTCAAACCAGAACCAAGTCTTTTGTTGTCATCATCACCGGCACGAGGTATCACGTGAAAAAATTGCTCAGAGTTGCTCGCTTGTTTCGAGCCGGACCCGGTCTCAGCAATTCGTGTCGATCTAGGGAAAGCTAGGGAACAACCCGTCAGCAACACCAAAATTGCTGAGAAAGTTGCTCCGTCTGAAGGGGGCCTCACGCACTCACCGCCCTCACACTCCTCACGGCCATCACACCCCTCACGCACTCATGCCACTCACCGTCCTCACGCACTCATGGCCCTCACGCACTCACCGCCCTCACACCCCTCACGCACTCATGGCCCTCACGCCACTCACCGCCCTCATGCCCCTCACCAGCCTCAAGCACTCACTGACCTCACGGCCCTCACTCACCCTCATGAATTTCCCTGGTTCGGAAACTCACTCACCCTCACCTCACCCGTGAAGATGAGGGTGAGTGAGGGCCCTCATGAGTGAGGTTTGTCGAGGTATGACGAGAAGGCCAAGTTGAAAGAATAAATAAGAGGACAGTCCGCTGGCTGGAATCGAACCAACAGCTTCCGAGCGACAGTCAAGCGCGGTAACCACTCGGTCACGCACGCGCTTGCTCGCCGATGCGCGTGGCAATAACTTTTTGTGCGTATATATTTTTGCGTCTCTCGCGTCCTCCGTTGAGGCGACCTGGGCGCTGATACGGCTTTGGGAGTATCGGCTGGAGGACCTCCGACGCGTGCGATGAAACTCGAGCACGACGCCAAACCGAACAAGGCAAAAGCGTAGCAGAAGCACGGAAATGAGCAGGAGCACCGATAGGATTGAGTGTAGCCCGAGTGAGCGGGAGACGCTCAGGGTTGCCGCTACATGTAAAAAACAAAACAAAAAAAAAAAAAAACATTTTGCTTGGGCTTAAAGTGGACTTTGCTGTAATCACTCGACTGAACTCGTCATAAATCACGTCACGTCAATCACGTGAACGTGATTTATGCGTTCGAACGAGCTACGAGACTTCAATCCCTGTAAACATCGTCCAAATGACATTTACTTGCGCTGTCTGGCACGGTAGAACTTAAGGTCATTTGAAAATCCTAAAGGCCTTCGGCGTAAAGGTCCTTTTAGGTGCCCGTCTGGCAGAGGTATTAGACTCGACACCCCTCATGCTCCCTGGTCCTTCACGATTCAGGCTTCCAGATCAGGTCCTGCCCTGGTTCGGCTCCCTGCCACACACCAAATTCTCGGACAACCGCTCGGTCGCAGTAACGACTACACGCCAGTACGCTGCTCATGCAGATCGAAACGGGCAGGGGCGAACGACAAATCGTGGGGACGGGTATCACACCCAGGAATGGTCCTGAACTTGCAAAATATCCTTAAAGGCCGACGACCAGACTCGAGATTCTGCAAGGCAGAAGATCCTCCTCACCACGGGGGAGGAGGAAACAGGCACTGGGGAACAGGATACAAGGGGGGAGAGGAAGAAGCGGGGGAAAAGTGGAAAGCGCGAACTGATTGTCGGCCTTTAATTCAACTAAAAACAGTATATCTTTTCTTTTTTTTTTTTTTTGTATACGCTAACGGGAGTGGGGTTGTGAACTTCCAGGAAGAGGGAAATCCACAACGGGCAATGAGCTCCAGCTTGGGGGTATTCAACGCGGGGTAGCCCAAGCTTTGTTTGCTCTCTCGTGGCAAGTGGAAAAGGGCAGTCGCCTTTTTTTTTTTTCTCCAAGAACGCCGAGTCGCCGACGGCAGAATAGGTCGTTCGGCGATCCCGGATAGGCAGGCGCGACGAGAGGAGCACGCTTGCGTGACACGCGATGACGCACGTGGAGTACGCTGCGCTTCGTAGAAGTAGACTGAACCACGCGAACTTCACCCTCGGAGAGCGCAGACTTCGTGGGTGATGCTTCTCCGCAGTGCAGCAGTGCCGGATTGAAAGCGCACTCAACGGAGCTAACCGACCGACCTAAAGAGACTGAACAACGACAAACACCACACGTTCGGGGACCCGTGCTGAATACGAGCGCCGAATCGAATGCAACGTTACTCCAATCGATGCTTGAAACGTGTCTACCATAACCAGCACAACAATGGTCGGAGGTAGGAAGCCCCCCAGAATCTGTGTGGCACTCACAGAACTCAAAACCCCACTGTGATAACGGATTACCAGATTCGCTACAAAACACCAGTATCCATACTCTTCGCAAAACCGTAAGCCGAAAAAGAAAAAAATATAAATACGAGAAAATATTGACATACGCATACGAGTCACGATCGTCGTACATATTAACTGCTACCACTACTACTATACTACTCCTAAAAAAGGAAGAAAAAAAAAAAAAGCTGCTGGTTTGAGAGAAGCTACAATTATCGGATATGCGCCTGGCCGTCGCCACGAGGGCCTCGAACCGCGTGCACCCGCGAACAAAGCCCGCAGGAAAACACGTACTGGGGTGGGGAGGTCAACAAACAAAACCCGCCTGCCGGAAACGGCGTGCGACGGTCATTGGAACGGATCACGAGCGGAAACGCGCCGGGACAGGCGCACGCAAGCGATGACGCCTCCCGCTGGGAACCGGGCAGCACCAGCAGCAGCGGCAAGAACAACGCGACCAGCAGGGCGACGAAATGACCGGCAGCAACGAGAGCGTCTGGCGGCGCGTCCCCGAAACAAAACACGGCGCCGCTGAGAAAAAGAATCGAGGTCGTGGCGAGCGAAAGGGAGGGGAGCAGTCAAAGGGGCGGCCCGTGCCGTCCTCAATCGGCGGAGGGGGGCGCCAGACACGGAGGCGACAGGCGCCGGTCAGCCGTCTACTACGCAGCAGGCAGCATTCGGGCCGACGGTGGCGCCGCTTCGCCCACAGGTGGTCGACCGCGACGGCTGTTGCTCCCCGCCTGCCTCCTACTTCCGAATGCGCCCAAGTGAACGGGCCGGCGACGTCATTAGGTGGGTCCCACGGTCTCGCCAACAGACAGGACCCGGTCGTCGTGGCTGGACGCCGATGGCTGCACGGCACCTGGACGCGAATGCAAGGCGCGACACAAAACGCCCCTAACAAATGAAAAAAAGATTCGGCGCCGTAAAGTCGCCGCCGGCTTTTTCCTCTTTTTTTTTTTTTTTTTTCCCGTTCGTGCGCCCCCGTGTATAATTCCGGCCCTGGAAACACATGTATTAAGAGCTTCTACGCCACGACGACTCCGTCGAGAGACGCATACGCACACACACACACCTGCCGAGTCGAGACCGACGCCGCCGAGTCGCGCCTGTCGGTGCGTGATGTTTACCAAAAGTCGACGGTTCGACTCTCGCCCGTGTATACCGAAATAAAAGGGGGAAAAAAATGCCCACGGCCGTCCAGCTAGCGCTGGTGCGTGCCCCGAATGCGCTGATAGTCGCTACTCCGCAACTGACGCGTTTTTTTCTTTTTCTTTCCCCTCTCGCGAACCAAGCTTCTGCTTGAAAACTACATTAAACTCGAACGACTTACCTGTAATCATGCAGACGTAATGGTGCCACCGGCCTCTGTGCGGCTTTGGGATGTTCAGCGACTACCAAACGGCCCCAAACGCTTTCCCGTTTTCCCCGCGGTCGGTCGCGCCGCTTTCGTGCAAGAAGAGACATTGAACCCACGAGGCACAAGTATAGGATTATCTCTCTTTATTACGGTAGAAAGTATCATTATTTCCATGTTTGTACACTTTGACAGAATTTGTACAAAGCCGCGCGCGCCCTTGTCAACGCGAAACGGGTCACAATCTGAAGGAGACAACGGGAAAAGAAAAACGGCTCTACAAAGAAAACAAAGAGTTACGTATTTACACTTTACAGTCTGTACAAAGAAAGCAAAATAAAGGAAACAACAAACGAAGGTTAAGTCATCCGCTTCGGCACTTACAACGTATGATACACAGCCTATAGCTTGAGCAAACGAAGCATTCGGAAGAGGAAAAAAAAAAAAATCGTTCGGACACGCACGCACATCTCTGAAACCACTAGACTTGTAAGGCATTGTAGGCAGGCAGAGTGGTACTGGATTGTCGCTTCCATACCAACGCAAAAAGGACGCTTGAGCTTCTAGAGCCACAAACACAGCTTGTATCAGGAAGAAAGAAGGTGGGAAAAAAAAGTAGGAATACAATACCTAGTATCACTTCTAACTCTCGAAATCCCGTTGAAGACACACGCACATACACGCGGACACGTTCAAACCAGGCACTTTTACGCAGCTTTTTTTGCACTACCTAGCTGCTAACAGCGGAGAGAAAGTGGTACAAAAATGTGGATGGAATTTGTTTTGCGGAGTTACCGTCGGGGGCACAACACACAGGCACACACGCGCTGTGGCAGACAAAGCACGCAGCGGGGGCACACACACACACACTCCAACAACGCTGGCTTTTTTTCTTCTTTTTCTTTTTTTTAAAGTTTGCGCGTATTTTCTCGCCCAGTGTCCTGCCACTGTACGTAATGACAAGGTTTTGGCACACACCCTTTGCGCAGGTTCCTGCGACAACACCTAAGCAACCGGGGGGAGGGGGGGGGGGGGGGGATGGGGGCTTCACAGCGAGACTCGCCGTCTCAGAACGTGCCCGAAGAAGCACTAAAGGGAGGAGGCAAACTGCCGTCCCAATCCCACCTTTACTATTAAAAAAAAAAAAAAAAAAAAATAACGATGATAATGAAAGGTATACTAGCAACATCCGGCGGCCTCAGCACCTTCTGACTGAACGAACACAGATGCCACGAATGAACGAGAATATTTATTTATTTATATTTATATATATATATATATATATTAAAGGAAAAGGGACATTGGTGAGGTGAACATGGGAACATCTGCCACCGCGAGGAACAGTAGGATTCCAAACACATTCTTCACTCCATTCTAGGAAAAAGGACCTGAGAAGACGGTTGCGAGGCTTGGTAGTGTGCGGATACTGGTCGACAGAATTGAAAGGATTGACAAAGCGGACAAAGGGATGGCGTCGCTGGGAGCGAGGAAAGGTTCAGTGAAGCTTCGTGTACCAGAGCACTCGACGTGCTCGGAGGTAGGTACGGGGAGAAAAAGGCACGTTGCCCCCTAGTCAACCCTTCTCACGACTGTCAAACGGCAAAATCCTCCAGTGAAGAGAAACAAAAATGTGTCCTTGCGGATTCGTACCCGCTGGTGTCGTCACTAGTGTCTCACGAGAGCCCCAACTTATAATAATAATTATTATTTGTCCCACGAGAGCCCCAACTTGAAGATGAAGGAAACCCGCACAAGCACATGATTCGAGAAACGACGGGAAAAAAAGGAGCGGACATCTCGACATGTGTGCTCAAAACACGTGTTGGTCTTAGTTAAGTACTGCCCTAGCTGAAACGGCCGAAACGACTTCCCTACGTCATGTTTCCGCGAGACCAGCGCTGCCAACGGCTCAATAGAATTAACCGGAAGTATTATCGTGGAAGTGACTGGCACTGTCTAGCGCTTTCCACACATATGGTAGGTAAAACGAAAACCATAAAAAAAAGTGTGCCGCCCTAAAACTTTCTTTCCCCTAAATTTTGTATGTTCCCGCGGAAAGAAATGACACGCAACAAAATTAATAAAACCTCCGAGGAAAAAAAAAATTAATGCACATTTGCTTAGAACAATTCTGAACCTCTCTGAAAGGCGTTGTTTTAAAAAAACGGAGGAAAAAAAAAAAAAAAAAAAAACTGAGCAAGGAAAGGGAATGGAAAGCCGGGTTAACATTTAAGGTTTACTTTAGACTTGAATTGCACCATCACAGTACATCAAACGCTAACTGTGCCTCTAAAAAAAAAGCAAAAAAAAAAGCGCTAGTTTGAAAAAAACGTAATAAAAAAATAGAGGAAAGTCAAACCACAACTAGTCCAAGCTTCGCATTGCAGCCACCTGTCACTCTTCACAACCGCGCCAGCTAAGATGTGTATATATAAATACATACATAAATTTACGTATGTATGTATTTATATAAATATATAAACAGACAAGAACGGAGTGAAGGGTGACACAATTCCTCATTGATTCTACCAATAATGTTCAGGCTCGTCAGCCCATCAATGAGCTAAGATGATCATGCCATATAGTGTTGTTTCTCGAACAACCTCGAAACCGTACCGAAATGCGAATGATTTGAGTATAAACACAAAAAAAAAAAAAAAAAAAAAAATGTGGGCTTCATTTTTTAAAAAAACGGAAAGTGTGTTTGGGTGTTTCGTGGCCTGTCAAGTGCACGATGTATGACTGGGCATGAAAAACAATTAAGTGATGGTACGGCTTCTTCTTACAGCTAGAGAGGACAAGAAAAACAAAAAGGAAGGAAAGGGAAGAGTCACATCTCACGATAACAAGCGAGTGTGGTTTCATCGAACCAAATGAGTGATTGAAACTCAAAACCCCCTGAGAGTTGATCACGCACTTATTTTTAATTATTTAATAGGAGCACCGTTTTACTAAACTACTAAAAAAAAAAAAAAAAAAAGCTCCATTTTTTTTTTTCTTTTTTGCGCGTTTACCATAGAACACCGAGCTCGCGCCTACGCCAGAGCAAGAGCTCACATTCCGAGTTCCGTAAATTTCAGAATGGGCAGAGATTGAGAGTATACAGGTTGGCCACAATACCACCACCATTTTGAGTCGGCGCTCGCTGGATGTTTTACGGCACTAGTTGAGATTTCTGACAAAAAGCTCCCACAAAACGAAGCAAAGAAAATAAGTGACGCGAACAACATAAAGAAAGCGAGCAATGTTACGCTGCAGTGACGGAACCTAGACAGGCTTAGCCAGGAAAGGCGGTGCTGTACATTGCGATTCCTTTTAAAGTTAATTCCTCGCTCTTAGAAGCGAGAAATAAAGAAATAAAAATCGATGCAACTGACACTGCATCGATTACACAAATCTAGCGTGTCAGATATACTTTAAAACTTTGACACTACAGTGTTATTACACCGCTTAACTTTGTTTCTTGCAGTACACTCAGACGGCAGAAAATTCAGTTGGGGCACAAAAGTTGAGGAACGATCGGGGTCGTTCAGTTAAGTAACCATTTCTAAACAAACTTTCCACATTACACCGAGTCAAACGAAGAAAAAACGAAAAAAAAAAAAGACAATCTCGACAAGTCTACATTCCTTCGAACAATGTCAAATTAAGATGTCGACGCAGCATAGCAAGCACTCACCTAAGCCAACGAATGCGTTGTAAAAGCAGACTACAGCAACACCGACACAACAAACATTTTGTACTTTTCGACGGAAAAAAAAAAGAACCCGTAAAAAAAGAAGGGTGTAGAGGAAGGAACAGCAAGAGGGAGAGAGGGAGGAGGTGGGGGGGGGGGGGGCAAAGTGGAAGGAGGAGGCAGTACTTCACAACTGGTATCGTATAATAAATAACTGACTCGTGTACGAAAACAAGAGTGGAAGCAGTAGTGGAGAGTGTGGCGGGAAGCCTTCGGTCACGCTTCAGCGGTAGGTGACACCAACATTTTTTTTTTTCGTAATCCTAACATTTTATTTTAAATATACATACATATACAATATACAACTTATCACCAAAAGTCGCGGAGCTTTTTTTATTTTTTGTTCAAAACTCGGGCGAGATGATGCCAATCCCCTTTCACTTCACATCCTCTTTTAAACGAAAAAAAAAAAAAAAAAACGCTAACCGGAAGTTTAAGGTGCATTTGTTATATTCTTTCGAGGGTCACATCGTTAAAGAGAATGACATACGAAACAAATATTAAACTCCCAACTAAAAAAAAAAAAGGGGGGGGGGGGGTTAATGTAAAGTATAACCCCCCGTATAAACAATCTTGAATTCTCTTACTTGTTTACGTCTTTTCCTCGATGTGAATGCGCCTCTCAAGGTCTGTGCAAGAACAAGCTCCTCGCTGATGTAAGTCTAGAATTAGCGCAAACTCAAGGCGCATTGACTCGCGCAGAATTCATGGTCAGAGCGTTTAAATCTCGTCACATTTTCTCGCAACAACGTGACCCTCGAAAAACACAACCTTTAAAAAAAAAAAAAAAAAAAAAACGAGCAGGCTATTTATGAGCGCTTCACGCTCCTTTCATCGCCAACGCCCGTATATCTCTTTCCCCTCTAAAAGACAACAAAGAACGGCCAGAGAAATCGTTCCGGGACGAAGAACCGGCGTTCGAAGAAAAGCGAACGGAGCTTTTCTTTCGGGAAAGAAACGGCGCGCGTCCCTCGTCGTCCAGACTTCCCTTCCAAGGAAGGGACGACCCGGTCGCGACACAGCGAACAACAGCGAGAACAACAAGAAGGGAGTCAGCGCGGCGGTTCCAACCGCCAGCCGGGGCGGGCGCTGCTCGCTTGGTGGTGGTGCGGTCTATGGTGGCCCCGGCGGGCGCGTCACCTGGCCGGCGGCCGCAGGAGCAGCTCCAGCGAGCAGGGCAGGGCCGTGACGGCCTGCCGGCTGTACCGGGGCCCCCAGCCCTTCACGAAGGAGATGCGCACGGCGTTCGGGTCGAAGGGCCCGTCCAGCGAGGCCACCCGCGGGCAGCGGCAGTAGCGCCGGGCCCGCTCCCAGTCGAACACGCGCAGCGAGTAGCCCGGCGGCACCTTGAATACTGTCAGGTTCCGGACCTGGGGTCCGTCCAGCGTCGGCGAGGTGACGAACACGCCGTGCTCGGACCGGTTGTACACCCAGACGCCGTCGCGCTCGTGCAGCAGCGTCACGCCCATGCCGATCTTGGCGCGAGTCCGTGCCACGGCCTCCTTGCAGGGCGTCGTCTTGGAGCGCGCCAGGGAGAGCAGGCTCAGGGCGTCTTGGGCGCCTCCTCTCGGGGTCGCCGCCGGGGGCGCCGCGCTCTCCTCAAAGGTCACGTGGAGCCAGGGCTGCCGGACAGGGAACAGTGGGCCAACGCGCTCGTTCAGCTCCCAGTAGGCGATGGTGCACCAGGGCTCGTCGGCGTGGCCGCGGACTCCGGCCTCGCCGGCCGCCGAACCCGTGGACGTCGCCGAACCTGCCAAAGGAAGGACGCGGGTCCGTGAGCGACGAGGACGTTCCGGCACTGCGACACACTGTACTCTGCCCAGCACTTTAACACATTAACTTTTTTTTTTTTTTTTTAGTTTACTTTGAAAAAGTATTTGGCAGGCGTTTAAGTTTACCGCTTAGGTTATTTTCCCAAACGACTATACTTTTCGCCACACTATAGGGTAGTGGTTCTGATGACAGCCATTCAGTTCTAAAAAAGGCGATCGCTTTATGCCGTTAACGGTGTCGCGCAGAGTACAACCCTTCCCTCACCCACCCACACTTTTGTTATTGCGATACCTGTGCTAATAAAAAGTAGCCAACAAGGAGTATTGGTCGTGAAGTATTCGTTCAATGTCCGACAAGTACGAACAGGTTCGGGTACTGCGCAGAAACCACATTCTCGCGAAGTAATGTGGTCCGCGCATACGCCGCGTCGATAGCAGCGCCACCGTAGCAAGCGCGTTACGCGTTGGTGTCGACGAAATTGGCACGCGTAACAAACGACCTCGAATGTCGGTACCGACTGACACATTCTAACACAGTGCGAACGTCAAATTCCGACCGACGTAAACATGTGAACAGCGCAGTGTCGCTTTCTGCGACCTTTCCTTGGTCGACAAAGCCAGCTGCTGGTAACCCCCCTCCCCCATTCTCGACGCGAGTCGGCCGGGCATGTCACGTAGGAGTACGCCACACACCACACAATGAACACTCCCTCCCTTCGACTCCTCGTGTCGGGCCAAAGCAGCGAGAAAGACGAGTCCGCGACATAAGAGGAGGTGGAAGACGTGTGCAAGAACACGGCATTGCCGATGTCGCTTCCGCGGCAAGTTCGAAATGTCGCGGCTACGCTGACTCCACTCGTGCGGAAGCATGCAGCGGCTGCTTCGTGCGGAAGCATACCGCGGTCGCCAACGTTTGTTCAACCTGACGTTGGACTCGTTGGGCGAACCTTCGACCTTTAGCGAAGTTCGACGAAGTTCGTCTTATGGACAGTGTTACCCGACTTCTACACAAAAGTTTCAAATTTCCGGAAACGAAAAATTTATAAAGTATTTAATTTTATATATTATATTTTAATGACTACCAATGTTTCCCCAATATAAAATCGAATATACGTTATTTCAATAATTTAGCAGGTTCATTAACGTGAAACAATGAAACAGTGTACCCGTGCGCACAAAACTCAAACTCCAGTCAAACTTTTGTCGAAATTCGCGTTATAAGTAAGGTTATGATTAATATGCAATTAATGCAAAGGTGCAAGCGAGCTGGACAAGAATGGCAATAAGTCTGGAGAAGGGGAACAAAGGGGACAAAGGACAAACACAAATCTCCAAACACAGCTATAGGTGGTGCGCGACCGACACACTCGCAACGCTCGCACGAAAACCCGCTCGCCGATGTCAAGAGGGAGCGAGAGCCCGATTTCGAGGAAAATTGCCTGACGGCGTCGGGGGCTTGCGAAATGCCGATTACTCAAGCAGCGTAAATTACGAGCTTAATTACGGCATCTGGCATTTGCGTTTCGAAGCTAAAACAAAAGGAAGCTCCTAGGGACTTTGGATATACAGGGGGCTCATTCGATTTACTCGCAACAGCCTGGATAGGTGCAGAAAAGCCGCGGGGCAATGTTCTTCAGGTTGTGTTTTGAGATGGGCTGCACTCGTAAATTGAATAAGGCGGTGTGCATAAAGTGCAGCTGGTACAGGAGTACAAGTCAACAAAACGAAACCCATCAACCAACACCTTTTGTTCCTCTTAACGCGGGATGTGTTTTATTGCGCAATGCAACGAGAAAACGGTCACAAGGGACTGTCGCGTGAATTTCCCCGCTAAATGTAGCGGGGAAACTGGCGTCACATGATTTGAGGTAACGCGACGTGCTCACGTGGCGTCAATTTCTCTCTGAAATTTAGCGGGTAAAATAACGTGACGTGACCAGGTCATGCCACGCCTGCGAGGTAGTAGCTCGGGCTCAATAATTCTGCGTTTCCCCTCTTTTTCACCCTAATCAAGCGTGTGTAACATTTTTTTTTTTTTTTTCGGTTGGGAAAAACAAAGGGGGGGGGGGGGGGGGGGATGTTATAACCTTATAGTGCTAACGTAGACTAGGACATGGACCTGGTAGGAAATCGATCCGAACGGTACACGGGCTGAAAGTTTCCCGCCACACGCGCGACCCTGAGTAACACACCTGCGGTGTGCGCGCACACTCGGCGATTCGCTCTAAAGGTTTCGAATCTGCGGTGAACTATATCGTTTCTGATCGAGATATAATAACTTTAGGCAAAGTCCCCAAGGTGGAGAAAATGTACGTACAAGTAAAAATTTGCCTCCTTCCATTTTTGCCAACCAATTTAGTTGAAGATACAATTCGAGGGACAACGTACGGGGAATCTACGATACACGATATTTTTGCTTTCTTTGTCATTTTTTTTTAATTTATTTTAACGCATAACATGCTTTCTAAGGGAACCCCCAATCCCAGAATTGTGTCCACCCGTCGGTGCATTTCCCGCTAAATTTAGGGGAGGGGGGACTGAAATGGTGTTCGGGTCAGGTGACCTGACGTCACGTGATCTGTACACTTATCAAGCCAAAGTCGGCGGGAAAGTGTTGTCACGCGACCTTTACACACCAATTGAGATTCCCCGCTAAATTTAGCGGAAAAATTGACGTCACGTGATTATACAGCCAGTTGCCCCACTCAATGGAGCGGGAAAACTGAGTGTACTGGCCTTTCGTAATAGACGGACGCCGTAGGTACAGATTTCAACTTTTTACTCGCGTAAGTTTGTAACAGCGAAATTTTTTTCAGCTACTCCAACTAACTATATTTACGGTATCCCCGGCCTTTCCCCCTTTCCGGTATGCTCTTTAGTATCGAGAAAGTCAGAATCCACAACCAACATTTTTCAGTGCCGTGACGCGAGTGGAACGCAGGCTTGCAGGTCGAGCGGGTGCTCCAAAATTTGACTATGCCGAGCATTGGTTTCGTGCATGCTGCGCGGGTGCTGGATCCAGCTTCCAAAAGATTCAGTTGACACCATGAAACTGCT
This sequence comes from Ixodes persulcatus, assembly GCA_013358835.2. Classification (NCBI taxonomy): domain Eukaryota; kingdom Metazoa; phylum Arthropoda; class Arachnida; order Ixodida; family Ixodidae; genus Ixodes; species Ixodes persulcatus. The sequence continues at coordinate 130,050 of JABSTQ010011317.1, read as the reverse complement.
TGTAATCAGTTTGGGAATAAAGTCTACAGCCCTAAGAGTAAACCCCCACCTTCCGCTGACGTCAGTTTTGCATTGTCGCCAGTAGAGACTCACTTTGAAAAAATCGGTGAGGACCAAAATTGTAAATTCAATAACTTTGCGAAAAAAAAATTATCTTGGCCCAATATCCGGGTTATTATTTCAGTGATATTCGTTGCTGTGTTCAGCAAATTTTCAGGCCAATCGGGTGCTGCGAAGAAAACGCCAGGAGTACTACCCCTTTAATGCATGTTCTTCGGCCACCTCATACAAAATCTAAGCTCAAGTTCGATAAATCAATTTCCGCGGTCTGTTCAAACAGCCATCGATTCCTTAGTTTCACACTGCATAGCGTACACTTCCTACCTATATAAATGCACCAGTCACATTACAATAAGTTAATAAAAGAGAAGCGTGTACTTTCTCATAACCACATCAATTGATAGCGAACGTTTCGCGCCGTTCCCCGTTGCTCAAAGTAATTTTTACAAAATTTAGTGTCGAGTAAGAAATGAGAAAAAGGTTCACCATGCGTTCGAAACGCGACAATTTGAATCAATAACGAGAAACTGGTCTGAAATGCGCTCAGAAGTATCCCAATTCACCGCGTAGATGGGGAGGCATTCACTTGATCGAATGACGTTTGAGCGAACGCCCACGTTTCACCGAATGACACTTTAGCGAATAGTCGGACGCCGCGAAGCGGCGTTTTCGGGTGGGCCAAATGGGTTCACATTTTTGTAATGAGCCGACGCAGACTGTCGCCGCGAAGCGTCGTAAGCGCAGCGCGGCGGATGGGTTAACGCGCGCCCCCGTTATTCGCTAAAACATCAATTCGCTCAAATGTCGCTGTTCGCCAAAAAGTCATTCGCTCATGTGATATGGACCCGGAAATGAGAGACCTTCCGCAAAAAACCAAAGTTTTTCTTTTTTGTTTAACCTAGGTTTTCTTCTTCGCCCTTTGATCTGTCTGGTCTGACACTTTCCCGTCCCCCATCGGCCGTCGGCCGGCAGGCGAGCAAGCAAGCAAGCAAGCAGGCAGGCAGGCAGACAGGCAAGCCGGCAGGCGCCGAAGAGGTTTTTCAATGCCGGTCCTCCCCACGTCACGTCTCCCGCCGCCGGCTCCTCAAACCAAGCGACCAAGCAGAGCGAAGGACAGCGCGGAGAGAGAAAAAAAAAGTAAAACCTCGCGCGCTTCGCAAACTTAAAAAAAAAAAAAAAAAGAACAGAAAAAAATGCTACTGCAAATATAAAGCAATAAAAAGAAAAGAAAAAAAGGTACGCAGCCGGGCACTATCGACGCCGTCTTCCCCGCCGGCGACCCAGAATCTCGGCGCGGGAGAAACCTTTAAAAATATCGCCCATGCGATCGCCCGGAACGTGGCCGCCCGCGAGTGTTGCGAGACGACGACGACGCCGCCGCGAAGGTTCCCAGACGAACCTTCCCGCCGGAGGGGGGGAAACCTTCGCTGCTGCCGTTCTGCCGTCGCCCCTCCGACCGTGCTTGTTGCGGATACGCTTCGCGCTCCTGTCACCACGAGCCAAACATGTTTTGGCAGTACGCACGCGCGTACAAAACGTAAAGACCAGCAGCGAGAGCTTATCATTGAAGTCTCGAGACCACCGTGCTCGAGACCATGCACTATTGCTCGGGTTTACGGTGCAAAAGATTTCACTATTGCGACGGCGATATCTCTTGGTACCAAAGCGGGAGCACGACGACACGAAAATTTCCCCAACGCTCTTACTTTTTTTCTCGTTATTATTTGGAGGGTGCATCGACCTTGGACAAACAACCAAACTGCAAGATCAGATAAAGGCCTTTTCAAACCAGTGGCGTACCCAGGGGTGATGGCGCCCATGGCAAGTGGTTTATCCGCGCCCCTGATGATGATTTTATGTAGAATCCCGCGTTTCCACGGAAGTGGACTAGCTGTGTCACAGCACATTCGTTCCACTGCATTCATTGCACTGAACACACGTTAGAAAGATACCAAAAAAGCTCGTGGTCAATCCATTTCGTAATCCTTGCCTGGCACCGATATTTTGCGGCAAAAGAAACAAAGTAGACTTTTACAAACTCAATTAGTCACAAACAACTTTGCATCACACAGAAGAGCGAAAGAGTTAATGACATAGACATAGCTATGTCAATAAGATTAAGATTTTGACATAACATCAGCAGATATATGCTCGTTAGGTTCCCGAGACTTTATCTCCCACCTATGACTATTCACGGAACAATATAAAAGTATGATATGATATCTATGCAAGATATGATTTTGATTTCACAAATGCTGAGGCTGTGGAGGAGGATCTCAGACGATCCGTTAAAATCAGTGGGGGGGGGGGGGGGGGTCGAGACTTCCCGAGATCCCCAGACTTTAAGCCCTGGACTTTCAAACGTTCTGAACTGACTGAAACGGCGCTTTGTGAGCACTTTACGCTGTTTGTTTCAGTTTCACTCATCCAGCTCTACGCACAAACCTCCGCTCACTTTCGTCGCCCTCCCCCCCCCCCCCCCCCCCCCTCTCATAAAAGAAAAAAGTTAGGCAAAACAAGGTTGCTGTTCATTTTGGAGTTTGAACACAAAGCGCATAAATCCAGTCGTCAAAATGCCGACATATCATCACACTAAAAAATAAAATAAAATAATAAAGCCGAATTTAAACATTTCCGACTGCGTTGAATCTGCCGGCAGTTCGAGTACGGTCTATACTTCGTCTCACCTTAGTATGGACTATTGTTAGCCGCGCGTGCTAAAAGCGCGAGCTAGTCGCTTTGAATGAAGCCGTGGCTGCTGCACGAGCGCTCGTGCAGCATGTGCTCTAGTCAAGGCAGTCAAGGCTGGCCGCTCGCGCTAGCACAGCCTTCGCAGTTAGTCCATGCTAGGGTGAGACGAAGTATAGAGGAATACTCTTCGCAGTCGCACTTTAGTGTTCGCACGCACTAACAGCCTCGTGCATACAAATCTTCGTTGACGCCTCGTTCAAAACGATTCATAAGAGTCGGGAACTTTTCCGTGTCTCGGTCCGTCTTTTATTCTTCGAGTTACCGGCATCGTACGCAACGTTTCGACATTCCAATTTTTTAAGTTTTCCGAGTTCATCACTATTAGGCTCTTATACGTTCGCATGCTCGTGCGCGCGTGTCATCTTCGATGCTTCAAACGTCACCCGAAATGGGTCAAGGGGTCATCCGCAGGACCCGCACCGAGAACAATTCCACTTCGTGCCCCGATAGGACGGGCTCTGCTGGCGGATCGAGACTGGGATCCAGCCGGCAACCGCCAAACCATATACGGGAAACGACGCCACACCGAGGAGCAAACGCAGAAATGCTAACCGGGGAAGCAGACGAGCGCCGTTTGATTGTTTTGAGGCACCGGGCGAACCGAGTCCCAAAACATTTTGCGCAACGCTGTTTCTCTTCACACACTCGTAATAATCGCGACACCTCATCAGGAAGCCGAACAAGAAAGCAAAGTGACCGGCAAGAATGCCAGCGGGCAATCAAAACGGCGACGAAATACCTCGGGCAGACGACGACACCGGCGGCGGGGCCCCAGGCAGCAGCAGAAGGCGGCGAAGGGACGCGACCAGTTTGCGAAGTCGCTTCACCAAACCGGCCGACAGTCGAAGGTACTTTTTGAGGCGCCGCAGCCACGCGTAGCCCAACGTCCGACACAGTGTGCGAAGCATCCCCGACGGTGTGGCCGACGTGCCAACCGGCGGCGGCATAATCGAGGGATCAAGGCGCCGGCGGTGTAGATTCAGACGAGGCGAAGTGAGGAGACGACCGACGCAGACGACGACGCCATCGCCGCCGCCGCCGCGGCGCCCATGCCACCATGGCGGCCCCGACCCAGCGACGACGCGACCGACGTACACAGACGGAGGCGGCGCCGGATCGGAGGAAGGGCGCCTGCGTTGCCCCACTTCCGCCACGCGCTTCGACGCAGCTCTCACAGATGGCGCCACGCGTGCAGTGCGTGACCAGAGCCATGAATAGTCTAGTGATGGCCCGAAGTTTTGCCGAACTTTTCTAGAGATTCGGCAAAGATTCGGCAAAAATACATTGTTACCAGACCTAAAAGTTTATACATCGTTTTATCGTGCGAAAAAAGCATCTAGGGGATTTTAGAATGCATATTGACGCCGTTATTACTAAATAAGGTGATATTTTACAAGATTATAGTATCTGTGTCGTTTTTGTATGTTTCCTGGTAATTTTAAAATGACTGTGCAGACGATGTGTGGCAATTCGGGGTTGGGCAGTAGTGGGCGAAATCCGCGCAATCACGATATGCGAGTTTCGGTTTTGAGGCCTCATCAGCGCAAACCTGCAAGTGTTTTTTATTGAAAAAAAAAAAAAAAAAGCAGTAACACTGTGTTTTATATTTCCTCTACGAGTCGCCGTTTTGTGCTCGAAAATGAATGCAACGGCTGTTGAGCCTTCATCAGAAGAGAGAACAATATTATTGTAAATATGCGTGTTCTTCGATTTGAGTCACTTGACGCCAGCTTTGCCTGAACTTGAAAGTGTGCGTCCCATATTCGCAACGTCTTGTTTTTAACTTTTAAAATTCCGGTTTCCGATGTTACGACACATTGGACGTTTAGGAAGAAGAGTTAAGAATGTCGGATGTGCGACGTCGAGCATTACAGTTTTGTTGAGTTTGATGCAGAGACATGAAAATCGCGAAATAACGCTAATTGAAAGCAATATTCTTTTGTTCTGTCACAAACTACTTGTGAGCCGAAAACAGAATTGCTAGAATGGCCAGGAGTGCTTTAAAGTACTTGTCAGTCAATTTTGCAACTACCTCGCTGCGTCACTGGAAAGATCAAATTAAAATAAGGTTATCCCGAATGTACCGCATCATTTGTCACTTGCGCAGTGGACTACGGAATTTTTGCGTCCGTTTCTGGTCGATCTTTTGTTCATGAGGCACAGAATATATTGAAGAGAACCACACTTACAAAGGCACACACAGTTACCACGTCGCCTACTCCGTACCTCGCCGTAACCACTGGTAGTATACGCATACTGTACGATGATAACCGAACGAACGCACGCGTCCATTTGCAATCCTTGGCCTCGTCGCGTTCTCGCGCGTGCACAGACGTTTGCCGAATCTTTGCCGAACTTTCCTTCAAAAGTTCGGCATTTGCCGAACTTTGCCGAATCTGAAGTTCGGCAGATTCGGTCCATCACTAGTGAATACAGAGAGTTTGGTCACGGCCGCAAAGCGGCCGCTGGATCTTTGCGGCCGTGGTTTGGTCAATGTGAGACGCGGGCAGCGCCAGGGCGTGCACCAGACGCAAAAAAAAAAGAGGACTTGCCATGCTGTCTTGGCCAACCAGAAGCCGAAAAGAATCCCCTAGCGGTGGTAGCAAGCAGTTTTAATCGTTTTAATACACGCGTAAGAGTTAAATGTAGTAACCCTTTGAGGTTAACAAATAGGGTGCACATGATGTTTCGACCATGATCATGCAGAAAGATGTAAGAAACGAATGTGCCGCTCGAACTCTGTTTTGGTCGCACAGGGTGACTCCCGGCCCTCGGCGCCTGGCGTACGGATTATGTCGATCGTTCCGCTAGTTGCACTCTTCCACCATGATTGTGGATAACCGTGATTGAAACATCACGTGCACCATATTTTAGTTACACCGACGCACTTATTAAGTTTGTTTCTCGCGATCACCGCCAGGATCATATTTCCGGCTTCTGGTTGGCCACATTCGAATTTGTGAAGACGTCCTGGAACACGCCCAGCCCGCTTTCGGCCAATGGCGCCTCCTCATTTGTCCCCTGCGCGTGCGCGAGCGTGGCGCTGTTTACAATAATAAATTCAAAAGTAGCGCAAGGTGCATCGATGAACGAGGCACGTGCAACGTGCAGCCCTTAGGAAGATCATGGCGGCACAGCGCAGCACTGAGCTAGATTTCAGACGCCATGTTCTTCCCAGAAGTGGCGCGTGGCACGTGCCTCGAGCACTTCCCCAACAATGAATGGCTCCACTTTCCCCAGGATAGAGGGGCTTTAGAATAAATGCTACAGTAAAATGTTGGATGGAGAGATGTATTGACCCGAATTTACCTTTCTCGTAGTTTTCCATTAATCGCTTTATTCTGGTGGCTTAGACAGAGCGCCATGGAAATAAGGGTCCATATCACACGAGCGAATTACTTTTTAGGGAACAGCGCCATTTGGGGTCCATAGCACATGAGCGAATGACGTTTTAGCGAATTCGCGACATTTGAGCGAATTGACGTTTTAGCGAATAACAAAAGCACGTGTCAAGTGCGCCCCGCCCGCCGCCCCCCCCCCCCCCCCCCCCCCCCCCCCCCCTGTTTCGGCTCATTACAAAAAAAAAAATGTTAACCGACTCTGCCCACCCGTAAACGCCGCTTCGCGGCGGCCGATTATTCGCTGAAGTGGCATTCGGTGAAACGTCGGCGTTCGCTAAAACATCATTCGATCAAGTGAGTGCCTCCCTGTGTAAATAAGTATCCAATATAAGCTATCGAGGAAATCCCTCCCCTTTGAGTGCAAGTCCACTAAACTATAAGCAGCTAACAAAGAGCTAGACGCAATTATTTGCCCACTGTTGTCCGATATTGTAGAGCAGCGAGCAAAGCGAGCGCCGCTTCGGACTTAGCGGCAACCGCGAACTCGTGGATAAAATACTTCAATTTCGACGACAGGGTAAACGAAAAGCAACGCACACAAACAGAAGGGAAACGCAGAAACATCGGTGATTTCTTCCCTAGTTTTTGCCCTCTTCTTTAAAATGCTTAGCTAACAGACGATGATCAAACTAATCCAAGTAGACGACGATTTCGAGACGACTTCAACACATATGCCAAAGTACACAGGCGCAAGCAAGCAAACGTAGCGGAGCTTGTCACGGGTTTTTGAAGTAACGTCCAAAAATGTACATTTTTTTTTTTTTTCTTGAGCAGGATAAACGTGCCACGCCGAAAAGACGAAAAGAGAGCAAAAAAGAGAGTCTAGAAAGAGCCGGTCGTCTTGACGGCCGCCAGAGAAGCGGGGAGGGCGAGATCCCAGGCATGGCATGCCCCCCCCCCCCCCCCCTCCCCCAGCAAAAAGAAGTTTTCTGGCGCCGGCAGGCACGATAAGCCTCCGTCTAGCGCCGTCAAGCGACGATAGTGCAACGGCGGCGAGACGGCCGGGCGTCGCGGACGTCAACGACGACCGCGAGCGGCGTCGAGGAGGACCGGAATCTCCGGTTGGAGAGGGGGCTTTAGTGTGCCGAGATTTCAGAGTGTGTCCAACTGCTCGATCATCCGGGTCACGTGGTTTACGGACCACGTTAGCGCTTGGGGCTGCAAGGAGGTGACAAAAGCGTCTGCAAGCGCCACCGCCTCTGCGCCCGCTTTCCTTCCCGTCACGCGACTACGCCACGCATGCGCACTTGTGACAAATCTGCCCAGGAGGCGTCCGCCATTAAATTGCAAACGGTCTCCACGGTTTGAGTTGCTCCCTCTCTGATATCTAGGCTCTGTCCGCGAGGGGAAGCCGCATTCTCCCGCTCGCTGCTTGTCGCTGCCGCCGCCGCACGAAGAGAGCGACCAGTCGGCGCCGAGAGCGCGGACGTCGACCGAGCCGCCGAACTCCGAGAAGTTCACTTTCCTTTGTGGGCGACGCGGTCGAGGGACCTCCCCGGAGGACAAAAGAAAGCGCGCTAAGGGGGGAGGGAGGGAGGGTTGGTTGGTTGGTTCATCCGCTCAAAAGCACTCGGGGATTTCTCGCCCGAGTACCTCGGGGACCAGCCAAACGGCCGTTCGAGCGAGTGATCGCTCTTACCGGTAGACGAGCCTTTAATCAATCAGTCATTCATTTTCATCTTGGAACGGATCTCGTGTGTGTTACGTGAACGTCGTGGCTCGCTAAATTTAGCGGGGGATCCGTGTCCTTACGTCGTGACGTCACGTCACATGAGGTCACCATTTTCCCGCTAAACTTGGCAGAGAAATGTCTCCAGTAAATTTAGCCGAAAAAAGTGTTCGCGAAATTTAGCTGTCACGCCAAGTCATGGTGACACGTGAGGTCAGTGCCATGTGAACACCGTCAGTGTCACATAAACACACAGTATCACTGAGACGAGGTTTCGAGAGGCGTGTGTGTCCCGTCGAAAGGTTAGTGTCCAGCTTTTTGGCAAAGAATGCGGGGTTCCCGACCGAATTCTACTGGAACGGATGCCATGGAAATCTATACAGCAAGAAGTCAACCCTCCGTAGAGCAGCGATTTCGTCCAGCATTGGCCGATTAGATATCGGTTGCGATACCAGACTCTCATCGACATTTCTTCTAATTTCCCAAAACACGAAAATCAGCATTGAAAAACAAAAATCGCTTAGAAAGAACAAGCATTTGAATTCAGACTAAATATTTTAAGAACGTGACATATGAAACGTAACCAAATCGGTTTTGGCGCATACAAGCACAGATCAGCGTGCTCAACGACACGAAGCTAGGGTGAAGCGAAACGGACCAGCGGAGCGTGAATGTCACCGTGCTCGTTGCAATGTCACATAAAAAAAAAAGTAAAGTTTATGCACTGCTCGTTTGCACGTAACAGTTTTTACAAAACTTGGTAAATTCAAAAAAAAAAAAAAAATCAACCGCGTTTAAAACGTGTACGATAAAAAAAAATCGTCGCCTTTCGCCGGTTGACGTGCTATATCATTACACAAACGTCAGCCAAGCTGTTTGCAGTTAGGTAAACTATTTTTCTTGATCTGGCCTCTTAAATTTGTGGCTGCTTCACTTCAACGGAGCAGCAACTTCTGCCACCAAGCGCTGACCCCTTGAAATGCAGCACTGGCCAGCCTCAGCTGCTTGGGGTAACGGGACTTCCTTCCCCAGATTTCACAAGATTCTGTCTGAGGTTCACTAACCAGGACACCGAAGGCTATAAAATTCCACCAGATTTCGAGGCCCAAAAATTGCACCAGATTTTTAAAAATAGGGTGGCGAATTTCACCGACTGGAATCTGATTTTGTCGGTATAGTGAATCGATACTGGCACCGCGGAAACGTGACCCTTACGGGAGCGACAACAGAAGCACTTGGAACGTAATAAAATTACAGATCTTTATCGCTTAGTAAAAAGGAGGCCATCAGAAGGTTTCCGGTATGATAGTCTCGGAATTCAAATAAGTACCATCGTCAAAGCGACAGTCAGCCATATGATAGGGACGCATTGTACATGCGTCTTTCTCGGACAAGGCACCCAATTTTAAAAGCGCTGCGTCAAGTTCCCCGCTCATTTAATCAAGTTTTCAAAAGCCTCGATTTCAAAAGCTCTTGACACACACTTCCCTGTGTCAAAAATCGGCGTCCTCAATGTACCACGCAATTCTAACGTTAACTTTAAATACCCACCGTAAAAAAAAAAAAAAAAAAAAAGAGTTGTATTGTTTAATTCTGACGAATTTCTAGGTTTCGGTTTCTTTTCGGAGCGCACCTTTGTGCCCGCGGTCCTGGTCCCCGGAAGCCGCGGCGGGAAGCTACCGCCTCGCCTCCCTCGTACGATGGAGGGAAGGATGGCGCACGTGTGTTGCGCGTCTTGGTCACTGGGGAGCAGGACCGCGGACGCAGCGATGCCCCCGCGGTCCTAAAAATGGGTCAAAATTGAGCGTTCTTTCGGAACGCCGCAAGATGCCGCCTCTGCATTATATATTTATAAAATTAGTCGATTTAGTGGTTTTCGATGATGCTTAGCAAGTTTCTAATTGGAACCATATGATTATTTTTCACAAATTAAAAGGTTTATTAGTAAATTTTAGTTAATTATTTACCTAATTAGTATTTTTTCAATAACAGACGACCGCGGTGGCTGGCAGTTTGTTCCGGAAAGAGTTTCCTTTTTTTTTCAACCACCCAATTTTAAAGGTTTTTTTTTTTTTTTTAAAGCCTTCGCTGAAACGCTCGATTTAAATTGTAGAAAATATTTACCAATACGGACGACGACGAATACGAACGACGAATGATTCATTTGGTTCGTCAATGTGAAAAACAATACGTTCTATAAGTGATGCACCCGTCCTCCGCAAGCCGGCGCCAGCTCGTTCCCAATAAACCCTTTTCAAAAGCTCATCGAGCAACACTGGTGGGTGCCATGTTTGGAAAACGTTTACTGCGCGCAGCGTGTGGTTGGGTCCGAGTTCACGCCGAGCGCTGACGCAGCGCTCGTGTTTATTGCACACTTAAGGCGCACGCCCAAAATTATGACGGCCTCGGATAATCGACGCAGCAACTATTGGAGAGAGCGCACTTTTGGAAAGGGTGGATTTACACGTGCGTGTGCACGACAGTCGCACTTCGGTCGAACTTCTCTGAACTTCGCGTGAAATGTTTGCAAAATTCGAACCTGGTCCACCTCGAACCTCGCCGCCTCGAACCTGGTCCACCTCAAACCTGGTCCACCTCGAACCAAAAAAATGTCCGCGCGGAAAAAAAAAAAAAAAAAAAAAAAAAAAAAAAAAAAAAAGGGGGGGGGGGGGAAGAAAGAGAGAGCAGTTTGAAAGCGGGAACCAGAGACCGAGGGATGACGTGACTGCCAGCGCGTTCAAACCGAACCTAGAACGAAGGCCAGGCGCCCAGGCAGCGATAATCGGCGGTGTCGGGTTCCACACTCGCCTGCCAAAAACAACCGTCGGCCGCAGAGTAACACAAGGACCAACACAAACAAAAGACCCCTTGATAGCGACGCTGCGAGGAAAATCCGCCCAAACCGCTGCATTTCGGAACTTCCACAGAATTGTTCGGATGAAAAAATGGCCACGGCGCTCCTTTAGAAGGATAAAAAAATAAATAAAAGCGACTTTACGGGAGCAGCAAGAAGTACACTACCGGCTCAATTCAGATAGTCCTGCACGCGAGTCCGGACACGGACACACACGTTTTTTGTTTTTTTGCGTACGTGCGTGCGTGCGCGTGCGTGTGCGTGTGTGTGTGTAAGAAACGTAATAAAAAAATAGATGAGAAAAAAAATGAGTGCGCCAGAACGGCATATTCAATTTTTGAAGTTTTCGTTTATGTCATGTTTGGTGTCACCTACTACGCAAACTATAAATATACGAAATCTAAAATATTTGCAATTATAACAAATCGTGGAAACTACAGATTTAAATCTGTAGTTTCCACGATCCACGATCTGTAGTTTTCTCTGGAGGTTATATTGTGTGTGTCAAAAATGAGCAAAAATGGCACCTGTGACGTTTTGTCACTAGATTTCCTGAGCCATTTTCTAAAGAGATTGAATAGCTATAACATTAAAATTTGTGATATATTCTTATTAAAAGTTCTTTCGAATGATATATAATTCGTTGCTTTATCAAAGAAAATTAAATTTTGATGTCGCTCCAAATTGTTTTCTGAAGTACAAAGTTAAGAAAATTCGAGGGGGAATTAAAAAAAGAAGATATCTTCGATTTTCTTGAAATGTATAGTGATAGTCCTCCCCATACTCTTCTGATTGTTCATAAAAAAATAACATGTTGCATGATTTTGCTTCCTTCAAAGTTACAGCGCTGCAAAGTGTACCTTCTACGTCGGCATTTTTGCCCAACGCCACAAACGAAATTATTTTTTGATTCCGTGCATTTTATGACTAGATATTTTTTTTTTTTTTGCGCTGTATTCGGGTATTGGGCTATAGGTCAAGCATTGTACTAATTGGGCAAGCAATAAAATCGAAAGGATGGTACCAGCGGTTTCTGTTTCACGTCTTGCTTTAATCATGTCACACACAAAAGCTTAATTGCATGCCGAAAAAAAAAATTGGCTCTTATAGTTCGAATTTTGAAATTGATTTGTCCGAAATTGACGTGGAACCAAACCTCAGGTTCGGTTCCACGCGAAAAGATCCCTCCCATTCTGAACTCCTCTACTGACACATACTAGTTGACAAACTTCCAAAATTCACGTCTTTCTTTCTTTTTTGTATAGTTTGTTTGCATGGTTTTTGGCTGGAGTTTGTTCAGGACTCGCCTGTTCACAAGCTCGCATGCGCACGAAAATTAACGTCAGCACGTGATTCTGCTCTAAGATAAAACAACAACAACGATAAAAACTATTATTTTATGTATTAAATTGTCTGTGTCATGGAACCCTACGTTCAGGCTAAAATGAAGTTTTATTTTGGCGAATACAATATGATATTTCAATCCATCTTTAATTGCTTAAGAATTCAATTGTGATTCGTTCGATCCACTATCAACGCTATCCCGAAGAGTCGGATATGTGCCTCTCTGATTTCAAAATTAAGCGTTAATATTGAAATCAAAATTAAGATTTCAAAATTACGTGATCTCAAAATTGAGCGTGAAATCCACGCGCGCATGACAGAGACTGTTCGCGCTCGACAGCCCCGGCTCGCTGCTCCTTTTATTTCGCGGAGATCTGCCACGGCAAAGTTGCCCAGTCAATCGAAAAGCATGCATTACTAACACTTCAAGCAGCCAGTGGACGCGGAAAACGTAACAAAAGAGCGATTTAATAGCAGAACACACGAAACATAGCGGCGAGGTTGCCCTTTAAAATAAGCATGCAAACAAGACCCGAACCGGAAGTGTTCCCGGCTCCCTGTCGTGGCTGCCGGAAGTGGCCCGAATACCATGTATACACGAATTCAGTTTCTCAGCGAAATTTAGCGTAAAAACTGATGGCACGTGACCGGACGAAGGGATATACACGCCAATTCAGTTTCCCCGCTTAATTAAACGGAAATGATGTCACGTGACCTACACACCTTGGCGAAATTGACGGCACGTGACCTACCTATATATGTCGCCTCAGTTTTCCCCGCCAAATATAGCGGGAAAATGAACGTCCTGGGGCCAAGACGTCATTCAATTTCCCCGCTAAATCTAGCGGGAAATTGACGTCACGTGACTTACAAACCAATTCAGTTACCCGCGAAATTTAACGAAAAAACTCACGTCTTGTTCTCACTAAAAGCGTGCAGTACAGCCAAAGTTACAGGGGAGAGAGAGCTTCCCGACCGGTTTAAGAGGGAAAGGAGGAACGGGGGAATCCCAGCCCTTTTTCTCCCGTTTCTTCTTTCCCTCATCTTGAACAGGTTGGCATACGCCCCCTCCCCTGCAGCTTTGGCTCCACTGCACGGATTTAGTGAGACAGGGTATAGACACTAATCAGGTTATCCCGCCCAATTTAGTGGGGAAATCGACGTCACGTGACCTTACAACCATTCAGCCTCTCCTAAATTTAGAGGAAAAATATACGTCACGTGAAACACAAATTGTCCCACCAATGCGTTCGACCATTCCCTAAAATAAACTTCATGCATTACAAAACTTTAATTGTTATTATTATTATTTTTTTCATTTGCACGGGGTGCATTTGTTCATTCCTGGTCTGACCGCGGAGAAAGCACTATGTACTCGGTTAAACTCCTTCTCAAATGTGATTTAATCACAATTGTAACTAGCTCCAAAAGTAGCTCGTTACAATTATAATTAATAGAGCACAATTACGCATTAAATTCAGAACGTAATGTAATTCGCAAACACTTTCCTTTGACAGCTACCAGACTTATATCGTGTTAACGGGATAGCATTTTTCTCCACTGCAAGGTGTTTACCCGTTCCCTCTCTGTCCATTATGAAGCATTCAGTATTGTGCGCTTTGCATTCGTCGCGTTTTCTGTCTTAGTTTCACCCGATTCACTGATGGTATATGGGTACGATACGATTATGAAACATAAATTATGTTTCATAATTTCGCAGCATCACCAAGAATGGCGGTGTTCTTTTTTATCGCGGCAGTTCAAAGCAAAGTGATTGATCAGTCCTGGTAGACGCTGAGACATAATGGAGGCTCAAACAGCCGACACCAGTTTGCGATAAGATATTCAATGCACAAATTGTATATCGTTTTCATTCACCCTCTCCATCGTGACAATGAAGGCCTCGCTTTTGTACACGTGGATCATCGCCGGTGCTCCTCCGCGGGCGCTGCGACTCTCGCTCGCAACTGCGCGTCCACGACCTTGCACAGAGTCGGCTTTTTCGAAGCCCCGCGACTTGTCCGAAGGGCAATGCGCTAGACGCTCCGGAGTATTTTCGCCTCTTTGTGACTCTACAGAACGCAACCCCATCGTAACTAAATCCCCCCCCCCCCAACCCCCCCAAAAAAATGCAACTGCAACACGAATTATATTTATTTGAAATAAGGAATAGCTATTAAAAGTATTCAAAAAAGATCAAACGACAGTAATTCGATGCACACAACTCATAATCGTGGCAAGACATCTTCACGAGAAGGAAGTGATCTGGGCTGCGTTAGGAGGTGGCCACATTTTAAAGGGGCACTGACAACCCAAAGGTCGTATTTTTTTTTTATTGTCTAAAACGATGCAAGTTGTAGTCACAGACACGCAAAAAAAACCGCATCGCGAAAAAAAATTTCCCCGCGTGCGCGTGCGCCTTTTTATTTTTTGCGTTTAAATTTCCCGCGCTCACCTCCTCGCTTCTTTTGATCGGTGACGTCAAAAATCAGGAATTTTAGAAGCTTTGTAGGTGACATTTCTATAACATTTAATAACGGCAATCGTAAAACATGCTTTTTAACGTAATTGCGAGCACCCTACGGCCCCTCTTTCTGAAATACCAGGAATCAGAGTTCGGTGTGATGTTGCTTCCTAGATTTGTACCCTCCCTCGGAAAACTTGGCGGCGTCGTCGGCGAGCAACACGGCGAGTGGGGAAAGACACCGGTTCTTTCCCGCGCCGGCGTGATATCACCTCCATCTCGCTTGGGGTTGCCGTGGCAACGGCGGAGGTCTAAAAAAAAGTCGAGTCTCAGGAGACCGCAAAATTTGACTCGCTGTACTGGCGCGGATCGCGCGGGAACTTCAAATTCGGCATTTGGAAATTGTTTTTTTAATTCACAAATACTGAATTTTCAAGTTTCGAATTTTGAGGGTAATGTCCCGGCATCGTTTCCAATCGTTTCGGATAATAAAAAAAAATATGATTTTGACGTGTCAGTGCCCCTTTAAGAGGAAGCAAAAAAAAAGGAATCGAGGAGACGGAACAATGCCTAAAGTCCGGCAAGTGCAAGGGACAGCGGGAGAAGGCGGGGGCGCCGATTTTCTATGATTAGCAGACGAGCGGTCGGGCGACCGCAAAGCGGCGTCGGCCGCGGCAACCTCAGGAAGCAGCAGACGACGACGCCGCCGCCGCCGCCGCCGCCGCTACCAGTGATGTACGAGCAAAGTCTGGCGCCGGGAGTTTCGGCGCCACGCGAACGCTCCCACTCCTTCATCAGCCTTCTTTCTCTCCTCCGTTAGCCTCGCCGCTGTGCCGCCGTCGTCTGCTGCCGCTGCCCTGCCTCCCCCCTCAATCCAGAGTTCTAATAAATAAATAAACAAAAAATATCTTCGCCCACGTTTTCGGCTCTCCTTGAACGAGCTCTACTCTTCCCGTCACTCTCTCTAGACATTGTAATCCCTGACGCGCATGCGCGAGGCGACGACGACCGAACCTGCCGAAGTACGCATGCGCGGTGCAGCGAGGCGCGCCATTTTGTTGATTTGTTTTCTTCCGGAGGCGAGGCCCAGCGAGAAGAGAGAGAACGGGAGACAGGAGTGGGGGAGTCCGTCTGCCGTCCGTCGTCTGCTGTCATTTTCAGTGGCGCCGTATCGAGCTTTGTAATCGCCAGTCGTTCGTTCCCCTCATCACAACCCCCTCTACTTTCTTTCCTTATGTGCGTGCGTGCGTGTCGGGGGACGTCCTGTTCCCGTTAAATCTTGAGGGTGCCCAGACACAAATATGAGAGTGCAAATTAGTGACAGCTTCGTCAGCGTTCATTCCATCTCCGCCTTTTTTTCAGCGTGCTAAAGGAAACGGGTATGTTTAGAGGAATTCCCGATGGTTGACCCATCTGTCAAGACGACCAGGCCAGGTCAACCCGTCTTCTAAGGAAACGTCAAACGACCCTCTTCCCTCCCTTGCACCAAGAACGCCGCTGGCCAAACAAAAGCGCAACAAGCCGATGCTCACTGACACGCTTCATACGACCTTTCTTTACGCATACACTCTACAAAAAAGCCCGTGCGTCTACTTTCCTGCACAACACTTGGAGAGCCAATCACCGTAGCTTACGGAGACAGCTCAGCGAAGGACGATGCCGAAACATATGCTTAGACCAAAAACGCAGTCTGAGCTGTGACATTGAGCAATGCAAGCGTGACGTTTTGCATAGCTTAATGTCGCCACTCAGACTGCGTTTTTTGGTCTAAACACATGTTTCGCATCGTCATTCGCCGAGCTGTCTCCGTAAGTTGCGGTGATTGGCTCTCCGAGTGTTGTGCGGTTCTTTTAACCCGAGACTGCGAATAAGGGCCAAGAGACGAAAACACAGAACGACATGGACGAAGTCCGATTTTGCTGCACGCCAAGGCAGCTAATTACACGCGTCCTTATATTTTCGGCTGGCTTCAGTTGGCAGCAGGACAGAATGACACACCACGAGATGGTCATTACCAGTTTCCACACCAACGTCCACAAATGTGTTATCGACCACGGTTAACTACCCTTGCAAGGTGCGATCTTAACGCTTGTAGAGAGGTCGGGCCGTAAAAACGGCGTCAGTTCGGGGAATAGCGTCGTCGCTTAATCGTCGGAGGGATTGCTACCCTACAAAAGAAAAAGCGCCACCTCGATAAGACTTGTCGAACCACCACCTTTTTAAGCGCATGTTTTATGACCGCCGTCTTAGGAGTTGCACCTTATCGGATTCTTCGCAAGGGCGACTTCATCCCACGCAGTGTCGTCATCTGGCCCAACCCAGCGGTTGGCCGGTTGCTGAGAAGCAACACTCTTCACAATGAACGATTCGAAAGCACTGCACTGCACAATGGCGGAACAAATGACATCGAGGAACGTCCAAGTCATTCCATAAAAGAGCGAACGTCGGAGCGCGGCCAACGGTAGGAGTCGACGAGACGAGCCGATCAAACAGCGTCGAAAGTGCAACGTCACCGCGCTCATCACCTTTGTTTTTTGCTGTGTGGTTGCGCTTTTGCTTTTTAATGCAACCAAACGCATAGAATGTGCCGTGACGTTGCGGTTTTAGTCCGCCATTGTGCAGGAATTCCACAGCTTCCAACAGAGGGAAGTCGTTCAAAAGGGGGCAGTACCCCAGTAACTTGCGTGACTTCGCAAAAAAAAAAAAAAAAAACACTCATACATTGAGAAGTTATGGGCGCCCAAGAATAAACGGGTGGCGCGACAACTCTCCGTCTGCCAGCACCGCCTCTCCACATTTCTGCGCTCTTAGTGCGGTAACCAACCCACTGCCCCACGGCGCCACCAGTCTCATTGACGCGGTGATTGCAAGCTATAGGGCCATCTCTCGACATTTGTGCGTACTATTGGTGTGGTAGTTAAATTGCCGCGACGTGGAGCAGCTTGTATTTGCAAGCACAAAGCAGATCGGATAACGAATGAGCCACAAGCCAGTGGACGAGGAAAGGAATGTCTGAAAATAAAGATGCACATATCCTTTTAGACAAGAAATACATTAGCGCCCTTTAAACCAGCTGAAACAGCGACACCAACTTCAGGCGGGTGTCCCCCTAACCAGAGTCGCTCTATCAAGCACTCGTAGGACAGAGCTCACGATGTCTATGCGCCGAGAGACTGAAGGAGGAGGAGGACACGCGAGGGGACGTCCGAACGCCGAGCTCTGATTGGACAGATTAGGGGGTAGACCTAAAGCTAGCTGCCTTGTCTCCACTGCACTCGTCGAACACGTTTGAATTAAAGAGCCAATTGGTAGACACCGGCGTTCCGCTTTCTAAAGCGTTCGACGGGTGCGGTGGACACGAAGGCTGCCTTTGTCTGCACTGCACTCATCGAACGCGTTCGAATGCGAAAGCCAAACGCCCGACGCCGCGTTTTAACGCATTCGACGAGTCCGGTGGAGCCAAAGGCAATAGCTATACTCGCGGTCAACTTTCTGTGGCAATCCGAAGAGAGGAGGAAAGCGCGTCTACAGCGGTTGGCGCACCCTCTCCCCTAGCATTGGCTGCATTGCCACAGAAAGCTGACCGCGAGCATAGCTACTCATTCCAACCAGAGCTCGGCGTTCCGATGTACCCGCGCACTCTCGTCTCCATAGACCGTTTTTTCGTGACGGCCGCCATGCTGAATTCTGACGTATAGCTGAGGTGGGGCCAAATAGCAAATCACCTTCTTTGCCGACTGGAAGGCGCCCGAATTCAAGGGGTTTGTGCCTAATACTTCCGCATTTTTCTTTGTTATACTTCTTTTTATTTTAGTTATGCCTAGTTACATTATTTTTTGACGCCCAACTAAACTATTTCAACATGACAACCGTCACACGAAAAAGGTCTATAGGCTCAGGCCTTCCTTTTATTTTACTTTGTTATGGCGCTAAAATACTACTTCTCGAGCCCAAGTGAACCCAGACATATTACACAACTACAAGGCATAGATTTTCTTGCGTACATTTATATATTAAAAAAAGAACAAAAAAAGAACTGGCGAATGTTTTTTGATTTTTTTTTTTCTTCACAAATCGGTGTATTTCGGGGATCTGCTTCGGAGGGACGCTTGAAACGGTGACTGTTATCTCATGAAAAACTGAGTACAAGTCTAAAAGGAAAGGGCCTAACAAAAAAAAAAAAAAAATCAACTGCAGCAAAAAACAAAAGGGACTAATTTTGTGTTTTTTTATACTAGCGGACGTTTATCTGTGTTTTTTCGGTTTTGAACCTTTTTGTATCTGTGACACCGAAGAATGTCTAGCTGTGTTATATTCTTTTTTTTATTAAAACCAGTAATTCTAAAGCTTACTTAAAGATGTTTTTTTTTTTGACAGTAAAAACACTGCACGCTTTTTTCTTTTTTTTTTAACATTTATTTTGCAGAATTCGAAACGGAGCCACGCCCAATAAAAACGGTTCTCACGAGATCGTGAAAGAACGGAGTACGAGGCAGGAAAAGGCAAGAGAGGAAGGCAGCAAAGCTCCGAGAGCCCCAAAGAAACAAAACAACGCAGCAGCCCCATGCAGCGGGGCCCGCACAACGGAAATGCGCGAGCCTAGTCTTGAATTTCGCGTCGCGGATCGCGATTTCGCGGTCGCCAAAAGAGTCGGGGAGGGGTGAACGGCGTGACGAGGCCCCGAGCAAAAAATGCCACGAGGTTCCTTGACCGCTCCGAACGCCGACCGACGATCAAGAAACGGGCGCCGCTGCCATTAGGAGACCCACCGGCGCCGAGGGGAAGGAGGAAACGACAAAGCACGACGGCGTCGGAAAGACAACGTCCATCTTCCTCCGGAAAACGAGACAGTGGGACTGGCGGGAAAAGGGTTGTCACGCGTAGGAAAAGACCGACATTAAAAAAAAAGACAAATAAGCGACACAGAAATCAAGTCATCAGTTGAATTGATCGGAACACCCCCGTGAACAATGATTTACCCCCCTTTCCCCCCTTACCCAAAAAGGAAAAAAGAAACGGAGCCTCTTGTTAAAAAATGGCAGATCGCCACGAGAAGCGGCCGCCGAAGTAGGAAAGGTGGGAGCGGCAGACAACGGATGAGAGGAGAGCCACGTGACTGGCGCCCCGCTGCGGCGAGACGCCGAAACAGACTTCTCCCGAGCGAACAAGTGTGTTTCGGGTCCTCGCCGTTGAAAAAGCTGTGCGCTGGTGTCCAGGTTCCTCGAGAAATGGCTTTTTGATGTTCTGTGCTACCAGATCCTCGCGCTCCAAATCTGCGACCGGGCACTCTATGGCTCCGTCGTCGAACTGCCAGGTTTTGTGAGTATAGAGGAGGCTATGCTCTTGCAGAAGTCTAACTATGGATCACTTGTCTATGTGGCATGACGTCACGTGACCCGTGGTGGCACCAACCATGCAACGCATGAGCGAAATGCTGCACAAGGTTTCATTTCTGGACGTTAACGTTCGCGGAGAAACGACACGGAAGGAGCGAAGAAAGCCGCCCCTATGGAGTCGATACCGCACCATCCTATAGCGCCGGTATTTGGACCTAGTGTGCGAGGACTGACGTCTATCAGTAGTTGCATGACTGACGACGATTCCTACGTGTGCGTTTTGTTAATGAAAAGGCAGTGAGACCTGAATCTGTCACTGGATATGACCACGCACAAATGCAGCCAAAGCCAATGACGCCCGTGCGCGACGAAAAACGTGAATGTGATCGGTCAGTCACGATTGGCCACAGACTGCATTACGGCGTCTTCAGCATGATTAATTCTACTTTCATTAATGGAAATAAGAGGAATATCAGACGGTCAACTATAACGGTCTTGGTTAAAGAACACGATGATTACAAGCTTCCACCGCATTTTCTACTAGAGCACTACTACACCTGCATGCTCGGGCCTACCCGAAAGGTCATGCCGGAGCTTTCCGGTAAAAACTTTCTTACTCGGCCCGAAAGCCGGGCCAAATAAGGAGGTTTTTTGGGGGGCCTAGGCCGGGCCCGGGCTTTTATATGCGGGCCCGAGCCGGACTCGGGCTTTTGACCGTGGGCCGGGCTCGGGCCAACACCTTGGCGGGCCTGGATCGGGCTCGGGGCTGCGGTTCCATCGAGGCTCACCAATGAGTGGAAATAGTAGGTCTGGTTTCAGTGTGGAACGTGCAATCACTGTTAATGTCGTTGTCTTGACGACAAGGAAAACGTGAGCATAGCTACACTATAGACCTATTTCACAAGGACGCTGCCATCTTGAAATTTCGTCACCTCCAGTATGGGCGAAAACATTGTCCTGCCGTCGCCACAGCAATTAGCCCCGTGCGCGACCGAAAGCGTCGCTGTGGTCGGCCTTCCACGATTGGCCAAACGCTGACTATGACGTCGGAAAGGGGATTTATCATCGACGGAATAAGAGGAATGAAAGAACTTTAATTTTGACGGTGTTGGCAGTGTTCCTTTGAGAGCGCAATGATTTCAAGCTTCCACCATGCTAATAACAAACACCATCGAACTTGTTGTTTGCAAGGTAATGACGTCACAAGGGGGAACCACAGGAGGGCGCCACCACAACTTCTCGCCGCTAATAGAACACATCTAGGATATAAGCGTACCGGTCTCACATTCTCGGTTTGTCTTCCCTTCATTCTTTTATTATTTGCAGGTTGAAATGCTTTATTTTTTCGCCGCCCATCCGGTCTAGGGGTGTGGGCGGAAGTCGCCTTGTGGGACGGGCATTTCTGTGTTGTTTTGAAAGAAACCAGACTAAAACCTTCCTTCTCGACAAAACGCCGCGACAGGGGCTGTACTAAAAGAGCCGGGAAAGGTGTGAAGATCAGCTTTCATGGGTTTTGTTTTCTGCTTGGTCGGTTCGCCCGAGAATGCGGGTAGGCGCCGTGAAAAGGGAAACCAGACACCGTCGGACCACAATTGCTTGGGCGGGAAGCACTTTGGCTTTAATTCACGGATACTCGTGGTCGTCAGATTTATTTGTTTTGTTCCACCATGAACGCGGGAAAACCGTCAAGTTGTCCAGACCACTCGCGGACCACGTTCAGTGCGTCTTCGCGTTCAAACGGCCGTCTGATCGTTAAAACTCTCGTCCGCTCTTTCAAACTCGGTCAAACTGTCGTCTGCTCATTCAAACGATAGCGCGCAGATAAAACGCTGGGATATGAGGTGCAGGCCTCAAAATACTTCTAGATTTGAAGGTTGATTGGGGTAAGTAAGCTCGATGTAAACAGACACAGGGAGATAGATCACTGTTACCAGTGGCCATCACCGATTTACTTGGTCCGATTTTGCCTGCGATTTTTAGTATCGACGTCGAGCACTGCTGCTCTACCGTCCACGCTTTTGCAGCCCGAGCGACGTCGCGGCTGAAAATAGTGAGCAGAATCTCATGATGTGAATCGGGCTTTAGCGTCCATCCTGCGGCGTTCACGGGGAACGAATCGCCGCACGTCACATCATTTACACCAAGTTTCGCGGTGTAATGAGCTTCGTTAATTTAGCTCGGGCCACTTAAGCAGTGAGACATTGCTAGGAAGACGTAGAATCTGCGAAAAAGAGCACGGGGACCCGCACCGACGCCGAAAACATCCCATTCCAACGGTTCGTTTACGCGGAACGCGGCGCTTCTTGCCCACCCCGTCGCGCAAGCGCGGCACCGGTGGCATGCCGCCTCGCTCCGGTTTGTTTATAAACATGGTTTGGTGTATACACGTATTTACGTAGAACGTTTTCTGGGTGGCGAGTGAAATGAAACGCGATTATGTCCGCAGTCCTAATTTATTTCGGGAGAAATCACGGCACTTTGTTGATAGATGAATACCCGGTAAGCATAGCACGATGTTAGAAGTAGGGAGGTCTAGGCTACATTTCACGCCGACACATACCGTAGTTCTCGCCTTGCTCCCAATGTGCAGCATGTCGGCCTCTACGATATTTTGCGTCGTGTTTCTCGGGCTCCACAACACTCGGCACAAGACCGATCATCATCATCATTTATTTTCCTTGAGGGCCCGTGGGGCATTATACAAGGGGGGTGGCAATAGAACAAAAACAAATAATGTGGCTTTCTACGCTCGAATTGAGGGACTGAGCACACCGCTATCACAACTGGTTGATAAAGAAGCGAAGAGGAGCGTTGTGTACAGTCGAATAAAAAAAAAAAAAAATGATCGCCGGCGGTTCCTTCTGCACGCGAGAGCGGTGGCGAAGAATTCGTAATGCAAAACCACCAAAACGGAGGCTCCTGGATGAGTTTCAAGACTGGCACAGCGACCCCGACACGGACCTTGATGACGGTGAGCTAGAGAGCTACCTCCATGTCGGCTTGTCGTGTCAAAACAACGCTGCCCTCTTGAAATGGTGAGTCCCGGAGCAAGAAATTTCCACGTCTTTTTTTTTTTTTTTTTTTTTTGCCAAGAAGGTTCTATGTATTTCAGATTCTTTGGATGACCTTTTGTGCTTGCACAAAAAAACCTGTAGCATTTTAATTCCGTAAATAAAATATTTGTCGGAAGCCCACTTTTTGTTCGGCTCCCATGCTAGTTCCCTGGCAGTTCTGCAAAGCAAGGAAACAATCATTTTAAGTCTGCGGCACCGGAAGAAATACTTTGTGTTGGTAGAAATATGCCTGCGAACAAAATCAGTGTGGAAATAATCTGGCTTTTGTTAATGTCGTTCAACTCGTCTTGGGAATAACAAAAAAGAAACCAAGGTCGAAGATGATATTTGTTGCTTACATCTACAGGTCGATCAATTAATCTATACCACTTAAAGAGGTAGAGGGGCTTAGAGCGATAAACTGGTATCCCGTTCACCAGGCAAAAGTGACCACCTCCTTCCTGGCTGCCGCCATGTTGTACAATTTTGATTATCAGACACGTGACCGTCCCAAATCATGAGGCTTTAACGCAAAACAAACAAAATTTGTATTGCGATCGCTGTAAAAATAAAAAAAAAAAAAAATACTGTTAGTTTTACAGAAAAGTGTCTAGCTTCGATCAAAACCCAAAATATAGCACCGCGGCGGACGGTATCTAGCGGAGGCATTGCGAAGCTGCCCCAGTTTTTGTCGAAAAACACATCTTGGACCTAAAACAAACTAAACTTAACTTATCTCGTCGGTACTGGTTTTAAAGCTCAATAAGCAATTACTTGTGCGCGGTACTTCGTTAAAATCTAGGCGTAAAACTATAAGGTCACGCGTCTAGTGCTCAAAAATGTACAACATGAACAAGAACGCCGTCAAATTACGTTGTCCAGGCCGTGTAACACAGAAATCGCTCGGGCTCGTGCCGGGCCCGGTTTCAAACACCTGGGCCGGCCTCGGCGGGTAAATTACCATAACGCCGGGCCAAGCCTAAGCTTTAAAAAAAAAAAAAAAAAAAAAAACAGCGGCCCGTGCAGTGTTTTATTTGCTACACACACCACCGACATTGCCGCTGGAAATTGATAATCCTGGTCGTGACCTCGGCGATAGGAACCATTAAAGGGGATCCACCGAAACATCTCGTCGCATATTGCTAAGCACAGCTATTCTTCACTGCTGAATGTAAGCAAAGCGTTAATTCGCAGCGTTACTTTGTCACATTAAAAGGAATATATATATTGTGGGGGGACGATGAGCCACACTGCACGTGGATGGACGGCGCTGTGAGCGAAGAGGAAGAAGGGGCGAGGTCGCGGTGTGTGCGCGAGGACAGAGAGTTCCAAGGGCGGTGGACGGACGAAAGAGCGGGTGCCGAACAAGGCCTCCAACGAAAGATCCGGACCTCAGGAGCCCAGGAAAGACTCCGAACACAGCGAGCACATAAGTAGCCATTAAACATTTCTTGATGATAGCGCTCCCTCGTGTGGCTTCCTCGGGGAGAATGGAACTCGGCCTGATCAGGCGGTATTGACAGGCGACCCACAATATATATATATATATATATATATATATATATATATATATATATATATATATATATATATATATATTAACGTTTTTTTTTTGTTTTTTTTTTTTTTGAGTGGACGTTGAAGGTACGAAGACTCGTAAAAGAACAGGCACGAAAGGCGCGCACACGCACAGACGAGGCCCTTCCAAGGCGGTTTTTCCTCTCAGACCCAGAAAGACCATGGACTGACGAAATGTGGTAAGCGAGAGTGAGGACAACTTCATGATCTCTCGTTCTCGTGCCTGCAAGGGTCAGAATCGAGCGCAGCACGCTCCCGTCGAGGAAAGGGACGGTAGCAGCGAAGCGGTCGCTTGCCGTGCTTAGGACCAACACCCCCCACAACCCGAGGTGCTGGGCAAAAGGGCAGCGCGGAAAGGCACGCCAAGTATGCCAAAAAGCTCGGGTGGCTCGGGGGCGAAACGCCCTCTCTCTTTCTCTTCCCCTGCCACGCACAGCGAGGGGTACAACCAGGGGTACTCACGCACGAGGGAAAGGAAGAACATCGCCGCGATCGCGGTGGGGCACGTTGCACATTCACCCCCCAAAAAAACAAAAAAAACTCCCCACTCCACCGTCCTAGTAAAAAAAAAAAAAAAATGAAGAAACGAAACAGAGGTTGTGAACGCCACCAGAGTGCCGCCGTAGTGCTTTGAGACGGGCCCAGATAGTAGAAAAGCAGAAGCCAGAAGGGGGGACGCGATGCTCGTGTTTGGGTGTCGACCGCCGCTCGCCGGGTCCCTCGCCGGGTCCCCCGCCGTTGTCCCGCATTCTTCGCGGCTGCCTCCTCCTCCCGCGTGTATCCCTCCAGCGGCAAACCGACCACTGGACCACTGCCCCTTCCTCGCGGTGCCCTTCCTTTAGCAATGGTGAAATCCCCCTCCCTCCTTTTTTTTCGAGTGCGCGTTTTGTTTTCTTTTGTATCTCCTTCCGTTCGGGTGGTGGTGGGAAGGACACGCTTTTTGTCCAGATAGGGCACGAATACGTTTGAAAGAAAAGAAAGGCGGCGGCAGCCCTCCGTGCGGTTTTAGCGGCGGACGTAAGAGACCGCCCAAACCAGAGGTTCATTGCGTGTTTCAAGAATGCCGCTCTTCTGCTCTTCTTCCATTTTTGTTCGTTTCTCTTCCGTCAGTTTAAAATTTCCGAATGAGTATCGACGTGATCCAGCGTCTACGCTACGCGGGTGCTTCCCACGGGCATTTCAATACCAATTGTGCCGAAGACGTTCGAAGTTCCCAAAATGTCTTTAGCATTTATCTTGCTAACAGTATTTTCAATGGGCAGTTTTAAACAGGCATAAAGTTCCTCTTCTTTTATTTTCGCGCTGATGCTGCACTTGGTGCAAGTGAGCTAGAAACGAGAAACAACTGAAGGGCTGATGAACTTCCGCAAACTCCGATGTGAGTACATGTCATCTAAGATTTCAAATGTCCTTTGAAGTACCCGCGAGTACTTGGCCCAACACTGCGATTCGAGGCGGTCGCACTCTTACTGAAATCGCGGAAACACACACACACACACACAAAAAGCACCGAGGTAACGCGTTAATCTGTTTCTCCGTAACTACGCCACGTGCGACCACCAGGCACGCATCCGCGCAGACAGAGCAAACGACTTGCACGCTGTACTGCAGCGTTTACTAACAACGTGAGCTTCCCCGGATGCTGTGTCCAGTTCCCCAGCAAAAATCGGGCACTCCCTCGCAGATAACAGCACGATTCCAGTGATGCGCAAAACCCCGAGTCATTCTGTAGCACCTTTTGGATGAGCCAAAAGTACTTTTGGAGCACAAGCACGTGCATGCTTTACCTTCACACTTCTGTGCAACAACAGGTTTGACTTGCTCAAACACAGAACTGAGCTGTTTAGATGCACATAAAAGCACTGGGCATGGTAACAAGATGCTGATCGATGAAGGACAGAAATGGACTGGTCTGAATGGTCATTTTAGGTACGAAAAACTAATTAGTATATTCCACTAAAATAATGTTGGAATAATTTTGAACACACAAATGGATGTTTCATTCAATTTCTAAAGGGAGTAACAAAACAAAAATTCCAGTTCAAGTATATATATATATATATATATATATATATATATATATACTGGGTGATTCAAGGAGAGGCCAGGCTCTTTAAATCGACCGCAAAATTCGGTTTCTTAACCTATCGCGCTACGATTTTGTGCAGCGTTGCCCACAGATGGTGCATTTTTTTTTTTTTTTGTAAAATTTGCAAAGAGCTAATTTACCTGAGGAAAAAGTAAAGAAAGAAAAAGGCTTAGCTCCTATGGAAACGCAGCGAAGGCACCGGTCTTCAAACAACACGGCGCCGTTTCGCACGGGAGACAAGAGATGGCGCAAGCGGTCGCGACGCCAACTGCCGCCAACGAACGAGCATACGACGCCGAGAGCCGGCGTCTTTAGCAGACAAGGAACTGCAGTTCCTTGTTGTTACCGCGCCTGTTTTTGTTTCTGCGACTGTTGCCGCCTGCGGAACGCTTGCCGCTTTTGAGTCGAAAAGATCGTCCGCTAAAGACGCCAGCTCTCAGCGCCGTATGCTCGTTCGTTGGCGGCGTTCGTTGCGCCATCTCTTGTCTCCCGTGCGAAACGGCGCCGTGTTGTTTGAAGACCGGTGGCGTCGCTGCGTTTCCATAGGAGCTAAGCCTTTTTCTTTCTTTACTTTTTCCTCAGGTAAGTTCGCTCTTTGCAGATTTTACAAAAAAAAAAAAAAAAAAAAAAACGCACCATTTGTGGGCAACGCTGCACAAAGTCGTAGCGCGATACTTAGGTTAAGAAACCGAATTTTGCGGTCGGCTTAAAGAGCCTGGCCTCTGCTTGAATCACCCAGTATATATATATATATATATATATATATATATCGTTATTAAAATATGAAAATCAATCACATTTGATGCTTCACTGCTTGCACTGTGTAGGCGACGCTTGTACATTGCCTACATACACACATACACACACACCCACACACACACGCACACACACACACACATTCGAAGAGGGTGCGGAAGGGAAGAAATGCGTACTGCGATTCGGCATAGGCGAGGCGGGGATTCACCTCCTTTTGTTACGAGGCCACATGCCGTATCGCGAAATCCGGGTGAAGTAGGTGAAGAAGGCTATCGCATTAATACATCTTTACCTGCCTAACAAGCCGCCTCGGTGGCTCCGAGCTATGCTTCGAGGCAAAGCGCCGGTCTACGGATCCCCAGGTGGAGGGTTCGAATCCCGACCGAAGGGCCCGCAATCTGACGGAGGCTTATTTCGGTTGTACGTCGAGAGATCCGGTCTGAATTAGTCCTGTCCACCGCTGGTGCGGGCCAGGTGCCTTCCTCTGTTCGGCACGTAAAACGGTCAAATTTGACTTCAATTTGATCTCAGTATAACTCGGAGAACGAAAGTGCAAACCACGTGACACAGCTCACCAAAGGACGAAAGCGCTCCGACGGCACGTCGTTTGCGGATAGTCGCCTGCCAATTGATTAGGAATGTAATTTTAATGACAATAATCTCTTGTGTAATGATGCTTTTTTATCTCTCTCTTTCTTGTTTCATTAGTGTTATCCCAATTTTATTATAAGTAATGTGAATTTTATGTACCCTGTTAAGAATGGAACCTTCGGCAACCTTTTCCGAGTTTCAACGCTGCGGAAACGAGTCCCGAAACGAGTCCCGACGTGTTCTGGACTGTCGCCCACCTGTCGAAGTCTGCCCGAAACGAGTCCCGACGTGTTCAAGACCGTCGCCCAGCTGTCGTGATCTGCCCGAAACGAGTCTCAACGCGTCCGTGACGTCAACGGGACGTGTGTGTGTGTGCGTGTGGGTTCGTGCGCTCCGGAAGGGGAGAGAGGCCTGGCCTAACTGCGGAGAACCATGGCTATGACGCATTTCTGGCTACGACGCGGCGGGCTTTGCTGCAACGCACTTGGCGGTCGCACCTGCTGCCCTGGCGGAGAGTGAGGGAGAAAACGGACCCCTATATAAGGCGGGGCGTGAGGCTGCTGAGTTGTTCTCTCGGATTTGACGACTGTATCGCTACCATGTAATTAAACCGTTCGTTACGTTACCAATTCTCCCACCTCCACTGGACCCCTGGGTTCTTCTCTTCGGGGAATGGTCGTCGTCACGAGCCAGGAAGCCTCCGGACGTGCGGCCTAAGCCCCGCCTCGAACAACCCCCTTACGTAATGCCTCACAAGAGGTCGGGTAAATAATTGAAATAAATTAAAAAAAAAAAAAACAGAAAAAAATTCTTTCAGCTTTTCCACTTGGTGAAGGAAGACCAGCGAAGCTGTACTATGGTGGGACGACCTCAAGGACGACGCCTAGAGCACGACCTCAAGGACGACTTCGAGGACGACCTCAAAGACGACGTCTAGGGCGACCTCAAGGACGACGCCTAGGACGACCTCAGGGACGGCCTCAAGGACGACGTTTAGGACGACCTCAAGAATAACTTCTAGGGCGACCTCGAAGACAACCTCTCGGACGACCTCAAGGACGACGTCTAGGACGACCTCAAGGACTTCTAGGACGACTCCTAGAAGACGTCGTCCTCTAGGCGTCGTCCTCGAGGACGACTTCTAGGACGACGCCTAGAGAAATTCAGCCTTTCACTAGAGTGGAAAGGCTGGAAAGGTTGCCGCCATCTAAAAGCGACGGCGGCAACCAGACAACCGGCTTGTCGGTTGTCTGGTTGCCACTGTCGCTCATGGAGGCGGTAGCTGTCCAGAGTTTTGTGTCGACATTTATTTGGTGACGGACACGAAACTGGGGAAACTAGCCCTTAGCAGCTCCGCCGTAGAAATAAAGGTAATTCGGCCACCTCTGCCAGGCACGCGAGGGAACGAACACGGGAGAATCCGAGCGTCCACCACGGGCTTTTGCGTCTGCGCGGATCAGAGATGCGACAGATTATAGGGACGCCGGGCGACACCCTCCGAGAAAAGTACCGAGGCGAATGCTTATCGCATCGTGTACCTTCCTCGCGCATTTTCATCTGCTCTCCTTACACAGTCCTGCACGTAGCGAGGGACGAAAGGGGCGTTTGTGCATCACACACTCCTCAAATCTGCTCCCGTTGTCACGCCGCTGAGACACCAGCGGCCGACTTTACTGACCGAGGCGCCTCCTGTCCGCAGCCCTGGGGTCGTTGCTATACCACTGTTTCGCTTTCGTTTGAAATCGTGTTCGAGCGCGGTCAGCTGTGGTTGAGGTAACAAAAACGATCAACTGCTCACCCCGGCGGTGGGGGCCTCCAGTGCGAACGACGCGAGCAATCCTTCACTCTACCGACACCAGCCAAATACTCCACAAAGTACTGAAATATGTTCAGTACTTTGTGGAAGTGTTGAAATTGCACAAAAACAATTCCACAAAACAAAAAAAAAAAGATTTTTTTTTTTTTTTTTTTTTGTGGAATTGCGTTGACAAAGATGTCACGACAGGTTCGTCCGCCAGCCTGCGCAAGCGGAACAAATATTAACAGCGTCTGCCGGTATACACCGACACGCGGGCTTGACGTCACGGAGCTGCGGCGGCGCTGCGATCGCGCCGGAGCCGGGGGGTGTGGGCAAAAGCGCGCACGTTTCGCATGGGCGTCATAGCATTTCAGCATGCCGCGAAGCTGTGTTGCCGTTAATTGCACCGAAATGTACAAGAAAAGTAGCGGAGTGAGTTTCCACAAGTTCCCGGCAGACTCTGAAAGGCATAAAAGGTGGATAATATTCGTGGATCGAAAAGAATCGTCGCCTTGCGCGAACGACCGTTTGTGCGGCAAACACTTTCTTGAAGGAAAGTGCGGCTTCCATTTCAATCTCCGTCCCGAGGCTTGCTTATGTGCAGGGAAAGCGTTGCCTGATCGAGACCACCGGGATTTTGTTCCCATGGTGTTCGCGCACAAAGCATCGGCCAAGCGCTCGTCGGAGGCTCGCTACGCACGTGCTACCCAGCACAAGAGGATCGGCGACAGAACGGCAGTGTTGTAGGCGTTACTGAAAAAAAGTAACGAAATACGTTACTTTGTTACTTGCAAATAAAAGGTACGCGTTACCGAGCTACGTTGCCTAAAAATAAAAGGAACCCGTTACCGCTACCGATAAAAAGTAACGCACGTTACTTCTGCGTTACTTTTTTTTTTAAATTACGATTTAACACATTTTACGGTTTTGACGATACAGGTCATATATCAAGAAACATTATGTTCGTGCAGAAACTGAACATAATTACTTTATCTCGTTTTACGATTTCACCTAAATACTCACGAGAAAAAACGCAAAGAAAAACATGGCTTGACGCCTAAAACACGGAAAAAATTGAAGTGTAATTTCTTTAAGACTTGGGAAGTAGTAACGAGTAACGTAACTACGTTACTTGAAATAGTAACGTAAGTACGTTACCCGTTACTGTGTCGAAAACGTAATGAGTAGGTTACTACGTTATTGAAAAAAGTAACGCGTTACCGGCAACGCCGTTACTTGTAACGTGTTACCGCCAAGACTGCAGAAAGGACAAAGCGTTACTGCTTGTCATGCCTTGTGGTCATGAGGGTAGGAAAAATATCATACCTTGACTTGAAGACGCTGTGTGTATTTAATCAATTAATGAATACACACACTTCCGCAGACCCACAGACTGCTGATCCCGCCGGCAGTGCGGAAACCGACTCGAAGTAATCGTAGGCCTCGAGAGACTTGTACGCCACCGTGTCGGCCGTGAACTGGCTTGGCGAAAAAACTAAATAAACGACGACATGAGCCGTCGACTTCGGTGGCAGCAACTTTACGTCGGAAGTCCAGCAGGCCTTGTTTACGGCGTACGGATCATCGAAGGCAACGCCGTCCAAGCACAGTTTGTCTCGATACCGCTGCCGTTCAGGCTCGGGCAGCGAGCTCAAATAGTCGGGCATAGCATACGACATACGTTGTGAGGAAATACGACGCACAAATAAAGATACAAGCGTCCCTACAACGT
This sequence comes from Ixodes persulcatus, assembly GCA_013358835.2. Classification (NCBI taxonomy): domain Eukaryota; kingdom Metazoa; phylum Arthropoda; class Arachnida; order Ixodida; family Ixodidae; genus Ixodes; species Ixodes persulcatus. Next base: position 98,574 of record JABSTQ010011317.1, on the reverse strand, counting down.
CAACAACGAGCGCACGCCATAGAACGCAATGGCGAAAACACGGAGAGCCGGGCTGCTCTTGCCCATATAGCTACCGCGCATGCGCGGCCTTCCGGCTTGTTGGTAAACAGAGTCGCTCCGCGTGTCGGTCTATAAACACGAAGCTGTTAAAAACGTCAAAACCCTTTCAAAAGAACAAAAACAAAACGAGATTACATTAACGTTGTACACAGCGAACAGGCGATCGCCGATTTTTTCTTTCTCGTCAAATTAAACGGTTGCCATACAAATTACTTGTGTTGCGGAAAGTTCTCATTCAGTGCGGTAAAATTTGATGACCGTCAATACTTTGATCAAAATGCAAATAAGCGCCGACGCTGTGCTCGCGCTAACAGTGTCGCGCACTGTACTTTCGAGTCTCGATCTGCTATCGGTTGTGTATACACAAAAATCATTAAAAGACCATTAAAAACAATAAAAAAACCAAAAAAATACGAGTCACACCGAAATGGGACAAGAAACGGTGACAATGGAGAAACGTAGTACAGCCCGGGAACTTCCCAAGGAAAGAAAAAAAGGAAGGACACCGATAATGGCGACGACAGCGGCGAAAGAAAGCAAAAGCGGAAGGAGACAAATGCAGCCGGCGAGCCGGCACGGTCGATAGGACACGTCTAGACGATGAACTGGACAAAGAGGTGCCGCCTCAACCGCAGCCGCCCTTGTTTTCTTTTGCTTTCTTTTTTTCGCGCTACACGACAGCAGCGCAGCCTCGGAATGTTGTTTGCCCAAAGAGCTCGCCAGGCAAGCCGCGACGTGGCGTCGATTAGCGCGCGCGGTGCCCAATTAATGGTGCCGGCTCGCATCTGTCAGCCCCTTCCCGGTCTCTGCTCTTCGTCAGGCGCCTCCCCTCTCGTCCGAGAGAAGGAACAGCCTTCGAGCCTCACCCACCACAAGCATCGGACAGCAAAGCGTCTTCTACGCTACGGGCTGGTTCCGAGACGCTAAGCAACCGTAAACATAAATCGCGTAAATAAGCCAATCAACGGAGTGCGATTGAACTTTTCGCAAAGATGTCTTAGGGTAGGTTCGTTTGTCATATTACAATTTAATGCGCAAATTGCTATTAAAAAAAAAAAAACACAAAAAAAACACGAGGAAAGCAGTTTTTGACATTTTTTTATACAACGGGAGAAGAGAGCTAAAGTGTCATTCGGTGAAACGTGGGCGTTCGCTAAAACGTCACTCGATCAAGTGAGTGCCTCCCCACTGCATATACTCACATATAGTACTACGCGCTCGGAACTGCTTTCAAGTGTTTGTAGCACGTGGTGCCATATGTGAGCACCAGCGTGGCAGCGTCAACCCGACGGTTTGCTTCTGTTTACCTCCCACGCCTAAAATTTTTTTTTTTTTTTTTTTTTTTTTTTTAAGCTTTTAAGGGCTAGTTTCCCGAGGATAAAGTCCGTCTCCAATTAACCCGATGACACAGAACTCTGGACAGCTACCGCCATTTCCGACTTTTGAGTGTGATAAAAGCCACCTTCCAAAAAAGTTATATTGCACTCGGTCCATTTTTTTCTTCTTCTTTTTACGGCTATGCAGTGTTCGGGAACACCATGTATACTAGAAACTCGATCAATGCTGGCGGTTTCATAATAGTCCGTCGCTAATAGAGCGTACGTTCGTACCTTGAATATCATTTAGTGACAAGGGTGGAAGGTCGGGCCAGTAGGCGATTCATGATAATATAACATGATATTATTATATCCCCGAGTGTACCGCGTCTGCTAAACAACGTGAAGGGCAGAAGGAGCACAAAACGAGTGACGCCAGGCCGCTGCGGTGGCGCTGCTGTCGGTGCGACGCTAAGGTTTCCCACACCTGGTGGGAGAAAATGCAACCGTTCTGTAAACATCGAGTCGGTCTGTAAACGCCGAGAGGGATCTTTCCTTTTCCATAAAATTGAGACGTATGCGCCGCACACCAGGTGCAATCGTATCGTACTGACCGCGAGAACTGCTGTCTCTTTTCCTCTCTTCTGGTTGTGCTAATATGCTGTTTCTTTTTTAGTACATCTTGGCCGAGTCAGTGAGCCAATGAACCGCCTGTGTGACCTGAAAATAAACCGCTGGTGTTGGCTTCTACAGTATGTCGCGTGTGAATTCTTTCGGCAACTTCTCGTCTCGTTACTCTCAAGACGCAGTACACGACAAATAAGAACGCCGTTCGCATTCCCCATCATTCGTTCCAAATATGTTCGTTACACGTATTACGCCGACTGCAAAATGTCACGGGATTAGACTCCATGGCGCTGTCCCGATTCCCATCAGACACAACGTGTTCTTTCTGTCCGTGTTTCTCGGGAATATTTTCACCATTCCTTAAAGCTACCAAAGAAAAAATTCGTCGTCATCCGTGTGTGTGTGCGTGCGTGTGCGTGTGTGTGCGTGTGCGTGTGTGTGTGTGTGGGGGGGGGGGTAGAGAAGAAATGGTGGTACTTTTTTTTGTCGTTTTTTTTTTTTTTGGGGGGGGGGGGGGGCATTAGGGAATTCCTAATGCCCCCCCCCCCCCCTCCCCCGAAACCTTGACGGGTTTGCGACATCCCGGATGTCGCAAACCCGTCAAGGTTTTGATTAACCAACTGGCCCAAATGTCTACGTTACCGAAGGTTACAGATTGATCAGGTTCGACTTCTTCCAACTTTCAACTCAAGTTCGACAAAAGTTGGACTGAACTTAGCTTATTATGCGCGGGCGCGTAAATTGAAAACGAGCTGACGCCACCTAGTGGAGGAGGGGGGGGGGGGGCGCAATATTTGTCCGGTGTGTCGTATTACGTTAACACTTTCTAACGAGACCACTAAAAGTTTGTGCTTGCCTCAAGAAGTGAGTAAAATATTAAAATGCCGGGTTGCCTAAAATATTTTTCTCCCTAAAATTTCATATGAATTTTCACGTTCACTTGAGGTCGAACCTTTTCTAATTTTGTCAAAAAGGTTCGAGGATTCGTCGCAGCAGTCGAATCTCAGTTTCAACAAAAGTTTACGACACGCCGAGACTGCAGTCTCCCCGTCCACCGGTCGGAGGGAGAGCCAAAGCCAGGCTGCGACCGCCGATCCTCCCGAGCGCTCGGCAGAAATTAAGCCTCGACGATTTCCATTTTTAGCAACCGCCGCCACGGAGCCAGGCGCGGGGCCACCGGGTTGCCAAGAGCAATCGGCGCCCGCTTTCTTGGCGTCCATTTTTCTTCCGCCGTCGCTGTTATTGTTTACTTGCGGCCGCCTGGCGCGCCTTTCCCTTCTCGCGAGAGAGCACTCGTCGTCTACACGGGGAAGGCAAGGCCGAGCAGCCTGTCAGCCAACCCGGCGAATGCCCGCTCGCGACCAAAGAGCGACCGTTTCGACGACGGCCATCTTGCCCGCCTCGTAGAAAGCTCGATTGGACGAGGATAGAGTTCTCGCCAACCGCCTACAGCCCCCGACCAAGCACGTCGACCATCCGGTCGCACATCGCTGTCATCACCACTTTCTATCAGGCGCTAACCACCGCGAACAATGCACAAACACCCGAAAGCTAGCACTGCAGAACCTAAAGAACCTAGGTCTTTAGGTTCTGCACGCGTTTCGATCTGGACGTACCGTAGTGCGGTCACTACTGCGGAATGCACGTCAAAGACCCGAGGTTAGCAGTTCTACTGCTAAATTTTCTCGTCTGTAACAATGTCGCCATACTATGGCAGACTTTTGCTTTTGTTTAGACATCTTTCTTGCTTTTAATAATTCACGTCAATTTGGAACGAGTGGCGTGCATGGGCCCACGCCAAGCGGCGGCAAACATTTGGCACACTTGCCACGTGACATAGCAGCGCGACGACCGCGCTGGCAAGCAGTGAAATTCGGTTAAACAAGCGTCCAAAACTATTTCAACTATGGTCGGGGACACGTTAAAGAGTCCAGGGGAAGCTCCTCCCACCTCCTTAGTTTAGCAGAGGGAACGCTGGAGAGGAGTTTGGCTCTGCTAAACTAAGGAGGTGGGAGGAGCTTCCCCTGTTCGATTCACCTGCAGCTCGACGAGACGAAGAGGAGAGTGAAGGAAAATTGTGACGTCACATGTCTCGTCGACCGTGTTCAACCGCGCACTTCTTTTCCAAAAATACGGCCATCCGTCAGAGATAGTATAGTACCGCTGTATGAGTGATTTGGAGTTTTGCAGCGTCCCCCGCCTATCGCTCCAACCCTGCTTTGTGAGCTCCAAATTTCGGTTCAGCATTCCTTTGAAGGGGATACTGAACCACGTTCTGAGATAGTCTAAGCATTCTAACAACAAAACATTACATTCATGCGTGGCCATTTTCTCTATCAAAATAGGTGTCGAAGATCGATAATCTCACTACTATCGCATTCACCAGAGGACGCCGTCGGAAAAGGAGACGTTTCCTTTGCTTAGCCCGTTTCATTTGCTAACGAATCGCTCATGCGATGATATTAGAAATTACGTTACTTTTAACCTGTCGGCGATAAGCTTAAGGTGACAATTCTCGGAGTTCTTTGTTTGTTGTTCGGGATCAGGATGGGTGTGTTCTGGCCACCAAAGAAACGCCCGGCTACATATAAGGGGAACAAAAATATCGCTAATGTGGAGGGAGCTTGTAGAAGGTGTGTGTAGTGCACGGCTCGGCACTTGATTCCCTACATGTAAGGCGCTTCAGTTTCCGAGGACGAAACTGGTGCGTTATGGAGTGTATGGACAGCAAGAGAAAAACAGACGTAAGCAAGCAATTAGCAGATGAAATCTGACTGGTGAATAAGGTTGAGGGGAGGCGGAATAATTATCTCACGCTCCCCACGGCGACGGGTGTGTGCAGCCAGTGTGAGTCGCAACAAGACGTTTGGCCGAGAGATGTATTGCCGTATCCCGTCAGAATTAAAATGTCCCCCCCCCCCAAAAAAAAAAAAGAAAAAAAAAAAGAAAGCCGCAAAACAGACACGGTCATTGGAAAGTAGTTTTTTTTTTTTTTTTTTTTGGTGCGGTTTTGTATATTCATTTATGGGGGAAAAAAACAAAAAAAAACTTTCAACCTTTTTACTTTGGTGGAGAAGAAAGAGCAGCTAAGCTGTACTATGGTAGGAATGAAGTAATGGTCGGCCTCAAGTCGGCAAGCCAGAGTGGAAAGGCTGGAAAGGTTGCCGCCATCTATGAGCGACGGCGGCAACCGCTAATAGATGGCGGTAGCTGTCCAGAGTTTTGGCGGTAGCTGTCCAGAGTTTTGTGTCGAGATTTGTTTGCCCACGGACACGGTACTGAGAAAACTAGCACCCTTAACAGTTCCGCTGTAAAACGTTCTTGGCGGAATATACTTCTAAGACACTTATAAATTTTAAATTCGAGAAAATTTCGGGATGGAAGCGTGCATCTTGAATTTAGAACCCGAATCTACGGACGATATTTGAATCACGCACATTATTATTATTATGATTTTTATCATTATTTTTACGAAGAGAAAAAAATTGCGAGTTTTCACTGGCTCAATGGACCCTTTTCAAAAGAGCACACCAATTATCCAAATCGGCCCTATTCGCGGCGAGAAGTTTGGATATCGCCACCTGGTGGAATTTTTTCACAACCCAGAGTGAGGATACTTCAACTTTCTCTGCTGGTGCAAGCACGTGCAATGCCAAGCTTCAATACAGCTTTTTTACGTGGGCGCCGCCATCTTAAATTCTGGCACTTCCGGTATGCGTGAAAACGTCGCTTTCTTCTCCCCTCGACAGTAGAATGTGTTAATATTTTAATTGCAACCGTCAGTCGTTCTTGTTATGACCCTTCTATACTTTTTTACTTGTTCGAGGTTGTAATCTCTTGCTTTTTTTTCGGAACGCATACCGGATATGGGGACGACGTGGCTGGGTGCGAGGCTAAACGGAAAAGGTGTATATGCACTATGAAAATTAACACATAACCGCTTGGGTAGCACGTTTACTACCCATATTGAGAAAAACAGAGGAGCCCCTAGGGAGCTTCTCAGCGCGAATAGTCTCATTGCGTGATCCGAGCATGTCTTAGACACGAGGGCTACTACAAACGTTCGGCGTGAACTCGGCTCGTATCCGTGTTCGGCGAAGACTCTGATTCAATCCGCACGCCTCGTGCCCGTGAAATGGTGACCACCAATGTTGCACAACGGGGGTTTCAGGAAGAAAAAAAAAAACAAAAAAAAACGAATATTTCCAGATTTACCAAGGCTCTCTCTAAATAGTCTAGGTAAGTTCTAATGTGTGTCCTTCCTTGCCCGCACGACATCCGAAAATCATTGGTGCTCGATCGACGCGCCTCTATCCTTGGAGCGCGTGATTCTTGGGTCGCATGCGTGTGGAGCTCTTTTTATCTCAGTCAGGCCTGTATTGTTCTCGCGCTGCTTCTTGACGCCCCTCGCGAAGCACGAAGCGAGGCCCTCGCTCGTCCGTCCTGTCGCTCCGTCCTTCGCGCATGGCTCCCCCACCCCCAGGCCGTCTAGGCTGTATCAGCAGAGAAGCTTCCAATATTAGCCCGGACCGCCCGGAAGCTGTCGTGTCGGATCAAAGCAGTACACGGACCGGATTCGAGTCGACAACAGCTGGGCATCCCGCCGAACCGCCCACGTACCCGCTCTCGCCGACGAATGACGAAGATTCTTCGCCAATCGCTCGTCTCCCTCATTCCTCGCGAGATTTTCAATCAGCACTGGGGAGGTCGTAAACTTTGTGTCCAACCTGAGTTTGAACTGACCGGTTCGGCGAACAATTTCACATTTCTTTTTGTAAAAGCGCCGAAAGCAGGTGCTGTTGCATTTTGCGTCCCCGCGAACTTGCGGTCCAATAAAAGGAGAAACAATATCCAACGGAACAGATTCCTGCAACGTTAAGGAAATATTGTATACGGTTCTCCAAGTGGTTTAGGATCGGTAACGCATAGTCGTTCACAACTCACACAACTTCCATGGCAATACAACACCACGGCAATCGTCGTTGGTACTTACTCGGGTTGCGGAGTTGCGGAGACGGCCATCTTAGACCAGTGTACGTAGCCATCTAACATTGCTAACATTGCTCCGGGACTTGGCTGTTTCTAACGGCTTCGCTCGTTTGACAAAATTAGTGGTAAAAACGTCGGTTCAACCAAGGTGCTCTGCGTGTTTGGCCTGGGAGACTGAATTACAGGCGGCCTTCGCTGCCGCTGTAACAGCGTTTATTAACAACAGCGTTTGTTAAACAACGCGTGCGACGTGCCCGAAAAACGAAATCGAAAGGAGATGAGGGAGGGCAGAACGCTTTCTCCCGTCTACCTGTAGAAAAAAGAAAAAACATCTCGTTCCTCCCTTCTTCCCGTGTCCGCTTGGAAGCGCGTCAGCAGAATGAAGGTAATCGCGCCGTTGCTATTTCTTTTTTTAGAGTGTGATGGATAGTTAACGAGGATCGAAGCCTCACGCTTCGATCCTCGTTAACTATCCATCACACTCTAAAACTGACGTTAACTGACGTCCCCCGTTACTTTGAACGGGGAGACGTTAGTACAATAAAGAACGACGATTTCAAATTTTACAGCAATTACGTCACGGGGACAAAATTAACGCTTCCAGTTATTTCAACCATGGATGCCGAAAGAGCCGCCACCTATACTCGCGAATCGAAACGAGAACGATACTTTACACAAGAAGGAAACGGGCTTTCCGCGTGTGGGAGGAAATGCCGGATGCCCGAAATCGAAGGGGGTAAGACAAACACGGCAGCACGACCAGTGGCTGCAACGAATTACAAAACTAAACATAGAAATTACAGAGAAGATGCAAGAGAGCTGGTGAACTTTCAACATTGTAAAACACGAGACGTAGACCCGAGACGTCCTACCCTACGTCTCGGGTTTTACAATGTTGAAACTAAACATCTTGTTATTTGTAGTGGGCTTTTTCTTTTTATGATGGATAAAACTAAAATATATCAGGATTTCGCCGGGTGGCGAAATCGACTAGTAGCTGGCGGAAAATCTGGATCAGTCCGGAACCCATATCCAGATTTTCAGCAAGCGACCAGTCGATTTCGCTGCCCGGCTCCAAAATCCACTTTCCGCCTGCGCGGACTCGCCCGCGAATCCGCAAGTGTAAACGCGACATCAACCCTGGGTTCACAATCCGCGTAGCGTGCTATGCTTTGCGCGCGCTCACCCTGCGACCTGTGTTTGGCATTAGATTCGGTGAAATAAGCTTTATTTTTCCTCGACGGAATAATAACAGTGTAAACAGACAGTAAGCACACCGCACCACGGAGTTCCCCAAGACGCTCGCAGTCGCAGTCGCGCTCTTTCATCTGTCCGTAAAGGGTGTTGCGACACGATACTGTTGTGACACGGAGTCAACATACGCCTACAACGGTACAGGAGAAAGGAAGAGAGAGAGAGAGAGAGAGAGAGATTCGCTGACTAGCTCCGTTGTTGTTCTTTTTTTCTCGGGCGGAAGCAGTCGAAGAAGGTTCTGCGGGGTGCCTACCTCGTTTCTGGTGGGCCCACGAAGAGTCAGAGTCGATGGTGGTAGACCCTGGCGGAGGCTCGCTCGGCGCTCGATCTGAAAGCAGCAGAGCAGGGACAAGTTTCAACAGGGGGTCTAAAACTGCAACAAAGTATACGCTACACTGCAAACATAAAAAAAAGAAACAAAAATGATTTTTATGAAACGTTTAGCAATTACTGTTGTTCAACAAAATTTACGGATGATGCTACTCGCCCTGCGCACCCCAATCTTAAAGGGGCCCTACAATCCCATTTAAGCGTCTACCTTTTTTGCGGTTTCCACATCTCTTGTGGTTCGTTCAAGCCAGCGGGCACGGAGAGAGTAACTAGAACTGTCTAACTGTCCAAATAAACGGGAACAATCCCGTTTATTTCAATGTTCTGGCATGCGAGGAAGGACGACGGGCATTTGACGATTGTCGTTTGTGCCATATTTGAAGCGCGCTATGGCCGAAGCTATTTATGGTGGAGATGTTAAACTTTTTTAGAATGATCTATGTATAGCCTAGGTAAGTGTCGTCTTAGGATATGATTATTGTTATTCAAGATGAATTTCGAAGAAATGTCCAAACATGTATCTACGGGCAATTATGCCCTAAATTTGCTAATTTCTTTGGTCTATATTGTTTGAGGTACCGCATTTAAATTAACACAGACAGTACATATCATTGCCATCTGAAGAATACAAAATAATGTATTGATTTTTTTTTCACGTTGACGAATAAATTAACTCGTGGGGGAAGATTTCTAATATTGTTCAAGTTCAGCACGTCCTTTAAAAAAAAAAGCCGATATTTTTTTTTTTTTTTTTGATCGCTTCACGTTCCTGGGACGTGTTTCTTTTAGCCTGTACACATTTCGGTAGGAGAAACTTGTTTAGAAGTTCTGAGCCTCTCAATATGCGAGAATACAAGACTTCCGGCGTGTTCTTGATAGTTTCTTTTTTTTTTTTCTCCAGCTTTTTAATTTCGCATTTATTGTTATCTATATTTTTTTTATTATTGGCACAGATATTAAGGTCGAAAAGATATAGCTTTGAACTTCCGAACCATTAAGCCTGTGACGAGTTTCCGACAATGACTATCTACCCGATCTTTTAAAGGGGCCCTGCAATGACTATTTTACTGGTTTTTAATTTGCACCGAACCTAAGCGCACTGAACGTAGTAACTTAATGAAATTTTTCCTTTCGCCAAATTCGCTTTATTTTAAAAGTTATAGGCAAATTAGAATTACAAAAACAAGCAAAAAATAACCTCCGTCATGACGTCGTAGGTCCTGGCTTGAGTGGCCGTGAACTAGAGGAGGGATAGTGAGCTAATCGAGCGCTCACGGCTGCCGCACTCCGTGTCGACGGCTCGAGAGGGCGCCACTAAAGCGTGTGTTGGATAGTCTGTAAGAAGCGGGTGGCCAGGGCGGCTTGCATTGCATTTGCTGCGCGATTAAAGACTATTTCGGCATAACACTTCATTGGCCACACACGACAGCAAACACGGGGTAAAGATCACTACAGAACGGGAGCCACTTCGCGCTGCCATACCGCCAAATGGCCTTTCTACGCTCCGGGACCTTTCTACGCTCGCCGTTCGTCGGCGCCTCATCCCACTAGCCCTTTCTAATATGCGCCGCTTTTTCCGCCGCTTGGTGGCAGGTATGTCGACGGGTCATTTCTTGTTTCCGTACTTTATAAACTGCATTTGTTTCTTTTCTGATCTAAAATACTGAACAAAAACTACTCTCATACATAATTGAAACGGTTCGCGACACTTATATTTTGTATCTCGACTAAAAAGAAAGCTTTTAGCGGCTCTGACCAGTAGTAAGCCCAGGACCAAAAACGTCACATTTGGCGCGCTTTCAGTACCGCGGCTCGCCCTCGTCGGTGGAGGAGGTTTCCGCGTCGTCCGGTTAGAATATGACGCACTGATATTTAGTTACTCTCTCCGTGCCCGCTGGCTTGCCCGAACCCCAAGAGACGTGGAAACCGCAAAAATGGTAGACGCTTAAATATGATTGCAGGGCCCCTTTAAGCAATGAAGAGTGACAGTAGATATACCTATGCATAAGTAATTTCAGATTAAAATAAGCTCGACCACGCCCTCTTTCCCCGTATTGCTTTCTTTAACAGTCCAAAATATCTGGGGGGGGGGGGCTGTGAGACGCCGGTACACAAGTTCCGCCTGCCCGTCCTTTCCCACCTGGGCTCCCGCGGAAGGTGATCGCTTTTGCGGCGAGCACTCTCGGTATGGGGACTACATCAGGAACCCCAGTGTGAATTGACCGAACAGGTACAATCGGTTGAACCCAGGAGTTCTTCCGACTGTATTCTTCAAAAAAGCGCACACCGGAACAGGTCGCTCTCGGAGAGGTGGTCGCGGTCATGCATGTTGTCATAGTGCGTACGACTCCCCCTGCTCCGTAGTCTTCTTCCGATACACAGCCTGCTGCAGTACTCGGACTAAGCAAGCTAACGCTTCGACGCCGCCAAGTGTCAACGCTCGTAACTACTGTACGCTTGGCCCTAGCCAATGACGTCGCGGGATAAGTCGCGGGCGCGACGGATATCCCGAGACGCACCGCGCTCTTCGATGGCTGATTTTGAAGCGCTCGCCAGAATCGAACATTCAGAATGAAAAATAGAGCTATCCGTCTACCATGCAAGCGTGCGATTGTCATTTGCAGATGGAGTTGATCGTGTTACACTTGTGTCTGAACGCGAGAGGTATATTCTAAGTTTCGATTTAGCGTTCCTTTAACCTGTCGCCGACTATAGCTTGCGAGAAGGAAAAGTACTTTTATGTGTGTTGTAGATATTTTGTAAATACACCCCTCTAATAAAAGAAGTTATTATAGTCGAAACATCGCTGTCCTTATCACTGCAAAAAGAGAAGAACGCCCCTGGACCAGTTCATCAGGCATCGCAAGAGCACCGAGGGAAAATTGAAACGACACAATTTAACGATACAACAAGCGTATCATTACAACGTTATACAGGTACTAGAGACAAAAAACAAAAAAACAACAGCGTTCCAGCATGCACGAACGCAATAACACGAGAATAACCCCGGCACTCACTGTCCGGGTACTTCGCAATAAATTAGGAAGATAACTGGCGCGCCACCATCATACTTTTCCACTGGCTTAATTAACATCACCGGTACAATTAAAGAAAGAAAACAAAAATTACCCAGATAATCTTAGGAGGCACAATGTGCAGCGTGTTTCGAGCTGCGCTGGGTGTTTAATTATGAGCTTTTCGGAGCGCGGGAGACCGCTAAATTTGGCGGCCGATGTATCGCTCGGCAAATTTAGCAACATTATTATCTTTTTTTTTTTTTTTTTTTTTTTTTTTGTAACGTTTATTTTATTTTACGGAACCCAGTCCTATAAATCATTCTGCGTTAAAATATCTGCGTGTGTCTCTCCAAACAATCTCACGTAAGAAAATTAGGTCTGCGCGTAACTTATAAGCACGACATTTCTGATGCACCCGCCAATGCTTACTGTGTCTTGTCGCAGACGTTAATTCTTAAAAATCCCCTAAAAAATAAAAACAAATATTTTCTTGAACAGTCTGGTTGGAACACGTGTGTCAAAAAATAATTTTACGAGAAAAAAAAAATTTTACAACAATATTGACGACGCGAGACGCGATTTAGTCGGCAGTCACCTCCTTTCCACTTGTTTTCGCTCTCGGCATTTCGGGCGCGTGGAGGAGAGGTGGAATGGCTTCGCCTTCAAGACCGAGAGTGTCATTCCGGAATGACCAGTGACGTCATAGACTTCGCGCGCAGAGTTCCAAATAAATCTCTGGCCGTCAATATTGCTCTAAAAAGTGTTTTCGCGTAATTTTTTTTTTTTTTTTTTGACACGCGTGTCCCAATTAGATTAACTAAAATATTTTTCTTTATTTTTAGGGGCTCTTTAAGGGCGATTCACACACGTGCGTTGAGTATGACCGAGTGCGAGGGTTGCTATAGCAACAGCAGAAAAAATTAAAAAGGGAGGGGGAAGCAAAGGCATGAGCCAACACCACATAGAATAATCAAGCCTCCACATCGCCTCCTCTCCCTTCATGAAACGTCATCACAGTCGGATCGCGCTAACTCGGCTATCGGGCCCGACCTTCGACGCGTTGATTACACACGAGCCCCAGCCGAACACTGACTCAGCACTCGTGCCCAATCTCAGGCCTCGATCGATCTGACTGTGATGACGGTGCGGAGGCCTTCTGCTTATCTAGGTGGTCTTGCATGAGCTCGATCCTTACCTTGTTGTGTATAGGACTCTTGCGGAAACCGGCTGTAAGGAGGCGGTGGGGATTCTGAAAAGACAAAGGAAATAACGTCATGTCACCTCATATGGAGAAAAAAAAAAAAAAAAAAGATATGACAAGGAACACCCTGTCTGTGTTCCGCGTCAAGCATACAAGTTCACAGACTCGAAACTCGGTAACCTTATTAATGTAGATATATTTCCCCAACTGATAAGCGGCCCACAAATGTATTGATAGTTATCGGTGTATCCGATAACTGTTATCGGTGTATCCGATAACTGTCTCCCCTCCTCTTCCCCGCTCATCCTCTGCCCGAATGCAGCGTTAGCGGTCCGAACCACACGCAAAAATTTCACAACTAACCGTTTTAATGTAGACATATTTCCCCAACTGATAAGCGGCCCACAAGTGTATTGATAGTTATCGGTGTATCCGATAACTGTTATCGGTGTATCCGATAACTGTCTCCCCTCCTCTTCCCCGCTCATCCTCTGCCCGAATGCAGCGTTAGCGGTCCGAACCACACGCAAAAATTTCACAACTAACCGTTTTAATGTAGACATATTTCCCCAACTGATAAGCGGCCCACAAGTGTATTGATAGTTATCGGTGTATCCGATAACTGTTATCGGTGTATCCGATAACTGTCTCCCCTCCTCTTCCCCGCTCATCCTCTGCCCGAATGCAGCGTTAGCGGTCCGAACCACACGCAAAAATTTCACAACTAACCGTTTTAATGTAGACATATTTCCCCAACTGATAAGCGGCCCACAAGTGTATTGATAGTTATCGGTGTATCCGATAACTGTTATCGGTGTATCCGATAACTGTCTCCCCTCCTCTTCCCCGCTCATCCTCTGCCCGAATGCAGCGTTAGCGGTCCGAACCACACGCAAAAATTTCACAACTAACCGTTTTAATGTAGACATATTTCCCCAACTGATAAGCGGCCCACAAGTGTATTGATAGTTATCGGTGTATCCGATAACTGTTATCGGTGTATCCGATAACTGTCTCCCCTCCTCTTCCCCGCTCATCCTCTGCCCGAATGCAGCGTTAGCGGTCCGAACCACACGCAAAAATTTCACAACTAACCGTTTTAATGTAGACATATTTCCCCAACTGATAAGCGGCCCACAAGTGTATTGATAGTTATCGGTGTATCCGATAACTGTTATCGGTGTATCCGATAACTGTCTCCCCTCCTCTTCCCCGCTCATCCTCTGCCCGAATGCAGCGTTAGCGGTCCGAACCACACGCAAAAATTTCACAACTAACCGTTTTAATGTAGACATATTTCCCCAACTGATAAGCGGCCCACAAGTGTATTGATAGTTATCGGTGTATCCGATAACTGTTATCGGTGTATCCGATCTCTCAAAACAAAAAACAAAAAACGTTTTGAATAAGAGAACGGTCAGTTCTGCAAGTCTGGCATCTGGTTCGCACCACAAGCGCTATACACTTGGGCGGAGAATGAGCGTTCGGCGATGCGCAGTTTACGTTTGCGGTGAAGAAACCCCCGTAAATTGTGTTTTGCGACACCCTGTAGATGCGCGTTCACCAAGGTACCATTGGTACCATGTTCCGCTCTACGACACTCCAAATTGCAACTGCTCTGCATCTTATCTCACAGATACACCGAGCATGCAGACGTTTAGAGAGCGGGAAGTTCGTCTGCCTTGAAATGGCGTCCGACGTCTCCACCTCGATAAGCAATTAGCCCAGGACAGGCCTAGGATATTTAACGTTTGATCACGCAGTAGCAATAACACGGCCGCACGCCGACGACGCTCATCCAGGTCAAACCCACCAATAATCCCTTGGTTGCCTACTCGGATAAGCTTGTGAAGTAAGTCAACAGCCAATTTCGGCAGTCTGGTTGGCGAGTTCTCATGTACGTCACGTCGCCTGGTTAACAGGGCGGGCGGGGGAGGCTTTGGTAAACACATTTCAATAATTCCCGCACTAGCTTTTACTCGGCTACCAGATTTGCTTACGCATATCGGGTAAGTAAATCTGGGAGTCGGCTAAACGCTACTACTTGAATCATTGTGGTCTGTTGACCTAAGCATCGCGCCCCCCCCCCCCCCCCTTTCCTCTCTCTACCCTCCCCCTAAACACACGCGCATCTCTCTCCGCAAACCAGACACATTGTGACGTACATGAAAACGCCCCGATCAGCGTGCTGAAATAGGCCCGTTGACTTTACAAGCTTTTCCGAATACGCATCCGGGTTCTGAAGCCAACCAAGTCGTGTGTACACTTCCAGACGGAAAACACCTCTACAACAACACAAGCCCAGACCAGACTGCCACCCCGCGGACGGGGGAAGACGAGCCCCTCCCTCGCTAAACCTGCAACCGCGCAACGAACAACGCGAATCAAATGGTGAATTCCACTCGTAGATCCGGAGCGCTTTCCAAAATCCGCGAGGGAGGCAAAATTCCGCTCCGTGGGACCCGCTCCGAATCGACGAGGGGAAGATAAACTCGCGTTTTTGGAGCGACCTCCCCCACACCCCTCCCCATCGCTTTGCCCTCCGCCGTTCAAAATGGCCGCTGCTCGAACTTGACCAGGCGCTGACTTGACAAGCCCACCAACGCCTGAGCCGACTGATCTTTCCGACGCAGAAATAACACGCGCGCGACACAGGCCGGGCGAAATTATACGTACCACGGGCCACGGCGCTCATGTCGCAAATAACGAAGACGTCCGCGTTCGGCACCGTCACATACCTTTCGGCCGCGTCGAAGCGGCGGGGCACGGACAGCGACTGCCAGCGGTGGAGTTCAGATTTCTGGTACGACTTTAATAAACACAAAGGTAACAAACCATCACTTGCACGGTCGTTGCCTAATCTCTTGCTTTATTGCACTGGAAAACGCCGGCGGAGTGCCGTGTAAAAAGGTAAACAATCATTGGCTGCGGAATGAACAGGCCTAACCTTGCGTCTGCCTCCGGCTTTCCTGTCGTTCTTCCTCTCACGATCACAGATGTCAGCACTTACGATTTACCACGCTCCACAGTCCCGGCTTTGTATCCCTGATCTACGCGAGGTAGAAGCGTTCGAGCCGTCACAATCCCACGTAAACAACCGATGCACCCGAACAGAGCCAACTCGACGACCCGTCCGGCCCGCCGACCTCACCAACCTCGCCGCGCATGCGCAAAGGAAATCACGTGGGCCGCTCTGTCAATTTCCGGAGAGATCTGTGAAATCCCGCAGAGCAAGTTCGGCGGAGTTTGAGACGCTCCGTGGAGCGGGCGTTGCCAGAGATCTACGAGGGGAAGATGACCAGCTCGAGCCAGATCTGCGAGCGGAATATGCGCGCTCCAAATGGAGCGCTTTTGGAGCGCTCGAGATCTGCGAGCGGAATTCACCAAAAAACACAACAAACGAAGTGATCTCGGTACCCAGGAGGACGGCGGCTACCGCGATAACCAGAACTATCCCGAGCCACTCAAAAAACTCGAAGAAGCGAGGGAGGGAAGCGCTTGGGTACCAACCACGCTGGTCGGCACCTCGGAGGCTCGGTCTACTCATAACCACCACCTAAAAGACAAGGCCGGGACGTGACGTCTTCCTTAGTGGATCTCCGATCCAAGCGGTAAACACGCCGAAGCTCAACGTGAGACGCCGCAAAGACGCGTGCGTCTTGGCGTCGCGCTAGACGCTATCGCCGCCATTTGCTTTATATATTTATCGTGAGCTCGGTGTGGGGGAGGGAGGTCGAACAAGCGGCAGCACACAGGAGGCGACGGCGGCAGCTCCATTCAGCCGATAAGGGCGCCCCATTGAGGGCTGCATGTACCGCTATCCAGCCACGGCGAGAGGCTTTTTCAAGCCCCGTCGAGCCGACCTCGCCCGTCCGTCCCGAAGAGAGGGCAGAGCGAGGAGCACAACCAACACCACCTAGAGCGAAGGCCGCAGCGCTCGGAGTTGTGACGTCACAGATTCACGACGAGTGGGCCGACCTGAGAGGAGGGCTTCTCCGCAACACAGGCTCTCTTTTTTTTTCTTCTTAAATGTGTTTTCCCAAAGACGCCAAGCGGCGCATGCTCCGGCCTTCTTTTGTTTTTGTTTTTAGCTTTCTCCGAGCCCAGGGTCTCCCGGGGCTTGCGCAATAGACAATTTTTGCCTCTTTGCGCACGGCGGCTTGTGCAAGTGTCGCGGCGGGAGTACGCGAACTGCTCTAACCGACTCTTTTGTCTTTTGTGTTTGGTGTGCTTGGCGGTTTACGCGTGGTGGTCGTCAAGTTACGGGCGGCTTTCGGGCTGGCCATGTCTCATAAATGCTGTGTCCCTGGGTGCCATGGGAAATATGAAACGTCGTCGAAGAAAGTGTCTGTGTTTAACTTCCCGGAGGATGAAGAACTGAAAAGTATGGGTACGGGCGATTCCTCGAAAAAACCTGGTTCTTTCGACGCGTACCAGGGTGAGAACTCTCATATCTTTTCACATTTTTGTTTAATTATTGAGTTTATTTCGTTGAAGTTTACGCTGACGTGGCAGCGAAGGCGACAAGCACAAGCTAGCTCTCGCTTTTAATTTTAGAAACGTATCTTTGTAGCGCAAGCTTCCGTTTTCAAAACCACGGTCAGGAGCCTGTAGCCTTCGCTCTATGTCCCCTTCTTGTTCCTACATCTGTGGCACATATTAATATCGTCGAGGTCTCGGAATCTGAAGGGAAATTTTACCATAGATGCCGAAAAAAGGAACGCGAATCAGAGACGACTTTCAAGAACCAGTGACTTCTGCAGAGGACGATCCCAATGTGCATTTTTTGTGCAGTCTTTTTGACTGGCTGGACGCCTGGCTTGACGTATGGGAGGGCAAGAACCTTACCAGTGGCACGCTAACCAAGGAGACTCACGGAGCACTCCGTGAAACAACCCGTGCACTTGTACAGATCACCGAATACTGCTTCACTGAACTCGGGCTGAACTATGTCCTGCTGGGAAAGATTCAGGCTGATAGCTTGGAAGACCGTTTCGGGAAGTACAGGCAGCTGGCTGGCTCGCAATATCACATATCTATAAGGCAGCTTTATGAAGGTGAAAATAAGCTGCGACTGCAGAGTACGTTGCCGACAATCCCGTGTGAAGACGAGCGATGGGAGCAGCTTGAAAAACAAATAGACACGCCACGGCCCAGCTGCAACATATAGTTACAGGAGAGGCAGTGTCACAAGTGATAAATTAGACCCTCCCAGTCCTAGTCTCCGTGGCAGGGACCAGGGTACACAGTTTATGCCGCTTTGAAAAAGCCGAAATGTCAAAAATCCAGGGCGGCGCTTACCGAAGAAGATAAGACGGCAACACTTTCACTTGCGTAGGAGAACTACTCTCTTGTCAAGCAATTGGATCGAGGGGGGCTCCTTTATCCAACTATGTTCGCCGTTAATGCCATGACACACAATTATGTTGTTGCTCAAGAACTCTCCAAGCAGACAGAGTTTATGAAGGTTCCGATCCAGCGTCAGTTCGTCAGCAAGCTTACAATGGAACTGCTGTCTACCAACGAGACTTCTGACTTCGACGCATGTGAAGAAGGACACACAAGTGAGCTCGTGCTGAAGAACTTGTTCTGGTGCAGCACGAACATTGTGCTGAAAAACTATTGTGGAAAGGTGAACGAAAAGCTTATGAGGCTAATCCCAAGTCAAAGAAGAGAAAAAGTGAAACCCTAAAATCGAAATAATTATTTTATATTCAGTGCAACAGTTGTCATAGCATTATTATTTTTTTTTTACATTGCCGTACGTGTGCTGTGTCTTACTATCGCGAAAGCTACAGAGCGGCATCTAAGTTGCTTTTGTTTGAATTGTGTCAAGATGGATACAACAAGAAAGTATGGATGCACGAGAATATACAATTTGAAGCTTTCAAAGGTAAGATAACTTATATTTACAGCATCTATTCGTAGTGTGAATGAACGCGGGTAGATGTGTGCATGAAGCTCTCACAGCTGCATGTGTCCCTGACTGAAAATTATGCTTTAAGTTTGCCTGCACTCGGATAAATCAAAACTTGTGCGCTTTGATCTAGGTGGCGTCTTTGCCTCTTTTTTGTGTCTTTTCGGCGCTTAAATTTTCGTCTTCGTGTCTCAGTTAAGGATTAATTACTTTATGAAAAACATTCCCCAGTTCGCCTGCAGTTTTGTTTTTATTATCACATGTTTACTTCTGGTAAAACTACATTTAAACACATTACATTTTTTCGTGCTTCAAATGTCCACATTTTTTAAAATAATATTTTTTTCATTAGCTTCACATACGAATTCAGTAACCGCACATGTCATCACCAACTTGATTGGTGCTGTTATGCATTTTGGCGGGTCCCATCACTTACAATAACGTTTCAGGGCATTTACTTTTTGTTTGTTTGTGTCTTCAGACTCCTAGAGATAATTAAAGCACCGAAGATTTGGATGCCTAAAACGAAAACCCATCTCTCTCCAAACGTCGTTAACCTTGGTCTTTCATATCATAACAGTAATTGTACGTCCTAATATGCTGCCCGTGTAACAAAATATGTTTCCCAGTCATACAGATATTTATAAATCCTTTTTACCAGTTAACAAACGTTTGGGTCAATAAAAAATGCCATTCTACGTCGGTAAATCTTTGCGCGACGCCTTCAGTGCAGCGCTTTTCCGCGGCGCTCGCCAGCCGACTCGTGTGACGTCACCGGAGGAGCGCTGCGGCCTTCAGCTCTAGGTGGTGTTGGCACAACCCGGGGGCGCCTTCGCTTATCTGCCGCGTCGCAGGGAGAGAGGGGGGCCCCCGAAAAGGCATTGTTTTTCCGGTCGTCCTTGTCCGCGTCCAGCGGGAAGGAGAGAGGAGCCGCCGGCTTATCGAGCAGGACCCCCGCATGTTCCGAGCTGCGCCTGGGCTCCCACGGGGCTCAGAGGGCTCGCGCGCCGTCAGAGAAGCCGCAAGACCACGAGAAGCCAGGACGAACGCCAGAGCGCTTCGAGGCGGGCGCGTGCAACAAAACCATGTCCCGGCCATCTTGTTTCTGAGACGCGGCCCTTTTATTAAACGAAGAGCGCGTTTCAAGGGGTGTCCAAACAGGACACTACAAAACGCACGACTCCGACAAATCGTGAAAATTGAAGCGGACGCCCCACACTTCAATTTTCACGATTTGTCGGAGTCGTGCGTTTTGTAGTGTCCTGTTTGGACAGCCCTTCACACGGTGGAACTTTTGAGAAAACCTGCCCGAAAGAAAACAACGCGAAATAAATAAATAATAGCCCAAACAGCGACAACGTCACAATCCGTGCCTCTTCGCCCTACGGATGGAAAGGAAAAGAATAATACACCTTTATTCTTCCCTCAACTTATGTCACCAGTCTGATAGCCCGTGCATGATCATCTCCGCTTTCCCAACGCCTATTCTTCCGTCGCCCGGCTTTACTAGATCAGTATCGCATTGGGCAACTGCAGGAAGCCCTTTACAATAAGTATTAATGCGGTGTCCTTTTTCCTCCCCCCATGCTCCAAACAATGTATCCACGTCCTGATATCCCGCTCCTGGTTTCACCTCAAACAACGAGCTTCCCTATAGAATTGCGATCGATACTTCCCCTAGAAAAAAGTTAAAAGAAAAGCGGCTTGACTTGGCAAAATAAACACTTTTATTAAACGTTTCTCCTTTCATGCGGAAGACTGCCTCCCACATGGGGAGGCGAAACGTTTCATTACTCTTTATTTCGTAAAAAAAAAGAACACAAATAACTCCGCCAATTTTTTTAGGCGATTTAATATGGTGACAGACCACCAATCAATACTTTGCTACAAAATAACTTTTTTTTTCTTGTGTAAGTTCAAGAACATTTAACTGCTTGAAACCAAAGCCTGAGCGCAGAGGCCCATCGCCGCGAAACCTGGACGATGTGTACCGAGGAGGAGGCGGAAATGTAGAGAAAGTTGCCGGAAGTCACGTGGCTACACCAAAATACTTTCTTTTTTTTTTTTTTTTTGCGTAAGACAGATGACGACGACCACGTTGCGTGCACCGTTAGTCCTGCGATTGTTTCGCACTTATATCTCCTCCGCTCAATGTCCTGCGGATGAAAATACCGCAAATGACAGTCCCGAAGTAGCGGCCCCACGTCCGCCGCTAAGTAGGTCCGTCGTGCGCCTCTATCGCGTCGTCCAACCTGCGGTACGTCGCCATATTGAGAATGACGTAGACATGTACCTCCTCTTACCTGTGCCCAATTCTTTTTTTTTTTTTTCGATCAACGTATTTGCATTTTTGAAGGCCACAAAAAGGGGGGGGGGGGTTCTTTTCCATTTCAAATCTTGAATGCGTGTCTTAGATGACCCACGACAATGAACATATTTGGTACGCTATGATTTCAAAGCCACGTGACCATGGAAACGAGAGTGAACGCGACCGAAACCGGCCAATTCTCGACCGGCTGTTTTCGGGCGGAAAGAAAATAACTTTCGAGCCGCAAACCGTGTTCCGAGTATAGGTTGGGCTCTTAAAAAGACACTGAAACACCCAAAAAAAAATTTTTTTTTCCTTTTTTGTCAGGCGATTCATTATGGTGTCGGAATACTACCCAATTAATATTTTGCTACAGAGTCACGTATTTTTTTAATAAAGCCAAAAAACGCAACTGCTCGAAACCGAAACCGAAACTCCCGAAACGCACGGAGAAGGGGAGAGGATAGTGAGACTGGCGGAAGTCACGTTGCTACACCCAACCGAGTTTTTTTTTCTCCGCACGTAGCAGACGAAATCCGTCCGTTCGCCATGCGATTGCTTTGCAGTTATGTTTGTTCCGCTCGTTGTTCTGTACTGTATGAGTTGTTTTGTACATTTAAGTGTTGGCAATTAGTAGTGACTGCCCGAGTGCCGTAGTGTGGTGAATTCCCGTGATTGGCTCCAAAACGAATACTCCTAAGATGTTGCGTGAAGAGTTGCCTCACATGTCTTGCATCTGAAAGTGGCATTGTGCGGCAGAGTGCAAATGTTTCCGAAAGATCAACGGGTCGGGGTCAATGGCTGGCTGCAATTCCTGTAGAACAGTTAGACGAAGCTCGGAAAGCGGAGGCTACCCGGTTCATATGCTCCTTGCATTTTGTGGAAAGTGACTACATTGAGTTCGCATTTGTGAAAAATGGAATCCCATACCACTTAGTTCAGCGACGTATCATCCACAACAATTGTTTTTTCAGTGATAATTGTTCAAAAAAGAACTGTAAACGTCACAAAATGCTTGACAAAAAAAAAAAAAAAGAACGGCGCATTTACACCAGGAATCGAACCCGTGCCGGCTGCGTTGAATCGGATGTCTTTCCACTGAGCTACTGAAGGAACTCATTCATGCGTACTAATGGAGCCGGTAGACTGTATGTCGGAAGTTTGCTGCCGATTTCCCTTCATTACATCACTGATTACATTCACACCCGGCTTGAAGTCGGGCAGCACCGCGCAGACGCCGCATTCGCACCTCGTAAATAAACCGTACGCGTGCGTATTCAACTCGAAGTACGCACTTCGTGCTTGACGTTTGAGCGAGCGATGTCTTCAGCAACGAGAAGGGACGACGGCTCGGCGACGTCTTCGTGCAATCGGCTTGCTGGTCGGGCGTGTCGTACGGGATGAATATCAGTTCTTTTGATCGGTCCAAAATTTCTCTTTCGAAGGAAGACAGAATTCGCCGGTACCGTGAACGACAGTTCTGAAGTAGAGGTCCAACGCCCGTCGTCCGCTGCCATCCGCTAGTCCCACGATACGCGTAGATACGCGAAACGACGCCACGTTGAGAATTTTCAGTGAGCGCACAGAATGCTTCCGGTTGTCTATGCTACCTTTTTTTTTTCAATCAACGTATTTGCAGCTTTTTGGAAGCCACAAAAAATGGGTTTCATTTTTTTTTTGTATTTTTAATATTGACTGTGTGCCTTCAATGACCCACGACTTTGATTAAATTTGGTGGTCGCTTCGAAACCTTAGAAAACGGCCCGTGACCACGGAAAAGAGAGTGAGCGAGACTCAAACCGGCCAGTTCTCGATCGGCGGTTTTCGGGCGGAAAGAAACCGAATTTCGAGCCGCAAATTTTGTTCTGGGTAGTTGGGCTCCCATATGTCACGTACAACTAAAAACCTCGGCGAGCATAAATACCCTGTCAGTGTCCCTTTAAAGGTCGTGTTTAAACAAAAAAAAATAAATAAATAAAAAGCTCGGCGAGCATAAACACATGTAAGTGTCCCTTAAGTTGAGCCGTTTTTCATTCAAGTTCTACCACGTCCCCCCCGTCCGTCCCCCCCCCCCCCCCCCCCCCCACCCCCCCGGCGGCGTTTTGAGTACATCTGCATACTTTTCCTAGCAATCTCCATCTTACATTTTCTAAAAGTCACCGATTTAGTTCCAATGTCTGTTTCTGACATTAGTGTTTGGGCGCGACCGACTGAGTTACGACCGTTGATGCCTGCCTACGACGAGATCAGATGCTGGCGACACCTGCCGGATAAAACTTGCATTTTGCCTGCGTATAATCTCTTTTTTTCGTTATTTTTCTATTGGGGCTTGAAATAGTTTTGACAACGTTTTAAGTGACCATTTCTCGTAAACAGCACGTTGATTTGATTTCACAAATACTGCAAAACCTCGAGTTAGTTCAGGGCCGGAAGCGTGGACGAGCAATTGGCCCTAGAAAATTTCTCACAGTTCTAACTGTCGTTCCTTCCACCCCTTTTCTTTCCGTTTTTCTCTCTCTATCTTTCTTTCTTTCCCGTGCCGCTTCGTATTTTTTAAAAAAAAACGTAGCGCGGAAAGATTATTCCGGCCTCGCATTTCGCCACCGCCGACGCCACGGCGTCGCGACACGGCTGAGCTCCTCTACTCCGCTCCGCCAAGTAAAAACAGGAAAAGTTCAAAAGACGAGACCCACTCGACGAAACTCTCTCCGAGCGGCCGCTTTGGAGTCCCGCGGTGGGGCACCGACCGTCCCGGCCCATCTACCTCCGAAAAGAGGGGACCGAGTGGACGCGCTCTCGCTACTAAGTGGCACGGAGTCGTAGACAGATAGGCGCGCGCCCGGTTGCGCCGGCCCCGAGGGGACCACTACTGACGTGACGGGCCTCACGCGCGCGCGGCCCTGCGTGCCTCGGTCGCAAGAACGGTTCCTGCTGGCGTCAGCAGCGCGTCCTCGAGGCGACGTCGTTGTCGTCGTGGCAGCTCGAGCTGTTTCTCTTGGCAAGATCGGAACTCGGGACCTCTCCGGGTTATGGCCACGATAAATAAAAGCCACTCCCCTCCCAGGGCGCGCCTGCCTTCACAAACAAGTCGCAGCAACAGTCCGTTCATTCCTAAGCTGACAGTGCAGCGGAAGCTACGCGCTCATTTGGGACAGTGATGCGTCTAGCTTTCGCCTCGTGATCGCGCCCTCGCCCACGTGCAGAGGTCAGGTGACGAAGGAGAGGCGGCTGATTGGTCAGGCGACCGCGTAGCTCCCCCACCGCACTGTCAGCTTGGGGTGAGCGGAGCACAGCTGCATCCTTCCAACCACGTTCCAAGGAATAATGGAGAGGAGCGGGAACGAAGTAACTCGGATGGAAAGAAACAAACAAACGTTCGGAGGCAGGGAGAGAGGAGGGGGTTATATTATTATCTATTCGTTTTTTTTTTTACAATATATTTTTCTAGTTTAGCGGTTGTAAGCAGAATGTTTGACCTCTTTTCAGGACGTGCTCGCAAGAGGCTATTTCCTCTGACACGAGCACGACGCGACACCTTGTGCAGACGAAGAAGCGGAAGTGGCCTTCACGCGAGATCTGTCTTTTCAGAGGCAATGCAAAAAGAAAAGAATTTAAAAAAAAAATGAAATAATGTATGGCAATTGCAGTTCAACGCAGAACTCGTTTGCTCAACAGGCCGCTCCATCAAGCCCGATAACCGCTGTTTCAAACATAATGTGCTACAACGCAGACGCTGATCTAGAGTTTCATTCGCAAGTGCCCACGTGCAAAACAAACGCTACATCAAGCCACACGCCACCTTAGATAACGCTGCAGTACAATGTAGGAAACGGAGTACGGCCGTTTGAGGCCCGGCCCACACCATTCTTCGCTACAAAAGCGGCGCAAATTTACACGCGCTGTCGATTAAATACGTCAGCGGCCAGTCAGCGAGTCCCCGGTGTCCGAAGGCGTTTTCGCAACCAAGCTTGGCAGCAACGTGCAAAGCAAACTGTGCGTGACGATGAGATGCAATTGAGGTCTGGTAGGACCCAGGGTTCCTGGGTTCTGCAGCGCGAGCTTTAGCCCCACGTGCTCCGAGCTAGGGTGCCTTAAAGGGATTATCCGGTCAAATTTCGTATTCATGAAAACATTTAGACCTCATTGTCAATGGCTGTAGGAGCATCTTCCACGACAAATCTGAATTTTGTGTGCTTCCCTGGAGGAGTAATTGTATTTTAACCCAAGCGTGCATAAACGGCGTTTTCGTCTTCCACCTTCAGGGAAGCGGAGTTTCTGAGGTAACATCAGGCAAAGAACGCGCCGAACTGAAGTGCACTTTGAATTTTGTCCTCCGCGTGAGCGGTACGACGTGGTTCACCCTCGCTGCAGCGCTAATTTTTTTTTTTTTTTTTTTAGAATGAAAGGGTATTTCCGTTGTGCGGTTGTCACGCTCCACACTTCTCCGCGACATTTACAGTGGCGAGTAATATGGAATGCTGCGGTGCGTCGAGAGCACTGTGTTCCCACGGAGGAATGAGGCATAGGATATGACAATTGCAAGACTGGTGTGACATCACGTCAGGCATGGGAGTGCAGCCGTTGATACTTGCGAAATTCGGCATGGAGTTTCGTTCAATTATCCGTCGTTGATTACACTAAATTGGGGTGTCGTTTAATGGAATAAAAATGGCCTATGTTAATCATTAGGCTCCCACCAGGTAACCATCACGAAATCTTAAGAACTTCCGGTTTTCACCGGACAATCCCTTTAACACCACACGGCCACGCGCGTGTATCTGTGTGCGCGTGCGTGTGTTAGCCTGCGAGTGTGCCGGTGCGCGCGCGCGCGTGTCTGTGTGCGTGTGTGTCAGTGTTTGCCTGTGAGTGTGTATGTTTGTGCGTCTCAATGTGTGCATGTTTCTGTGCGTGTTTGTGTGTGCTCACCTGTGAGTGTGTGCGCGAGTGCGTCTCTGAGTGTGTACACCAACTATAGGTAGATGGGCTTAGAGCGATAAACTGGCAGCTGAAAGTGACCCCCACCCGGCCGCCGCCATGTTGCACATTTCTGACCACTAGGCACGGGACCTCATAGTTTTACGTATAGATTTTAACGAAGTACCGCGCACAAATAATGCTCATTGACCTTTAATAATAGTACCGAGTTCAAAATGTGCTTTTACGACAAAACTCGGGCAGTTTCGCATCCGCTAGATGGCGTCAGCCGCGGTGCTGTATTTTGGTGTTTATCAGAGGTAGAACACTGACCTCTGGGGGCTAACCGTATTCAAAAATAGTTTGATTTTTACAGCGATCGCAATACAAATCTCGGCTCACTTTTGCGTGAAAGCCTCGGGATTTGGTACGGTCACCTATCTAGTGGTCAAAATTGTGCAACATGGCGGCAGTGCGGGTGTTTATCGCTCTAAGCCCCTCACCCCGTTGGTGTACATGCTTCCGCGTGTTTGTGCCCGTATGTGTGTTTGCGTGTGGTGTGGGCTGTAAGCATGTGTGTACGCGTGCGTGTGTTCAAGAAAGACTACTATCGCCTTTCATGCTGCTTTTAGTTAGTAGCTTTCTAGACTATAGGTATACTCAAACTAAGACTCCTGTCACCAGCAGCCGAAGACGTATTTGCGGGCAAGAACAATCATCTTTCGGAGATCCTCTATAAAAGTTCTCTCTGGGTCCAGATTCCCGCGAGTACGAAGCTCATTTTCGCCACAGGTGCGATTTTACTCGCACAAGCGCAATATACTTGGCCTCCACGAATTCACTCCAGTGACGCTGTCTTTCACGTGTACACCCAATTGGTACACCGCGCGTGGGATGTTTCGGGCTGTTCTCGCGTTATTTACGAGAACAATTTTCTGCCTGGCAGCGTTCGGTGGATCCCACTAAGTGCGTGTGTGCGTGTGCGTATGTGTGTGTGTGTGTGTTTAGAGATTTGTTGGTAGCCCCGGTTTTCTGTAATTATTGAGGGTGCATACAAATGCGCGCAACCTTTTGTCGTTTTATTTCTTCCCCCGGACACTTGGAGAGAGCGCTAGCTGGAAGCGGGCATCTCCCTTTCAGATTCGTAACCACCACAGCAGTTTTTACGGAACGACGGCCTCGCTTTCTCCCATTTCAAAGGGCGAGCAGCAACGGGGCCCCGAAATTACGATTTTAGTTCCTTCTTTTTATTTGGTATTTCTTTTCCCCCGCCACCAAGAAGGCACAAAAGAAAACTAAAGCGTTACGATGTTGTCTCGCAGTAAGCCAACTCCCAACACCAGTGTATACGCACGCCCGAATATGGGAACAAAAGAGAAAGCTAAACAAAACAATAAAGTAGTTTTCATTTTTGTTCGCTCTCCTCTGCCTATAGCTAACCTGTAATCAAAGCGGACGGTAATAACTGCTGGTAATAACCGCCGTCCGTCTTCTGGCAGCTGCCGGCATACAGCGCGAGAACTCCCAACTCCCTCCCGTAAAGCATTTATGTTGCTGTCTCTGCCCGAATCTCTCCGCAGGTCGTGAGCCATGGCGAGCTTTCCGCAGAAACCGGATTTTATTCTATTTAGTAGCGAGAAAGTGAACCGAAGAAAACAAGCAAGTTCTACAGTGGTAAGGAGCGGTACCAGGCCGGCAGGGCAGACACCGGCGCGCGCGCCCTCTTCCTGCAGAATGTACAGCAATTGGAATCTTGCGGATACATAGATGGATGCATGGCGGCAGTTCCCTTTGAATCGGGCGGTGACTCGCACCACCTAACCAAATAGGTGTTTTTTTTTTTTTTTTTTTTAGCTACAGAATAAATTACGTTTATGCGAGTCAATTTAATAAAACTTGAAACCTCCAACCGTACCTCGATTTTTAGCCACCACTCCTCTACTCTTAGTTTACTGAGCTCTACTCCTTGAACACGTTTAGACACGAGAGCGCGCGCGTCTCGTTTGTCGGTCCGTCCGTCCTCCGCACGGCAATCGGCGACGACGACCCACATCAAGTCAGTGGTAGAAGGCGACCGCATGGGCTTGTTTGTTTCACTCGAGCTACGCCGATCGGGTTTTATTTTAAGAGATTTTAGTGCACGCACCCTTCGGCGCGTAATTGATCCGCCCTTCCTCACGCACGCGCGGAAAGACCGGCCTTAATTAATGCGCGCGTGCACGGTGGGCGCGTTCATGCGCGTGGCGTCGTCGTGCCAGCGCGCTTTAACGAGACGTTGTTGTCGGGGCTAGAGCCACTGGCTTTTTAAGAAGGGCGGGGCTCATCATGTTCCCGCTTCTTGGCTCGTGATTGGATCTTCGGCATTTTAACGCCGCCATCTCATCGCGAGATGACTATGCTCTACAGTGACGTGAATTGTCCGAGTCATTTTGGAGCAGCTTTCAGAGCAGCCAAATGTCAATTTTGGAGCTGCAAAAAAACAACTTTCGGAGCATAAGCGCACACTTCATTTCCGCCCGTACCGCTACAAAATACGCTTTAAAAGATTAATGTCTCGGCCTGTTCAGCTAAAAGGCAATGTCTATACTTTGCCTCCTCACTTACGTGCAACCCGTTGTAAGCATCGATTTCGCAGCAGGAGCGATTCCCTCGAATACGGAACATATAGGGTTTATATGCGTGGAGAAGCATCACACACGGTAAAAAGATGACCGATGAATGACAGCACGAATGGTTATTCCATGTACTCAATCCCGCCGAAATAATCTTCGAGTACACTTATTTTGAGCACCTAAATTAAGGTTTCCTTCGAGTTCTAGAGAATGTAATCGAACATAAATTTGTAATCCAGATAAAAGAAGCGATTGCCATCCGAATATGAACGGCAATTACATTTTATACGTAGAACTTCGTAACCACAATTGGCGTATGTGAACGATTATACACCTTCTTAAAAACAATCCCATCGAACTTGCGAAGGTTCTCCCCAAGCTTCCATCCAGTGCTCCTGCCATTTTAGTTCTAATTTACTCCCACATATATAAAAGTGACAGCTAAACAAAAGAGTTGGCATCGGAATAAAGCTACGGAAAAGTGCACATAAATCTTCTTGCAGCACCGAAGTATCCTCGCTAAACATCGAACTGGAAAAAGGTACTGCCAGGCTATCGCAGTCTATCATATATACAGCCAAAGTTGAATTCAGAAATTGTCGCTTCTCTCTCAAAGAGTGCTTTCCCCTCAGCACGCGGGTGCGCTGCGGCTAAGCGAGACACAAAAAACTGCGATGCCTCCACTCCGCGACTGTCGTTTCTCTGCAGTACACCAGTGCGCGGCGAGAAGCGCACTCAACGAAACTAACTAACCGGGCCGCCAGCACAGACCACGGACATGAGTGAGAATGAATAACTTCCTAGTACTGTCCGTCTTTCGTATGAAATGCACTTAAATTGTAAATTATTAAAAGCGATAATCGAAAATTCTCAGAACTCGCATAAGCTTATTGTAACGATCCGGCCAGGTAGCGAGGTTCGAGCCATTATATTTTCAGTCTTATTAAAGTGAAATGAGGTTTTGGCGCAATGATGGCGCAAATTCCTCACATTTTGGTCGAATGTAGCAGGATGTAGCAGGCTAAGCACTTTGGCCCAGTTTGGCGCAAACGGCGCAGCAGTCCCATCACCGCGATGCAGCCAAGTGCGCGCCGACATTGGTTAAGGAGGTCGGGGGAAAACAAACGGACGTGGTGCGAAAAGGAGCAGAACTTGTACGCCGTATAGTTGGTGCGTGATGCCGAGGAAATTTGTATGTTCAAGGACGAACACGAAGACGGGGGACACGGACGAGCGCAACCAGATTTAGATCACTTATGGGGCGCTTCGAGGCACGCCGGTTTATCTCTGCCAGTCGGGGTGGATTAGAAATGGCTCTTCGTTTGCGTCTCTGTTTTGCGCTGTTTACTCAGTCTAAAGACCCATTCACACACTTGAGTTTCACTCCGACCACTGATCTCTGTCTCTTTGCTGGATCGCGTTTGACCAGCTCCGCCTATGGACGGGAATGCGGCCACGGTCGGCCATCGTTTTGGTGGATTTGTATTATCTCTAGCCATCATAGTAATGGCGGACAGCGCTATGGCGGCAGGCTGCCATAAATATAGCCGTGGGTCTAGTACACTGTACCGTGGGTGATATTTCATGCTTGATTGAAGTTGTTCGACGAAGCAGATTCTTGGAAGACGGCGTGAACGGTAGCCCCATCTTTGAGGACCCGGCGAAAGTTCTACGAAAGCGCAGCACCGGGGGAAAGCAGCGCAGCTCGCATCGGAAGCAGACGCCGTACCGGTGTCTGCTTTCGATGCTTCTTTTGATGTGACTTTCGATGCGTGCTGTGCTGCTTTTCCCCGGTGCTGCGATTTCGTGAAACTTTCACCGAGTCCTCAAAGATCGGGCTACTGTTCACGCCGGGTTTCAACAATACCGCACAAAATATCATCCACGGCTATTTTGATGGCAGCCTGCCACCACAACTGCCACAACGCTGTCTGCCATGGATGGATGACAGCGGCTGCACCAGCTGCAGATTGGCTAGAGGTAATATAACTCTACCAAAATGATGGCCGCCAGTGGCCACATTCGCGGAGCGGGAAAACGCGATCCAGCAAACAGACATAGAGATCAGTGACTCCTACCGACTGTGTCTTAAAGGACATCATGCAAAGAAAAAAAAAAAAAAAAACTTTTTTTTAAACAGCTTAGATGGAAAAAGG
Organism: Ixodes persulcatus; assembly: GCA_013358835.2. Lineage (NCBI taxonomy): Eukaryota > Metazoa > Arthropoda > Arachnida > Ixodida > Ixodidae > Ixodes > Ixodes persulcatus. The sequence continues at coordinate 67,873 of JABSTQ010011317.1, read as the reverse complement.
ATATCATAAAACGATTTTACAACGAAGAAAAAAAACGTTTAGAGCTATATTTTCGGCGCTATACGAATTTGTAGTTGGCGCCCGCGGGCGCCGCAGAAAAGTGGCCCTTATTTATCACGTGACGGGCCCATATTTGCCACGTGGTGCTTGCGCTCTTTCGGAAGCTTCCTATGGCCTCTAAAAGTAACTTATTCATCTTTGTTTGAAGTATAACAAAAAACTAAGATTAATAAGTAACTTTTAGAGCCCAAAGGAAACTCCTGAAAAAGCGCAAGCAGACGTGATTGACCTGTGAGCCGGTAAGATGACGGCGGCGGCGCCCCGAAGCACACGAACTTGTGCGGCGGCGGCGGCGTGGAGAAACGCGTTGAAGCGGCGTCGTACAATGCTCAGCGTGCGGCGGCGGCGTAGCTTTGCGGCGCCGGCGACGCAGGGTGGCGGCGCGCGGGCCTACCACGTGACCAGCGGCGGCTCCGGCGGGCGCCAACTACAAATTCGTGTAGCGCCGTAAATATAGCTCTAAAAGTTTTCTGTCTTCGTTGTAAACTCGTTTTATGATATCCTTTCTCCATCTAAGCTGTTTTAAAAAAAATGTTTTTTTTTTTTTCTTTGCATGTGTCCTTTAAGCTTAAAGGCCCGTTCACACTTATGCGACCGAGTACGACTGAGAGAGACGAGATCCCTTAAAACTTCTTAAATTTTTTTAGAACGAGGGAACACACTGGCATTGTGGCGCCATCTATGCGGTGACCCTGGAACTGCATTTCACAAGAGCGAAGGTTTTGCGGGATTTCCGAGGTCAAATGTGCGTAATACCCATAGAAAGGCTCGTTTATAACATTGACAAAAGCTTTTCGAGCCAAGAAAGAAAGGATAATGCGCGAGAGAAATAAAAAAATATGCCGGACCGCCGAGTTTACACTGCTACCCAATAGATGGCGCCAGTGTGTCCTCTTGTTTAAGAAGTTTTAAGGAACCCAGGTTTAAGAGGTCGCAAGACTGTGAACGGGCCTTTACTGTCTTCGACGTGGTGCTGCGCCGGCAAGCTGAGATAGCGAGTTGGTGATCGTCTTGCCATGCAGCTCAGCCGTTTAAAATTGAACACCATAAGCACCCAAAAATAAAACAAAAAAAAACGTTTGTTTAATAGTTGGCTGTTGGCATTTAGAAACCTATAATTTAAAAAACAAATACTGTGCTTTGTTGGTTTGTTTTAGACTGTGGGAAACATAATGAGGAAATAAATATATCTGAACATTGTTTAAAAAAAAAAATGAAAACGGGAAGTGTCGCTAGAGGATGCAGGGATTTTGGTTCGGTGCCTGCTGAACCTTGGCTCTTGAGCGACCGTAACGGGAAGGACCCGAGAGTAGCTAACGCCACGAGCACAGCCCGCCACGAGAAAAGTCCCACGCAGCTAGGAGCCGATAAATATGTTCCTATAGGAAGTATTCACTGGCGTGTGCACGACTGCTGAGCGCGTGCTGATGGCGAGCTTCCACAGTTCTTTTGTAACGTGCATTCCGCACCCTCAAGATTGCCGGTCTTAGCAGCCTATTAATGTGGGCTCGTTCAGAGCATGCGCTCTAGACATCACCCACAAATATGGCGCCCAGTGAATACTTCTTATAGTTCCTATACCGAAGCCGTACCGAAACAGTGGTGCACGCAGACCGGCGTTCAGACTTGATCTGAGGCCTGTGGCCCGTGGCTGCTGGCACGTCACCTTACTTAGACCCATCATGGAGCCGTAGATCGGATCTACTAGTCTGCAGCCTGGGGGGCTATGTTGCCCTTTTTGGACTCCCAGGAGACTAGGGAGAGGGAAGTGACGTCAACAACGCAGCAAATGCAGATTGGATGTTGATTTTGTTTTCTTCTGTCAACATCCAATCTGCGTTTCTCTAGTCGTTGACGTCACTTCCCTCTTCCAAGTCTCCTGGGAGTCCAAAAAGCGCAACATAGCACGCCTGGACTCGGGGGTGTCTACCAAATTGCCTCTCTCAAATTCCCCGACTTTTCTAGGTTTTCCCCGAATATTCCGACTAAATTCCCCGACCATTAAAAAAAAAAAAAAAAAAAAACCGCAGGACGAGGTTGAAGTGGCTGCTCGGGCTGTTCGCGTTTCATCCCATGAATCGGGTGGAGGCATACGCTGCCTACTGATGCCTCCGGCAACTATTACTCATTGCGAAGGCCATTCACACCACCGCAAGGCACACCATCATCCTGGGCCGGCCCGCATCACCAGTTTTCCCTGACTTGGTCAACTCTGACCATTTCTCTGACAAATTCCTGACTTTTCCGAACGATTGGAACTTCCTCGAGAATTCCAGGTTGGTGGACACCCTGGGACTGTTACTATACTCAGCCAATGCAGCGCTGTGAACGTACGACTCGCTGCATGTCTCTCAGAGGTCGGACAGGCCCCGGTGACGCGTCCTCCGCGGACCGTCGCAACGTGAAACGCGGGGCTTGTCAGGCGCGCTGTCGAGTTTGCCGTGGTACGGTTCCTTGCGGACCAGTCGTCCCTGCATCGGCCCACGGAGTCGGCCGGGACAGGCGCCGCCAGGCGATTGATGGTTCGACGTCGGGGAATTCGTGTCGGACGACGCCCACGCCGCTCGGCTGATCCGAGGAGCGGGCGTGACTTGGCGCCACCGACCGCCGCCGGGAATGCCTGCGGCTGCGAGCATCGACGTGGTCGTCGGCGGTGGCACCGATCTGGCCGCCGCACGCCTCTCCTCCACGATGATGCGTTCCCGGGACTATTTCAGGCGCCTGTTTGCTCGCCGTCTGGACCCGCGCCTTCCCCTCGTCGACTCTCGCTCTCTGGAGCGTGCGCGCTGCCTGCTCACTCGTACGTGCGACGCCCAGGGGCCTCTCAGTTCATACCTGGCGTCCAAAAGATTGCAGTCGAGTAAAGTTTCCTTACATACCATCGTGCACTCGCTCGGGATTTGGGACACTTCTCCGACCCAGGGGCGGATCTTAAGAGGAGGGGAATGGAGGGAAGCACCGCCAAGCCCTTAAAGACTTTCTTTTTTTTTTCTTTTTTTTTTTTTAGTGGAGGAAAAGAGTGATTATTTTTATTTTCAATAAATGTTTTTTTTTCTTTCTTTTTTGTGCGAAATGGCAACTACTAGGTCAATAAAAATGGATCTGGACAACCCTTCGAACCTGACGTTACGTCTCTTTACAGACCCCTCCTCCTCTCCTACCCACTTTAGCCGAATTCCCACTGCACCTAACTGATAAATCCGCCCCTGTTCCGACCCGGTCCATTCATATCCTGCATTGGTGGTTCGACTTCGCCGGTGTTTCTAACGTCGAAGCCCCGACGACCCGAACCGCCCCTTTGTAATCTGCTCCCCCCACCTACACCTCTCAGTGACCGCTGTCACGCCAATATCGCTGTTCCGAATACGCCCACCATGTTTGCGCGCGCGACTCAAAAATGTACGCACTCTGCGGATCTGATCAATGAACTTCTCCCGTTCGACCCTACGCTATCACCATGTAGCGACAAATGGATGATTCCTTGGCGTTATTAGACGAAGTGACCAGTTCCATTCGCCGGCAAGCTACCATAATTATTAGCCGAGCCGCAAACCAGAAAGCCACTTCTGGGAAAAGCTCAGCTACTACACGAGTCCTCGAATGGAAATCCTTACGGGACCTGCGACTTCGTACGCTGGGAACGTGTGCTCGAAAAGCGAATTATACAGTACGCCGGTGGTACGGTTAGACGCTGGACATAGAGACCGCCGTGGATAAATTTATATATGCTACAAATATAATCAAAAAAAAATCTAATAATTTTTTTATTGTTCTTTCAGAAAGATTGAACGTGGATCGAGAGCTCACTTGCAAGTTGGAACACCAAAAGTAATGAGCCTCTCTCTGGTGTAAAAGATGAACCCGCACTACCCATATCCGGTCGATATGTCTGACCTAAGCTCCAGCAATCAGCAAGCTATGCGCTGAACAGTTCTGTTCCACAAAACAAAATTGTAAGGGTAGAAGAAAAAAAGCATTCAGACACGTAAGACAGTCTTCCAACCTCTCATGACATATTCCACCAAGATAACGTTTTTCAATTCCACGACTTTTCCAGGTCCTCCCCGACAATTTTATCAAAATTCCCCGACCGATGACGTGAAGCCGAAGTGCGCTTTACGTGCAAAAACACTAGTATGTCTGGCGGCTTCCCCAGTTGTTCTCACCCGAGCAGCAGAAACTATTTCGGCTGCCATGTTGTGGACATCCCGCAGAAACGGTGCGTTTAGGACTAAGAGGGTTCAGAAGACGAGCTCTGGGCGCCGTGAAGACATTCGGCGAAGATGCCATCCACGGGAACAGTCCATTTCAGGAAACAACGTGGACATGGGAACCAGTCCGTCTCCGGGCGCGCGTGTCATACACGAGGTGATTCGCGTCTGAACGAGTGAATCGCTCGCAAAGTGTGTTGCCGGAGACACGCGTCTTTTTTGCTGTCGCTCAGAGAAAATAAAAGCTGAATTTCACTGACCGATGCTGATTAGGATCGAAATTCGCCGACGTTTCCCCGAAAATTCCCGGTGTTCCAGGTTAATGGACACCCCGTCGCCTCGTTCGAATACTCGACCCTAGAGTGTCCGTCACGGCATCCACGGTGACGTCCCAGAAGCACAAAACGATAGACGCCGTTTCTAAACAAGACCGCGTTAACTAAAGCGCTTAGCCCACAACAGCGCCACCACAGAGCCCTGACGTCAAGGCTGCGCGTTCGATATCGACCAAGGTCGTTCGGGTTGAGCAGGACTTCCGTGTCAGACGAGTAGGAAGAACGTTCGTGCTTTTTCTTCGCTGCTCCTTCGCTCTCCACCGGCCGTACGCTATTTGCAACGCCGAAGTCGGTCGGCGTGCACGACAGTTGAGTGCACTCCGACGGCACCGAGCGCGTGCACAGGCCGCAGTGCCCCCGTCGGGTGCGCTCATGACAGCGGCGGCTCCAATGTCATCCCTAAATATAAAGAGTGCTGCAGGGGCTTCTCTCGTCTGCTCCGTCTCTTCCGAGAAGACTCAAAATTAGGCTACCCACCCTCTCGCCCGCTCCATGCAGTGCACAGCCAGGCTCTCCCTTTCTCCGAGCCATTCTCCCGACCGCCATTTCATTTTAATTCTCTCTCCGTCCGGACAGCCCAGCAGCCCGGGCCAACATCTCCGAACGACGGGAAAAGAAGCTCCCGAAGTGGCCTTATCTTCGACGGCAGCATTCCACGACAGGTGAAGCCGACGGGGTCATCATTCGTGGCCAGCTCCATAAGGTTGGAAACGAAGCTGTACGCGGGTTACCACACGGTCGACGATAGCCAAACGGAAGAGCCATATTATTCTACTACAGCTCCGTTTCACCTTACCATGGAGCGAAGAGGACGCTACGAGCCAAGCCAATCCAATGACGTCTGAGCGTCGCGTGACCTTCGGGAGTTCACCGCGCTGGATTGGCCGAGATGACCTCGTAGCGTACGCTTCGGTCTATCGTAAAGTGAAAAACCGTTACGATGTTCTACGACGGTTCGAGGACGCTCTCGGTCAAAACAGGCATTCTCGTCTTCTCGCACTGCCACGTGTTCACCCCGCATCTCGCGTCCGCTGCCACTCGGAGAGGCCCGCTACGAATGCCTCCCCGAATAAGGTAATCCAGGTCCTTTCCCTCTAATTATCCCCTTTAATTCCCGATTCCATCGAGCACAGAGCATTCGTTAGACCTTTGGATCTATATTAAATATCTCGACTCGACGGGAAGTCAAGCGACTGTATATGGTCTCTTGACTCGCTCAACCTCTCTGGATGAGTTTTGGTACCTGCATGTGTTCGGGTAATCACTACTGCATAGTTCACGTTGAAGAAACGCTGACGGAGTATTTATGCTCGCCAAGGTTTTTATTAGTACATGACACACGAGAGCCCGACTACCCGAACACAATTTGCCACCTTTTTCTCGGGCTCCCGACGTGCAGAAGTGTGTGAGCAGGTAAACACGAGACGACGATGGCACATGGAAGAAGTATACATATACTGGGCCGGCAGGTGCTGCTCCTCGCCTCCTAGCCTTCGTAATTATTCGTGAGCCGGGAGGGTCACGCACAGTCATTTCCCTGCACCCCCCCCCCCTTGTTTTTCTGAAGGCACCCCCTTAATTCGCAAATACTCTATTCTCAATGCCCCCCTCCCCCCTAAAAATTTAGACACCCCCTAATTTCAATTCCTGGGGAAACCCCTGGTCACCCAGCACTATAGAGTGGCAGTCAGGCCGCGAGAAAGGCATGGGACGCGGCAGGCCGTGCTCCTACTCCTCGCTAAGCCTCCTAAACAGGCCCTTACGGCCGCTGGAGGTTCTTGTTTCATTGAGGGCTCTCACAAAGGTGAATGGGGGCAATGCAATCGAGCGCTGACTTTATCTTCGTGCAGGGCTGAGCTGCGCACTTCGCCAACGGGGCGATCGATACCGAAACCATGCCACTGCCACTGTTGCGTGCGGACTATGTGCAAGTAATATATGGGCATATTCGAACTGAAAACCATAACGCAACCCGTCAGAAATAAAATAAAAAAGAAAATTATGGGTGGACGGTAATAAGGGCAGATTTAATGGTCACGTTCATATACTATATTTACAAAAAAAAAAAATACTATATTTACAAAAAAAAAACAAAAAAACAAGGCCTATTTTATTTTTCATGGTTTCTTTTGTCCCAAAGTGTACTTCTAGGTTTACGAGTTAGCGATACATACACTCTTATTTACTATAAAGTAAATATATGCACACTAAAATTAAAAAGAAAAAAACGGCGCGACATTTATTTTAACAAATCAAACGCAGCGGATGCCGCCGGCGTGCGTGGTGCTCACGACTCCGACTTTCTGAAATCGGGGGCCTCAGCAACCCAAACCTTTATATGTTTTCTATACATGTACGGTAGCGTCCCTTTGAGAAAAAAACAGTTCACGTGTTCCGTGTACGATTGATGAGCACTGTACATATGCATAGTAGTGATGCAAAACTACCGAAATATTTAGTATCGATAGTTTTTCCACAACTATCGATAGTACTATCGATAGTTGATTATGGATAGCACAACTGATAGCCCATATCGATAGCGGGCTTTCAGTTCACTGTCGATACTATCGAAAATCAACTTTTAGAAAACTATCGAGTATTACGAAGGGCAAAGCACAGCCCAAAAGGGACATGACGACGAAGACTGAAGGGCAGACAAAGCTGGGCTCTGGGCAAACCACGAAATAGAAAGGGAACTAGTTGCATTTTCATAGAATAAGTTGACAGATAAAACAGAAATGGCGTTTTGCTACTTTTCCTATGCAGACAGTTTGTACATTCTTCGGTTTCAGATATTAGGTTTCGCGCTTTACTATGCCGGCATTTGTAAAAAAAAAAAGTATATTTAAAAAAAAAACAAGCTTTAGAGCTAGGGAAAGCACTTGCTGAAGTTATTTAGCATCAGAGTTTGTCACTAGTTTGTTTCACACTTTTGTTTCTTGTATTCTTGTATTAAGCGGGGAAACGAAATTGGTGTATAGGTTCCGTCACGTCAAATGTGCGCGGCGTCGAAAATGCGTAGGTCACGCGACGACCTTCTCCCCGCTCCATTCACCAAACAAAACGCACGGACGGAGGGACAAAATTTTGGCATTGGGGGGCACCGAGGCATTTCTTGCTTTACAAAATACAATACCATGCATCAAGACGCCGCGTACCGACGTCACGCCGTTGCGGTAGCGCTGCTGTCTGAGCATGCGCAGGGCGCTGTTTTCTGCACACGGGCAGTGCCTGCCCACACGAAGACCCGACTTGTGTGCAAACGTCGAACTATATTCGCGAAACCGCAGTGGCGACGCACGGGCGTCTATAAAGCCGCGCTCACGCTGCTAATACGTCATACAAAAGGCAGTCTGCTGACACTGTCTTGTTCCGTCCTTGTGTGATGGTCGAGGCACACGTATGTGTTAAGCAAACTTCGAACATGCGCGAGGCCTTTTTCCAGCAAGTTTCTGCACACGCGTACACTCCCTCCTCTGTCCCCGAGAGAAGAGAGAGAGAGAGAGAGAGAAAATGGAAGTAGTGGTGAGACTGGTAGCCTTAGAAACGGCACCGGCAACACCATAACTTGAAATTGAAAATAAGAAAATTATGATTGCGTAACGAAAACAAAAATATAAGAGACAAAACAACAAGAAAAAAAGAGAAAAGGGAGGATCACAAACAAGACACACTCTAAGAAAAATGGAGAAAAAAGGTAGCAACGGCGCGTCTTCCTCCCTTCTACTGACGCACCCCCAAGCGGACACGACAAAAAGAGAGGAACGAAACGTTTTTCTCCTTCTCCGGGCAAACGGAAGAGAGCTTTCGCCCTCCCGACTCATCTTCTTTCGGTTTCGTTTATCGAGCACGGCGTGCACGTTGTTTAGTAAATCTTGTTGAGTTGATTGAGCTTCAGCGGCAGCGATGGCCGCCCGTAATTCCGTCTTCTAGTCCAAACGTGCAGAACATTTCGGTTGCATTGACGTTTTTATCTCTAATTTAATCAAAAGAGCAAACGAAGCCGCTAGAAACAGCGTAGTTCCGGAGCAGTGCCAGCAGCGCTACGTACACTGGGTACGATACGATGGCCGTCTCCGGATTGCGGGACCCACGCCACCGACGCAGAACTAAAGTAGCGAAACCACGCGGAACTGTGTCGACGTTTTCGACGTAATGGAAATCGCAGAAACTGCGTCCAAGACAGGCAGGTTTTGCTGCCGGCGGCCTGGGTGCCTTCCGTGCTGAGTTCGGTTCTGTTTTCCGATGCCGGAGTGCCAACCGGCAATCAACGTGGCTCTATATTTCTGCGTGTCAGCAACATAGCAGCAACATCGCGATGGCAGTGTTGTGCGTTGTGAACAGAAGACTGGAATTATCGCCGATGTGAACGTGTGTTCGCGTATCAGTGGTGAAACAAGATGAGGTGACGTAAACTGTAGGGCATTGATGCCGCTGGTCGGGCCGTGTTCGGAGGGGGCGGGGTGTAGCAGGTTGACATTCCGCTTTACATTAAGAAGTTTAAGACTACTTGAGGGATTAGGTGCAATCGATCGACGTGCGGGTAGTCATCTTCGAACGCTGGTCTGAACAGTAATCTCCTATCGTACAGTGGCCAATGTGACTGTCGGTTGTCTCCTCCCCGAGAGCGATTGCGCTCTGGGGAAAGGTCTGAACAGTACGAAATTATGACGGAAAGTCCGTACATTTACAGTGTCGAATTTCAGCATTAAAAAAATTGTAGGTAAAATCGAAAAAAAAAAAAACTACCCTTCATTTTGCTGTTTAAATATACTACGGTTCCTGGAGAAACTGTCCTCCAAGTGGCGCGCTGGGATGAGCGCTAGAAGGTTTCGAGCTCGCCACGGCGTAGCTCCGTACACTTAACACCTGCCGCAAGTCGCGGTTTTGACTGTGTTCAAGTTGATCGAAAAGCGATTTCTCTGCCCGTGAAGCATCAATTCCAACTGAGTGAATATCCGGTCTTTAGAGATTAATTCAAGACTGCAATTGTAGCCGTGCGCGAATTGCACAAATAGAAAAACAAACACTACAATAGAAATACAGGCTACGACGTGCCGTGCGGGGAAACAAACTCATGGCTTCGAACCGCATTGGAGCGGCTTGATTTATTGGCTTTCAAATAATTGCGGCATGATCGAGCGTTTACTTTTTAATAAGAGATTCATCCTCTAGCCATTCAAAATACTCTCAGAGGTATGACATTGCTGGAAATAAATCAACATGCTGGGAATATTGTTTATTGCTTAGGCAGTCACCGAGAAATTCCGAACGTTCAAAACGACCAGTATAAAAGACGGGAACGCAGAGTTGGGGTGTAGTGTTCGGGTTAGTGTGCGTATTAACGTTTGTATGTAGCATGTATGTGCATGCGCTCAATTTATGTTCAGCTGGTGCTTGTAGTATGCGTAATGTGTCTACATGCGTGTATAATAGAGGTTCCCGAAGCGTAAGAAAATAAAAATTGTAAACACATGAATTGGGCGGTACTTAGCGCCACCTAGCCTAGCTACTTGCAATTACTCTAGGGTGCCTCGATGTCAGCGCCGCCTTGCAGGGTGAGGACATCCTTTGACCCGCGCCACGCCGCCACTTCCTCGCCACGACGCCATCTTGGTTCAAACGACGGAGTACACGACGGAGTATGCGTATGCGTGCGGTGCGTGCGGTTGGACGTGCGGCGCGACTATCTTTCACCGTGGGCCGGGCTGTGCACGAAAAAGTCTTTCTGGTCTTACCATAGAGATCGGTGGGTCTTACTGATCTCAACAGCAGTCGTCCGAGCACAAGCATGACCGGCTGTTCTGTACCGCTGTGTGCCGCTTCGTCGGCAAAGGGAGTCCGATGCTTCCGCTTTCCCCAAGAAAAGGCGCGAAGAAGGAAATGGGAGTCCTGCGTAAGCGCGATCGCTGGAAGGCAAGTCACACCTCGAGGATCTGCGAGGTAAGTTTCAAAAGCACGACCACTTTATTACGATATTAGGCAGTATTCAGAAATTGTCGTAGCAGCTCCGATCGATTGCTTCATGATCGGAGTTGCTAAACTCAAAATCAGCCCTCGCTTCGTCTCACCGGTCGGATCGAGCGATCAATCGGAGTTGTGACGTAAGGAATTGATTCTCTAAAGCACCTCATTCCGAGTTTTAATGGTAATACCTATATCGATACCCCTTTTCTGCCGTTAGGGCGTATTCACTAATTAGACTTCCCCGATTAAAATAGGTTGAGGCGGTAGCTCTTCAGCGTGCGAGTTTCTCGCTCGTGCACAACTTTGTGATATCTTTTTGGGCTTATTTTACTATTCAAAGTGCCTGAAACGATCTGATAAGCGCGGAATATTGTCGCGTGCGCGTACACCAAGTTTCTGTACAGTGACTGCATGCCATCTTCGATAGCCTTGATTCGCGACTGGCCACCAACTGTTTTTTTTTTTTTTAGTTGGATTCTTTTTGTGTGTCTGTGAAAATAATCGCTGATGGTGAATCTCGAGCATGATCAATAATATGTTTTTGAGACGATACTCGCGAATGCAAAAATCGCAACATATCTCGGTAGTCGGCGTGTGATATATTTCATGATCATGTCGCAGCTCGACGTGCTTGATGAAATGACATGACCTTGTCCCTGTTCGATTAGTACTTACATCGCTCCCTTCGTGCAAGGTCGAAAAATTAAATAAAATAAAGCACATTTTACGGTAACATTTTGAAAATATATTCAGGATTGTTTTGACGTGAGATATTAGGCAAATATTTTCTTCAATTTTTGTTTACACTCACGTCTGTGCCTTCCAATCTGCACATAAATAAAAATCTCATTTCTTGTTTACTTCAGCGCCACTTTGAAGAAGACCAGTACGAGATGAACCGACAAGATGGGCGGAGACTTCTCAAGCGGACAGCTGTACCTACGTTGTTTGATTTCAGACGTAAGTGTTACTATTACTATATGAGGTACTATTACTGTCTGTGCCTCGCTCGTTTGCATGCAATTTTATTTTGTGTTTATATCTGTGCTGTCTTTCCCTTTTCTGCGCAGCGCAGCCGAAGCGAAGAAAGCCCCCCGCACCGCGAGCTCCTCCGGCTGATCGTGGAGGTGCCACCACTGCAGGTCCTTCGTCAATTTCTGCGGCGGGAGTCTCAGACCAGGAAGACTCTGGCACGGAGGACACTCAGGCAAACCTCATTTCAGAAGAAAATGGGCACGACCACCTGGACGATACAGTTGATATCGTGACACTACATACAAGTGAACTGCAGAAAACTTTGCAAGACACAAAAAGGAAAAACTGCGAGTTGGAAGAAAGCCTGTCAGCTGCAAGGAAGAAGTTAAAGAGAGCTTTAAGAAAAACAAGGCAGCTAGAAACAAAACTTTCCACCTTGACCAGAAATTTGACATTTCTAAACGAGGACCAAAAACGTGTTTTGGAAAAACTGAACAGAAGAGGCTGTGCTTGGAGTGCTGACACCATACGGAAGGGACTACAGCTCAAGTTTGCCTGTGGCTCCACAGGGTATGACCTTCTACTTGAGCAGGGCAACCCCCTCCCGACGAGAAGGACGCTGTGCAGGAGACTGCAACACCTGTCATTTCAGCCCGGCGTGCTAACTGAAATATTGCGCGTGATGGAAACGAAAGTCGCTGCGATGTCGGACATTGAAAAGGATTGCGTCCTTTTTCTTGATGAAATGGAAATTAGAAAAGGCGTTGTGTTGGACCGTGGCAATGACACTTTGCTTGGCAAAACGACGCTGCCCAAGAGTGACCATCGTGCAAACCATGCTCTCGTTTTTATGGTGGGAGGGATCAACTCGCGCTGGAAACAAGTCATAGCATACCACTACACGGGCGCATATATCAACGGAGACGAGCTGAAGAAGTTTGTTTTTGACTTAAGCTCTGTGCGGACATTTCACTACGTGTGCTTTGTGTGACCTGTGATATGGGCAGTTCTAACCGTGCCATGTGGAGATCCCTGAACCTCTCCAGTTCCCGCAGTTCTGTGACCGTATGCAATGTGCCGCATCCCTGTGACGATGGTAAGCCATTGTTCTTCATGGCAGACCCCGCACATGTGTTGAAAAATATAAGAGGGCACCTCGTACGAAAAGACGTAATGCGCCTAAGTGACGAGGTGGTCTCCAAGTTCAATTTACCAAGCAGCGAAGTCTCAATGGAGCATGTGGAAATGGTGCTAAAGTTGGACACTGAGCAGCTGCGTGTGGCACCCAACTTAAACAGTGCTCATGTGTCAAATGGCCATTTCACGAAAATGAAAGTCGGAATAGCGGTGCAGCTATTCAGGGAAGCTCCCTCGGCCATTCGGTATTTTATCAAACAGAACAAACTGCCAGTTGAGGCCGAAGCAACTGCCTGGTTTTTTGAACTGGTGTTTAAATGGTACACCCTAATGACCTCTCGCCATCCTGTCGTTGCTTTGAGTTTTGCGAATGAGAGCAAGTATGAGGAGGCCATTTCAACTCTGAAGCTCAGTATTTCTGTTGTTGAGAGCTTGGGGATCGGAGTGAAGAAAGTATGGAAGCCATGCCAGGCAGGGGTACTAATGTCGACAACTGTAGTGTTGCAATTGCATGCTGTTCTTTTGAAAGAGTGTGGCTACAATTTTGTGCTGACAGGACGGTTAGCTCAAGACTGCCTTGAGAACCTGTTTTCAGTTGTCAGAATGATTTCTCCAGTGCCAAACGCATATGACGTGAAAAATGCACTCAAAATTGTGACAGTAAGCCAGTTCATCAAAGTCCCAAAAAATTCAGGCTACGACATTGACGACAGCACATACCTGGTAGATTTCCTCTCCGCAGAAATCAAAGAAGTGCAGCAGGAAGTTGAAGAGCCTCCAGGGGATGATGAGATTATAGAAATGGAACCACTCTCTAGAGTTGAGTCCGACATTGTTGCTCATTTGGCAGGGTTTTTGGTTAAACCTCTGCTCTCCGCTGTACAGTCATGCAGTGTCTGCACACAAATGCTCACTGCAGAAGAGGTTTCCGATGAGCATGCTCTGGTGCTCATGAAAGAATATGTTCAAGGTGGAAAACACCTCACTTACGTCAGCCTGGAAGTCTTCAACTTGGTTTCTCGTTGTGAGGGGGTATTTAAAGCGTTCTCAGAAGAAGAGGACATTTGTCTTTTGAAGAACCCAATGAAGACCCTGAGACGAATTATTGAGCAATCTGTTCCTGTTCCCCGTGTTGAGTGCAGCAAACACCCAGATCTAATGCGCAGGTTGTTAGAGCGTTTTGTTGTAATGCGCCTGCGCATTTACTTGCATTGGCTAAGTCAGCCGGAAGAGTCAGATGATGGCTACGGTAGTAAAACGGTCGCCGGTACCAACCTGCAGTGAGATGCAGCTTTCGCTTTCGCGGAAATAAATCTTGTATACTGAGTTAAAGTATTTGTGTCTTTTTCCTGTAACGTGGCATGTGCTATAGTCCGTTGCAACTCAAGAAGGTAGGGCGAGGGAAAGAGGGCCGGCGAGGAAAAAGCAGGCAGAACGCTAGAGAGAGGTGGAAATTTCCCCCTTTCCTCTCCAGCCTTTCGTTTGCTTCCTCTTCCCCGGCCTTCTTCTCCCTCGCCCTACCTTCTTGAGCTGCAACGGACATAAACATATTTAGTATAATAAATTACCGAACAAGTGCATAATATACAACCGAGCTCTGCAATAAGCACCTCCTAATAGTAGAACAGTTGCTCCATTTAACAACCCGTCGCAAAGTCGCTAAAATGTATAATTTTCTGCCATTATGTGCTACTTTATATCTCGATCAGTACACATAGGGCTAAAAGGGCTGCACTCGCTTTAGCAAAAAAAGGAGTGTAGCAATCAAAAAAAAAAAAAAAGACGTGAGAACGTCAAGCCCATGCGCTCGCTTGTCATAATGTTTGCGTCACATCCGCTCATTTATTCTTTATTTGTATAAGTAAAAATACTGAGACGCGTGTCTGAGTTGGAAAATACAACGCGAAATGGAAGTTTCATGACGTAAGCCTACGTAAGCGCATCCTAGGCTAGAAGTATCCCGCCCGCAATAGCTCATCGGCGTGCTCTTGAACCAAGATGGCGGCGCCGACGGAGATGTCTCCACCCTGGACGGAGGCGCGTTTATCGAGGCACCCTAAATTACTCTGCTTGACCCTGCCATCTGGTAGCAAGCGAATTAACCTTCTTTCACGCTACGCAAAAAAGAGCGGCTTCGAGTTTGTTCTTTTGAGAGCGGCTTTTCGTTCCGCGAATTGGATTGCCATTACTCCGTGATGTGCGGTTGACGAAGGAATTGTGACTCGAGGAACAGCAAAGGTAAGACGTAAAGTGCGCGAAGTAACTGGGTATCGGCTGTCTCCGTTTAACATCGCAGTGCTGATGACGTGAAGACTGAGTAACTGCTTTCGAAACGCAAGTTTCTGTACCTGCGGGGGGAATCTGGCTTCGGAAATAAACACAGTTCGCGGAAAGATCGTGTTACGCTTTTATTTGCTGCTCCTCTCGTCCCGTACAAGAGACGTAGCGTCCTCGTTAAGCCTTATTGAGCTCGATTTGCTCGATTCAGGGCCGCCATAATGAGATGCAGGCGACAGAGGAACTATTTGCTTGCTCCCCTGCTTCAGGGACAAAAGTTTCTCCCTTTCTAAAGGAACATAGGTTACAAGACCGTTCCTCCCCTTAGGGAGGACTATCGATACCCTTTTTTTCTAAGAGTGCACAGTCACAGCAGCAAAAACTAGAAGCGGGTGGCTATACAGTTTTACGAAGCCCTCGCTAAAAGGCTTCGCAAAGTACAAAATTTATCCTTCAGCTAGCACTGTATACTTCTTCGCTATTGGTCCGCTGCGAAGATACGCATCACTTTCACGCACATTGCACACGGTTACGTTCACTCCTCGTACACGTGATCACGAACATACACACCGCCTCCCTTGCTTCTGGCTGTCGCCATTTTCGGAGGGCACCGTACCGCACGAACGACATATTCTGTACCTGCGCCTATCTATACGCGTATTTCGTCTTTTTTCACGGTTCTTTTTTGAGTATCTATATATCGGTAGTATGACGAAGAAGCAACGAAGACCGATACAACGGCACGGTGCAATGTACGTGGTCTGACGGGCGGAGGAGGCATGTTAGTCTGCCCTTCCATACATAGGTTGCACTGACGTAATTTGGTCCTCCTTTCTGGTGGCCGAACTTCCTCGAGCGTAGCCTTTACTGTGCATATTCTCCGAGCAGTACACGAGCGTCGCGAGCGAGCGGAAACGAGTGAACAGAGCTTCATTATACTTCGTTTCACTTTATCTGCGAGCGAAACCAAAGCTAGAAGCGCGAGACCAGCGCTTTTTGCGTTTCTGCCCAGCTCGCGCGCTCGAGCAAAGCCTGAAGGCACGGAGCTTTCGTGCTCGCGCTTCCAGCTTTGCCTTCGCTCGCACATAAGGTGAAACGAAGTATAACAGCAGGTTTTGGCCACCAGAAAGGAGGAAGGATATGACGTCACGTGCAACCCATGTATAGCCTCCGAGATCCCGAAGCGCGCGCGCCATGGCCCTTCATTTATAGTTTGCAGACAACTCCCCAGACGGCGCTCGTCACTAAAAAAAAAAAAAAAAAAAAAAAAAAATCAGTTTTTTTATTTTGGGTAAGAACGAAGACCAGCAAAATTGCACTATGGTGGGAATGAAGTAATGGCCGGCCGCAAGTCGGCAAGCCAGAGTGGAAAGGCTGTAGAGTGCCTTCATACACACGCGCGCTTTTGCTTGAGTGGTGACATCTCAGCCATTTTTACGCCCAATCGTTTTTTATGCATTTTGAAGCGCGCGCAATCTGGTGTCACTCAGCTCGAGCGCGTAGCTTTGGCTAATGCATAGACGCCATTTTACCGCCCAAGTCACGCACCGAGTGCGCGAGAGCGTCACGCGCTGGCACATTCAGGGCAACAATGAATGTCTTCACCCTGAGACAGACAGACATGTAGGCACCCTAGAAAGGCTCGAAAGGTTGCCGCCATCTATGAGCGACGGCGGCGACCACGCCGTCGCTAATAGATGGCGGTAGCTGTCCAGAGACACGATACTGGGGACTGGGGAGACACGATACTGGGGAACCTCCGCTGTAATAATAATTAGAAAAAAAAAATGTCTCGGTTACCCCCCATTCACACTGGAAGCGGATCCGCGTTCGCGAAGCGGTTGCGAACGCGGTTGTATAAAGATCTAGTACAATTGCACGCGCATTTGATGTCATCAAATGCGCGTGCAATTGTACTGAATCCTTATACAACCGCGTTCGCAACCGCTTTGCGAACGCGGATCCGCTTCCAGTGTGAATGAACCCTAATGGCGTTTTTTTACAAGTACCGCCAACCAGTGTTGTGGAAACGCGCAAGACACGAGCGGCTGCTCCGCCACCATTCGCTTCCAAGGGCCGCTATTTCAGTGCCGCCATTTACATTCAAGGGCCGCTCGAGACACGGGCCTCGTGCACTGGCGCATTTGACGCTATGCTTGCGAGACAAACGCATCAAAAAAACAAAAAAAGTCCTTTTTAGAAACTTACGTTACGGTGCTTGACAAAAACGAAGGTCCATTCGCGTCTCCAGCGAACAGCGTGTATCTTATATGGGATAGCGGGACTGCGGCTAACAAATGGACGGCGCGTCATCGATGTCGTCGCATACCATAAAACCGGAAGGAGAGGAGGCCAGGGAGCCAGTCTTGACTTGGAGGGAGAAAAGCCCAAGAGACGGCGGTCGACCCGGATCGGGAAGCCACCAGCGCGTGCATGCAGGGCGCTGTGCACACGCGGTGACGAAATGTTGGCGTCCTTCAGAGCGAGGGCCCCGAGATTTATCGCCTTCCCAGAATAAGGGGGACCGCGCACTCCAACAGCGGAAGCCCCAGCGCCGGAACAGCTGCCGGTTCACGCATTTGCCTTCGAGTGCTCACCACGAGACCTACCGGGGAGCCCCGGAACAGTGCGGATCTGCGTACGTTACGCATCATTCTTTCACCCTGGGCTCGAGATAATTCTGACCATGGAATAACTTATTGCGACCGTTTCTCGTGGATAGCGCGCGGATTTGATGCCGCGAATACCGGAAAACTCGATCTGTTTACGCAGATAGTCCAGGGCGACCTGACAGATGACCCTAGCGTGCCAGTTTGTTCTCTGGTCGTGAGCGGCTACATCGCGGTTGCAACGCACCCCACCACACTCCAACGCAAACGTGTTAATCAGCCTTAACCCGAAGAATCTCCGCGCACTCTAAGCTGAACAAGCTTCGCGGACTCTGACCCGAAGAATCTCCGTGGACTCTAACCTGAATAATATCCGCGGACTCTAACACGAAGAATATCCGCAGACTCTAACTAGAAGAATCACCGCGTTCCTCGAACAGTATGGGGCCCTTCCATCCGCTCACTGACGACGATGACGTTGAGGCGGGGACCGAAATTCGGATGGAAGCAGAGTCCGCTTCCATACGCTTTTTCCTGTGCGGAGCAGAAAACGCATAGAAGCGGACCCGACGTGGACAGTACTTTTGTACTCTCCCTCTCCCGAGTTCCGCCGATTCCGTGCAGCCTATCAAGAGGAAAATTAGCCTGGGAAAGTGGTCCCGCCGTCCCGGTGGGATACTCAGTATTGGGTTATCTGTGTTGCGGGGGAAAGGGGGGGGGGGGTGAAATAAAATGGAAAGGAAGAGAAAAAAGATGCACGCAGCACTGCGGTGGTGAAGAGGGAAAACTTTAGTGGAAAGCTGCAACGTCGTCGCTGCAAGTTCGTCGTGATAGTCTATATTAATTCATTTGTTTATTTATACCTTACACGTTCATGCAGAGCAGTCAATAAAGAAGGGAGAGGGGGGGGGGGGCATAAAACAATTTGAGGAACAGACCAAAAAACGCGAAAGTCAAGAAAGCACGAAGCTCAAATACAAGTACTACTAATGTTCAAAACACGAAACAATCCAACTATATGATGCTCACAAATTAATACGTGTACATCACGATAAATGCAAGTGGTTAACTTTTCAAAAGCAGCAAGAAAAACGGATAGATACAGATTAAACAAAGGTATATAAATATATACTCACGGTAACCTAATTCAGGATGGAAATGCAGCAGGGTGTTTTCAGATAAGTTCGGCCGACCATTTGTTCGATGACCATTTTTATTTTTGACGAATTATATTGTGTTGACTCAACGCACATGAACAACAAAAAGAAGAAAAAAAAACACGGCTTTCGTTTTGCGGGAAGAAATATATTCGCGGAAAAATATTTGGACGCACACTTACAGTCCGAAGCGCTTTCTTCGAACTGCGCTGTGGGCATTTCGGGCACTTCCCCGAAAACAACTGCTGCGTCTACGGGTCTAAAATATTCACTGACAAAATGCGCCCAGGAAGGATTTGTCTTAAAGGGGCCCTGCAAGGACTTTTTACTGATTTTTAATTTGCACCAAATCTGAGCGCACTGAACGTAGTAACTTAGTAAAACTTTTCTTTTCTCGAAATTCACTTTATTTTAAAAGTTATAGGCAAATTAAAATTACAAAAACAAGCAAAAAATAACCTCCCTCATGACGTCCTTGGTTGCTTGAGTGGCCGTGAACTAGAGGAGGGGTAGTGGGCTCATCGCGAGCGCTCACGGCTGCCGCACTCCGTGTCGACGGCGCGAGAGGGCGCCACTAAAGCATGTTTTGGATAATCTGTATGCAGCGGGCAGCCGGGGCGGCTCTTACTGCATTTGCTGCGCGATTAAACACTAATTCGGCACGGCACTTCATTGGCCACAAACGACAGCAAACACGGGGTAAAGAGCAGTTCAGAATGGGAGCCACTTAGCGCTGCCCTACCGCGACACGGCCAAACCCCAAGACAAAGCTTCTCGCCGAAGGCCTTCGGTACGCTCGGAGCTGGTCAGATCATCCCCTCCATACGACCGCAGCGCCGCCGCGTACATCCGGGACCTTTCCGTGTCGGCGCGTGATCCCACTACTCCTTTCTAGTGTGCGCCGCCTTTTCCACCGCTCGGTGGCGGGTATGTCGACGGGTCATTTCTCGTTGCCGTACTTTATAAACTGCATTCGTTTCTTTTCTAATCTAAAATACTGAACAAAAACTACTTTTATAAATAATTGAAACGGTTCGCGCAACTTATATTTCGTAGTTCGACTAAAAAGAAGCTTTTAGAGGCTCTGACTAGGGGTGTCGCGAACCGGCCTGAGGTTCGAGTTCGACCAGGTTCGACTTTTTCGATCTTTTAGTGGAAAATTCGACGAACCTTGTATTGAGGTTCGACTCGTGTGCGCATGCGCGACAGGCTGGCCAGTTGGCTTCGGATTGGATGGTGATGGCTAAGGGATGAATTAAGGGCAGCGCTGATTGATTATTTCAGTTAATACAGTGCAAAAAATTAAGTTATTAACTTCTTCAGTGATTAAAATTAGTTTCTTTTAATTGCAACTGTTTATAAAATAAAATAACCCTTTTCATAAAAAAAAAAAATTCTCCAAACCTAGACATGCTTGTATCAAGGTCTGGCCACACTGTCCACAAAGTCGAACCGGTCGAATCTGGTGAAAAGTTCGAAGGTTCGTCGAACCGGTTCGACCCAGTCGAACCCCGAAAGTTCGACCTAAAATTCTGGTTCGACAAAAGTTCGCGACACCCCTAGCTCTGACCAGTAGTAAGCCCAGGACCAAAGACGTCACATTTTGCGCGCTTTCGGTACCGCAGGTCGCCCTCGTCGGTGGAGGAGGTTTCCGCGTCGTCCGGTTAAAATATGACGCACTGATATTTAGTTACTCTCTCCGTGCCCGCTTGCTTGCCCGAACTTCAAGAGACGTGGAAACCGCAAAAAAGGTAGACGCTTAAATATGATTGCAGGGCCCCTTTAAGTATTTACTACGGAGTAACGACGTCGTTAGCTTGCAAAGAAAAAATCGAAAACACGGCACATTGTGCAATATTGTTTAACTTCATTTTTTTTATTTTTTACTTCACATCTATAAACGCTAGGATTTTCAAACGTTGTCCGGTATTCTCTTACCTTTGCGCTACATATTGGTTAGCGGGAAAAATTTACAAGAAACGCTCAAATGGGGCCATTTAACCCAATACAGATTATTTTGGAAATCAATTAAAAAAAAAAGGCCATCTTCGTGTTTTCTTTGGTAGCTTAATTGATTATATGATATGCACTAACAGAATCTGCAAAAACATGTTGCAATATTTTCGTCTTTCATGTTATAAAGCGAGAAATCTGGCCAAATCGAGCCTACCTCAGTGCCGTACATATATAGTTGAGCTATTTTTACACAGCGTAAAAATGCTTGCGGGGCGGTCAGAAAGAAACAAATTAGGGAGTTTCAGAATACGCAAAGGTTTTTCGTACGCGAAGAATAACGCCGTCGACTCGCCACTGCGCATGCGCCGAATGCCAACTGCGGTTTGCGCTTTGCGTGCGCTATTTTTCGGAAATGGGGTGCGTACGCAAAGAGTCTTCGCGCTTCTCCAAGGAGGATTCGTGAAGCGCGAGACGTTGGCTAAAGCCAAGACGAGCACAGTTAAGAAAATGGCGGCTCCCAGGACTACAGCAGTGGCCGCTTTGGCGGTCGTCGTGAGCCGTAAGCGCGACGTTAGCGGCATCCTCGCTGCTGCCATTTTCAATGCAGTGTCGCGAAGTTGTGCTCGCGCGAGTGTTTGATCAAGATTTACTTTGTTTTTACCTTCTTCGGAGGTTCGCTCGTCTTTACGGCACGGCTCATGACCTCTGCCGGAGTCGAGGGGCCCCAGATGGGGGTGAACGTGAACGGTGTAACCTTACACCTGTTTCCAGAGCTCCGCTTTGGAAATGTTTTGTCTTGTACATGTCTCCTTTGGGGACCCCCTCTGTGGAGGTGGTTTTGTTCTGTGTATAACCTCTCTGTCTACGAATGTGCTTTCTATTGTTTATGACTGCTCTTGTGGGCTTCGTTTGGAATGTGTTATGTCTCGTGTATCCGCTTGTTTTTGGAATGTTCGTGTTTGCTTTGCGCTCCGAGCCTTTTGATTGGAGCTAAGAAAACCCCTCTTGATTGGTCCTTCCAGAACTTTCTGATTGGTGGACTGGAGGACCCCAGAATGCTGCTGAACTCAATATAAGCGGCCATCGAAGGGCCGTACTTGGCTCCCGGATACCCAGCGTTGTCCATCACCCTTCCTCTGGAGGCAAACCTGCACGTCCAATCCCCCTTCGACTGCGGAATCTTCCCCCCGCTAAGTCGAAAACTTGGAACCCCTTACAGCTGTGGAGGAGTTCGGCTCGCCCGCCTTTGTGTGTATCTTTGTTTGTCGCGTTTGGCTGTGAGGGGGGGGGGGGGGGGGGGGGCGCTGAGGGTGTGTGTGGTCAAGGAGGACGGCAGGGGAAGTCGCCAGAGGTTAGGAGCATCCCCTCCAATATTAATTGAGGAATTGTCCATATTTGCTACAAAAGAGTCGATCTCATATTCCTGAAATAAACCGTTATTTGTTAACATCAGTATCTTTCATCAGCGGAGAAGAGGATTAATATTTTCTTTGAGCAGGACGCCGTTGCACTTCTGAGGGAGGTGCACGTCACACACGGTTTGGAAGACCCAGCAAGGTGGGCCAGGCACGTAGCCAGGATTTTTTTTTTTTTTTGGTGGGGGGCGCCCATGAAAAAATGCTGTATGAGGGGGGGAGGGGGGAGAGGAGGGCCCAGCAAAATGGAAGATTTCGGGGGGGCGGGGGCGGGCCCCCCCTCCCCCCCCCCCCCTCCTCCCTCCCTCCCCCCCCCCCCCCCCCCCCCCCCCGGCTACGTGCCTGAGGTGGGCAACGATCGACGGCAGCTTTGCTGCTTGCGACGCGCCAACGGTTCTCGGTGAACGTATGTACGTCGGGTACGTGTGCGAAGGTAAGTACACGAGACCTCTCCTGCCGAGGCAACGCAAGCGGACACGATCGGTCGACCACTCGCGTCGCATTCTCAAATTTAAACAAATCTAAAATGTTACCCCGAACCAAAAAGAAATCATTTTTTGAAGTTACAGCATTTCGTGTGTAAAATAGTAATAATCAAATGTATGCTATCTACTCGTTGTAAGAGGTGCGGTTGCAACGAAATCATAAAAACGCGAACGTGCGAACTCGCCTTAAGGTATGCTAAAACGTTCTGTTCAGACGACACCGTGCTGATACGCATCAGGCGTGTGACGAAAATAGCGCGATCTCTTCGGCCCCAAACAACCGGGCGTTCTTCATGCAGATGGAGGGCGACTGGGCCAGACACCGGAGAGCCCCGTCCACGGAGGCGGCGGCCCGACGAAGCCGAAAGGCACGCGGAAAGCGTTTCCGGCGGCAACCGCTCGCAGGGGGGGAGGGCCCGGCGGGTGGCTGGCTGTTGCATGGAGAGCTGCACCAGAGGGAGCACACCACGCTGGGCAACCCGAAACCAGCTTCAAGGACCCTGCCGGCAGAACAACGACGGCTCGGCGTGCCAGTCCAACCGGGGAAAGAAAAAAATGAAGAAAAAGAAAAACAGCCGCAAGGGAGGGCCATGACAACGACGACTGCTAATGCTGCTGACGCGCCCTAAAAAAAAAAAAAAAAAAATGGTTTGTTTTGTATGTTTATACAGCCTTGATGGAGCAACGGGTAATCGGTCTCTTAGCTGTAGATGAGAAATTTAGCCAATGCAATACAACCGCTAACCTGGGGTTTTTAACGTGCATCAAGCAGTAGTGATTACAGGAACGCGTGCCGGTGCGAAATTCATCCAGATCAAAACGGGCGGGGGCGGCGGGGATCGAACCCAGGAGGTTCCCAGCGCAAGCCTTCGCTCCACACTCCACGCTCCGAGCTGAGACGCGTGAGCCCACTCGGCCACTTCCTCCCACTCTGACGCGCCCTTTGCGGACCAACTTTTTACACGTCGAACACGTGGCACGCAGCCTTTTTCGCTGACATTTCGAGAAGAAACAAAATCCGTGTGTATTTCTCCGGGCGGGATTCCGGAGGGAGCCGGTCCTTTCCACCTTGCTTGTCCAGAACGCAATATTAGGCGAGCAACTACACCCTTTTCAAAGTCCACCACGCAACATTGGTGGTCAGGGCCATATTAAAGGGGCCCTGCAATCATATTTAAGCGTCTACCTTTTTTGCGGTTTCCACGTCTCTTGGGGTTCAGGCAAGCCAGCGGGCCCGGAGAGAGTAACGAAATATCAGTGCGTCATATTTTAACCGGACGACGCGGAAACCTCCTCCACCTACGAGGGCGACCCGCGTTGCCGAAAGCGCGCGATATGTGACGTCTTAGGTCCTGACCTTACTACTGGTCAGAGCCGCTAAAAGCTTTTTTTTTTAGTCGAGATACAAAATATAAGTGTCGTGAACCGTTTCAGTTATGTATGAAAGTAGTTTTTGTTCAGTATTTTAGATCAGAAAAGAAACAAATGCAGTTTATAAAGTACGGAAACAAGAAATGACCCGTCGACATACACGCCACCAAGCGGCGAAAAAAACGGCGCATACTAGAAAGGAGTAGTGGGATCAGGCGCCGAAACGGAAAGGTCCCGGATGTACGCGGCGGCGCTGCGGTCGTATACCGGCTCGAGGATTCAAGCGGTTCCGAGCGTTCCGAAGGCCTTCGGCGCGGGCCCTGCTGGCGATTTGGCCATTTGGCGGTATGGCAGCGCGAAGTGGCTCCCGTTCTGCACTGAACTTTACCCCTTGTTTGTCTGTCATTTGTGGTCAATGAAGTGTTATGCCGAAATAGTCTTTAATCGCGCAGGAAATGCATTGCGA
The DNA here is from genome assembly GCA_013358835.2 of Ixodes persulcatus. Lineage (NCBI taxonomy): Eukaryota > Metazoa > Arthropoda > Arachnida > Ixodida > Ixodidae > Ixodes > Ixodes persulcatus. The sequence continues at coordinate 43,452 of JABSTQ010011317.1, read as the reverse complement.
GCCGCCCTGGCCTGCCGCTTCATACAGCCTATCCAACGCATGCTTTAGTGGCGCCCTCTCGAGCCGTCGACACGGAGCGCGGCAGCCGTGAGCGCTTGATGAGCTCACTACCTCTCCTCTAGTTCACGGCCACTCAAGCCAGGACCTACGACGTCATGAAGCAGGTTATTTTTTGCTTGTTTTTGTAATTCTAATTTGCCTATAACTTTCAAATAAAGAAAAATTTGAGAAAAGAAAAGTTTCATTAAGTTACTACGTTCAGTGCGCTCAGGTTCGGTGCAAATTAAAAACCAGTCAAAAAGTTGTTGCAGGGCCCCTTTAAGGTACGGGCTTAAGGGCCTCGGCCCTCGAAAAAACCCTATGCTGAGTCGAAAAAAAAAAAAAATATTATATACATATATATATTAAAAAATATCTTAGAAGATAAAAAAAAAATATTTTCGAAAATATTCCCACTGTATTAAAGAGAGGCTTGACGAAGACAATGGCACTGCAAGCGAAACCAAATAACACTCTGCCCGGCGATTCTCTTTTCCTAATTCTTTTTCGGTTGGTTTACAAAAAGGACCGATAAATTTGACGTGTAACCGGCCCTTCACGATACTTCTCGCATTCCTTTCTAAACGAATTTGAGCAACAAAAAAATAAAAAAAAGGGGGAGGGGTGTCCAGTTTTCTGGGGTTTTAAATCCTTCTTTCGAAAAATAAAAGGGAAACATCATAAATGGCGTCTCCCTCTGTCCTCGTGATTATTGCCCTCGTGCCCACTTTTATAGTGCGTGCAATTGTGTATCTCGGAAGCGCGGCCTTGGAATCCGATGCTTCCCGGGGAGACAGAGGTGCTGTCTCTGCGGAGGCCTGAGCGGAGTTTTTCATAACTAAAATCAAACAATAAACTTTTTTTTCTACCTTTGTTTTAGCAGCGATATAAATATATATAATAAATATATATATATAAATTTACGTCCAAAGCTGTACACATGGTTTTACTTCTTGAAGTGTTCACTGTTTCCATATTGGTCCTGTTAGGAAAGCGGGGACCCTTGTGCAACGTGGAGAACCTTTTCTCTATAACAATGAGTGTGATATGTCCTTGCATATTACAACGAGTCAGAATAAATTCTTTCAGCCATCGGGGAACACTTACATCTGGGAGCATCCTTTGGGATTCATAAAGAAGAAATAATGGGAGAGGAGACTGCTCTGCACGCAACAAATGGACGACATTCTTAGTTACTGGGCTTCATGTTTCTGCCTCTGAATGACCGATTTTGTTGAAAAAAAAGAGTGAATGTAGAAGGTAGCCAACCAGATCACTTGTTCGCCTGCCCGTCCTCTTTTAGGGCTTTGCTTTGAGTTACGAAAACTGGAAATTCAGACGAGGCCGTTCTTGGGGTGACGCATTTCCTTGAAATACAGTCGAAATGTCAGGTCACAAGCATGTCATTGGGACGTCTACGTAAAAAGCAGAGTTAAAGAAAAAGAAGAAAGTGAGAAAAGCTACCTAAGTTTAAATATATAACCAGTTGCCCAAATACATACAAAGAAAACTCTGCCATCTGGATCATCGAAAAGTATAAAAACTGACTACCTTCCAAGGAGACTGGCCTGATTTGCTGGTTCGTCTGCTCTGTTCAATCCCACTTAAGGCCCGTTCACACGATGCATTTTTCTCGCGCATCTAGAGTCGCGAATTGTAGTTTCGCGAAATGGTTGCGCCGTCTGAACGAGTCCGAAAAGGACGCGCGCATCTAAAAAAAGTTGCGCGCACACCTCGCTTCTCGAGCGAGCTTTTGCTGAAACTTTGCCGAGTCCTGTCAATCACTCTCAGGGCGCCGCCAATGGCCGCTCAGAAACGCTCTCACGTGGCCTTTGAGGGGGGAGCGAGCTGTTTGAGACCACTTCACTGCCGGTGTTGTAGCCGAGCCAAATCCAAAAAAAACCGAAACCACGAACGATGGATACTGCCGGCGCTTCCGCAAGCACGTCAAGCACCACTGAAGGAAAAGTGAGTAGCATATCGGAAAAAAATCCAGCGATGGACGAAGACAATTAGCGGGAGTTGGGCGAGATTAGAATAGTGCTCATAGCGTTGTTGTCGCGACGATACCGCTGGATAAGAGACCATCGAGTAAACTGAAACCAAGCTTGCTTTGTTTACAAGCGAACGTGAAACCATATGCGCTCTCTGGAACAGTTGGCACCAGGGCTTAAAGTCTGGGGGGTCTCAGGGGGTCTCGGACCCCCCACTGATTTTAACGGATGGTCTGAGACCCCCCTCCACATCCCCAGCCTTAGTGAAATCAAAATCATATCTTGCAATAAAATCGCTTGTTCTCAGGGATGTGACTTTTGCCATTCACAATTTGAGGGTTGCAGGTACAGCGTGGGCAGAGTCAGCAGTGGACTTTATTTTATGTGCGTCTAGTACATCTCGTCAGAACCCCCCCCCCCCCCTCCCCTCCCTCTACCTTCTTGTAGGGACCCCCCTCAAGTTACGGGAGACTTTAAGCACTGGTTGGCACAGTAAAATCGGGGCAGACATGGGCGCCGAGAAGTAACCAGATTGGGCACGTAGCGTTTCTATGAATACCATGTGCATTGATAGGAGCTTTGGCAATGAATTGGCTGCGTACGGGCTCGGCGCCGGCACATGTCCTGCACGTACAGGTTGCCGCCTCAATCGGCTTTGCGCACATGCGAGATCGCTCCAAGTATTGAATTGAATCGACTGCATAAAATGCGCAAAGCTGGTCCCTATATAGATAAATAGCGATCTGATTCGGAGCGCCACATTATGGTCAACACCGAAACTATTTTCGCGAGTCTAAGCGTCATCGTTGTTGCACGTGAAGCGGTACGTGTGAACGAGCACATTTCGCGAAACTTGAGTGTCGCGAAACTGTTGAGCGCCTAAAAGATGCATCGTGTGAACAGACCTTTAGTACCGTGCACGCGTGAGCGCCTGGCACGGACCACAAAACAATATTTTCCCACTTCTGAGAGAGAGGACACGTGCATTTGTGTGAGGAAGGTGGCTAGTCATTGTGAAGCTGTTCAAACAACACCGCATGGTTCAAAGCGTGCGTGTTTTGTTTCGTGCGCAAATCGTTCGAGGTTCAAAACATTCCGAGTTATTTTGCGACTCACGGGTTCGTGCCTTAAAACAGCCAATAAAAAAAAAAAAAAAGACAAGGGCCGATGAAAACAGTGTAGACTATCAAAATGCCGATGTTGTGTGGCACTGTGGCTAGCTCAGTTTGGCGCTTCTGACCCAGAGCGCTTACTGGAAAGCGAGTAGGGGCAGTTAGATTACCGCGTTCCGTTCGCCTATAAACCAACACACTGTTTACAAACAAGCCCGCTTTGCCCACAACAGGTGTGGGCACTGCGCATGCGCAGAAGCCAAATTTGGGAGGAATGAAGCGTTAGCGCATGCGCAGTACCGACAGCAGCGCCACCGCGGTCGTATGACGTCAGCAAGTTGAGCTGGTCTATAAATATTAATTTTCGCGAAGTTATCAGATTTTTCCCCTTCTTGAGTGACAACATTGCTCATACATGTAACTCAAAAAGGTACAAATGAAAAAAAACCCTCAGGCTTCTCAAAATATACCATGTTAATCAGTGATATCATCATCATCATTATCATGAGGACCTCAGAAGCAACACCCAGGGTCCCAGATTTCGTAATCCGGCTCTGCATGGTGGTCGCCATTTCTTGGGCCCGAAGCCTGTGATCGGATCAGAGTCCTCACCCAATGCTAACGCAGCACTCGTTTCCAATACCAGCCGAGCCGAGCGCACTTCTCTAACGAGTCTAGGATATTACTATACGGCCGAAATAGACCCTTTCCGAAATTCAGTGCCATCTGGTGGTTTGTAAAGCAGTCTAGGTTTTGCCATAACAATGGCGGAAATAAACTTGTATCGGCACCGTCACTTTCGCAAGTCAACGGCATGCGAGGAATTGTTCAGTGTGAGTTATTTCTCAATCACTCTCAGTTCGATGGTGACCAAGAACCCGCATTCTGAACAAAGCTACAACGCACTCGGATGCCTCGAGAAAATTCTAATACACCAAAGTGCTTCAAAGCCGATTGTGTACCGCCCACAGATTGACTGAATCTGAGTTATTAGAAATAAACGCTTACGTAGCTCTTGTGTTCGTCCCGTCGTCGCGTCGTACTGACCCGTCAGTATTGACCCGTCGTACTGACCCGTACGACGCGACCTACATCGCGTCGTACTGACCCCCTGAATGTACAGGCCTCGCAACATTCGCTTAGGAGCATCTTCAACGTCTTCCTTTATCAGTCACTAGAAGGCCGCCATTCGTATGGCACAGATGCCGTTCCACAGATGATGATAGTGATCAAAGTGGCCAGACTGAATTTCGGAAAGGGTCGACGGAAACGCAAGTTGATACTCAACAAGTTGAAACTCATTTTGAGCGGCGAACACACCGCGACACATATCAGTCGCACCCGTCCGCGGTTGTTGGGGGGACCGAGGAGGTCGTGGAACTTCGGCTAAGGTCAGAACGCTGAGCCGGGTGTTTCGTGAAGGTTTGGTTACGCAGCTGAAGCGTTCCATTACTTGCCAGTCATATTCGAAACTACTGGCACAACTCAGAATCACTCCCAACGGAGTGACAACACACGCTAAAGAACGTAACCCCAGATACGCAAAAGAAAAACGAGACGTGTACGTACTCGTGCTTGCCACTAACAATTCACGAACGTTATTAAAACAGCATGATACGAACTAAATTGAGACTAATGCTAAGGAGACCTCTCGTCCCATTGTAGCACAAGGTGGCCAGAAGCACCAACGAGCGCGCTCACTTGTGGGACTTTCCTCCGTCGACACGACAAAGGCTCCGGCAGTCATGCCGCCGGTGCACAATTATCGCGAGCCGAGGGCGACGAGCCGACAGCGCGAGGGTCCGGCCGTACACAGTCCTCCGTCCTATCGTCACATACACTCGGCTAATGAGCTATACCGACTAAATTGACTCCCGTCCCTCACCTGGTGGGCATGTCCGGGAATCGGCGATGAAAAAAGAATACATTTCGACCCGGAAATATAGTTTAAAAAAATAGAGGGGAGGCAAATCGAGAATGGGTGACGGTTACGCTTAAGTTATATCCTAAATGTATCCTACTGGCGCGGCGACGCCAAAACAATGATTTCGTCCATCCTGGAAGTGACGGAACTCAAGATGGCGCCGCCCTTGCGGCAAAGGTCTATGGGGCATGTGAAGTCACTTTCTCCCGCTACCTAAAACTAAAAAAAAAAAAAAAAGTCTCGGTGCTTATTTGTGGGCGCTTAACAATAATCGCAGCCAGGCAGCGCAGGGCGTCTCTTTCGAAGGCCTCCATCCAGCCCGCGCTCGTAGCCTTCCTCCGTGCTTCGGCTGTGCGTGCAGGCTCGAGGCTCACGAGACGACGAAGCGTTAGGGAACTAGGAAAGCTCGCGCTGGAGGAGGGGACAACTGTAGCTCAACCTCCTTGTCGGTCTCATCCTGGCAGGGACTACGAAATTGGCTCCCTCTTACAGTTCCTAGCTCTCACGACACGATTATTCACGGCCAGCGACAATCAATCAATCAATGTCTGTCTGTGTCTGTCTGTCTGTCTGTGTGTGTGTGTCTGTCTGTGTCTGTCTGTCTGTGTGTGTCTGTCTGTGTGTGTGTCTGTCTGTCTGTCTGTCTCTGTCTGTCTGTGTCTGTCTGTCTGTGTGTGTGTGTGTGTGTAAGCAAGCTTAGCCGGACATTTTGTTTAGCTACCCAAAGTAACCAGAAATATTTTCGGAATCCCCGTCTTTGCCTTTTCAGGTACGATCGTTCAATACCACAAAATTTAGAATAGTTATTGTAAAACCGGCAAGCGAAAAGGATGCCACAACCAACATTCAAATATATTCCCGCTTTTCAGTGCCATGACGTGTCAGTGGCAAACAGACTTAGTACCAATCGAAGAAGAAAAAAATAATAATATGCCGAGCATTTGTTTTGTGCGGCTGCTGGAGCGAGCATTCAAGCATTTATTTGACCCCATGAAACTGCTTGTCATCAGTTGGGAACAGTCTACAGTACAGAAAGTGAACCCCTGCCTGCCGCAGGCGTCACTTTTTCTTTGCTGGCAGCAGAGAGTTTCGCTTTGAAAAAGACGGTGAGGACTAAAATTATAAAATCAATGACTTGGCGAAAAACCATTATATATATGGGCTTTTGATGCGTTAGTTTTACCTTGTTTTGGGGCCCCTACGCGGGTCCCCCAGTGTAGTCGGCCGCTGGTCGCCGTCGCGAGGCGGATGAAGTCTCTCCCTCGAAATGGTTCACGAAGACACCCGCTCGGGGTGTTAAGTGGCACAGTCCGTGTCTTTGACATGTTTACGACCTCCTAGTCCACGGACCGTTCTTCTGGAAGTTCCGGTCGTCGGCACCGGTTAACCGAAAAGAGTCAGGTTCAGGCGCTTTCGGAAAGGTTTCCACGTGTTCAGTGGGGTTTGCTTTTGATACTATATAGATTTGTTTTGTATATGTACTTGCGTACCTCCTTTTGGTTCCTGACTTTTCGTGTACGCGCCCGGTCTTGCGATCGTGCCTTCGTACGTTCTTTGCCTTGCTTTAAAGGGGCTATGCAACAATTTTTTTACTTTGCGCAAATACCGCTTAGAACGGATCCCTGACGTTAATGACCTATGAAACACGCCTTCGTTTTTCACCCGACGCATTAGAAGTCCCAGAAAAAAATTAAAAAAAAAACAACGAGCAGCGTTCACGCCCTCAACTCGCAGCCAGAACAAGCGGCCACGTGATCTGGAGCCGATTATATGCCGCCAATGTTGATCATAGCCACGCGCTGGGGTTGGCAAAGCACAGGACACGCGCTGAGTTCCAGACATTGTTATGGCTTGGCTATTGTCGTCGTTGCAGCGATTGGACACGGGCCACTACTCGAATGCTTCTCGAGCTATCAATTATCACGAGCCTAAATCGAGTGCCCACGCAATGCTCGGGTCCAATCTATGAACCGCATTCAAATATCGTCATACGGGTGTACTGCGATCCCCGCGTTACGTCATCGAATTTTGCAAGGGAGAGATTGAATGAAAATGATCGCTTTTGTCCTTGAAATTACACCGCAACAAAAGAGTTTCTTGGCCAGTGGCATTGCATGCGAGTATCCTTGAGTCCCACTAGTGCCAGTAAGCTCGTGTAAAGTGAAAAACATTCCAATTGAATATCGTTGCACAGCTCCTTTAACTGATCTTGTGAACTTCGTTCGAAATGTGTTTTGTGTTGTGTTTGCGCTTGTTTTGGCACGCTCATGTTTGCTTTAGGCTCCGAGCTTTTGATTGGTGCTAAGAAAACCCTGTCGGATTGCTTGCCCGGATGGCTCCAGACTGCTGCTAAACTGGCAATATAAGCAAACGCCAAAGGCTCTCTCTCCCGCAGAGTTCTTGGCTCCTGGATACCAAGACATGAACATCACCCTGCATCTGGAGGCCAACCTGCACGCCCGATCCCCTTCGGCTGTGGATGCATAAACAGTTGTTCATTAAAAATGAGTAACTTCGTCAACGGAGAAACATTCCAATTTTCTCCGTGACAATAATTTGGCCTAATATTTTTAGCGATGTTTGTTGTTGTGTTTAGCAAATTTTCGAGCAAATCGGGGACCACGGGGAAACCTTTGAACCAACACCGTCAAAGTTGACTGCGTGACATTTCTTTTATTTCCATTAATTAAAGTAGAATTTATCGTACTCAAGATTGACCGTTTGGACAATCGTTGACGGTCGACCACATCGACGCTGTTGGTCGCGCACGTCGCAAGAGGCACAGATGTGAGCTCACGAAGCTACACTGCAAACCAGGCACCCCACGCGACAGAGGCCACAACGTCGGACTGGGAACCACTCGGCGATCGAAGGCTTCGCGATAAGTAAAAAAAACAAAAAAAACAATCGGACGTAGACGGTACACCCCCCGCAGTCCTAATCAGAGAAGAGGCGGCCACTGAGGCAGACGCCACCGCCACAAGGCCGCCGCCGTTGCGAGCGCTAGCTGCACGAGCCACGCGGAGGCGCAGGGCGGCGACGGCAGATGCGGCAGCTCGTGCCGACGTCCAGACGCCACTGTTTACGGAAGTGAAGCGCTCAGCCTGCGAGCAACGGTGAACAAAACAGAAAGCCAACAATAAAAGCTCCAGACCGAGAGGCGCCTTTCCCTTTCCCCCCCTGCGTTGCTTGCGCAATCCACAGGCTGCCTCGATTGTTTCCGCCACACGCACGGCTCCAGCATCTCCGTGACGCAACCCCGGCGTGCAGACTCGCCGGAGCCCCCCACGCCTTCGGCACTGCTATGGAGCCGCGTCAGCCACGTCTCCGACTCGTCTGCTTAGACTCCGCCCATGCATCGAAAATGGTCCCGAAGTGACAATGTATACACTGTCCTACACTTTTCTGCACCGGTGCACAAGGTGCAAATAAATCAAAGCTTTCTTTTTTTCACGACGGCATTTAGCCCATGTTGAGGGACCATTTTTGAGGACGCGGTAGTACCATGCTGCCCGGAGCGCGTCTCCGATTGGACCGCGTCCTCAAAAGTGGTCCCTCGATTTCCGCGTGATGGCGTCATAAATGTGCCATGCTGTTGCCTGCCGCAATCCTGGCGGTGGGTGCAGCAGCGGAAGTGGATGAGGCGGATATGCTGCTACAGGTATTAGCGACTCAAGCGAAATCGACACCGCGTAGCGGCAACGCCGAAAAGCTCAGTAGAGGAGGTCGTTTCGACTCCGTCGTCTGCGACCGCTGCTGGGTTCTCGTAGGCAGCGTAGAAACAAACATCGTTTCCAGTAATTATTTTATGCTTCCGCCGTGTCATTCTTACGCACTGATTAGAAGAAACTTTCTACCGTCGAAAAATCGCTTTGCCTTCATATGTAACACCGATCTTACACTGCAGTGCGAGACATTTATGGCAGTCCGCGTGCTGAACAACGAAAACGACCTTTATTCGTCCGCCATTTTGCCTGACCAGGGCGCTCGCTATAGTTCTCTGGAGTAGCGAATAGCTATGCAGCCAGAGTTAACTGCTGGAAACCAGAAGAAACGCGAGAGAGGCTCGTTGGAGAGAGGACGCAGCGACAACAACCCTTAAATCTAACCGGCTTTTTTTTTTTTTCCATTATTTTTCCATTCAATTGTTAGGCTCGCGGCATTCGACACACGCTGGCTCCCGGGACGCAATGCTTTGCCATTTGGGTACCACTTTTGATGCCCAGGCGGGATAGGACGAGTAAACACGCCGGTCGAGGACGCATTCGAGGCACCGTATGCCTACATTCAAAATAAACTGTGACAGACCCCCCCCCCCCCCCCCCCCCCTTTTTTTTTTTTCTGTTTACAAACACAAGTTGTCGTTTTTTGGCTCCCAACAAACTTCCGGTCGCTCCGTTTCGGCAGGCCTTCCGAGCCTCTTGATGTCACACTTCCTGGGAACATCAACTTCTACAGAAATCACGGAGTTGAGATTTAACGACTTCCTTCTGCTGCGCTATGCGGAGCGCAAGTTCGTCTGCTGCTTGCACAGAGGCTGTGATGATGTCAGAACGCCAAGCTCTTATTGGCTGATTTAAACAAAATGGTAGGTAGACCTCGAGAAATCTCGCATTGAGGTCTACCCACTATCCTTTCACTCAAATCCAATCAGAGCTCGGCGTCGTTTTGACGTCACCGAAACTCCTGCGCGCAAGAAGCAGACGACTATACTTCGTTTCAGCTTCGGTGCGAGCGTGGCCGATGTTATGAGCCGAAGGGCCAATCAAACAGCGAAGGGGCACAACGTCATGGCGTGCTCTCTGCAGTTGATAGAACCAGCCGGTATTCGCCGTCTCTCTGTGCGCGCTCCTCCGCCGGCTAGTCCTATCAAGCGCAGAGAGCACGCCATGACGCTGCGCTTTTTGCGCTCTTTGATTGGACCTTCGGCTCATAACATCGGCCGCGCTCGGACCGAAGCTGAAACGAAGTATAGCTCTCCGCATAGGCCTGCTGCACCCGGCCAGGGGGCGTGAGCGCTTTCACAAGACCAGCTCAAGGTCAGAGCTCTGCACAAGACGTAATGTTGGCTTCGGCGTCTGCAAGACGCGACTATAAAGGCGGCGTTGTAGCCTTCGACTATGCACGTTCGATTGCTAGCAGCGCCTGTTCATGCGCATAAAAGAAAAACTAACAAAAAATTGTACAGCTCGTGGTCTTCACGTCTTTATCGAAAAGCAAAGAATGTATTCTTTTCAGATCTTTTGTTCGTGTCTTCTCTTGTGGCGTCTTTCAGCGACGTGAGGGAGCGTAAGAACGCACAATTGAAACGCGACCCAAAAATATTAAGCTTTGATCGGGAGGGGCGCTGCTCAAAACTTGACAGCTACGGTCCTAATTCACCATATCAGAGCCGGGATCGGTTGTCTTGCGCCAGTATTTAAAAAAAATATATCCAACGAGTACCACGTCAGTATTGAAACCACCTCGCTCGCACCCTCCCTTTAGTAGTTCCAACGAGTATCTCGCTAACCGGTCCTTTAGTTAACCACCTGGAGAACCGGCCATAAAATATTTCACGACCGTTACAAGAAGCGGTGCTATTGCAGTGTATGAAACGCGTCTCCGACTGCCCGTGTTTACCGCGTTCAAAAAACTGGACCCTCGATTCCCTCCTGATGACGCCATGCTGTGCCGCCGGCCGCGATCCTGGCGGTGTCCCAGCAGCGGGTGGCAGACGCCTGTCCTGCCGAAGGTCGCTTTCCAGCCTGCCAGTCAGCGGAAGTTTCGGCAGCCAGGTGTTGAGCCGCCGTGACGACCGCGACACTCGCCGTATGCTCCTGCTTTTCGTCGGAACTTCTATGACCAAACGCCAGGATCGCGACATCCGACAGTGTGACACTCCGCCTTTTCTGGCGTCATTTGTTGCCACTGCGGGATCAACTCTCGACGCACGGACGGAATACGACGCTAATATACACCGGTCAGCGACGCGTTTCATTGACCGAAGTTCGTGGGGTTAAAAGTCTTTCTATGCTAATTTTTCGCACTGAACGTTCAGCGTTACCCAGAGAGGCAAACGCGGTGCAGGGATGGAACAGGAATGCTTAGTGAGCGTTCAACCGAGACACTCGTATCCTGCACCGATCGAGTCTCACCCTTACGCAGGCGGCAGCACTCGCGCTCAATTCGTGCCCGGCGTTTGACACTTTACATGAGGTTGAAAGTTCCGCCCCCTGACCTTGTTATCTAGAAGGGGGTTGGTCTTCCCCCGTTTTCGCTGTCATTTGTGGACAATAAAAAATAATCGGCTCAACGAGGCCCCCGATTATCAGTTTATTTATATATATATATATTTCGAATAACTCTGGCACGTATCGGTGGAGCCCATGGAGCCATTGCCAGCTTCGATTTGGATGAGCATCGCACGGCGTGCGGTCGTTTATCACTACTGTACGATGCACATTTTAAAGACGCGCATCGCACCTGTAGTCACCGACAGAATAAGAAAGGCGGGGCGAAGAAAGCTCGCGCTGGAAGCGACCATACGTCGGCAAACCTCGCTCATGAGGGCCCTCACTCACCCTCATCTTCACAGTTGAGGTGAGGGTGAGTGAGTTTCTGAACCAGGAAAATTCTTGAGTGTGAGGGCGAGTGTGGGCCGTGAGGGCTGTGAGGACCGTGAGGGGCGTGAGGGCCATGGGGGCGGTGAGTGCGTGAGGGGCGTGAGGGGTGTGAGTGCGTGAGGGGCGTGAGAGGTGTGAGGGCCATAAGTGCGTGAGGGGTGTGAGGGCGGTGAGTGCGTGAGGGCCGTGAGGGCCATGGGGGCGGTGAGTGCGTGAGGGGCGTGAGGGGTGTGAGTGCGTGAGGGGCGTGAGAGGTGTGAGGGCCATGAGTGCGTGAGGGGTGTGAGGGCGGTGAGTGTGTGAGGGCCATGAGGGTATGAGGGCCGGGAGGGCGGTGAGTGCGTGAGGGGTGTGAGGGCCATGAGTGCGTGAGGGGCGTGAGGGCGGTGAGTGTGAGTGGCATGAGTGCGTGAGGGGCGTGAGGGGGGTGAGGGCCATGAGTGCGTGAGGTGTGATGAGGGCGGTGAGTGTGTGAGTGGCATGATTCCGTGAGGGGCGTGAGGGGTGTGAGGGCCGTGAGGGCGGTGAGTGCGTGAGGGGTGTGAGGGCCATGAGTGCGTGAGGCCCCCTTCAGACGGAGCAACTTTCGCAGCAAGTTTGGTGTTGTTCGCGGGTTGTTCCCTAGCTTTCCCTAGATCGACACGAATTGCTGAAATCGGGTCCGGCTCGAAACAAGCGAGCAACTCGGAGCAATTCGAAGACGTTTGAAACGGCCGCATCCAATCAGTGACGGGATATTTTCACGTGATACCTCGTGCCGGTGATCAGGCACGTAGCCAGGATTTTGTTTCGGGGAAGGGCCCGCCCATGACAAAAAGCTGTATGAGGGGGAGGGGGGAGAGGAGGTCCCAGCAAAATGGAAGATTTCGGGGGGGGGGGGGGGGGGGCCCGGGCCCCATGGGCCTCCCCCCTGGATACGTACCTGCCGGTGATGATGAAAACAAAAGACTTGGATCTTGTTTGAAATTGATCGTTTTTGGAAATAAACTGTTTCAAAAAGATGCGTTAGTATTCTCAACGAGATTTAAATGCATAAAAACACGTTTATAGCGCGTAAATGTGTGTCTAAATAGTGCAAGAATAATAAAATTTCATGATGATGATGGCAAATTGCAGCAATTGGTTGTTGCGTGTGAATGCGGGCGGCCCGTGTTGCTGGTGTTGCGACGTCAAGTTTCTGGGCGAAATTGCCCCATCTGAAGCGGGCCTGAGTGGCGTGAGGGCCATGAGTGCGTGAGGGGCGTGAGGGGTATGAGTGCATGAAGGCCGTGAGGGCGGTGAGTGCGTGAGGGCCATGAGTGAGTAAGGGGCTTGAGGGCGGTGAGGGACGTGAGGGCCATGAGTGCGTGAGGGCCATGAGTGCGTGAGGGCCATGAGCGCCGTGAGGGCGGTGAGTGCGTGAGGGCATGAGTGAGTAAGGGGCGTGAGGGCGGTGAGGGCCATGAGTGCGTGAGGGCCATGAGTGCGTGAGGGCCGTGAGGGCGGTGAGTGCGTGAGGGCCATGAGTGAGTAAGGGGCTTGAGGGCGGTGAGAGCGTGAGGGCCATGAGTGCGTGAGGGCCATGAGGGCCGTGAGGGCGGTGAGTGCGTGAGGGCCATGAGTGAGTAAGGGGCGTGAGGGCGGTGAGGGGCGTGAGGGCCATGAGTGTGTGAGGGCCGTGACGGCGGTGAGTGCGTGAGGGCCATGAGTGAGTAAGGGGCGTGAGGGCGGTGAGGGGCGTGAGGGCCATGAGTGCGTGAGGGCCATGAGTGCGTGAGGGCCATGCGTGAGTAAGGGGCGTGAGGGCGGTGAGGGGCGTGAGGGCCATGAGTGCGTGAGGGCCGTGAGGCGTGAGGGGCGTGAGGGCGGTGAGTGTGTGAGTGGCATGAGTGCGTGAGGGGCGTGAGGCGGTGAGGGGCGTGAGGGCCATGAGTGCGTGAAGGCCGTGAGGGCGGTGAGGGGCGTGAGGGCATGAGTGCGTGAGGGCCGTGAGGGCGGTGAGTGCGTGAGGGCCATGAGTGAGTAAGGGGCGTGAGGGCGGTGAGGGGCGTGAGGGCCATGAGTGCGTGAAGGCCGTGAGGGCCATGAGGGCGCTGAGGGCGTGAGGGCCATGAGTGAGTGAGGGGCGTGAGGGCGGTGAGGGGCGTGAGGGCCATGAGTGTGTGAGGGCCGTGACGGCGGTGAGTGCGTGAGGGGCGTGAGTGCGTGAGGGGTGTGAGGGCCATGAGTGCGTGAGGCCCCCTTCAGACGGAGCAACTTTCGCAGCAAGTTTGGTGTTGTTCGCGGGTTGTTCCCTAGCTTTCCCTAGATCGACACGAATTGCTGAAATCGGGTCCGGCTCGAAACAAGCGAGCAACTCGGAGCAATTCGAAGACGTTTGAAACGGCCGCATCCAATCAGTGACGGGATATTTTCACGTGATACCTCGTGCCGGTGATCAGGCACGTAGCCAGGATTTTGTTTCGGGGAAGGGCCCGCCCATGACAAAAAGCTGTATGAGGGGGAGGGGGAGAGGAGGTCCCAGCAAAATGGAAGATTTCGGGGGGGGGGGGGGGGCCCGGGCCCCATGGGCCTCCCCCCTGGATACGTACCTGCCGGGGATGATGAAAACAAAAGACTTGGATCTTGTTTGAAATTGATCGTTTTTGGAAATAAACTGTTTCAAAAAGATGCGTTAGTATTCTCAACGAGATTTAAATGCATAAAAACACGTTTATAGCGCGTAAATGTGTGTCTAAATAGTGCAAGAATAATAAAATTTCATGATGATGATGGCAAATTGCAGCAATTGGTTGTTGCGTGTGAATGCGGGCGGCCCGTGTTGCTGGTGTTGCGACGTCAAGTTTCTGGGCGAAATTGCCCCATCTGAAGCGGGCCTGAGTGGCGTGAGGGCCATGAGTGCGTGAGGGGCGTGAGGGGTATGAGTGCATGAAGGCCGTGAGGGCGGTGAGTGCGTGAGGGCCATGAGTGAGTAAGGGGCTTGAGGGCGGTGAGGGACGTGAGGGCCATGAGTGCGTGAGGGCCATGAGTGCGTGAGGGCCATGAGCGCCGTGAGGGCGGTGAGTGCGTGAGGGCCATGAGTGAGTAAGGGGCGTGAGGGCGGTGAGGGCCATGAGTGCGTGAGGGCCATGAGTGCGTGAGGGCCGTGAGGGCGGTGAGTGCGTGAGGGCCATGAGTGAGTAAGGGGCTTGAGGGCGGTGAGAGGCGTGAGGGCCATGAGTGCGTGAGGGCCATGAGGGCCGTGAGGGCGGTGAGTGCGTGAGGGCCATGAGTGAGTAAGGGGCGTGAGGGCGATGAGGGGCGTGAGGGCCATGAGTGTGTGAGGGCCGTGACGGCGGTGAGTGCGTGAGGGCCATGAGTGAGTAAGGGGCGTGAGGGCGGTGAGGGGCGTGAGGGCCATGAGTGCGTGAGGGCCATGAGTGCGTGAGGGCCATGCGTGAGTAAGGGGCGTGAGGGCGGTGAGGGGCGTGAGGGCCATGAGTGCGTGAGGGCCGTGAGGGCGGCGAGTGCGTGAGGGCCATGAGTGAGTGAGGGGCGTGAGGGCGGTGAGGGGCGTGAGGGCCATGAGTGTGTGAGGGCCGTGAGGGCGGTGAGGGGCGTGAGGGCCATGAGTGCGTGAGGGCCGTGAGGGCGGTGAGTGCGTGAGGGCCATGAGTGAGTAAGGGGCGTGAGGGCGGTGAGGGGCGTGAGGGCCATGAGTGCGTGAAGGCCGTGAGGGCCATGAGGGCGCTGAGGGCGTGAGGGCCATGAGTGAGTGAGGGGCGTGAGGGCGGTGAGGGGCGTGAGGGCCATGAGTGTGTGAGGGCCGTGACGGCGGTGAGTGCGTGAGGGGCGTGAGTTCAGTGAGGGTGAGTGAAGGGCTGAGGGTGAGTGTGACTGTGAGGGTGAGGGTGAGTGAGGGGCTTAGGTGAGTGAGGGGTTTAGGTGAGTGTGGCTGTGAGGGTGAGGGTGAGTGAGGGCGACCTAAAATGCCGACCTCTGGAAGCCGTTATCACCTTGTCGGGGACTCCGAAAAGTACTGCACTGGCTAAATTTCTCATCTAGAGCGTGAACAACAAGGTAGAGGGGCTCAAAGCGATAAACTGGCTGGTTCACCAGGCAAAAGTGACCCCCACTTGGCTGCCGCCATGTTGTACAATTTTGACCACTAGATACGTGACCGTACCAAATCCCGAGGCTTTCACGCAAAACCGAGCCGAGATTTGTATTGCGATCCCTGTAAAACACATGATAAACTATTTTTTGTTCAATACATTTCGCCCAGAGATCGGTGTCTAGCTCCGACAAAAACCCAACATACAGCACCGCGGCCGACGGCATCCAGCGGAGCCATTGCAAAGCTGCCCGAGTTTTTGCCGTAAAAGCACATTTTGGACTTAAAACAAATGAAACATAACTAATCTCGTCGGTACTGTTATTAAAGATCAATAAGCAAATATTTGTGCGAGATATCTCGCTAAAATTTGACGTAAAACTAGGAGGTCATGCGTCTAGTGGTCAAAAATGTGCCACATAGAGGCGGCCAATTGGGGGTCAATTTCACGTGCCAGTTTATCGCTCTAAGGCCCTCTACCTCGTTGTGCGTGAATCAGAGTCGCCCTGCTGCGATATGGCTATGACCATAGCCTCCTCTATACTGACAAAGCCTGACAGATCGCCACGATAAGCGGCCGCGAAATTGAAAAGGTAGAGCGGCAGACAACGGATGAGAGGAGAGCCACGTGACGGACACCCCGCTGCGGTGAGACGCTGAAACCCACTTCTCCCGAGCGATGGAATATCGCGTTCCTCGCGCTACCGCTTCTTTTCTCGTCGGGTTTGAAGCCATGTTTCGGGTCCTCGCCGCTGCAAAAGTTGTGCGCTGACGTCCAGGTTCCCCAAGAAATGCTCTGTGCGATCAGATCCTCGCGCTCCAAATCTGCGATCGGGCACTATGGCTCCGTCGTCGAAATGCCAGGCTTTGTGAGTATAGAGGAGGCTATGCTGTGACAGACCAACCTCGCTCTGCCGTCTTATTTGATTTCGATTTTATCTGCTTTCACGTGCTGGGAGGGCACCGCAAACGAGGCTCGATAGGAAGGCTGGATAACACCATAGTTTGAACCCTCACACTGGGGGTCAGAGAAGGAGACAGCAGAGTTTTAGAAAGACGGAGACAAACTATCGACACGCTCCGTCCAAGTGTATAGGAATAGTAAAGCGCGAGGTGACGTATTTTATGACCAGTGGTACGCGAACAAGACACGGTAGCACGAATGACAATTAGGATTTTAGCTAGAGAAACACAATTCCCGAACGCTGCTCGATCATTTGGTGGAAGGACGCATGCAGTCAGGAAGAGATTGTGGCCTGCCAGATCGGTTTTATTTTGCACAGACTCAACGACTCACCGTCCTCGTCTGAAACCAAAACAATACACGTTGGGCGCCAAGCGCGTGTGAAGTCATGCGTAATTAGGGTTTTTCTAGTTTTTGCTAAAACACGATCTACGAGGGATCGACTACCCAGAAAAAAATATTTCTGGCTCGAAGGTCGGGGCATTTTCTGCAAGAAAAACGTCGAGAATAAGATGGCGCGGCTGCTATCAATCTCTCTTCTTCGGGCACTTGCTGTGACTGCCAATAAATCGAGTATGTCGAAATATCTTTTCTATGCTAAACACAATGCTGGAGCGGTCGCTCAAACGTTGCCTTGTGTAAGCGTGCATAGCAACATATTGACGCAATATTTCTCCCAAAATAATTCCGAAATAGCATGCTCGAGCAATGAGACCAGGGAAACGAACTCGGCAGGTTCAATTTTCTCTCCACGACCCCTCTAGTGAACGAGTAGACCTGAACCCACGTGCACATGAAAGGCAAGCGTGATGGGACTCGCGCAACAATGTACACAAGTGGCGTGTCACGAACGCAAGAGGACGTTGACGGCTGAGGAAGGAGCGTTTCGCATATCCCTCGGAAGAAAACAAAGGAACCGCAATGCGAGAATAAACTGGAGGCGATGTTACTACCTGCCCAGGTATTTATATACTTTGAAGAGCGGGGGGGGGGGGGGGGGGGGGGGGGACTTGGCAAGTTTTCGGAAGCCGTCAACATGAGCATACACCGTCGAGACGACAAAATCGACAAGCCACGTAAACAAAGAAATGCCTAGAGGTGCATCATAACAACAAAGGTGCCTCGGCGTAAACGATTAGCCTCGAGATGCACGTTTTAAACATACCGCAGCTCTTCGTCCGAAGATTTATTTGAAACTTAATGCCATATGGTCGCGGTATATGTGAGAAGGCTTCCCGTGACTCGCGAGGCATTCTTCCCTGGCTGTCTATGCTCGGATTAGCGTACAGCACACAACGGGAGGTATAGTTTCCTATTGCGAGTCCGTGCACGTCCTATACGTATAGGCAGATACGATCGGGTGCACATCTAAATCCTAATCCCCATGGTGCGATTCTGCTCGCAATTTCCCAGTTGCGACGTCGGGCACTGCAACCTTAAACAATTTTTTTTAATGCAGGAGTGACGTTGCAGTTGCGAAATCGCAAGTAAAATTGCACCACCGCTCGGGGATCCACTGACAATGACGTTATGGGCAACCCTTGTCTCAAGGTGGCATCCGACAGGCGCGTTTCCTTGATTCATTCAACGGTTCAGCAGCAGCAAATCCCCAACAGTGGCACGTGGCTTTGGGCAACTGCTTCACGTGGCAGTTTAAAATGAAAGCCGTCTAATGTCCGTCAATTTCGTATGAAGCCCGATTCGCGCGGTAGGACTTTGCTTGCGAATTCGCAGCTGCGACGTCGGGCACCGCAACTTCCCCATGATTTTTTTTTTTTTTTTGTTTTTTTGCCGCAAGATTGCAACTGCGAATTTGCAAGTAAAGTCGCACCACGTGAAGCAAACTTGAACCGAGGCACTGTATGTTCCGCGATAGATCACAGCAAATAAATATTTTCTCAATTTCCGCGAGAATTAGCTTTTAGGTGGTGTAGCCTCTCGTCGTCGACACCGCTAGGCATGGAGCTTGAACTCATCGGCCGGCTTCCTAGAAACGGCGTCTTTATAGACCTAAAGGCCCCTACGCCGAGTTGCGTTTGAGAGCGTTTGACTGCGTTGCGGCTGCGAGAAACCAGGACATCCCTGCTTCTCATGTCGCGTGCTAAGATGATTCCTTGAATTGGATTCCACGCTTCATACGAAGCACAAATGTGCCGGTGACTCGCTTTCGTTTCTCGACGCAACGCAGTCAAACGCACTTATTAGCGGCGAGATGTTTTGGTGGCGCCCTCCTATGGTTCCCCCTTGTGACGTCATTACCTTGCAAACAACAGGTTCGATGGTGTTTGTAAATAGCATGGTGGAAGCTTGAAATCATTGCGCTCTCAAAGGAACACTGCCAACACCGTCAAAATTAAAGTTCTTTCATTCCTCTTATTTCCGTCGATGATAAATCCTTTTCTGACGTCATAGTCAGCGTTCGGCCAATCGCGGAAGGCCGACCACAGCGACGCTTTCGGACGGCATTCTAAAGATCCTTTTCACCAAGCTCCTTTAAAAAAATCGGCCAATCAGCTCGCGATGTGGAGTGCGCACGTGCCCTGTGGCACGCGCACGTGCTCTACGGCGTGCGCTGCTTCGCCGATTTTATAAAAGAGCTTAGTGAAAAGGACCTTTAAAACGCCGTCTGACAGGGGTATTAAACGCCCCCAAACGCAACTGTGCGTAGGGGCCTTCAGACTACAAAAGAAATCACGTCAGACCGCGGTGCGCCAGCGCTTGAGACTACTCCGCTCGTGCGCAAGCTCTGTCAGTACCACGGGTCAGTACTTTCCTTACCATTGTCTTCCCTAAGACTCTTGTTAAGGGTGAAGAGTAAAGTGGAAGCTCTTTATTTCCTTTGGCAGGGAGGGGGAGGAGGTCGTCTCCTCTCCAGCCTTCGCTCTGCTAAAGTGGAAAGAGGAGGAAAGGAGGCGCTTCAGCGACTATAGTGAAGCGCCTGCATCCCCTTCCACATGCTGGCAAAGTGCGTTCCCGCACTCTCACCAGATTCCTCTTCGAAGGGCACAACGTAGCGAGTGAAAACGGGTAGGCTGTCTATACGACGCGGTCGGAAGTTTTAGGCGTGACAGCGTCTACGTGCCGAGTCCAATAAGGCGCATGCATATCGAATGTAATCGATTTATTTGTGAGCCACGGAGTTAATAAAATGAAGCGCAAGTATCAAATGGAAGACATTTACTTGTTAGTCACATGTCGCCGCATCGCCGCTGCCGCGAGGACTGTCCCAAAATGGCGGCGCGGGTGACGTCCTGTCAGCGTCGGATGTACTATGATAATCTTGTTGGGTGCATATTTCTTGAAAGGAAACTTATATCTCAATTATTCTTTCACCATCATGTTTGCCTTAATAAGGTCTATTTATGTCTGACATGTCAGCTGTATGCATACAATAGGAACGGAGACGGAAGTCTCGACGGTCAATTCTATAGGCTCAAGTGTCAACTTTCACGCGGAAATTCCATAGTATTGTCACAAGTTATAGCTCAGCACCCATTCTGGAATGTATGCCTATTTAACTTTCAAATGACACCAGAAACAAATGAAACGAACGACGCGTCTGCTAGCAACAGCGAGTCAAAATGTACTCAGCGCGCACTCGGACGGCTCATGGAAAGTGCCGTTTCATCCCGCGCTCCCGCGGGAGAGGAGTGAATGGGCTGTTTTTCACACGAGCGATGCATCGAGTCGAGGACAGTAGCGACATAATGGCAAGAGAAAAATTACTCTCCGGTCTAGAGTCCGAGAGGCTGTTATAGTGAGATCTTTTTTCGTTGCTTTCCGTACATACACCCCTTCGCGGATGAGAATACGCCAAAATCGAGCTCGACCAGAGAAGGAGGAACAAAGTAACATTGCCCGGACAGCCAGTCCTTTACTCGTGCACCGGAACTCGCGGTGATTTATCACCCGACACGGGAGAGGAGGAGCACGACGACCGGCGGCGCAACCGGTCCAGGAAGATTCTTCCGAGACGACAAGACGCGACAAGGCGGCCCAGCCACCGCACGAAGCTGCGGCGGCGGCAGTGTCCGTCTCGCGCGCCGTTTGAGCGGGCCGCCGCCAAGCCCAGCGAGCGCCAACGGTCTCGCGTGACTAATCTCCCGCCGAGTCGTTGAACTGTCTCGCGAAGCGCGGCAAACAATGCCTGGCCCAGGAACGCAGTCGTCGGCGGCGGCACGCACGCACGGACGGACCAACCTCGCCAGACGGCCGCTTTGCAGCGCTCGTTCGGGTCGGCAGGCTGGACGAGCACGTCAGGGTCCACCGCTCGTGGGAACAGAGACTGCCCGACAAAACATCCCAGGCTCCAGTAGGGGAGCCGACGATGGTAAACAAAGAAAAGCTGCGTCTTCTTTCGGCGCCGGACGGACGTCAGAAATGCCGTTCTCCCCGTGGTGGCTGGCCGCCGCTACGCTCGGAGGAACGCAAAGTCACGCCTACTACCGACGGACATCATCGCCGAGAAGCTGCTCGCTCGCTCACTGCTGGCATCGGTGAGCAAAAAGGTGTGAGGCGCGCCGCTCTTGGTTTACGAACCCGCAAGCACACCCGTGCTGGACTGTTCATCTTGCAGGCTACGCTGGGAATATGCTAACATTGGAAAAGTGACGCGCCAGCTTCTACCCCAATAAAAAAGAAAAATCGCATCCGTAATATTCTAACCTAACTCACCCAGGATACGTTTCGAGCTTACTCCGTTCAACCCTAAGCTGGGATTTCCGGCATTGGCAATGGCTGTCAATGCCACAATCACGAGAACTCGATGTCGCTGCTTTGAAGCGTTCATCCGTAGAATGAGAACTCGCGCTAGAAACGCACGTCTCAAAGCCAGGAGCGTGGGTCAGCTCGCGCTTGTAGCTTTGGCTGCACTCTCAGCATAAGGGTGAACAGACTGCGGTCTGTTGATGTCGCTTAGAGGGGCAGGGGGGGATTCACTGGCGGCCATAGCTGTGTGCGCGACTGCTAAGCGCGTGCTGATGGCGAGCTCCCACGTTTTTTTCTGCCACGTGTAAGTGTATACCGTTACAACTCCAACGTTCGCACCCATCTGGGGTCTCCCAGGTTCCAACTGAAGTATTTCATAAGGTTATCAGCCGCGCCGCGGAGACGACTAGCACCCGCCGAATGACACTCACGAACCCCCCGAGGGAGAAATTAAATAACAACGGACAACATCAAACATCCCTCCGGCTTTACAGGTGCTGGACAGATTACGAGGTCCACATTTATGCCCGCACATTTACGTACATTAATACGAAACTATCAGTCCGTCCGCTTCTTGCACAGGGGTTGTGATGATGTCAGAACGCCGAGCTCTTATTGGCTGATCGAAAACAACAGTAGACCTCCAGGCATCTAGCACTTAGGTCTACCCACTATCATTTCGATCTAAGCCAATCAGAACTCGGTCGTTCTGACTTCATAGCAAAGCCTGCGCAAGAAGTAGACGACGTTTTCCTACGTTCTTCGTCTCGGGTAGCCGAGTTCTACACTCGGTTTCAAAGCACGATAGGCCGCAGCAGACGCTACGAGCCAAGCCAGCCAATGGACCCTCTTCCAGTGCCTTCCTCCGTAACGAGCGTCGTCTGGAAAGGATGTCCTCAAACTACAAATGAAGGTCAGTCCAACTTTCCTCCACCCGCCAGAACGCATTGGGATCGTGCTGTTGTTTCAGGTTTTTATCGCTTTTTATTCCCCATACTATACCATAAACTTAAAAAAAAAAAAAAAACTATGAAAAAAAGAAAAACAAGCGAAACAGGCGCAGAGCGAGGTGCTGCCAATGTTGGTCGCACGGCATCGGATTGGCTTCGATGACTCGTAGCGTCCATGCGTCCATCGTAAGGTGAGACGAGGCAGAGTGCGGCTCGGTGTGCGGAATCGGTTCGACATCCCTCTCGACTGTGCATCTCACTCCTGTCCATAGGGCGATTCTCTCGCACTAACACAGCACGTGACATGTGAAAGAGAGTAGAGCTATACGCTTCCACACATGCCGGAGCCTTCGGGAGTGCTCCAGGCTGAGGTAAACCCGCGATCATGTATGAACAGTTTCCCCCACCATTCGCAATGCTGTGTGTCGTCAGCGAACAGAGGACGGGGTTTCACTTCAATTAATTTGCCCTCAGGGGCCCGAAGGCCTTACAGTCAGGTGTGGGGTACTGTACAACGATGAAGAGGCAAAAATATAAAATTACTATATGAAACATCATGGCTCGGCAGCAACTTCATTAGTCGTTCGAGTGTGCCACAAAAATGTCTCGAACACAAAAAAAAAAAAAATAAAAAAAAAAAAATATTGCGAGGTCTTTAAAAACGCGCAATATAGAAAAAAAAATTGTTTATAAATGGTTAGATATTTTATGTGAGTGATCCAATTGAACTAGGTTCACCTAGCAACATCTAATGAAATTTTCAAAAATGTCCACGTTTAACCGAAAAATAAAAAAATACAACAAAAAAAACTGAGGTACTTAGCGTGACATAGCATAAAGAATAGGCGATGGCCGTTTTTTCTTGTTTTTTTCAACTGAAAGACACCAATTAAAACTACTAGTTCGGTGTAAAGTGGCGATTCGGGGCACCATCCTAAGCAGTAAAATATGGCGCTCGTCAGCAATAATACCCAGTAGTGATACACGACAAAGCAGAGATGTGTTCGAGCCAACTGTGCCGGGCACTGTGCACACACACAACCACATACAGACAAGGCTCTCGCCTTCAAACATCGCCCGTCGACGTCGTGTAAAGAGGCCTCGATAAATCACGCAACACGCGAGGTATAGATACTAAATCGAAATTCAATTATATCCGGACGTGATATTCGGATAAATTCAACTGGCGTCGACGCCTGCGAACGCACGCCGCGACGAATGCACAAGCAGCAGCGGCGGCGGCGGCAAGACATCTTTGTCGGTGAAACCCCCCGACGACAGGTCGGGACATTCCACCCTTTTTAATTGCTCCCAAGAGAGCAAACACGAGCAGCGCCCGGGAAAGCAGCTCGCCGGAAATTCCGATCCGTGATAGCAGCCAGCCGGGAGTATAGTAGACCTCAGTCGTACGAGACCCCTTCATTTTATTTTCTCGTTCAAAGGGGTGTTTTGGAGAGATCTCCACTTTACGTATATATCGTACGATCGAATATATTTACTCCTGTTCTCGTCGTCGCTGTCAACGTCCATATCGGTCTCAAAAATCTCGCCAAAAAAGGCGGACGGGAAACGCAAATAAACGCGGTCGTAATACCCCGCGGAAAACAACAAACAAAGAAAAAAAAAAAAGGCGCGCAGTGCCGCCAACGCGCGCCGAGTAATAAACGAGGTAAAGTCCCAACGACGCGTTTCCCCTCGGAGACCGAGCGAGCGGCGTTTAAACTCTCTTCAAGGACGCCGTTTATCTGCCCCGATCAAACGTGCAAAACGATCGCGGGAAAATAACCACACACGCGCCAAGGCACACACGCTGGACTCGCGATATCATCATAGACAATGCAGACAACGCGAGGGTCGTCGCCACTGCTATACCATCAGCCAGCCTTCCTGGTTTCAGAACTATACTCAGAAACACCGATACGATACTCGACGCAGTGCATTCATATGCCGTTGCTTATTGTTTTTTGCTCGAAAGATGGTCCGATACACCAACCAAGCACCAACATGAGACTCGGACGTCAGGCTGATTGCGGTGGCGGCGCTGCTGTCGTCGCGGCGCGTGCGTCCCAGAAAGACAGGCTACGCTAGCGGCGCGCATGCCCAGTAGCATCACCTTTACGCGAACGCAAACTCCCTAATGATTCTGCAAACTCCCTCAGAGGCTCCCCGAACAACTGCTACAACACCGCGCGTGCTTTTCGGGCTAAAGATGTGCAAGGCGTACAGCCACCAAAGTCACGCCCAAACAGATCCAACGAAACAGAAGATCAACGAGTGGACGACACGACCCATATATTTTTTTTTTTTTTTTTTTTTACTATGATCTTACGCGGAAACAAGTAATTCCGATGCACGACTTATAGGACTAAAAAACATCTTACTCGGTGCAAAAGTGACAAGTGAATTAAACGTGCTAACTCTTCAACGACCACTGCACAAATAAAATTTTAAAAAGAAATAAAAAAAAAAGAAACCGCTGAATTCCAGCTGCTGGGACAGATTCCACTCATCCGTAGCAAATCAGACGCCTACCGGCTTCTCGGAAAACTGTTCACAAATCGAAGGTGAGCTACAAAGAACAACTCAGAGGCTCAGGTTCAAGACGTACAGTACATATACCCTCACATCGCGATTGGGACCAAGCGAACTAAGCCACAAGAAATGTAACTAATTTCCGACGTTGTTGGCGCCGACAATCGGGCACTTTTCTCCGTCAAACTGTGTCATAGCCACCAACACCTAGCCGATGTTTACAAACAAGGTGAGGACGTCGAGAGAACCACTATTCTTAGAGCAGAGAGTTGAAGCACTGGAAAGAGGATAACGCAAAGCAGGGAAGCTCGTGTCTTCGTTGTGATGGTCACTTTCTAGTTCGACAATAAGTAGGAGAACCAACCAAGAGAGGACACCTAATTTTTATCAATATCTGTCCTTTAACACATCGTTGTTTTTTGTCTTTTTTTTTTATCGTTTACTTTTTATGAGAACTATACGACGCTCACTTGCAGCGGTCAAGCGACGAATTTATCCGCTAAAACATTTTCCGGTAAAGTAAACGGGGAAAGTACGAACGTACATTCACACCAGTCTCTCTTCGTTCGTTCAGAATAAATGTGTGCTTCGTGTTTAACACATTCTGTCTTTGTCAAGCTTGTACTTTTTTTTCTTTTTTGCTTGGTGGGGGTTTGGGTTTTTGGGATAAAAATACGGAAGGTGCTCCAGTCATGCCCCCAAATCGAAAAAAAAAAAATATAGCTAGGAAATTGAGCCATACTGAGACATTCAGTAATTCCAACGTCTGACTGCATTAGTGAAGACGCCATCCTGACGGCGTTTTTTGACGACGTATACGCCGACTTTGGCAGTCGCATTAGGGAACGAGCCAACACTTCAAGACAGAACCACAGGATTTTCCTTCGCCGCGCAATATCGAAATATCAACCGGGCAGTCTAGAAACGAGCGACCAGATGACATTCAATTTGGTATTTTACTACACGCAACACAAGTTACGGGAAAAAAGATTCCAATGCGCGGTTAGCAAACCGAAGACAGTGGAATGCCTCCCGTGTCTGACCTAATTGTTCTCGCGCCCAGCATCGCAAAAACACTTCGCTATGTTATTCTGCATTTGACAACCCTGCATCTCCACGTTGGTTCGTTTTGTCTGGTTGAATAACGTTTGAAGATTCAGCAGCGAGTTTCAGGTTGAAAAAAAAAAAATCGATGCATAATTTGTATAATTGCATAAATGGTATAATCCTATCAATAAAACAAACAGTTTGCTGGATAAAAAGAAAAATATCAACGACAGCTGTTTCCAATGCAGGAATAAGAAAACAACAGCTAACGAATTTTGAAGTGTACGCGTACACCTTTGAATCCCTGGCTGCAGCCCCACCGGCAACAACGAGCAAAGACGGCGCTGGGATCGCTCGTGACGTCAAATGCCGTATCCGAGCTTTGATCCGAGAGCAGACGACGCTCCCTCCCCCACGCCGTTGTGCGTTGCAGTGATTGCGAGCGTCTGTGCTTTTACGGATCGTGTCTGGTTTAGGCTATTTGCGGCATGCGATGGAGGGTAGCTGTGGGGTGCAATAATACCACGAAGAAATGCAGCACAAGTGACATCATATCGGTTTCTGACCGAAAAAAACTGCGACGGGAGAAGGTTCGAGCAGTACGTGGCGAAATCTGGCTCCTAGCATCCGCGTAGTGCTAGAAAACAGCTCGCACCGCGCTACCTTCCATGCCATTCTGCTTCCGAAACGGCATCTGGAGGCTCATGTCAGCGAGTCGCGAATGCAGCCGCCAAGGGTGGTCCCCTCGACGGATCGAATGTGAACGGTGAGTCGTCTGAAATCTCGTGCTGAAAATCTAAAAACATTTACTGGTCATTGCTGGACTCAGACAAGCTTGACGAATCGTAGTTCATTATTTCCCACGGACGATCACGACGGCCGCTTCTGACGCTGGGTGAAACAGGCTCAAGCTGCCCATGTGCCAATGTTCATACAACATCTGAGGTCACAAGAGAGCGGACCAGTACAGTTGCAGGTTAGTTTCGGTTTCGGTTCTATCCTTTTTCTACGATTCAAAATTATTTAAACACTTTGGGGGAAATTTACCTGCTGCTCTATCTAGTCTCAGTTTCGTGAGCTCTTTCAGAAATTACGTTTAGTCTAAAACGTGCAAATTTACGCCGGAAGTCAACAAATACGCACACTAGGACGAAACAATCTCAAACGAGCCAACGAAACGAAACCAATATCACGCAGCCGAGACCAAGCGGCTGGAGTGAACAGAGTTTCAGCTCTCCCATCTAACGCCGAGCGCACACCAGCTCGGAGCACGTGGAGCGAAACCTCGCCTTGCAGAACCCAGAGACCCTGGGTTCAAACCCCACCCCTGCCCGTTTCGATCTGGATGAGCATCGTACCGGCGTGCGGTCGTCTATCGCTACTTCGTGGTGCACGTTAAAGACACCATGGCTAGCGGTTGTACCGCACTCGCTAAATTGCTCACCTACAGCCGCGAGACAAGTCGCCCGTTGAGCCAGACTAACCTCAGGCTGTATAAACATCCACACAAACACACATTTACCCCCGAGGAACGAGGCGGAACAATTCGCGTGCGAAACCAGCGCTCGGCAGTCGCAGCAGAGCCCCCGCAGAACAACACACGGCCGTGCAGAACAAACGAGTTGTCTGCAAATAGCGCCGGCGACGCGACCATGATATACCTCCCACGACGCCGCGCAAGCGCAGTCGACCAGTCGGGCACAACCGCCGCCGCAGCCCCCGACGAACGACAAAAAAGCGCCATGGTTCCCGCGGCAGGCGTGCCTTTCCCCCTGCCGACACCATTTGTCTCTTTTGTTTACGGGGCCAGTCAATGACGGCCTTCCCCTTTCGAGGAAATTCATGGTCAATCGCCGCCGATCTATTAAAACTTCCGGCGCGTGTGCCAAAATCAGCACGCGCCGCCCGATGACTGATTAATTACTCGGCATCGCGGAGCACAACCGGCCGCTGCTGCTGCTCCTGCAGGCTCGCTTTGGCTCGGCAGCCGAGTCGCAAAACAAAAACACAAGCAATAAGAAAAGAAAAATGGCGGCAGACGCATTGTTTGCATGGCCAGACTGGTTGTTGCTTCAGCAGCGCGCAACTTCCAAGAGAGCGAGAAAATCGTGACAAGCTCGTTCCGCGCTCGAGGCGCATGCCTACCGTCGCTCGTTGGTTACTCGCGAACGCTAAAAATACGCGCGGACAACAATGCACGGAGTAGCACCGTCGTGCGCGGGCAGCGCTGACAACTAACTTGCAAACTACGCTACTGATTACAAGAAGTCGCTTGTCTAGTAATTGAACGTCGCGAGACTACCGAGATTCCTGTTCTATCAGGTTGGACTTTTTCGAATTTCTAGCGCACAGTTCGACTTGACCGCATGCGCGAAAATCGATATGGAGCTGGCGCTACCCGTCGGATTTAATTCTTATTGCGATATTTGTAGGGTACATTGTTTTGCGCGAATAAACTAACTAAACAATTGAAAGTACATACACTCGCTTTTATACGGTGCAAAGAAGGGTGTCCGCCCGAAACGTCGTGTATACGTTCCTGTCCACGTCTTTTTTCGACACTGTGTTCATAAGCTAGGTGGCGCAAGCTACCACCCGTTACAAGAATATAGCCATTAACATCTATCCGTTGAACTTTGAACAATGTGGGAAGGTTCGCCAAACCAGTAGAACCATGAGTTTCACGACGTTCGCGACATCCCTGCTTGTAGCCAATTACTTCTTGGGGTGACTGTAATTATTCGATTCTTTTTTTTTTTTTTTTTTAGATAGCAATCACGAGAGTAATTCGATTACTTCTGGAAGTAACTCGTATCGCCACTACTTTTACAACCCGCCTTTTCTGAGTTTCCAACTACTTGGTCACTACATTTCGAGTTAAAATGCTGCTTTAGGTCCACTTTATCAGCTTCTAAATCTTGCGAACAAGGAAGAATAAAACAATGGTTACGGAGCTCTACGAAAGGAGGTCAGGCTCTTTGTATGGACAGTTTGCATGGTAATTTGTAAGGTCCCGAGCTGTGAAGTCCGAGTTCTCTACAAAACCCTTTCAGAACGAAGCTTGGTGGTTAAATGTAGCATCTTCGTCTTTATTGACCGTTTAAACTGTGCACCCCCACCATCTTAAAAAAAGAAAAAGACACGCGTGCCAAAAAAATAAAATTTACGAAAAAAATTTTTTTTTTTTCTTAGAGCAATATCGACGGCGCTAGACGCGATTTAGTCGGTAGTCCCCTCCTTTCCACCTGTTTTGTCTCTAACTTTCGGGCGCGTGGGAGAGGTGGATCGGCTTGGCCATCATGTTGAGGTGGAGAGTGTGCATGACCATCTCACTGAGTTGCAAAGAGGGTAATGATCATTCCGCGACTCTGTGACATATAAAGGCTTATTCACACGATGCATCTTTTCAACGCGCCACAGTTTAGCGAAACCAAGATTTCGCGAAATCGGCCTGTTCACACGTGGAGTTTGACGCGCGAAACCTGTGACGTATTGACTCACGGGAATTTCGCCAAACCTTGTCATCTGCACCAGGAATACCAAGCGTTTCGCATCAAAATGATATGAAGTACGCACATTGTGAAGAGACAGTCTGTTTTATTAATACCACTCAGTGAACTTCGTCAGATTCGGCTCACTGGGTTTACAAGTCCTGCCAAACCCAGTAAAGACCGCGAACGTCAAAGAACAGGCGGGTGATCTCGAAGCGTTCCAGACATTTTTGCACCGCTATTGAAGAAAGTTATCGCCAGCCATCATGTTTATATGCGGTGCTTGCACTCGTCGCGACTGTTGATGAATCTGCACCGCACCACCAACCCGTACTGTAGGCGCCGTTCACACACAGCAACCGAGTAGGACCAGACTCGTCGCCCGTACGCACCACTTCTCCGCTTGTCGCTCGCCATGTTTGTCTGTGTTCTTTCGGCTTTGGCTCGGATACGGAATCGGCCGAAAATCAGACTCCTCCAAAAGCTCGCTCCTCCTCGAAGGTCAGATGTCATAGCGAAGTCGAGCGGCCATTGGCAGCGTGCGCGTTTCTCCTTCGGGTGATTGACAGGCCTCGGCGAGGTTTCAGCGAAATATTGCTCCAGAAGCGAGGAACACGCGCCACGTTTTTCGGAGGCGCGCCCCTTTTTCGGTCGCGTTCAGACGGGGAATCTGTTTCCCGAAATTTAGTTTCGCGACACAAGATTCGCCAACAAGATGCATCGTGTGAATAGACCTTAAGAGGAGCGGTTAACCCTCCCCAGGAACAGACATGAGTGGTTTGTAATGCGACGATTCAAGTTACAAACGTAAGGTCCGTTTTTAAACAGACAGAAAACCCACGAATAAGCTTCGTGTTCTCAAAGTTGCAAGCTTTGTTCAAGCTGTGCTTCTCAATGTTGGAAGCGGTAAAGACCGGGAGGTTCCGAAATAATTGGAAGAAAGGAACGGTTACTTTCTCGGGTAACGTTCAATCACTTTTACTCTCTAGTAATTTAATTGAATAATTTTTAACCAAGAATATGTAAATAAAACTTTTTTTTTACGCGTATAACTCTAATACCCCTGTCAGACGGGCACCATGAATGTCATTTACGCTAAGGGCCTTTAGGATTTTCAAATGACATTTAAGTCGTGTCGTGTCAGACGGGCAACTCAAATGTCATTTAGGTGATGTCTATCACGATAGCAGTCTGTTGTTAACCCGGCAAACTAGTGTTTATTTTATTGTTTACTAAGTAAATAAAATGTAATGAATTCTCAGAACATAAAATTCAAACACGGTGATGAAAACTATAAGTACACGTTTTGACGGAGACAAGGTGTTTTGTGGCAACTATGACACGACGTCAGCAATCCCGAGTAATCCGTAGCCGTTCCGCCGCTTGGCTCGTCTGCATTCGGAACTCCGTGCATCTTGCTCGCCGTTGTTCCTCGCGCTCTTTCGTTCTTCGCCGGATTCGTATACCTCGTTGACGTTTACGTCTGCGATCGATTCAAGCGAAGACCGTGAGCCTGTAGCGATGGAGCCTGCTGACGACAATGATCGTAGTGCGATGTATCCGGAACTGCCGGAACGTCGGATCGCGTTCCTGACGCGCAACTGAGGCCGCGAGTATATTGAACAAATATATCGCAAAAGGTGTGCGAGATATACACGTTATAAGCATTTTTTTCTAAAAATAATTGCTACAAACATTCTTTTCAATTGTATTTATATTATTTATAATGTTTTATTTCAATTCGCGGAACTTGTGCTGACCGCTGTTGACGAGACTACACATTTACGAGCCGTAAATGAGTTTGGGAGAACTCAGTTGAGCTCGAATGTCATTTAAGTCAAATGTCATTTGAGTTGCCGTGTGACACTGCCTAAATGACATTTACACTGAATGTCATTTGGGGTAAATGTCATTTGAGGTGCCCGTCTGACAGGGGTATAACACGCGGCTCTGACGTCACGCCTGTGGTGGCGCTGTTGTCACCAAGGCGCCTGCGCAGAAGCTTCGCCTCACGCGAATCTGGTTTCTGCACTCGCGCAGTGCCCACACTGGGGCCCTAATCTGGACGCTTGGCGAAAAAGTCGGCGAGAAATCTGGCGACTGTGATTGGCAGACGCCGCACTTGACCTTGGCGCCGGCCAATCATAGCCGCAAGATTTCTCGCCGTCTTTCTCGCCAAGTGTCCAGATTAGGGCCCCTGGTGTGGGCACTGCGCGAGTGCAAAGGCGCCGTTGGGCTGCAGTGTCGCGCAGCACCATCTGTAAGCACATGGAGCGAGTGCGAAATTTTATAAATGGGAGTTTAAAAAAAAAAAAAAAAAGTTACTTCACGCTGCTTCTAGTTTTTCCACCGGTATACACATATCCCAATTGGATTAACGAAAACTGCATAGAATAAAACATCCGCTTCGGTGTGGCGTGACAATTTAGTAATTCATTTTCTGTAAGAATATATTTTAATTTACAACTAAAAAGTAGTATCTCTAACTGTAACTTAGTTAGTTTGTTGTTGTTTTTTTCGTATAAGTTGTAACTTGGTTTAGTTACAGTTGGCGTTCCGAAATCCCCGACTCCCTAATGGCGTGGAGGCGCAGTCGTTCACGGGATCTATGCGAAGCGCAAGTTCATCTGCTTCTTGCACAAATGTTGTGATGATGTCAGAACGCCAAGCTCTGTTTGGCTGATTGAAAAAAAAGTGAAAGCCGTTTACAACTCCCTGTAACGCCGAATTGGAGCGCAGCTCTTGAGGAGGAGGAGGGAAGGGTACTCAGGGGAGGGTATACCCCTCCTCCTCCTCTCATTCTCCAATTCCTCCGGGGGGGGGGGGGGGGGTCACGTGACCCCAGGGGGGGGGGGTCGCGCGGTGCATTATGGGAAATGTCCCATAATGCACCGCGCGAGCCCCCCCCCCTCCCCCCGGGGTCACATGACCCCCCCCCCCCCCCGAGGTCACGTGACCCCCTTCCCGGAGGAATTGAAGAATGAGGGGAGGAGGAGGAGGGATATAGCCTCCCCTGAGTATACCCTCCTCCTCCTCACGTGACCCCGGGGGGGGGGGGGGGGGGGGGGGGAAGGGCTCGCGCGGTGCATTATGGGATATTTCCCATGATGCACCGCGCGGTTACGCCGACGCCGCTCAAGCCGGAAACGGGCGCCTAAGAGCTGCGCTCTAAAAAAAAATAGTGGATAGCAAGGACGTAGCCAGGAAAAGGGGGGGGGGGGCGTACGGGGCGTCAGCCCCCCCCCCCCCCGAAATCCCGCATTTCGAACCCCCCCCCCCCCCGCCACCCCAAGTCACGGACACCCCAGCCACAACCCCCCCCCCCCCCCCCCCCCAAACAATTGCTGGCTACGCCAGTGGTGGGGCAGATCTCAATGCATGTAGCAGTTGAGGTCTCCCCACTATCCTTTCAATCGAAGCCAATCAGAGCTCGGCATCGTTCTGACGTCACCGCAACTCCTACGCAAGAAGCAGACAACTTGCTCTACGCGTAGGCTAGTCTAGCTCTCTCTCCCTCTTTCTCTAGACCTCAACCCATCGACTCACATAACCTAGGGCCGTAGGCTGAGCGGCGCCAGCTATCGGCCCACAAAAAGGGTGCCATTGGTCCATCCGAAATTAATGTTACTAGATCGAATCATTTGGAAAACTTTCAACGAGACGTGCATTGAACTTTTCAACCCAATTGTCCCCCACCAACGTCTAGCAGGGCCAGCGTTCAATCATGGTGAGGCGCGCCCCCGCAAAAGCAGTTCGGAGGGCAGCCGATAACGTGCAACTAAACGTCTTTACTGGTGACGAATTGGGGGAGGGGGTGAAAAGGAGTGGTCTGAAAACTAACACCACGCCGGTCGCCGTATTCATTATAACCATTTAGAACAGATTTGTGGGAATGCTAGCCTAGATATGTTTGATGAAAAGAGTACATTTAGAACGTGTGTTACTACCATTTTTTCACCTAACTTTCCATCTGACATTGATAAGTGCACCACTAAGGAGCCGTCCAGCTGTATGTGAGTCACTCAAAATAAATAAATAAATCGAGGTACACACAGGAGATGTTCTCCGTCGGCTGCCGTGTCAAAAGAAAAAGCTGATACAAGTCAAAAGCCTGTCCAGGGCTTGTATTCACTTGTTCCGAGAAGCTTTTTCGCCGGTTACCATAGGCTATTTTGAGAACTGAACGGCGCGCCTATAATCACAGGAACTATAGCCATTCTTCATGCGGTATATTAGAATTAAACGTAAACCTTTCGGTGGACATCCACCTGGTTAGGAATGACAATGAATGAAAGGAAAACTCTAACCAAAAAATTGATACAGAAGTAAGTGCAAAGTAACTTGCCCGAAAACAAACAAAAAAAAATTCCTTAGAACGCCTCCAGTACATAGTCCACACCCGGTGCACACTCCACACCTAAAAATATTTCTTACGCTTTGACAACTGCCTGCTTTACTAGCTCACGAAAAGGCTTGCATCATACATGATCAGTATTAAAATACTATCTCATTAAAAAAAAAGTATGAAAAAATAATATCTTGTATAGTCCGTCCGCACCCGTAGGTAGTCTGCGTAAAAATTCAATGTTTAAACATGTGTAGACCGCGGACTACCGTCTGGAAAAATGCTGTGGTTACGTTTTAAGCAACTAATTTCCCCGAGTTACGACTGTAACCTAATTACATGTGAACTTGTTAACTGTGACTACAACCTAATTATTTTTCGCGACTAACTTTTACAGCTCTGGCCTTTCGTGCTTTAGTGTGTCGCTTTACGGGCAAATAAAGGGGAGAGAGGAAAGCTGAAGGGACCTGAGATCGTCGACGCCGCCGCGAACGTCAACAGGAGAACGACACCGCCACTTCAGGCGCCGGATGCATGTCGAACGGAGGGAAGGACGGGCGTACGTAAACCATTAGATATCTCGTCGCCGTACAGACGGAAACCTCAAAATGCGCAATTTTTCGGAAATCCCAGGTTCGATACGTTAGGGTGGAGAGAGCGCTTACAATGCACGATCCTCTAGCATGAAAGCCTGCTATGTCACCACCCAGAATAATCAAAGCCGGTGCACTAGAATTTTTACATTATCATAGTGAGATCGAGCGAAGACACAAAGGGACACGCCATTGGTCATGGTCGCTCGTGAATCCATGAAACGCGGACATGTGTTTTATTATAATATTGATCTTCATTTAGTTTTATATTTTGAATCAGAAGACGAACAAAACACGCCGAGCTTGAAAGTAGTTCAAGCCCGCCCGCACGCAGAGGATTCCAAAAACAAACAAAGCATGTCGAAATGCCTTAGCAAACCAACATCACGCTGCCTAAACGCCGGGTTTAATTTCCTAATCTTTTCGACAAACAATGAGGTAACTATGAGTTGATAACACTGTTCTTGGAAAGCGGTATTGATTAACTGGTACCTACCATGCAAAATTAAAGAACAGTGAATCTGCGCTCCTCGCGTCGCGTCGAATTCCCCATAGACCCCTTCCAAAAATCACAAGCCGATTGAAACAAAAAAAAAAAAACCTGGGCCGGCTTGATAGAACCAGCGTCTCAGCTGAGTCTGGGTGAAAGAAAGCACTGCCAAAGCCAGCGCACGAGCTGAGCGGGACTCAAGCTGCGTCTCAAGACGCTCGCGCGCCCCAGCCTTTGCAGTGCTTTCTTTTACCCAGTCTCAGCTGAGACGCTGTTCTAGCAAGCCGGCCCTGATGTCTTGCACAGTGGTGGAACAATCGACACAGCTGAACGTACCAGTAGCGGGAGCGGGTAGCTTTGTCCTGTGCTCCCGCCGCAAGAAGCTCGCACTTGTGTCCATCATTGTGCAGAGATTCTACAGTTTCCACACGGCCAAGGCAGGCGATCCTCCTCTCCATAATAAAGACATGTTTTTTTCTCTCTCTCTCTCTCTCCAACAAAGGGCGCACTTTCGAAAGGGGTCTATATACAGACCAAACTGTGGCCTCTGAAGATAATTGTCTATATATGCCCAGTGATCTACACTATTGTATACACTGCGATATTGACATACAGTGGCTCGCGATAAGCTAGAATGCGCAAACGGCGACCAGGCAGCACAAACCACGCTGTCGCAGGGCTATCTTGTGTCTTTGGGGGTAGGGAGGTATCGCGCGCGCCGGGTGAGAGTACCATTGCAACAAGCACGAGATCACGGCTTTGAAACATTCTTCCGCAGAACGAGCGCTCGTGCTAGAAAGGCACGTCTGAAAGCCAGGAGTCCGGGCTAGCTCGCGCTTGTAGCTTTAGTTGCAGATCCATTGCCGTTCTTACCCTCCACTCGCTACCTGCTATACTTCGTTTCACTTTATCTGCGAGCGAAGCCAAAGCTAGAAGCGCGAGACCAGCGCTTTTTGCATTTCTCCCCAGCTCGCGCGCTCAAGCAAAGCCTGAACGCACGGAGCTTCCGTGCTCGCGCTTCCGGTTTTGCCTTCGCTCGCACATAAGGTGAAACGAAGTATAGCTCATATCGCTATCCGCTGTACGTACTACACCGAGTAAAAAAGCTTTGAAATTCAGGTCATCCTATGAGACGCAACCATTTCCCTTATGCAACGAGTTATACCGGTAAATTTCATTTTGCAATTTAAACGCTTACAAGTGTTTTTTTCTGGCTATTGCTGTTTTCGGTTGTACTTCTCAAGCTATCTGCCCCCAATCTGAGAATGCACTGCATGTGGCGAAATAACCGATGCTATTAATATTTATGCTAACAGTAAAACGCACCCCACACACACACATCTGCCTTGGGAATCCTTAAACGCACAAATAGATCGTCAGCTGCTTCGTTTTCATTTGAGTCTTAAACATAGCCTCGGAGGCGTTCGCCATTTGTTTAGTCGGAGTTCGTTTCGAGCGCTCTAGCTTGCCAAGATGCAAGTATTTTCGTGACATCTCTGGAGGGGTGACAACAAACTGACAAAGAAAGCACAGATTATGCGTACTCGTAAACAGACAGCGGACATTTGTAGGTGCGCGAAACCCGGGGCAACATTTGAGAGCACCATTAGCAGCAAATTCACGACTCGGTCGTCTGCTACGCTATCCCGATCGTCTGCTACCCGCTAGGCCTAACCAGCGCGAAGCCGCCGTGCCCGTTCCGCCGCGTTGTTTTTGCCGACCGGCAGTGCCGCACCGGCCGCGTCGCCCGCGGTGCAGGTCAAAACTTGGACTCACCGGGCCTCTGGACGATGCTCCAGTGGTACGGGTTGCAGCAGACGCTAAGCGGCGACGCCCCGCACCAGGGCATGCGCCTAAGTTCCCAGTGGTGGCGAAGCTGGGGCCAGCGCCAGAGCCGGCAGCAGAGCACGTGCGGCGCCTCGGAGGCGTCGGCGACGGCCAGCGGCACGCAGGCCCTGCCGCTACGGCCCCGGCTCCGCACGGCGAGCAGCATGAGCTCGAGCTGGGGCTCGCGCATCCGCTTGAGCGTGGCCTCGACGGCCTTGCGGTGGGCGCACTCCTCCAGCGCACAGACGGCTTCATACTCGTCGCAGCCCACCAGCCTGGCTCGCTCTTCCCAGAGGCGTTTCACCAATTTGCACCGCTTACTGGTGAACATGAAAGTGCACCATAGCGCCCACTGGTCCGAGCTCGCCGTGGCATACAAGCACAGCCCGACGGCGCTCCGCTGCTCCTGGTCTCGCAGCCGAGGCGACCAGCCCTCACGGCCGGCACAGGGGCGGCCGCCGCCGCACGCCGGTGGCGGCTGCTTGGCAGAGCGGCTCGACGGCAAGGGCCCGGCCCCGGGCCAGCAGCGCATCCATGGGCCCGGGGCACGGCGGGCTCGCAGCGCACATGCACCGACACGCGACACGCCAGCAGCCGACGGGATCACCGCAGCACGAACGGACGAAGACACGACGGCGGACGCAGCCAGCAGCCTAAACTCGCCGACGGCACTCCTGCGCGGCCATTTGTCGACGGCGCGCCCTCCCACGGCGGGTAAGCAGCAGCCGGGCCTTTCGCTGCATGCCAGCACCAAAGCACTGTGTGCCTCTCCGCCCGCTCGCCTGCCCTGCCGCTCCTCCTCGCCGCCCGACGCGCGCGCCCTCTCCGTCCCTGACGGCCGGACCTGGAAGTGGTGCCGAGGTCAAAGTACCGTTTTCCTCTCCCGTCGTCTGCAACTTGCGCCTCGTCGCCATGGGGCCGTGGCTCCGCGTTTTGGCCCTTTTGGGTTTCGCCGCCTTTATTTACGCCAACTTTCTCGGGCGAGCTACGCGAGTTAAACAAGAAAACACGCGGGCTCTTTCCATACGCCCCAAATCGTGGAAGCTCGGACCCTCCTGCAAAGTGAGAAGGGGGAACGCAACGAAGGCTTAGCATAGTTTATTGATGCAGCCCCCTCGGCGGCCCCCAGACCGCGAGGAGCCGACGCGGCGGCCTAGGTATCTCTCCCCCAACACATCCGGTTTCCGACTGGCGCTGCTCTGTCGGAAGAGGACCTCTTCCACGCTGCTCCCTCGCTACACTCGCCGCCGCCGCCGCCGTGAGAGTCCCACGTGCCCGTCTAGACAGGACGGCGCGCCTCCTCCTTCTGTCTGTGCGAGATAGTTGCGCAAATAACCGATCAAATTACCTTCGTCAGAGATTACCGACCGCGGCGCCCCGTACCGGAGGAAAGCCACAGACGGTTCCAACACCATCACGCCGTGACTTTTGCGCACCGGCAATCAGAGAGTCCACGTGTGCACGTACGCCTGCTGCTGGCACCAGAACTTCACCCCAACAAAATTCTCCCTGATTTACCGTGTCTTGCATTTCTAACCTTCTCGCAGTCACAGCTAATTTATAAACGATTGTCTCGCTAGAAATCAAGATGCCATGTGCTGCCAGTTCGAAAACAAAACTCGCAGGACAAAAAGCGCTCGGGAGATCTTTTTCGGGTGAAAATCAAAACTTGCAGGCGAGCTGGTGAGTGAGTTAACTCCACAGTGAAAACTCAAAATAATAATAGAAAAATAAAGACAGGCACACGCATCGCTTCAAAACACAACTACTTGGTTTAGTTGGTTTAGTTTGTTTTGAGACAGTGCGTGTTTTTTATTATGGGCTTTTTCGGGCGCCCAGTCTCTAAGCACGCGCTCGTTGCTTACCGTCGTGCTTTGCCTGCCCGTGCTCAAAGCTCACGAGACGCCGGAGTATTATCGAAGGCAGTGTTGGGAAGTACTTTAAGTACATTGTACTTAAATTTCTACTTCAATTAGATTTAGGAAACTTGTACTGTACTTTAAATACATTCTCTGAGTATGTACTTGTACTTGCAGTTTTTTTTTTTTTTTTGTACTTTCCGAGGAAAGTACAATTCCCGACTTCAAAGTATCACGAAATGATGCCTTGTCAACTTGAAAGAAATACTGGGAGAGATATTCTACTCTTACCAGAAACGTGAGCAGACGATGCATCGCTCTGTTTTTTCTAAGGGCGGCTTTCCCGTAGCTTTTTGAACTCTCGCTACTTCTCGGTAGGTCAGCGCAAGCGAAGAGGTTTAAAATATTAGGAGAGCAAAATTAATTATAATGTGGCACCTGAGACTGTGGTGCGGAAAAATTAAACTTTCAAGTCGAAGAAAAAGACAACAGAGAACGCCACAATGTTTTGAGATATTCTCTTTTTTCTGTTCCTTCGACTTCAAAGTTCCTTAATTTTTTCGCATCCCAATCTCAGGTGTCACATTATGATTAATTATCACCAGCTCGCTTGCACACTCACTGTTTGTTTGTTCTTTTTCCTTAAGGAGAGGGCATTCCTCTATCAGACGATTGCTTGTGGAAGCTACGAGGCTGATATTATGCTCTCTCCTAGTACATTTAACCCCCTTGGGTGCAACAAACTAGTGCAAGCGGCGCCAAATTTAGAAGCGGGACTTCTGAATTTGGCTCTATTCCTGAGAATAACTACTCTATGGCCATTCGGCTTTATCAAATATTCGCCGCTGTTTTTGAAAATAGGTCATGCACCCCTGATTACTCCTGGGCAATGCATACCAGTTAAAAAAATCACTGTATAGAGGAATAAAAGGGCATCATGAAAGATTTTTTTTTTTTTTTTTTAAATACATGTACAGCGTGTCCCAAATAGCGACCAGGCTCTTTAAATCGACCGCAAAAATTGGCTTCTTAACCTATCGGGTTCCGATTTTGTACAGCGTTGGCCACAGGTGGTGCATTTTTTCTATAAAATTGGCGAAGAGCAAACTTACCTGAGGAAAAAAAAAATAAAAAGGCTTAACTGCAATGCAAACGCAGCGAAGCCACCGGTCTTCAAACCATAGGGCGCTATTGTTTGAAGACCGGCGGCTTCGCTGCGTTTCCCTAGGAGTTAAGCCTTTTTCTTTTTTTACTTTTTCCTCGGGTAAGTTTGCTCTTTGCGAATTTTATAGAAAAAAAAGTGAAAGCCGTTTACAACTCCCTGTAACGCCGAATTAGAGAGCAGCTCTTGAGGAGGAGGAGGGACGGGTACTGAGAGGGGGTTCACGTGACCTGGGGGAGGGGGGGTCACGTGGCCTCGGGGGTGGTGGTCACGTGACCTCGGGGGGGGGGGGTCACGTGACCTCGGGGAGTCACGTGACCCCCCCTCCCGAGGTCACCGAAGTCCTCCCGAGGTCCTCCCGAAGGAACCCGAGGTCCTCCCGAGGTCCTCCCGAAGGAACCCGAGGTCCTCCCGAGGTCCTCCCGAAGGAACCCGAGGTCCTCCCGACGTCCTCCCGAAGGAGCCCGAGGTCCTCCCGAGGTCCTCCCGAAGGAACCCGAGGTCCTCCCGACGTCCTCCCGAAGGAACCCGAGGTCCTCCCGAGGTCCTCCCGAAGGAACCCGAGGTCCTCCCGAGGTCCTCCCGAAGGAACCCGAGGTCCTCCCGAGGACCTCCCGAAGAAACCCGCGGTCCTCCCGAAGGAATCCGAGATCCTCCCGACGTCCTCCCGAAAGAACCCGATGTCCTCCCGAGGTCCTCCCGAGGTCCTGCCGAAGGAACCCGAAGTCCTCCCGAGGTCCTCCCGAAGGAACCCGAGGTCCTCCCGAGGTCCTCCCGAAGGAGCCCGAGGACCTCCCGAGGTCTTCCCGAAGGAACCCGAGGTCCTCCCGACGTCCTCCCGAAGGAACCCGAGGTCCTCCCGAGGTCCTCCCGAAGGAACCCTGGGACCTCCCGAAGAAACCCGAGGTCCTCCCGAGGTCCTCCCGAAGGAACCCAAGGTCCTTCGGGAGGACTTCGGGTTCCTTTGGGCAAATTTACCCATAATGCACCGCGTGGTTACGCCGACGGTGACGGCGACGCCGACGCCGCTCAAGCCGGAAACGGGCGCCTAAGAGCTGCGCTCTAAAATGCACCACCTGTGGCCAACGCTGCACAAATTCGGAACGCGATAGGTTAAGAAACCGATTTTGGCGGTCGATTTAAAGAGCCTGGCCGCTATTTGGGGCACGGGTGCTTTACTTAGGAGTACATTGTATTTAGAGGATCTTCACTTCAAGTACATTGCACCCAGTGTACTTACTACTTCACTTGAAGTACATCACGTCTCATTTACTTTGTACTTTACTTGAAGCACCTTTTAGTTGTACTTTACCCAACACTGATCGAAGGTTGGAATGAACTACAGTGGGAAGCTCGTTCTGTAGGCGGGACAACCAGTGGCGTCACGAGGGTCAGCGGCACCCGGGGCGGTAGCCCGCTGCGACCCCCCCCCCCCCCCCCCCGCTCTCGCGTGACCCGCCGCGACTCCCCCCCCCCCCCCCCCCCCGCTCTCGTGGCCCGCCGTGACACCCCCCTGAGCGCTGCACCCGG
Organism: Ixodes persulcatus; assembly: GCA_013358835.2. Taxonomy (NCBI): domain Eukaryota; kingdom Metazoa; phylum Arthropoda; class Arachnida; order Ixodida; family Ixodidae; genus Ixodes; species Ixodes persulcatus. The sequence continues at coordinate 2,209 of JABSTQ010011317.1, read as the reverse complement.
GGCGGACCGCCCCCCCCCCCCCCCCCTTGTGACGCCACTGGGGACAACTGAGGGTCTCACTGCCATCCTTATTATGACATTGAATAGGTATGTTGCTATGCAAGATTTACAGGACAATCTCTGCCTCTAGCCTTCCATCGTGCTTTGGTTGCGCGTGCTCACGAGACGCCGATGTGTTATCGAAGGTAGACTGCTCGCGCCGGGGATTGCTCATTCCAGTCTCTGGGTCGTTTAACAGACGTGGGTGGCACAAAAACGGGTAGCATTCGTCTTAGTCCTCGACGTTTTTTCGAAGTTGCATCCACAACGTTTTGCCGAACAACGTTTTGGCTTATGACGGTGGGAATTTCAATTAAAATGCCAACAAAAACAAAACGATTAAATAAAGAAACATGCTCGACAGGTGGGTACTGTTTTAGAGCGCAGCTCTTAGGCGCCCGTTTCCGGCTTGAGCGGCGTCGGCGTCGGCGTAACCGCAATAACCCCAAGGTCACGTGACCCTCCAAGGTCACGTGACCCCCCCCCCCCCCGAGGTCACGTGGCCCCCCTGGTCACGTGACCCCCCCCCCCCCCTCCACGCCTTCCCCCCCTCCTCAAGAGCTGCGCTCTAATTCGGCGTTACAGGGAGTTGTAAACGGCTTTCATTTTTCAGCTGAACACCTATCGATTATAGTCCTACCTTGTTACAGCTAGGTGAGAGGACACTTTAGTTTTCATTGCGTGTGTGCATGTGGTAACCAAAAGGGCTTGACGAAGGAAAATACCGGCACGCTGAAGTGTATGCGCCGAGAAACTAAGGAAGATATGTAGACGAGAGCGCGCTAGGACGTCAGGACGCCGAGTCCTGGTAGGAATGACTAGCGAGCAGGGTGTAAGATAGACAGGTGGGGAAACGAGAGCCAAATGAGCGACCGAATTGTGTCCCCCTCGGCTTTCTCTTTTTCTGTGGCGCCATCTATGTGGAGCACCGCGAACTCTCACTCCGGGTGGGCGACCGGTGGCGACCGGCTAAACTGACGGAGATGGTTTCTCGTGGATTTTCAACGGAGGACTGTCGTGCTCTCAGTTTATTTTGCGCACTCTCCCATAGATTTCCATGCAAATCCGATTCCGATTTTTTTCTTCTCGCCGCAGCGCCATCTGTCGTAAATCAGGGGTACCCGCAAGCAGACGAGTACACAATCCGGTCACGGCGCTGCGGTAGGCTTCTATGGGCCGTTTCCCCACCTGTCTATCTTACACCCTGCTAGCGAGTAAGCTAGCCGCCTTTGTCTCCACTGCACTCGTCGAACGCGTTCCAATGCGAGAGCCGGACGCCGGCGCGCTCTCTCGTATCCTCCTCTCCCTCATTTTGAGTGTCGACTTTCGTTGTTCTAATCTAAAGGGATCAACGGTATTCGAGCTTATGCTCTTTTCGTTGTTTCCGCCTCTAGAGGGTTCGGGCCATCCAGGAGACGAGCACAGAGTCGCAGTGCATCGTATTTTAATCGGACAACGCGGCTCGAGCTATAGCTCGAGCCGCGTTGGTGGTGCCATGTGGTGTTGAAAGCGCACGGCGAGTGACGACTCATGTTTAAACTTACAATAAATAAATATTATAATCCGACCAACCATTCCGTTTTTTTTTTTTTTTTTTTTTGTGAAATTCCTTTTTTGAGTATTAGGGTTAAAAAAGAAACAAAGTTTCAAAAAGTTGAAAAGCAGCAGCAAACAACTCAAACGCGGTGAGCCTTGCATGGGCTTAAAGCATTCAAATGCAAACAACGCTCAGTTTTGCACTCCTTTTAAAAGTTCAGAGCTAAACCTCTGACAGGCAACCACGGAGGAGTTCTGAAACAAGCTGGCTTATTATACAAACGAGCCGACGATGCGCATACAGCTTCGGACAGGCGGCCATGGATTTAACCTGCAGCGATTGGCCAGGCAAGTTCGTTCCTGCCATTGGCCTACAAAATGTGCAAGGATGAGGGCATTTTAGAAAAAAAAATCATACAAGTTACTTCATTCCTTGATGTCAGTTCCAGCGCAAACTTCTCACCCGTTCAAAATTATTTTCAGGGTTCCTTTAAGGGGCTATGCAACAATTTTTTTACTTGCGCAAATACCGCTTAGAACGGATCCCTGACGTTAATGACCTATGAAACACGCCTTAGTTTTTCACCCGACGCATTAGAAGTCCCAGAAAAAAAATAAAAAACAACGGCAGCGT